>CAXIVR010000005.1:20504239-21104239 GCA_964035755.1 Teleogryllus oceanicus
TTAATATCATCCTCAGTTATTTCAAAATTGCTTTCCTCCACATCTCTTATTTCTTCTTCTCCTTCACATTCTGGTCTGTTTTCTTGTAGGAGCATTGAGTACTGGTGTATCCATTTTTGAGAGGGGATTCTTTGTACTGTGCTTTTACACTCATTACTTCTTCTAATTTTATTTATAATTTTCCAGGCTTCCGAAGATTTATTGTATCCTACAGTTCCATCGATGTATGTACATAACCTATCCCAATGTTCATTTTTTTCCATTTTTACACCTGTTTTAACTTTTTGTCGAATCAGAACATATTTCTCTCTTGACTCTGGTGTTTTATCATTTAACCATTTCATATATGCCTTCTTCCCTTGAATCATTTCTTCTAAATTCTCAGAAAATTTTTCTGTATATTTCCTTTTTCTTTCTTCTTCCCCAAGGGCTTCCTTAGCTGCTTCCAAAATACTCTCCTTCAAAGTGTTGATACATTTCTGTGGGATTGCCATCTTTTTCCAAATTTAATTTGTTTCTAAGTCTATTTTGGTAGAGCATTTTGACATTATACTGATTCAAGAGGTCTTGAATATTGATTCCTTGTACTCTATAAGCTCATTGCTTTTTTGGGCGGTTTTCTTTACATTCATATAACATAGCTTTCCCACTAACATGTGATGGTTGCTGGCACATTCAGGTTGTCTATAAACCCGCACATCCTTTAATAATGTTTGTCTTATCCTCCTCATTATCATTAAATGTATAATAGACTTACGTTGTCTTGTGGGATCTTCCCATGTAAATTTATGTATGTCCTTATGTTGAAACATAGTATTTGTTACAACACATTCTTGCTCCCTACATAGATCAATAAGTCTCACATCTTCTCCAAAAGGGCCAACTACCTCTTTTTTGTGGTGTCCAACTCTACAATTCAAATCTCCAATGACAATTAGTTCAACTTGCTTGCTCACTTCTTCTATAATATCACTAAGCTCACTAAAGAAAGCATCTTTTTCTTCACTTAAAGCATTGTCATTAACTCCATATACTCCAATGATAGTTGTACATTGGCTGTGAATATTAAGTTCGACTTTGATCAATCTTTCACTTATTTGTTCAAAATTTGTAACATGTTTTCTGTATTTATTATTAATAAGTATCGAGACGCCAGATTTTGCATGTTGTGATTTTGATACTCCACTCCAAATGTGATAGTAGTTTCCTAGCACTTCTTCTCCATATCTCTTCTTCTTAGTTTCTGTTAGAACCACAATATCCAATTTCAGTTTATCTATTTCTGCCACAACTTCTGTCTGTTTCTTATTCATTCAATTTTGTCAATTCTTATTCATTGTTGGAAATTAAAAAGTAGTCTCATTTTATGTATTCACTTTGCCTCTGACCTCCCATTCTTCCTTCCTCCTCCCTTTCTTTTTCTTTCTTCATTCCTCCTCCCCACTTTCCTTTCTCTCCCCCCCACTTATTTCTCCCTCCCCTTGTTTTGTTATGTAGGTGTAATCTGTTGATATAATTGTTTTCAACTGTACTGTGTAATTTATAGGTTACATGTTCAATTATTAAAGAGGTTTTTATGTTTTGATTTTGAAATGACAAAAAACAAGTCTCTCTTTCGTAAATGGTAGTTTTTAATTTTTTTTCTAATAAACATTATAAGATTAAAGAGTTATATTAACATAAAACATATTCGATATAATGAGACAGAAGCAGTTTATTAAAGGTATATGAAAATAATTCCTGCCTAGAAGTTTTTCATGTAAGTGTTTTTAGAATAATTTGCGGAACGATTCTAGTAAATTTTCTGGCAGTTCATTTTGGTTTGTTACTTGTGCCTTTTTGAAAATAAAAATAAAATATCATTAAGGGGCCTTAACTAAGGTATGGCTGCAAAAAGCTATGCCTATATAAAAAGGAAAATACAACTAAAGGAGGAAGGGAAATGCTAACTACTGTAATTGGTTAATTAAAAAAAAAGCAAATAAACATTAATTTTATTTAGGTGCAGAGATAGCATAATATTGCTATATTATCATTACAGAATTTCTTGAAATTTCATGGGAAGAAAAGCATTCTTGAATTGCCTCCCATACCAAGTGTTTCTCTTCAATATGTTTTGTTCCATTATTGTCCTTATAGAAAGCCAATTTTTTGGGAATGAATGTTTGAAATGCTAGTAGTCTGTGCAATGTTTTACGATGTGCTCATCAATGAATTGTGAATTTCAGAGTTACAGATGAGATATCTGAAAAATTAAATGCAACGTCAAAACAAAATATTAATAAAGAAGGTATTCAAGCAACTAGATTGTGCAGTCACACAAAAGAAGCTGAAATAATTAATAGCAACAAATTAAAAGCTCTGACAGGTAAGAAATAATGTTAAATAATTACAAAGGTCTCTTTAAATTGAACTTAAATGGGAACTTAAATTTAGACTAAATGAATTCCTTTATTATATCAAATTTTGAATTTGATAATTCAGTGAACATTGCGACTCAAACGCTGCAGCAAGTGTGTTTGAACTTGAAGTCCTGCATTTTTAACCATTTGCCTCTTTTAATGATTCCCACCTAAAAGTATGGAAAATGACACCAGATTGACATGTTGGAAGTGGATGAATGTGTCAAGTATGTTTTCTCCTTAGTTATTAAAAGTTCCAATAAATTGTACTTGTGGTACCTGCCAGTGGTAGTTTGTTTACTCAAATCGAAATATGGCATTGAAAAAATATAGAAGTAAGTTTTCTCAATTATTCTGTAAAATTTTGGAGGTGCAGAACACAAATTTCATCTCTGGCACATTAAATGTATGCATTCTGAGAAAATCAAATAGGTTACTGGGAATGTTTTTTTGAACCAAGGTCTGGTCCCGTCCCGTCCCTTCGGGCCAGGAACAACAGGTCATAGGAAGATGTCGGTTTTTTCTCTCTTTTCACTTTAGAACAATGCCTTTTAGGATAGTTTAATTTTATGCTTTGACAAAAGGAAATGGCCCATTTTTATACGTCTTTTGTTCCCTTTTCTTTTCTTCTTCTTTTTTTTATTTCGACTCCAGTTATTTTTTCCTTCTTTCATCAATTTTAATACATTTTTCGCTGATTTCATCAATTTTAATGCATTTTTTGCTGATTTCATCAATTTTAATGATATTTGCTTCAAATAATATTTACGAGATACAACAAATGTTCTCCACAGAGTTCCTGAGTAGCCTATTCAATTTATTTTCTCAGACATTGTAATGTCATCTGTTAAGAGTATGTAATCTAAGGTTCCTGTGACACCTATCAGTGCCATTGTTGGTTCGGAGATTTGGGGATAACTAAAGAGGTTTCCTGGTAAGGAAGAGTCCAAACCAAAAGCTTGCAAGCAGCGTTCACTTGAACGCATAGAAAAAACCTTCATTACATCAGTCTCGTATCCAACAGCTTGGGTTGTTCATCTGAAATAGTTTTTATACAATTTATGTTCGTCTGAACTAGTTTTTATGTAATTTTTCTTTCATTTTAGCGCATTTTAAAAACATTTTAAGAGCATTTATTGATAATTTTTGACAATGTTTTAGGTTATCAAAATCCGCGCCCTAATGATAATCGTGAAAAATTGTTGACAATTACATTATTTTTTAATAAGGAGAATTTTCAACATCACCAAAAAGCTCTTTTTCTTGTTTGCCGTTGAATTGTCTAGTTATTTAAAATATTTTAGATGCTTTCTTTATCTAAGAGTGAAAAATATTGAAGTTTAAATCCATGTATTTATTAGCTTGAATGAACAAATTTAGATGTAGGATTGTCAAAAATTTACTTTCATATTATCTTGGATAATGCACTAAAACTGAAATCTAATAAATTTGTGTCCAATTTAAGTAAATAAAACCCATTCTACATTACAAACCATGTAACAGTTTAGTATTTTTTTAATATAAATCCTTGTTTGTTAGGTGCTTCCAAAATATTCTGTGCTGTTGATAGTGATCCAACTGCTGCATCTCAACTGGATCAATTGACACGGGTGCCAAATTCGTTGGAATTGAAAGTGGGTACTCAGGTCATGTTGATGAAAAATTTGAGTGTCGCAGAAGGTCTGGTAAATGGTGCTCGAGGCGTTGTGGAATCATTCAACAAAGAAGGTACAATTTCAAATTAAGTGATATCAAAGGAAAGAGTTGAAGTAAAGCGCAATAATAACATGACAAAATCATTAATGTTTATGAAACATTTATTTTCTTTTCCCTTATACAATTCCTTGATTATTTAAGAAAACAAATTGTTTCATCTTGCAATTATCTTCAAATCTTTCCTTTTGCATTGTAAATTTTCTACATGTATTAGATAATTTTCAATTTTTATTTTTTAATTTTTTTATTTTTTAAACCTTAAAATTAAGAAAACATAATTTTGATTAAATAATTTTATTAAAATATTCTACTAGATTTTTAAATTGTTCTTAATGTTTCAAGGACTTTTTTACTCTTCTTCAGGAATTACTCTAAATGTAAGATAAACCAAAAAAAAATTGCAGTATCAATCAGCTTGAAGGGGATGAAATGGGTGAAATTGTCAATTTTCATTTTGTGAGATCAATAAATAGTTCAAATCTTGCTCTTGCCAGTTACATCAACATTTTGCTTCTAGGACACCTGGACGTCCCTTTAGTTTTTATGTAAAAGTCCTTGTGCACATGAACCATGGCCCCTTTTTTGACATTACATACAAGAGGGATCCAGGAAATAACGTTTTGATGTAATAATTAAAAAAATATATTTATTTGAAAAAACAAAGTCTGTTATATAACTGAAGCTTCCTTTACTTCTCTACATAATCACCACCTACATTTAAACATTTGTCGTATCTGTTCACTAGCTTTAGAATTTCCGTGTTGTACTATTCTGCCACCAGTTCATTAAGACAGGTGTTCACTGTCTTCTTCAACTCTTCATCACTTCCAAAACGCTTACCACCCAGAAAGTCTTTGAGCTTAGTAAAAAGGTGAAAATCGCAAGGTCTGGACTAAAGGGCGGATGATCAAAGATTTCCCAACCGAATTGATCCAGCAATTCTCGAGTTGAAGCAGCAGTGTGCGGGCGGGTGTTGTCGTGAAGAAGTACAACTCCTCTCGAAAGCATTCCTCGCCTCTTGTTTTGGATGGCTCGCCATAGTTTTCGTAAAATTTCACAATAATGATTTGCATTGAATGTTGTGCCTTTTAGCATGAAATCCAGCAAAAGAACACCTTTGCGATACCAAAAGCTATGACTTTTTGTGTTGAGAGAGCCTGTTGGAATTTTCTGAAGGATGATGCCACTCACGTTATTGGCTCTTGGTCTCTGGGGTGTTGTGAGACACCCATGTCTCATCACCAGTAACAATTTGATCAAGAAAGGCGACTCCATCTGTGTGATATCGCATCAAGAATGTCAATGCTGCGGCCATTTTCTGAGTTTTGTGTTGGTCACTCAGTTGCCATGGAACCCATCATGCACAGATTTTGTGGTAGCCAAGATGTTGCGACACAATTTCACCAAGCAAAGAATGAGAAATGTCAGGAAAGGCAATATGCAATTCATCAAGTGATGTGCGCCTGTCTTCTGTCTGTCTCCTGATTCTGTCGTTCACTTTAGTCTTCAGGTCTTCTGTGATGAGTGATGGGCGTCCGGGTCGAGTTTCATCGTGGACATTTGATCGCCCATTGTTGAACATTTTGCACCATTTTCTCACATTTCTTTCATTCATTACAATATCACCATACACTTCTTTCAATTGCCGGTAAATTTCTGCAGGTTTCAAGTGTCGGGCATTAAAAAATTGAATCACACTCCTCACCTCACAGTCGGTGGGATTATCAATCACGTCGTTCATTTTGAAGTGACACAAAATGCACAATGGCGACTTCTTGCAACCAGCACTCACAACAATATGAGAACACGTGTAAAGGAAGCCAGTTGATCTTCAGACAAGGAAGGGGAGCCACCTGCGCGGTGAGTATGCGCGAACGGTCGTTATTTCCTGGATCCCCCTTTTACAAATATGGGTTTTCAAATAGCATACGTCAAAAATACTAATTATTGTATCTTTTCTCAGAAACTATTATTCACAATTTTAGTAAAATTTACAGGGTACATTCTTTGTAGAATTGATAATAAATTGACCTTTTTATATAAACATTCTTCTATAGTAAAAATGTTTGCCACAAAATACTGAAAAATAGGGGAACATTTTAAGTGAAAAAAATATAAATTGGTTTTTCATGTCAAAATAAAAGCAATTGCTGCACCTTTAAGGGTGCAAAATATCAAAATTTTCTAGGTAACCATTTTCTAGAAAAAGTACATCTACAGTAGCAAATTTAACATGGGCGGGATACATAGTACCCTCTCCCCTTAAGTCGAGAAAACAATGTAAAATTTTCTAACTGTAAAACTTACATAAACTGGAAATTATGCAAGGATTATATTATGTTTTATTGTGTTAAAGCTGACCGATATAATATTTTTTGTGTATCCTACATTTAGAGAAACTCCTGAAGACGAGAAAAAAAGTCCTCCAAACATAGCGGTGAAAAACCTTCAAATTAGATGGAATGTTTTAATAAAAATGTTTATTCTACATTATGTTTTCTGTTTAATGTGTCTCTGTTTTCAATAGTTTTAAAAAATGAATGTCAAAAAAATTCTCGCAAAAAAACTATAAATAGGAACTTAATGACAGTTTAATAGATAATTGAATACCAAGTTGTCTCCTATACCATGCAAGTCTTTTACAAACTGGTATTTTCGATTAATGTGTTTATTTTGTGTACTGATCTTTGAATTAACTCTCCAATCAATTGTGGATGGACTGTCAGTATATATTATAACTAGTCTGAATCATTTCACTTTGACCCGGTTCTTGTAATAAACCTATTAACCACTTTACATAAAAGCCCCAAATGACAATGTATTTGCTGAAAGATTCCTGGAGAATCACAACAACAACCACCACCACCACCTGTAGACATTTCAGTGTACATTTCAGAGATTGAGAATGAATTTCTCTTGGATTGTTGCTGCATCAAGATAATATGCTTATGCCAAATCTTGCCTTGGACCAGTCACAAGATATCCAAAATTTCTTCATACTGTAGCATATCAACCATAGCTGAATCTTCACATTCATCCAATTTGAATCTAAAACTCCTGGAGCCTTCACTAGTTGGCAGTTTTCCATATTATTTTCTCTGTAGAATTTTCTATAAAATTTGTCTGCCCCAACACATACCACCCTCTTTCTGTTCAATGCTAATACCCCAAAACATGACGTTTCCTTTAAATTCTTTCATAGTACTTTTGTCCTTTAGCTTTATTGTAACTAATTAACCACAGCTTCATCTTCTCCAATAAATGACTAATAAAATTGTTGAAATATAAACGATAGCGATAAACTTGTCAAGTTTTCCCTGACAAAAACACAAGGGTCTCTCTTGGTTGGATAAAGTCTTGTTTCCTTTAGTAGTTAATTTGGTATGTCACCATCTTACAGTCCCTTCAACCAAAGTTCTCTGCTTCCTTCAACATTTACACCTTCAGGGAGTTCCATATAAACATTCCTGACCAGACAGCCATTTGAATGGACATATTCCATGTTGATAAAAATAATTTTTGTGTCCTTTCATTGCTGATGTAGTGAATAAAATTCATAATGATCCTTGCTTCATAAACGGATTGTAAGAATTTTCGCACTCCTCATCCTTATCTATTTGTTCTCCTGAACCATCCGCAACCAATCGTAAATTGTATTTCAAATAATCTCAGTTTTGTTTCTGTGTAAATATCGACTTCTTGCAAATTAGTTTTTCATTTTTAGGTTTTGCTATAATTTTCTATGGATTGCCTTATTCTTGAATCTTCAGTTCTTTGTCTATTGGTTTTTTCCCATTTTCTTTCTCATATTATTTCACGATTTCAACCAGCTTTCTCATAGGTATTTGGAATTTCTTCATGTCATTCTTGTTATATATCTTGTAGGTTTTCTCTCCCTGCTTGATCTTCATACCCCTTGATTTAACATTCGGTTTCATGTATCCTTTCGTGAATATTTTCTTCTACTTGACTTTTGTATTTAATTTTTATTTTGCCATCTTCTAAAAATGAGATCATGGTGTGGACTATTATTTTCTATAGATTCCTCATCAACTTCTGTGTTTTCCACAATCGGTGGTTCTTTATAATTTGAAATCGCCAACCAATCAAATTCTTTTTGCTGAAAACTGTCTTTAATGACAAATGCATTTTGATTTTCCTCCATTTTCACAAATCTTCTGTTCTCCCAAATCAAAAAAGACTATGTTTTTATTCCTGGAAAATCTGACAAATATTTTAGATTTTATCCTCCTTTCGAATTTCTTTCTTGTTCCATTGTCGTTTCTGTCATAATCTCGAAATGTCTTAAAATGTTGAATTGATGGTTTCCTCTAGCCGCATTTCTGAGATACTTTTGACATTATTCTTCATAGGTGTGATATTCTTCATGGGTGTGCTTCAACCCAAAATGTTTGTGGTAGACCTGGATCTATCAACATTGTCCATACCGTATCTATCAACAATCCCTTTGCTCTGAGGTGTATGAATGCCTTTTTTTGTGTAATAATCCAATAGATTTTTGTTAATAAATTTAAGTTCATTACCTGAATGAACGTGCTTGACCCTCCTTTTGGTGTAAGTTTCACATCGTTTTTTAAATTTTTGTAATCTATGTGCCATATCACTTTTGTAACAAATTTAAAAAAACCAATTTTATCAAAAATAATTTAATTTTTTCTTTGTCAAAAATAACCAGCTTGTATTTGTTTCTGCCAAGTGACTCTGTTGGCATTGATCTACATAGATGGTCTTCATAGTTACATGAAATTGTTCCCTTCTCTTTTTTTGCAAGATTCACGACAATGACCTTTTGCTGTTCAAAATTTGGGTTATTTGTTTACTGAATTTTTGTTGACCACCTTCTCTAAACATTAGGAACTAATGTGTCCAAGGCTTAAGCCATGAGTTTTGATTTGATTCTTTTGTATTGAAACATACTACATTTCTCAATGTGTCATTTAATATCAATTAACATAAAATCAATACAAATGCATCACCTTAAAAAATTCCTTCTACAAACAGTTCTCCTGTTTTCTTGTATATTTCAGGTCATCTTCATGAAGAATATTTGTTTGCGTTTGCTGACTAGACTTGGAACAGACATGAGATTACTATTACTATCTGGAACATACGAAACATTTTCATATTTTATATGTACATCTTGTTGGTTTCCTGTGCAATTTAATCCACAAACAACTCTACAGTTCTCTGCATAAAACTCCTTTCCATTTTCAGCCGTGTTCATTTTAACTTGTTTCGCCCTTTCATCTGTTAAAATATTCTGAAAACTTGTTCGTGATGTGCAGGCAGAGTCCAATTACCACATAGTTCCCTTATGATATACATCTCTGGAAGTTTGATCACCCAAATTGTTTTTCCTGACCTTCAGGACTCATTTGTTATGATAAGCATTTTAATTTTTTCTACTTCTTCCGGTGAAATTACCTGTGTAACTTTCATCTCTCTTGTAATTACTTGATTGTCATGCTGCAGATTAGTCTTGTTCCAAAAATCCCTTGCAAAATGTGCACTTTCTCTGCAAACTTAGCAAGGTCCCTTCTGATCTGTCCCGAAAAGCTTTAGCTTTTTGTGACACTTTTGTCATATGTTCTTTCAAATCTTAAATGTGTTTCTCTCATTACTTCATTAGTAATATTTGGATTCATGAATATAGCAGTTGAAATTTCCCTATATTTATTCTGGAGATCTTCAATAATAAAACTAAATAATTTGTTTTTGTCTATTTCTGCTCCTACTTCAGCAATCTCTGTGGATAACTTTTGAGCATGAGTTAAATGTCAATTAGTACTTTTTAATTTTTTCTACATAAGATTCCCTTTTCCTTTGATGTTATGTGCCTATATGCTTTCTTTTTACTTCCTTGTATACATATGTGAATACAGAGTAATATTCATCAGAAGCAGTAGAAGACAGTTCATCAGCTGTTACGGTGTCATCCAATTGAGAGCTAAAACATCATCATGGTGATGTCACTGTGGTGACGGTTAAACTCCCGATTGGACGAAACCATTACAGCTGATGAACTGTAATCCGCCAGGTTACAGAAACCGAAGTATAGTATAGAGAAAGTTATCTAATGTTGCAGAAAATCCGTCTGTCTTGTCTGTTGTCTATGAACAACGTTAGCGCCTAAACATGCTTAAGATTTTTTTGAAACTGAATACTCCTGGTCAATCTGGCCCCACTCAAAGCTCTCCGATTTTGAATAACCTTTTTTGATTTTGGAGAACTTTACATAAGCCCTTGATTTTTTTTAAAAAGGCCAAATTTTTTAAAAAAAGGTCGTTTTCCTTTTTTTTGAAAATCGCAAGTTTGAAATTTTTTAATTTCCTACAACTACAAAATTGAAGATAGAAATATTTCCTTTAAGTGAAATTTGTTCTCCTTATTTAGTTCTTTCATTAAGCTCATGTACATTTTTTTGAAAATTTTAGTAATTTTCACACTTCACACACAATTTTCACAAAATAAGTGCAATATTAAAAAATATCAAATTCAAGAATTTCTCAAAAACGGCTCCAACTGTTTTCTTTAAACTTTTGGTAGAGTTAGTGTTATATGCACTGTAGCACATGACATAAACACCATTTTGCTCTTTTCTTTTGTTTTTTCAAAAATGAAACAATTGTAATTTCTTTGACATGTCTCTCATGTTAACTTTTGCATTTCCATCAATTTGTATACATTATTGCATATATGAGTACATGTGCTGTAAATTATGTAATATAAAGTTTCTTGAAAACTAAAACTTTTCTGAGAAAATGAGCCCGAAATTCATTTTCAGAAGTGCTCAAACGCCGTTTTCTCAAAAACAGCTCCAAATCTTTTCTTCAAACTTTTTGTATTGTGATTTCACAATCGCCCCCTTTTCTTGGTGCACGTGCGGCGGCATGGGTCTGTTGGGGTCGTTGACAAACTATGTGAAATTTTATTTTGGTTCCCTGCAATTGAAATTGGGGACTAAGGGCGGGATTCGTATTTGCGTTGTTCAAACGCTCTTCCAAAATAAGAAACCCGAGTGCGTTTAGCAAAAACAAACACTGTTTTATTCTTGACCAACACGTACATAGGTCCACCTCGCTTTCGTGACATGTTAATGAACATGGGAGGGCCTTCCTGCCCCCCCCCTTCAAAACAAGAAAGTCTAATACAAATAAAAAACACAAAATGGGAATTAATATTTACAAAAAAAAACCACACACACACACACACACACACACATCATTCTTAACGTTCTGAATAGCCTGGCCGTCACTTCTGTATTCTCGACAACCCCCCTCTACCACCGATCGCAGCCTCCGAGGCAACAACCCGTTCTGCAGTTCAATCATACTTAGCGAATTAAGACTTCAGAGGCAGTCTCAGTTCAGTTCTTACCTTCACCTTCACCGCGGCGCCGCAAGCCCGCAATCTCGCCGGCGCACGGTGTTTTGTTTGGGACATCCAGCTTGCCAAAACTCATTTTTCGAAGTTCCACTTTTGGGTGATGTTTTTGATTCTTTCTGTAGATAAACATCCAGAGCACATGTCCCCAGTGTTTATAAGGCGCTGATTTGTTAGGGTCGGTCTCAGGGGAGGTGTCAAGTTACGTCCCACCGATAGCCGGCGCCGAGCCGCACAGTTATCTTCGGAAGTGCTTGCGTTTCAGTCATATTCACAGCGTTCTCCTTATTGTTATTTCATAATTCTAGCATGGAAAATCCTCAGAAAGGTATGTTCTTTCATGTGTAATTGTTTCATAATTTTCAAAGATAAGTATGTTTAGAAATTCTTACACAAAGGTCGACTCTAAAACATGTGCGCGTATTCGAAAATTGAAAATAAATGTTGAGTTACAAAATTTGCTCCGCATTTCTCCGGCTTGAAACTGATATACATGCATTCTGAAAGGGTTTCTTTACAATATTATCACCACACATTTTGCAGAGAAGTGCATATCTGATAATTATCATCTCTTTTCAGTGCCGGTGCGTTCGCTCACTAGACGCGCGGTCTTCGAAGTATTGCGCGAAACTGATTGGCGCACGGACAGAGATGTAGTTTACAAAAATATAATGGTATGTTTAGATCTACAATAGTGTTCAACATAAATTGCACAATCTTTAAAACACACACTCAGCATCGTGTGCTCTAAAATTAGTGAAAGATGGGCAAAGTGCTTCAGAAATCAAGGACCATTCATGAAGTCTAATGAAAAGTGGTTAGATGGTATTGTACTGTTTAAGGACGTTGTGTATCAAGCCATTCAAAGCGGAAGTACTGAGCCAGGTAGTGTAGGTCGCCCGACTAAATCTTTTGGGGAAAGCAGTGAGCGATCGAAGAGAAGAAAAGCGAAAAACCTAGCTGAGAGAACAAGTGTGGATGAAATATCCTTGGCAACGCAAATGAATTTACGTGCTCAAGGCAAGAGGGATGCAGCAGAAATCGTTGGGGAGCTAAGTACTGCCTCTCCTCAGCGAGCCACAAGAATGAAGAAAGCTTGATTTCTTCTTCACAGAAAGCCTCGACAAATGACTGCAGACAAAGCATTGTCACTAATGATGGACATTAAACTCTTAGTGAACCAATATAAGGAAATGCGTGCAAATGCGAAAGATTATGGTTGTACTATTTATCCTTCTTATTATGCAGTAAGACAAGCGCATATCAAATGTTATCCACCTGAAAATAGTATCACTATTACAGAATATTCCTAGAAATAATTTTACAATGTCTTCTTGATCACACGTCAATCAGTATAGTACTGCGCAGACCGAAGTTATTCAGCATTTATCAGGACAGGAATTTAATTTTATTTTAATTTCTAAGTGGGGATATGATGGAAGTAGTGATCAGAGCCGTTACAAGCAAACATTTGCAGACTCTGTTCATAGTGATGATTGTTTGTTTAGTATATCGCTGGTTCCATTACAACTCTATGCGAGCTTGCGAACAGTAAAAGAAAGGTCATTGTTTGGCAAAACCTCAGGCCTTCATCCTCGCGTTACTGCAGACCTGTTAAACTCATGTTCATTAAGGAAAAGGCAGCTGTCATTGAAAAAGAAGTGATGAATGTCACTAACCAAATTAATTCCCTTTTGCCCACACAGGTAGCTGAACATGGTATATCTGTCACACATAACCTGCTCCTGACAATGGTTGACGGCAAAGTCTGCAATGTAATATCATCATACTGTTCTTCTCCAAAATGTTACATATGCGGGGCCTCACCTAAGGAAATGAATTCGAGCGTAGAGAAAAGAGACATAGACACATCAACTCTTGAGTTAGGTCTGTCTCCACTTCATGCTCGGATCTGCTTCTTTGAGTGTTTGCTTCACATTTCCTACAGGCTCGAAGTCAAGAAATGGCAGATTCGTAAAAAAGAAGACAAGGTAAAAGGAGAAGCACGTAAGAAAGAAATTCAGGAGAGATTCAAAAGAGAAATGGGTTTACTTGTCGACATGCCCAAGCAGAGTATTAGCAATACCAATGATGGTAATACTGCACATAGATTTTTTAGGGAAAGTTCATTGTCAGCACAAATAACCGGAATCAATGAGGAATTGATTAAGAGATTCAGTGTGATTTTGGAGACATTGATGTGTGGTTATTCAATTAATTCCAAGTCATTTGGGGAATTTGCAAAGGTCACAAAGGAAAAGTACTTAGAACTTTACAAGTGGTACGCCATGCCAGTAACTGTGCATAAGGTCTTAGTGCATGGAGAAATAATCATTAAATTTTGTATTTTGCCAATAGGTCAGCTCTCTGAAGAGGCTCAAGAAGCCCGAAATAAAGATGCACGCAATTTCCGAGAGTTTTTCACAAGGAAACGTTCTAGAGAAACGACTAATGTAGACCTTCTCCATAGGTTGTTAATATCCTCTGACCCATATATTTCCAGTCTGGGTAAAGGCCCTAAAAGAAAAGTGTTTGGTTTATCAGAGGAAGTGCAAAAGCTTTTAGCTACTCCATCTTTATCTGATGAATGTGATGACACCTCTGATTGGGACTAATTTCAATATTACTTGTTCATAGCAATACAATTCTAATATTAAACCTCAAATCTGAATTTTTTAACGAATTGTAATACTATTAATATTTATAGATTAATTATACTATAAAATAACATTGTTGAAAGTTATACTATTGCATCACGTAGTATTCAGTTAATTATTTGTTTTCCAATCAGAATAAAACATTAGTTCAATTACGTGTAGTTTTATTGCATATGCCATTTCAAAATCTGATAGTTTTGTCTGATAATGTAAAGATACATATTCTATATTCAAAATACATATATTTAAGTACTTCGTAAGAATGTGTGTGCAAAATTTCATTAAAATCTAACCAGTAGTTTTCGAGATATTAATTTTGGCCAGCCAGATGTGCCAAACGAAACACCGTACGGCGCCACGGGTCGCAACTCGCCCGCGACGCTGCGAGCGCCCTCGCCCTCGAGACTGATGGTCGCAACTGCCCCCAGGCGATGACGCCGGCGCCGCGGCGGCCGACGATTCTCCGACCCCAGCACCAGCACCAGCACCAGCACCCTCTGTCCAGTCCTTTCTTTCACTCGTCTTCGCGGAATAATAGTCTCGGCCTGATCATCAGAATTGTTTTCGTAAAGAAATTGAGTTAACATCAGGTGCCAATGTGCCATGCCGGCCCAGCAGCACATGAACGCATGTTTCCAGTCACTTCCTCTGTCCCTTAACCCACCCTCCACATCTCACATCGCTCTGTACCACACTCTGCAACTTTTCCGACTACCACTTGTCTCTCTAAATCTGCTTACCTATCCCTCCAGGCGATGCCACTCGGCGCAAGCTTTCTACTTCTGTCTAGCTTTCTCCCACATCCACCAACGTCTGTCACCCCTCTCGCTGCCACCCCTCCTTGTCTCGCCAGGTATGACTGATAACGCCGCCGACGTTCTCTGGTAGTCTCAGAACAGCACTTCCACTCGGCGCTCAGTTTTCGAAGTGCTGATAATAACGGCCCACATGTCATATGGCTCGATTCAATCTATTCATGCCGACAGCTTGCGCATGGGCTTGGCATCACAGTGCTCTAACTCCATTTTCTCAAAAACAGCTCCAAATCTTTTCTTCAAACTTTTTGTATGAATGTACAGTATGTTACTAAATGTACTGTTGAAGGTAACACAAAAGTTATTTTGCTGTATTCTTTTGTTGGTTTGTGTTTTTTCAAAAATTATGCTTTTTTTAATTATGCTCTTGTTTCTTTAAAATGCACATTTCCAGCTATTTGTATACATAATTGCATTGTGACTAGAAGTGATTCAAAGGATTTCCAATGAAGTTTCTCGAAAACTCAAAAAGTTTTCTGTGAAAATGCTTCAAATTTCTCATTTATAGTAATGCTTAAACGTTTTCTTAATAATCACTCCAAATTTTTAAACAAAAATTGCCATATAGGATGAGGTTTTACTCTTCTATAAGTTATCTTTGTTCTTAAAGTCCTATTTCAGTTAAGAAACCAAACAATTGACAAAAAAATGTATACTTAGGGCAGCAATAGGTGGTAGCTGAACAGAGGAGAAGGCAAGTCTGAAAAGGAAGCACAGAGCAACGAAATTAAAAAAATAATTAGTATGAGACATCTGTTCCATTCTTTAGCACCACTAGTTAATGAATTCCACAATTCTTTTGCATTTAATATTCCTCAGCATGCCATAGCTTGTTCTGCAGAGAATGTGAAAATGATCATAGTACTTATTTTTTTCTTTACAATTTTTTTAAAAATTTTTCCATAACGAATAGATGTTTTTGGCACAACAGTTTTAAGTACTTAATTACTCTTACTGTGTTAACTGCATCTGTCGCATTGGCATTGATCACACTGTTACCAAATTGCAAGTAATTGACTTTATTAAGCATGTAAATATATAAGAAGCGATTCTAAGACAAACCTTGTCATTTCAATAAACTTTCTTTCATTGTTATAGGTTACTAAACCTTAATTTGTTTTGTTTTTTCTTGTATAAATCTTTCTGAATGAATATTTATGAGAACAAATTATTCAACATGCAGTTATCTTCAAAATGAGTACATCATTGTGGTAACCGCAATGGGTCATTCGTAAAATCTACCGAAGTATTCAGTAGGAACAAAAAATGTTCTCAACCTCTGTTAGGTTTTTCATTAGTTCGTTGTCTTTCGACACCTATTACAACTGCTGATGTTCTCTAGATTGATTACAATGGTGTAATAAACAAAAGTGTTTTATTTTTGTTTTTTACACATGACCTATTGTGGTCACACCACAACGACATACTCGATTAAAAACCTTCAGAATTTCAACTTTCCGTTGCAAGAATTAACAAAACTTTTCTGAATAGGGAAGCACATTGTACTTAAAATATTAAAAACCTTTAACAATGAGGCAAAGTTCATAATTCAAGTACCTTCAACCCAAAAATCTTCAGACAGCTGATGGAGTTGAATATACATTTTCTAACAAGTGCATTTGCATAGGACTTCCTGTTGTTCGTTTTTGGACAAATGCCCAAGTTGCTGTACAGCCTGACCGGTGGACAGTGAGAGGATCTGGAAACTTCTTGCTCACAAGGAAACAACTTCCATTGCAGCTGGGATGGGCATTTTCAATCCATAAGTCTCAGGTAAATTCATTATATGGCTGATTGAAAATTACTCATGATTGTTAAAAAATGTTTTAGCTAAAAATTAACTGGTCTTTTCAGGGCCTTACTCTTGATTGTGTTGAAATGTCACTTGGTAGAGTATTTGAGCCAGGGCAAGCTTATGTGGCTTTGTCTCGTGCAAAAAGTTTGCAGTCCCTCCGAGTTATAGATTTCAATCCAAAGCAAGTGTGGGCCAACCCTGTGGTGCTGGACTTCTACAGAAAATTTAGGAGGAAAATGAAAATGATGGAGATTGTTCCATTAGGGAAGAAAATATGATGGTAATAGATTGTAGATCCATAAATAAAAAATGTTGGCCATTAGATATAAAGTGTTTTAACTTTTCTTTAGTGAGGTAATTTATTATTCAATAAGACTGATGGTAGTGATAATTATTGCAGAAATTTCCAGTAGGTGACTGACTCAATCAATGTGCTTCCTTCTAAAAAAATAATTGAAAATGTCGTGGGAGAATTTATCAAATTATATTTAAACTATAAGCGTTGAATGTTATTTTTCTGATCATGTTAGTGTCACGGATAGGTCATTGTGCAGCTAAATAGGATATTGTATTTACAGGAGTTTGGTCAAGGTTTTTGTAAAACCTTTGCTGCTTACTTGAATGTGACATGGGAACAAACATTATACAATTTACACTTTGAGATGAACTTTGGAGAAAAAAAACTGCAATATTTAGATTCTTGTATTCGTGGACCTGCAATATTTAGTTTCTTGCACTTGTACTTAAACTGCTTGTGTGGATTCTGTCAACCTTTACTGAATTTCTTTCCTTTTATATCAATTTTTTAGAAGAGGTATTTAATGTCTCTTAAAATTGTCAAAAGGTTTATCTTTTTGTGTCCTTGATTTTGTTTTCTGTGATTTATGGCTAAGGGACTAAAACTATTAACACGTGCACTTTTGTAAATGAACAAATTTTTGTGTTTAAAATTTAGTTGCAAAGGAATAATGAAGCTCTGTTCTGGATATACATAGAAGCTTGTGAGCTAATTTAATAATATTATGATGTGTCTATAACAATATAAATCAACAACTGGTGATACAGACAGGGAACATTTAAATTGATTCTGTCATTCTGAGATTAGTGAAATATTTAGTTTATTCTGTTTGACAACTCAATAATATTTAAATTTCTTTGAGAAATGATTGATTATTTAACATTTGGAATAATTGTGAGAAGTGGTACTATTTTGAATATTGGAAGGTATGATTCTGATTCATACAGAAGGTGTTTGTTCTTGTGTTGACTGTAATTTGAAAATTTATTTTTATTATTTTATAATTGGACCTGATTCATTTTTAATTGGGATCAAATTCCATACAAACAAAATTTTCATACTTGTGTACAGAAAATGAATGATTAGTGATCACTGAGCACTTGCAAGCAAATTCAGTCAACTCCGGTTATAGTGAACTTGCAGGGACTCTCATTTTTGGTTCACTATATCCAGTGAGGTCAAAATTAAATAGAATTTCTCCATAACAATTGATTTTATTAATATAGATATACAGCAAAATACAATAAGAACATGAACTGAAAATTTAAATGTCTTAATTAATTATCCTTAAAAATCAATTATTTTCAATAATTTCCTTCACACTTTTTTATTAGTATTTTCTCTAGATCCTTCTCAGAGTTTGTGATCTCCCATACTTAATTCTGAATTGTCTTCTGGGTCTATGTATCTTAATGCAGTCTTGACACTCTCCAATGCCTCTTGCACTGTTTGAACAGCGTCTCACTCTCCGAAGGCCCTTTTACTCACCTAATAACATATGAGATGTTTTCAGTAGCAGGATGGTACAAACAGCTAATGAAACATCGCTTTTCCGCACAGCACGGCAGACTTTGCCAGGCTATGACAGTCATGTGCTTCCTGTTACCTATGTAGAACTCAACGCTCCTTATCCTACAGAATATAAAGTAACGCCAAGCTTGAAACTGAACAAGCAATTTCGCGTTGCCACCATGAGTTGTAACTCATGCAGGGCACATTTGTTTCCGCAGTGAAAGTTAGTGCCATAAGGTGGTAATCAGCAAGTGGCATCAGTCACCTACTGTTGGAATTTTTGGCACTGAGGTGATATATTCTTTTCCAGGAGGGAATTAATATCCCAGGCATATTTCTTAAGTTCACTACAGTCGAGGTTCAGGTTCACTATAACCGAATCTTCTTATGCTTATTTGTATGTAAGTGAAATGGGACCAGTGACTTAAGTTCACTATAACCGGATTCGACTGTACCAACTATCTCCTGAAACTCATAATTTGTATAATGTACTTTTGTTGTACTTTGAATAAATGTTGTGCTGTCTATGGGTGATTTGGGCAGCCTCTTCCGAAGACGGTTGTTCCTTTCTTATGAATAAAACACTGCCATTGTACCAAAAGTGGGGATGTCAATTTTTTTCTAAATACCATTATTTTTCTTCTGACATGTTGATATTTTGTTACCAAATATTTGATATGTATGCTGTAAGGTCTCAAAAAAGATTATTGAAATATATTCAATAAAATCCACTGCTTGTCAGAATGCTAATTCAATTAAAGCCCACTTGACATGTCAATTTCATTGAACAGCGAGTCTCTCTTGGCTCACACAAGTTAGAAGTTTGGAGATTTCATTCTAATATATAGTTGTTTTGTGTGTTTTCAAACCAGGTTACCCGATCTGTATGACTTTTTAAACTTCTTTAGATTTTATATTCTGTGCCTCGCCCTCAAAGAACAACCGGTATATTTTATTTAATGTGAAATATCAGTGCAATTTCATCAGTCAATCAGTGCAGTGTTGAAAGAATTTGCCATCCCTATATAAGATTGATATTTTATTTTATTATGAATTTTTCATTTTTTAATGTTTTTTGTCTGTGTATTTTATCATTGATTAAATAATACAAATAAAAATATATGCAACCTACAAGTCCTTTCTATCTTTGTGATGAAACTCTATGGATACACAATGTATTGGAATGTGAATTGTCCATGAAATCTGTATATTTAGTCTAGATGGAAATGATGTCAATGAGGATTCTGTAATTATTGTAGTCAGGGGCGAGGGGGTTCAAAATAAGTTGTTGGAAAATTTTTTCCCTTTAATTTTACGTAGTGTATTACACAAGTTGAATCGACGTGTATTTACATAAAGCTTCATTGCTTCTGAATGATCTTATATAAACATATTTTTTTTGTTTTGTCTGCACTAGACTTAAACAGAACATTATTTTCTATTTCTTTTCTTCTTACATGGATCAGACTTTTATTTACATTCAACACTAGTGCCTAAACCCTATGTAGGATTTTCCCCAAATTCAAGAAACTCCTGCCGAACTGGCCTGAGTCAAAACTCTGCGATTATGAAAAATATTCATTAATTTTGGGGCTACTTTACATGAAGACCCAAGGACATTTTCAAAATATTCTCAAAAATGGCTCAAAATTTTTTCTTTAAATTTCTTGTAAGAATAGAGTGAAATACGATTATAATGGTGGCATAGGTTCGATTTTCACTGTTGACATTGAATTTTCCAATACTAGTAGATTTCACGCTGTATTGCGTTCAATATGTGCAATTTAAAAAAAAATAACAAAACAAGATTTTTCTTAAAAAGACTCCAAATGTTTTGTTTTTTTTTTTAACTTTTGTTAAGGATAGAGAGCAACATGTACACTGTGAGATGAAATCAACGACATCTATTCTTACGTTACTTTCAAGTATTACCCGTCGAGGTGGGTCGGTCCACGTCCTGACGGGGGGGATGCAGGGAGTGCTCTCAAGTATTCCTTTCTTTCACAAGTCATTTTTCTTCTCCCCATCTTTCATTCTCATTCTTTTATAACATCCTGTTTCCTTTCTTCTCCCTCTTCTATTTCACTGGCTCTCTCTGTATGCTGAACGCCCACCCATGTGTTTGCCGTGCATGGCGACCCGTGTCGAAGGGAATGTGTGTCCTGGCGATTGAGGGGTCTGTTTGTTTCCCCAGTACTCACCTTGTGCTACGTTCTGCTTTGCACTTAGGGATACGTTGTTACGTATTTTGAGGAGCATTCCTTGTAGGCTTCAATACGCTTGCTTTGGCCTCGGACTCTTCTAGACGGGCGGTCGGGAGCTAACCCACTCTCGATCAATCGGCTTGGACTAGGTCTTGTACTGAACTCCAGGGTGAGCGGGGGGATTCACGGTGGTGCAGCGCTGTGTTATTCTCCCACTATATCCCCGTGGCAACCCTGACACTCCGATGGAGTGTCCCCTTGTTGGGCTCCGTGGTGGGTGGGGACCACGGGGATGAATCTGATATCCATCTCATGGATACTAAACCTTCTACCCCGCCCTCTTCCGCAAGGAACAGGCGATGTCCGGAACGAACTATTGATGTGAATAGTTTCTTTTCGAAAGAAGAAGATAGGCCAAAGAAACCTAGATTCCTCCTCATGGAATGCGCTGAGGAAGGAAAATCTTTTAAAATGGTAAGTGCTGTCCGTTTAGCGCGCGCAATTGATGAAACTTCTGGAAATCTACAAGCTGTGGTGCGACAAAGGAATGGTACCATTCTCTTTGAAGCACGTTCAGATGACCAAATAGATAAGATTATGAAAACAAAGCAGATTGCCGGCCTCCAAGTGAAAGTGACCACTCACCCAACTCTTAACCTATGTAAGGGAGTGGTCAACAATGAAGACTTCTCTGCGGAGAGTGAGGAAGATTTAATAGACTTTTAAGAGCCAGGGAGTGACGGAAGTATATAGGATCAAGAGGAGGGAGCATGGGCGAGAAATCCCCACTTCCACCCTTATTCTCACGTTTAATCTTCCAACTATCCCTCAAAAGATCTCGTGCGGTTTCTATAATCTTCACGTAAGGCAATATGTCCCCAACCCTTTGCGGTGTTTTAAGTGCCAGAGGCTCGGCCATACACAGCAGCGGTGCATAGCAGATAACCCAGTGTGCGGGTGAACGATGCACGAACCTGAACCCTGTGCAACTACACCGCAGTGTGTTAATTGCGAAGGTGACCACCCGGCCAATTAACAAGCAATGCCCTACTTTCTTGAGGGAACGCGCAATACAGAAGATTCGAGCAGTTGAAAAAGTGTCCTTTCCTGAGGCCAAACGTCGGTACCAGGCGAGGAACCCTGTTGATCTCTCTCGCACCTTCTCCGATGCCGTGAAAGTAAAGTCACCGAAGGTAGCAACGGGCTGCCAAACGGAACGAGCTACTCCCCAAGTAGTGAGTTTCGCTTGCCAGGTTTCTCCAGTGGATGCCTATCCCCTCCAAGGTAGGAGAGTGATCATCCCGACGAAATAGAAGATGGACAGAAAAA
The DNA here is from genome assembly GCA_964035755.1 of Teleogryllus oceanicus. Lineage (NCBI taxonomy): Eukaryota > Metazoa > Arthropoda > Insecta > Orthoptera > Gryllidae > Teleogryllus > Teleogryllus oceanicus. The sequence continues at coordinate 20,526,372 of CAXIVR010000005.1, forward strand.
CTCAGCCGTTGCAGTCGACTAAACGCATATCCAATCCCCCTTTAACAGAAAATGTTAGACGCAAATCTGCCTCAGACACGGCCACGAAAGGCCCATCAAAGCCTCGTGTTACTCCTTCCGAAACCCACACTGAGCGAGCATCCAACCCCCCTGGCAGTGTCCGGGAGGTCTCGGCTTCGGAGGAGGCTCCCGTTGGGGAGGAGTCTCGCGCATCCGGATCCCAACGTCGGAGGAAAAAAGAAAGTTGAATTTACCATGGCTCTCATATGGAACATGAATGGTTTCTCCTCGCGACGGGACGATCTTAAACTTCTGTTATCCCGTCACAACCCTTTAATAATCTGCCTCCAAGAGACTCACCTCACCCCAACTCGACCCGTGTCTCTTCGTGGATTCTCCCCTTACAGGTTTGATGTGGATGATGGTCTCCGTGCTCATGGCGGAGTTGCTTCACTGGTACATGATTCGCTGCTGTCTACAGAGGTGCCTGTTCAGACTGACCTTCAAGCAGTGTGTGTGCAGGTGCACCCCCCATCCCTCACACTCACTGTGTGCAATATTTACATCCCTCCAGGACTGACTGTATCTGCTTATGAACTCCTGGACTTGATAAACCAACTGCCCTCTCCGTTCGTGGTTGTCAAGGATGTAAATGCCCATAGTCCTCTCTGGGGCTCGTCCCGCACCTGTCCGAGAGGCAGTATATTAGAATCAGTAATAGACACGGCGAACTTGGTTATTCTGAATTCCGGTGAGCCAACTCATTTTGCCGTCGCCACAAATTCGAGCACGTGTATTGATCTAGTACTCTGCAGCCCTTCTCTTGCAACTGTCCTGCAATGGTCCATCCCAGACGACCTGTGCGGAAGCGACCATTACCCCGTTATCGTCCACATTGATGGACTTGCTCGTGGGTTGGCGCGCCCCTCTCAGTGGTGTGTTCGACGTGCTGACTGGCTGACATTCCAAGCGAACGTTAGTTTATCGGAGGGCGAGTTTGTCAGTGTGGAAGAAATGGCAGCACATTTTAACAGTGCTGTACTACAAGCTGCGGACATTGCAATTCCCAAGTCTACCGGCAAATCGCGACACCCTTTCGTTCCGTGGTGGAACTTGGATTGCTCAAGGGCTGTTGGTGCTCGTAAGAAAGCGTTGGTGCGTCTAAAACATTATCCAACTGCAGATAACTTCATTGACTATGAGGTGCAGAGCGAAGGCGAGAAGAACCATTTTAGAAAGTAAAAATGCATCGTGGAGAGCATACGTCTCCTCTCTGAATTGCCATACGCCACCACGTCTGGTATGGAGGAAGGTGCGTCAAATTAAAAGATACCCTTCCCCAAACTTAGTGGCAGGTCTTCTTAAAAATGGTCAAATGATCACGACTTGAGACGCTATTGTAGAGGAACTTGCCTCTCACTATGAAAGTATGTCGAGTTCGGCAAACTATGTTCCCAACTTCCTCTTGCTTAAAGAAAGAATGGAAAACCGCACTTTGGATTTTTCGACCCGAGCAAATAAGGATTACAATACTCCTTTCTCAATGCATGAAATGCGCTCTGCTCTGATGCTTGCGAAAAGTACCACAGCAGGTCCAGACGAAATTCACAATTTATGCTGCAACATCTTCCCGAAACAGCCACGCAATTTCTTCTCCGGCTCTATAACTGGATCTGGGAAGAGCACACCATCCCTACCTTTTTGGCGAAAAGCCATCATCGTGCCAGTTCCCAAGGAAGGGAAAGATCGATCACTTCCATTTAGTTATCGACCTATTTCCCTCACAAGTTGTCTATGCAAAGTACTGGAACGCATGGTGAATCAGCGACTGGTCTGGACCTTGGAGTACAAAAATTTGTTGACGCCAATCCAAAGCGGGTTTAGAAGAAACCGGTCAACCTTGGACCACCTCATTTCGCTGGCAACGGCCGTTTCTACATCGTTCGTATTGTGACATCTTGTGGCCATATTATTCGATATAGAAAAGGCCTACGATACCACTTGGAGGCACAGCATTCTGCAAACCCTGCACTCTTGGGGATTTAGGGGGAAGCTTCCTCTATTCCTCCAAAACTTCCTTTCAAACAGATCCTTCCGTGTTCGTGTGGGTGACAGGCTCTCCCGTAGTCACCCTCTTGAAAATGGTATTCCCCAAGGATCAGTCCTTAGTGTCACTCTGTTTGCCATCGCCATCAATGGTAGAGCGTCGACTGTGCGTGGTCCTGTAAAGGCATCGTTGTTTGTGGATGATTTTGCCATCTTCTGTTCATCCAGCAGCATCAGTGTGATCCAGAGACAACTCCAAATACTGCTGAACAAGCTCCATGAAGGGAGCACGACAACAGATTTTAATTTTTCTGCCACTAAATGTATCGCTTTGCATTTCTGTAGGATATATCATTTGCACAGCAATCCAGTCCTTTACCTGGGAGGAAATCTGCTTCCATTCGCGGAATCTGCCAGATTCCTGAGGCTCACTTTTGACAAGTCACTCACGTGCCGTGCTCATCCGTGGACTACAAACCAGATGTGTCTCCCCCCTTAATCTTCTTCGAATGCTAAATGGCACTTCATGGGGTGCCGACCGCACTACCCTATTGCGGTTATATAGGTCACTCATCCGCTCAGTTTTGGATTACGGTAGTGAAGTGTATGGCTCGACAGCTCCCTCCACTCTGCGACCCATCAATAGTATACACGACGCTGGTATCCGTTTATCAACAGGTGCGTACCGCACCAGCCGAATAGAGTGCCTTCTAGCCGAGGCTGGTGAGTCTTCCTTAAAAAGAAGGCGGGATATTTTATTAGCATCTTATGGTGCTAAAGACTCTCTAATCATCCTTGTCGCCAAATAATTAGTTCAAAGAATTGGTCACCCTGACCGGAATTCGAACCCGGGCCTTCTGGTTTACGCCCAGCTGCTCTAACCCCTAAGCTACCGAGACAACCAACTCTTTGAACAGTTTTCTTGAGCGCGATTATCGCTCATTCTATGTATATAATGGTCACCTTGTTGGATGCACGTACGCTCGGAGAATATGTTCCGCAGACGCACAGCTATCCAAATTGTGACCGTGTTACTGGGTAACAATGTATTTTAATAATTAAATTAGTTCAAAGAATTGGTCACCCTGACCGGGATTCGAACCCGGGCCTTCTGGTTTACGCCCAGCTGCCCCCTAAGCTACCGAGACAACCAACCCTTTGAACAGTCTCGGTAGCTTAGGGGTTAGAGCAGCTGGGCGTAAACCAGTGTGTGCGCGTGCGTGTGCGTGCGTATGTATGCGCGCGCGCGTGCGTGTGAAGTGTGTGGGGGCGAGCGAGCGAGCGTTTTTCTCCAAAACATCCGGCTGACCGTGTACACCATTACTACTTAAACCATGCGAAGGATTGTTTCAAAATTCAAGAAACCTCTGTCGATCTGGCTCGAGTCGAAGCATTGAGATTTTGAAAATCATTCTTTCAAATATAGTGGTCCCTGATACATTTTCAGAATTTTCTCAAAAACGACTCTAAACTTTTTCTTTTAATTTATTGTAAGAATACAGTAAAATATACATGTAAAGGTGGCATAGGTCTGATTATCAGGGTTAACTCTGAGTTTTCGAAAATTTCATGTCAGAACTTTTGCCGGTGCCTTCCCACAATCACAAACTTGAAGATAGAGATTTTTCCTTTAAGTAATTTTTTTCTCTGCAATTAGATCATTCATGAAGGTCGTGTACATTTTTTTTGAAAATTCAAGTTTACATGCAATATTGAAAAATAATAAAAACAAGAATTTCTCCAAAAATGGCTCCAAATTTTTTCCTTAAACTTTTGGTAGGGATAAGGGTAAATGTACTCCATAAGGTGACAAATGTCATATTGCTCTATTTTGTTTTTTTAAGAAATTTCAAAAAATGTAAATTTTTTTACTTGTCTCTCATGTTAATATTTACATTTGTTCAATTTGTTCACATTATTGAATTTATGAGTACATGTGCTTTAAATAATGTCATATAAAGTTTCTCGATAAGTCAACAGTTCTCTGTGTAAATGAGCTCAAAATTCTGCATTTTCAGACATGCTCAAATGCCATTTTCTCAAAAATGGCTCCAAAGTTCTTCTTCAAACTTTTCAGTCGGATAGTGCTAATTGCGCTGTTTATTATGACATACAATTTATTTTGGTGTATTCTTCTGTTTTTATCTATAATTACACAAATGTAATTTTTTTTTAATATCTCACTGTTAATATGCACATTTCCAGTGATTTGTATAAGTTATTGCATTTGTGAGTGGAAGTGTTTCAAGCTATTTCAAATGAAGTTTTTCGTAAACTCAATAGATTCCTGTGAAAAGGGCTTCAAGTTTTACATTTGCAGTAAGGCACAAACGCCATTTTCTTAAAAACTACTCTCAATTTTTCGTTGAAAATTGCTATTTAGAATCTTCTTTAATATTCTTAAAGTAATACTATTCTACTTCTAATAATATTCTAAAGTACTTCTAGTTCTACTATTAGGAGAAAAAAAAATTGAGGGAAAAAAAATACTTTGTGTGGCAATGTATGGCAGTTGGCAAGAGGATGGTGAAGACTGAATAGCCAATCCACACTAAGGAAATTGTAAAACTTTACTACGAGAAAGTCTGTGCCTTTCTGTTGCACTACTAGTTACTTTCTCATATAGGTACATATTCGGAATAATCTATGTAGTATAAAGAAAGTTATAAAATGCTGCAGAAAATTGATTTTGAGATTTAAATGAAAATACACATTTTGGGATCCCCTGATACCCAAAGTGTTGTTGTTTTTTTCTTTTCAAAACTTGCTGTCTGTGAACACAACTAGCACCTAAATCAAACGTACAACAAAATTGTAGAAACCTCTGTCCATCTGGCTCTAGATGAAGCTTTGAAATTTTGAAAAACATTCTTTAAAATTTGGTGGTACTTTATTTGTAGCCCCCTGGACATTTTCAAAGTTTTCTCAAAAACAGCTCCAAATTTTTAAAGAAATTTTAAATTAAAAATAGAGTTAAAAACACGTCTAAGGGTGGCATAGGTCTGATTTTCATAGTTAATTGAATTTCAAAAATCAGCATTGCAAAAATTGCATGCAATATTTGCTATTTAAAAAATAAAAATGAAAATAAGATATTCTCGAAAATGGCTCCTAATTTTTTCATTAAACGTTTGGTAGGGATAGTGCTAAATGCACTCTGTAAGATGAGATAAATGCCATATTGCTCTTTTTTTCCAAATATTACACCAAAGTAATTTTTTGACTTCTCTCTCATGTCATTAACATTAGAGGCAATTTCTTCACATTATTGCATTTACAAGTTCATGTGCTTTAAATATTGTCATAAATTTTCTCAAAAACAATTTTTTGTGAAAAAGAGCTCAAAATTTCGCATTTTCTGAAATGCTCAAACACCATTTCCTCAAAAATGGCTCCAATTTTTTTTTTCGAACTTTTTCAATGGATAATGCTAATTGCACTGTTTAATATGATGTAGATACCTGTCAAAAGAGCTTCAAATTTTGCATTTACAGAAATAGTTAAATGCCATTTTCTTAAAAACGGCTCCAAATTTTTCAATGAAAATTGCCATTTAGGACAAGGTTTTACTCTTCTTTAATATTCTTAAAGTAAAATTTCAGTTCTACTATTATGAAACTGAAAAGTTGAGAAAATTTCAAAAAAATACTTTGGGCGGTGATAGATGGGGCAAGACCGTAAAGGCAGTCCACACCACGGAAATTAGAAAACTTCACAAGAAAGTCTGTGCCATTGTGTAGCACCAATAGTTCAAATATTCTCTAACTTGCTTTAAATGTTTTGCTTGAATATAGCAAGTATGCTTTTAATATGGCAGAGGTCTGTAAAATTTAAATTTTCGAAAATTGCAAAACTATTTTGATGCCCTTCTTCAGTTGGCAGTTCTGAAGATAAGATATTTTTTATATGAAAACTATTCTTCAAAATTAGATCTTTACAATTTTTTGAAAATATGAGTTGTTTTTGTGTAATGTTTAGTGAAATCATGACAAATTTAAAAACATTTCTAATGAAGGTTTTTTTCAATAAGAGTTTCAAATTTTTTTTTAACAAAGGAAAGTTCACTTAATAACGTGACATTAGTATTCATTAAAACCTCAGAAATGTTGAAAATTGTAATTGTTCTGCTTTGTTTTTGATGATTTGGATGGTGGTGTACGACTGCTAGCAGTCTCACACATCTGCTTAAATTCAAATCCCAACATAAGAAAATATTTGACAGGTTCAACTAAGAATATTATGTAATAGTCACAAATAATATGGAAAAGTATGTGTTATTGTAGCTCCTAGTTCGTATGATGCTTAGCAAAGTAAAATTGTATTTTTAGGCAAATTGCTATACACTGCCTGCGACCAGAAAAACTGCAATATAGTTGGAGTGAAGTTTCAGATTTCTTTCAGCACAATTTGCTTTCCTCATTATCAGGGCTTGGATTCTGATGCCAGGTCAACTTTCCATTGGTACGCTCTAGATGTAGCTAACTTGTAAATCAATGTTTATCACGACATTGATGATAGAAATGTATATTTAATTTATTTTTCAATTTTAGGTCTTTTTTTTTTACCTTTGCATTATTTTTATGCTTTTTGTTTCATTTTTGTGATTTTTGTTAGTTGCATGAATTTACAATAACACACTAAAACAAAGTTTTTATTGTATCAGTTCAGACCGAAATTCACTTTTTCGAACTCTCAAAAATATACCATATTCGTAACTTCCTCATCCTTTCAAACCTGATGGTTAGGAGATTGGAGCTAAAGATAACTTTTCCTCCTAAAATGAAGATTTTGTCTTAAATTTAATTTTTCATAAATAAATTTTATTTAAAATTGTAAAATTCATTAAATAAATAAACATTTTCAAACAAATTTGGTATTTGTTTTTTTTAATTAGGTGAGTTTCCCCTTATTTTTAAGGCATTTTCAAAGAATTGTTAGGTTATGATTTAAGCATTATTTATGTCATTTTCCTGTTAATTTTTTAATTTGCCCAATTAACTAGGTGAATAAATTGTTTTGAAAAAATTAATTATTAATAAGTTTTGCTTTTGCAGTGTTTATAAATTAATTGTCATTCAACACAAACAGTTTGCAGATTATCATTATTCAATTTAATAAAAATTACTCGTGAAATTCTTTTAATCACAAACATAATATTCCAAACCCTAACCCTAATTAGGCCTGAGTGACTAAAAGAAAGGTGATAGGGAACGAGAGCTGTGGAATAAGACACCTTGTTTCATGTCTTTGTATACAATTTATCTCAAGTTCTGCTAAAAGTTTTACTACCTATCATCAATTAAAAGTAATTTTATATAAATAGTTGCGTTTATTAGTTTTCCAAAATCTTTTGAATTTAAAAATATAATACAATTATTCCAACCTCATTGGAAAATTTAGTTCACAAGTTTAGTTTAAATAAATCTTCTAAATAATTTGATAAGTGCCCCTGCTTGTATAATGTACCACTAGTTGGCATACCAGCTCTCTTCAGCCATTTTGTTCCAGCTATCAGTTGCTGTAGGATGAAAAGGACTTCTTCCTTTATTCTGGTTTAAGAACAATTCAGCAAGTTTAAAATTAGCAGATCATTGAGACATTCATTGTTGTTGAGAAGAATTGTTCCTATGTTATGGCGTCCGCTATAAAAATTTGTGGTTACTGTGACTTTTGTTTTAAATGAACTTGTACTTATTCATGACAAGACTGGCAACCACATTGTGGTAACAATTCATGAACTGTCATAACCAATTTACACAATTATGCACAAACAGATTGTGATAACTATTCTTCTGTGTGTTGTCATTTTTTTTAACTTTTGTTTTTTATTGTAAAATGCAGCGTTTATGTATAATAGGTTACTGGTGAAGTATTACACAAGTGAAACATTATACTGGACACTGATATAAATCCTTGCTTTGGGATTTCATTCATCTGTTACATTTTGAAACGAAAATCAAATTTGTAGAAATCATAGTTGTCATGCCGTCTTGTTTGAAATTAGTATCTGATTTTGTTTAGGATTATTAAAAGAGCTTGCCTCTTTCAAAATAATGTAGTTCATATTTTAACACAGATTTTACATCACATGCTGTTTCTGGTTTCAAATCAATGTGATACCTATTTTTCTCATTAACCTAATTCCATTTGTAATTTTTGCTCATGATTATGGGCATGTTTTCTTTCCTCCAAAATCATTTATAAATTGTACCTGTTTTACATTCAGAGAAGTATTTCATCATTTTCTACACCAATGAGATCACCAGTTTCCTCTTAGGCCTTTCGTATTGTGGCTCATATTATTACAGCTACAAGAATTACTGATTCAGTCTTTAAATTGTAATTATTTTGATTACATTGGAATATTAACAAGTATTCTGTTGCCAAAACACTGTTTATTTCAACATTTGATTTCACAATTCTTCACAATTATTACCAAATCCAAGCATCATAATGCAGAGAGGAAGGAAATGCAAAATTTTGGGACACTTCCGGTTAAAGTTTTGGTTCTAATTGCTACAATCTTACACCTATAGACATTAGGGTTAACAGCATAGAAACACAGTCTGTAGAAGAAAATGTTGCACAGCAAGTTTATACATGTATAAAACTGTTATTTCCAACAAATTTATTGTGAGAAACTCTTAACTCACTTGCAACAGATAACTCAACATATAGTGGCCAGAGTTCCCAGAAATAAATATTCTAGATCTAGCAAAAAATACAATGCTACTTTTAACACTGAATGATGGAATCTTGTTTCACCAACATCCTTTAAACTATTCAAGTTTTGGATCCATGTTCCAAAAACAAATTAACAAACATAAAATAAGCAGAATCCAGTCTACTTGACTAAGAATCACATTTTAAAAAATAAAAAAAATTTTTGTTAACCTTTTTTTAAATTAATTACATACACTGACTTTTTTCCTTCATTCACAAGTTCATTGATAAACCATTCTTTGTGAAATCTCACTGTTCCTCACTTCACCTGAAATTGTATTTTTATGTTTCTCCAAGAACTACAAAGTGACATAATTGAACATAAACCATTATCACCATTATAGATCATATTCACAATACTGTTCAGAGATTTACAATGTGCATTTATTATGTGCATAAAACAAGTTTTCTTTCAGTCTGCACAATATTTTCACCATAAAAAATGCACGTTCACGACTCATGTAATAATAAATTTGTTGCACTGTGGATATCATTATTTGAATTTCGCAAGGCACTTAATACTCTTGCACGATCAAATCCCATTTCCATAAGGGTCTGCACTTGTTCTTCTGATGGTTGCACACCATTTTCTGAAATTGACAAATGCGTTATTACAAACTTGAAACACACTTAAATAAAAAGAATTGAATAAGTGGAATTTGTACCTTCAGGCATTCCAACATTATGCCTCCTATTCCTTAAGAAGCCTCCAAAGAACATGCCATTGTCATTGGGCCAATAGTTATCAGGTCCAACCAGAGTTTCAGCAAAACCCTGTCCTTGCTAAAAGGAACAAGCAACATTGGTCAGTTGTTTCTTTTCCTAAGACAGCTCCTGTAAGCTTAGCAATTAAAGTAACTTCTTATAATGTGTCAATGGCTGCTAAAAGGTTTTCAAAGTACTTGTATTTATTAATTAATGTTTCCATGTCATTAGTCTTGTAAATGTAGTGCATGTTTGCTTTTTTTATCACAGGAGGTGGCAGTGATTTTCCCCAATCAGTTATCAACTGACCAGCCGGGACAAGCACTAAGCCAACATGTGTAGTAGTATACTTCATGTAAGTGTAAATAAAGGGGGTGAGGATAGGACAAGGAGGAAGGAAAGATAATGTGCGGTCCGTCACCCTTTTGTTAGAATACTGCTCCAGCATTTGCCTGGTGTTGATCAGAGAAACCACGGAAAACTACTGATTGGAGAAGCCAGCCACTAGAATTCTCTTCCAGACAGCGGCTGAATTTGACCTGGCCATATAACTAGTGCCTTGAATCCTAGAACCCCCCAGTCAGAAGCACTGCAATGACATCAATTGATGTCGTGAGGCATCTAAGCTGGTCAAAGTACTTTGAGGAGCAAGTACAGCATAATTTGCACTATTGTATTGTAGAGAGAACTTCACCAGCTTCAACTAGCTGTTTAAGTCTAGTCCTGAGTAACCAGACCTTAAGGATGTCTCGTTATGTCATCACAAAGCAAATCACTTCTGTACATTAATACAGAGAGCTGACTAGAGGAAAGGACAAACTTGTGGATATAGGCCCTATGATGCTGTAAAAGGCATATTGTCACTTTTGTGGAATATTATAGTAATGCAAAAAAAACCTGTTGAACAAGATAGCACAATTTAATTTGCTTCCCATTAATACCTAATATTACTTTGTGCCTATTTGCAAAAAATTACGATGTATCTTCATGTCTTAAATTATTAAAATTGATCTTTTTTTAACTTAAATTGAGCAACCTTATTCAATAGAAATCTCCAAAAAACAACACACAAAACTTTTACCACATAGAAAATTATTTTCTAAGACCAATACACCTTAAAATCTCAATTTCCACTTTTTTGAGTTACAATACTTGAGAAATTGATGAGATGTATCCTACAACTCATCTGGTTTTCATGTCAGAGGTTTTGTGCTTAAAGTATTTGGGCCATAGACATTCCTGCAACCTCACCTGCCTACGTGTTTCACGGGCTCGATTCAGTAACATTTGTTGTTCTAGGAGTTCTAACTGCTGAGCTCTCTGAATTTCCAATGTTGCACCAATGGCGCCTTCTTGTGGTATTCCTGAACGCAATAACCACCCAATTGATATACTGCTAATATTTGCAAGCCATTTAGGAACCACAAGCCAACGTCGAATATGCAATATGTTGTGACGATAAATTAATCCTGCTATCTGTAATCAAGAACAATAGTTAACATTCTTTAACACAAAAAAATAATGGAACTAAATAAAATAATATGCCATGTACTTTCTCAGTGCTATAAAATCTCACTATATACTTACAATCCCACAAACACCAGATATTGCAGTTGCCATTGAAGTAGAACACACCTGAAGACCTAGAAGATATGTAAGTGTCTTCCCTGTAACTGGTATGCCCAAAAAGTGTGTCTGAGCAACTCTTGGTATGTCAAAAAAGTAACTGACAAAAAGGGGGAAAATAAGACCATACCTATTTGAGACACAAAATTTTAACATTAGCAAACAATCAACAATGCAAAACTCCAATTCAAAGATGAATATACTCACGGTCCTGGAGGTAAGTATCCACCATTATGTACATCAATATCTACATATTGAAGAGAGATTATTGCAACAGTTTCTAATATTGTTGCAACAGTACATGTTGCCAGAAGATAGGAAGCAAATTTGTGGGAACCATATCTCCTTTCAAAAACCCTGTAAATCAGTCAAAGCAAAATTCTCACTGGTTTACTTTTTCAATCTACTTGATAATCCTTGCAAACTAGAAAATAAAATATTAATACCTGAAGTAGTAAATCAACAATGCACCACAAACTAAATCTTTAGTGTCCAAGAACATTATACGTGATGTAAGCAATCTCCACACCTGTTATAAACAAAAGTGGCTTTGAGTATGATGACATAACACAATAAATAAATTCTTGTAATACGAGATATATTTACCTCGCCATTTGAAAAAATGTCTGGTAATTTGCAACTAAGATATTTGCGCATGTGAGCCAATAAGGGCATATTCAAAGCTGTATAAGTTAAAAACATACTGCCCATTAAACCTTTTGACACTGGGGCTTTGTCTGAAAAGAAGTATTGCATGTCATTCACTCTACCCAATAAAACGTCTAGTATACTTCGAAATATTCCAAACTAAAAAATAACAAGAAATTCAGGTTAAAAGATGACACAAAATTACACTTACAGAAGCCTGTTGTGCTGTACTGTGATAGAATGGCTGCCATTGTTGCGGAAATTGTTGGATAAAGCTAGATAAAATACTTAAAAGAGCTAAAATAAATTCTGAGACACTAGTCAGTTTGAGGATATAGAATCAATCGACAACAACTGTCATGACAAGGTGCCATCTTGCTGACCTGCAATGATAACGAATGACGGCTTGCAAACATCTGATCAGAGCGTATTCCATTAGTAAATTGGGGAGGAAGGAGGATGTAGCATTGTGAATGTACGTGGACCAATAAAGAACTTGAACCAAGAACTTATTTAGTTTGAAACGATAGGAGAGGTATCACTCTTTTCACAAGCACAAGTAGAAAAATATAACAAGTTGTCATGCGTCGCAACAGATTTTCTTCTCACGTCTGTATGTTTGCACGATTGCCATTGTTTACTTGCTCACTCTCTCGTAGATGTTCTTTGACAGGTCTTGGTTCACGAGATTTGGTGAAGTTTTCATATGTTTATCGGTGGGCGCATGCTTGAAGGTGGAGGGAGAGGTTAAATTCTCATTTCCTTTGTATACTATGAAAATGTCGTTATTTACGATGATTATTTATATTTCTGAGTAGACAGGTGTGTCGAGGATCTTTTTTTGCTCATTATATAAAGACGTATATGTAATATTAGTGTGTGTAGTTATTGAATGTTACAAAGTGTAAGGTGGAAGCTCTACGTTTGTTACCACTTTTAAACGTCTGACGGAAATGTTAGCCAGATTTTTGTTTCCTGTCGCTCTGACATGCGTGAAGAGAAAAGGTTTGAGTTCAATTATGCATGTCCCGCCGGTAAAAGGTATTCATTGTACTCAAGGTAAGCTATTGTTCAGAAAATTTCCTAGGTGCTGTTAAATTATTTACAGTCGTTTATGAAGTTTAATTCTATATTAATTGAAGATAATGATGTACCTAAACATGCATTATGTGTTTTTGCACCTAAACATGAACCTATTTTTAATATTTTTGGCACCTATTTTAGCACCTAAATAAGCAAATGTTTGCCCCTTAAAGACCGACCTCTAGTCATAGTAACAGAGGTGGATAAAGCTGAAAAACAGGAACCCCTAAAGGTGTGGATGTTATGTTATCAAGTTCCTTTGAATAGAAGTAGGGATAAACTAATTTTGGGAAAATTTGGGAAAACTTGGAACAATTGTAAGTTATTTACCCCAGTGCCCATACAAAGACATATGTGAAATAGTAAAGAAATTGAAAGAAAATGAAACTTCATTTCAGATAATATTACAGCAGAAATTTTGTTAAAAGCTGGGAGCTGATCTTTAACCGAACAAATACATAGTGAATACATACAAATATGAATGGATGAGCAAATATGCAAACTTTAGATGTAGATATATTTCACCCATTAAATTTTTTGAAGAACACTAATTTTATGATAAGCGCAAACATATAGACATCAGAGACTGGTAATGTATAATGACCTAATTGAACTAGGACTACGAGCAAAAATTCTTAAATTATCATGAAACAATGCCAATGCCAAAGAATCAATTAACAATGACAATCCATATTTTTAAAACAAACTCAGGTGCCAGACAGATTCCCCTTTGGAGGTCCTTTTCAGTGTTGTAACAGATAAGATACTGAGAAAACTCATCAGAGGCAATATATTCAATAGGATGAAGCAGATTTTTGTTGATTAATTCTGGCAGGTCAAGCAGGCATTGATCTTAGACTTCCATTGGCTGAAAGCTGATTCTGAGAAAGTGAGCCTAATTATAAATGCTTCAAAAATAAAGTATATGAAATGCTACAGAAGAAAATCTGAGAAATTCTCTAGATTTTTTGTCATTGAAAAACTGCCCTCATTTAAATTACCTTGGTACAACAGTCAACGTTGATAACTCCATAGAAGAAGAAATAAAAGAATAAATCTGTTCGTAATAGAGTATTCTATACATACAGAAATCTTTTTACCAGCAAGCTATCAAGATACTCAAAATTGAAAGTATTCAATATCATTAAAAAACTTGTAGTGATGTATGGGTGCAAGACATGGGTTTGAAGCAACACAGTGCTAAATGATAGGAATAAATTAAATAAATACATAGGCGAATTTGAAAGAAAAATCTTGAGGAAAATCCTTCGTCTTACAAATCTTGATTAAGAGGAAATAAAAGAGGTCATCTTCGTCAACATATCAGCTTTATTAAGATAGTCGGCTTTCGACGGCTTTGCCATCATCGTCAGTCTACAAAATACAGAAAGATACAACAAAATCAGCCTGTTGTTTCCTACCAATTCCAATTAGGCCTGTTGTTTCCTACACCAACACAATTACCCACAGACTCAACAACCACTTTCATGAACACGTACATTTTAAACCCGTTCATACCATCAAGAACAGTTTGGAACTTGTGACCAAACTTCAAGACATACACGTACTGGCCAATGCCAAACTGATATCCTTTGACGTTACAAATTTATTCCCTAGCACCCCGACTCAAGACTGTAAATTAATTTTACAAAATATCCTGGACAAAGCTACATGCCCCGACCAATACGAACAGAACTGTACAATCTGATCTCACTCTGCATGGACACTAACTACTTTATGTTTAATAACTCTTTCTACAAACAAAATTCTGGTCTTCCGATGGGATCACCACTGTCACTACTACTTGCAGACATGTTCATGGACAATTTTGAAACACTTGTTTGACACACAACATCCCCTTCTTCAAAATTTAATGTACTGGTACCGCTATGTTGATGACATCTTAGCTCTATGGACAGGTACAACAAGACAACTCGACATCTTCCTCGAGTTCCTTAACTCCAGACACCCATCCATAAAATTCACTAAAGAACTAGAAAATGAAAACCAATCAATTAATTTTTTAGACTTAACCATCTCTAGGTTGGACAATAAACACATCTTCAATGTTTTTAGAAAACCCACACACACAGACACTGTCATCTATAACACATCCCAACATCCATCTGCTCACTAACACGCAGCTTTCCATGCCATGATTCACAGACTTGTTAGCCTTCCCTTATCACAAGACAATTTTCAAAAAGAAACACGCACCATTAAATACATAGCTATCGCCAATGGATACACTACCACTCTCGTTGACAACATACTACGCCGCAAATTAAATAAGAAGAAACTGAAAACGTATACAAGCCTCACCCCATTCACCCAGAAACCATCAAAATTTATTTCTATTCCGTTCTTTGGAAAAATATGCAGAAGGTAGCCCATATTCTTCACAAATACAATTTTCACGTTTCCTTTACCACACACAAATCCCTCAAACAGGTACGTTCACCTCGCAACACCACCCCACTCATGGCGAAATCAGGAGTTTATGAATCAGGAGATACACTGCCACAATTGCGAGGCTAAATACATCGGATAAACAGGTAGAAGCTTTAATACCAAAATTAAAGAACATTTACATGCATGGAAGCACAACACAAACAAATTGCACTTTGCTACACATCTCATAAACGCAGGCCACACTTTCCACCCAGACTCAGACATTAAAATTCTTGAAATAGAAAAAAAATTTTGGAACAGAAGTGCTTTAGAAATCTTTAACATATTTCAAGCCAAACAGAAATCTGAGGCCCTTCTCAATGAACAAACTCATTTCTCTGTCCCCTCTACTAATAATTTTACACACCCCAATGTCCCTAACTGACTCCCTCGCCTCCTAAGACATTTCCAAGAGAACACTAAACAGACCTCCTCTGACCCACCCACCCCCGCCGGATCTCCGGAAAGCAATAAAAAACCCATGTCACGTTTCCTCTGGGCACAGTCGTCCAACTTTTGCCGACAGCAGCGAGGTAAGCAAAGCGGCTCAACTTGCTATTCAATTATTTCCCCATCTTTGTAATAACAATATATATATTGATATTGTTTTTCTTTTTGAATATGAGAATGTATATTTCTTCACATATATTTATAATCTGAAATTTGAACTGCTTGTATCAGTATTAATTCCTCCCCCCCCCTCCCGGCGCAATTCATTTTTGCAAATTTATCTGCTATATGTTCCTTAACTTTTGCAATCATACAATGTGTCTTTCTGTGTAGATTTATTGTTTAATTTGAACTGCTACTAATCCTCCCGTTGCATCCCCGTTTTTGAAATTTTATCTGCTATCTGTAACTAAATACTTTAGATGTATCCATTAATTGTAATTTAATTTTCTATCTTATTGTGTATTTATTTATAATTTTGTTGTATCTTTCTGCATCTTGTAGACTGACGATGACGGCAAAGCCGTCGAAAGCCGGCTATCTTAATAAAGCTGATATGTTGACGAAGATGACCTCTTTTATTTCTTCTTATAAGAACATCAACAACACCAAATCAGAATTCCCACAAATCTTGATTATCATTACGGGGCAGATTCTAATGAAATGCCACCTTTCTCTTTTCACTTTAGAACAAAGCCTTTTAGTATAGACATTAATTTCATGTTATGATGAAAGCCAATGACATTTTCTTACATGGCTTTGGTATTTTTTGTCCATTTCAACTAATAAGTCATTTTTTATCTTTTTCTATCATTTTTAAAGCATTTTTCACTGATTTCATTAATTTTAATATCATTTTAATGGCACTTTCTTCAAATAATATTTACAGAATGCAACAAATATTCTCCACAGAATTTCACAGCAGCCTATTGGATTTCTTTGCTCAGAAATTGTAATGTCAGCCATTGTGAGAGTGTAATGTAAGGTTCTTATCAGTGCCATTGTCAGTTCGGCCAATTTTGGGATAACTGAAGTAAGAGATTTCCTGGTTGGTCTAGAATGATCCAAACCAAACATTTGCAAGCTGATTCACTTGAACGAAAGGAAGAAGACTCGATTTTATCAGTAACATATCCAAAAGCTTGAGTTGTTAATCTGAACAGGTTTTGATCAACATTTTTGAAAAGATTTTAAGAGCATTTTATTGATCATTTTTAGTGATGTTTTAGGTCATCAAAATCGACCCCATATGAAGAATTAGTCAGAGCAATTAAATTTAGAAGTATCACCTGTTTAGACACCTATAAAGGATGAACACTTACAGAATTACTAAGAAAATAACAAACTGGAAATCAATAGCAATAAGGTGTAGATGCAGACTGAAAATAAAATGTGAAGATGATGTAGGGGAAGACCTCTGTTAAATTAAAATCTAGATTTGTAAGAAGGCGGCTAAAGATAGAAAGCAGTGGGGGGAAGATTCTTGAGCGGGCCAGATGTACCAAGGAGTGTAGTGCCTTGAGAAGAAGATATATTATTTACATTCATAAATCGTTTTGAGAAGAGTAATGACTCCTATGCCCACTAATCATGGGTGGATCCAGAAAGTATTTTGGGGAGGAGACAATTCAGTTCAATCCTTCCCTCCCAAAATTAAAATAATAAAAAATAAATTTAAAAAATACTTATTAGGAATACTCTCTTAAATATGATGCAATCAAGAAGTGAAGTTTTGAATAATTTGAATGAAATTACAAAAAAATGTTGGGTTTATTTGAGGAGGTCGCATGGCATCTGTGCCTCCTCCCCTGGGCCTGGCCACTGCCCCACCTACCTTCTCCTTGGTTTTACCTCTGACATGGCTGAATTTTGAATTGCCATTGATCTGTAAGAATCTCTTCCTAAAACATTTTTAGTCTTTTGAAAGCATCCATCCCCCACCCCCCAAATGCAATTGGAAAGTACAAAAGCATCAAATGGAGCCAGATTATGTTGGATAGTGTTTCTGGTAGTCAATTTGGGTGTTAATAAATACCAAGGACCATACAGTAAATCTTACACTCTCACAGTAATTCAAAACTGGAACTCACTACCACTACCACATCTTAAGAAAATTTAAAACTCATCTTGGTGTCTGGATAAAAAACAATGAAATGTAGTTTAAATATGTTCTCTGTTCTATCCGCAATTTATTGCATATCATCCTCCATGTTAGACCTATTTTTGAAGTTGTATTTTCGAAAAAAAATCTTCCCACTCCTTTCCTCGTGGCCATCTTCCTACTTTCCTACTTCAGGATACAGTCAAAACTAATCCTATTACTCCTGATACAAGGTTTAAAATTAGAGAAATTTCATGTCAAAAATACACACACTTTGTTACTATAATGTAAAATAAGAAAATTTTATATAAAACTATAGCTTATAAATCTTTCCGATATCATCACTTTTATTATTCTTTATTCCTATTATTGCTACAAAGAAAATCAGTCGTCACACCATTATTTTACTGACACTTTCTGTATTTTATACCGTAAGATATCCTTTTGTAAGTGCCTTTACCTAATAATTAATATGGTAATTTTCCATGTTTTTGTTTGAGATGATGTATTTTATATGTCCTCAAGTATTACCTGTTATGTAATTGAAAAAATTATATGTACCATATTTTCCTATCTAATCCCCTTGTATCCTTTTCATTATCATTTCTTTATTCTCTCCTCTTGACCACCTCGATTTTCTTTTCTTTCCCTTTTCTTTTGTTTTTCACTCTCAACCCTGATATTTCTTGCTCAATGTTTTGGCCTTAAGCCGCCATCCTGATTGAGGTTTTTTCTGGGTTTACTCAATCACTTAAGGTGTATCCCAGATGTAAATGTAAAATATATCTCCCATTTTTGTTTATTGTTCACAGTTGAGGCATATCGGGTAATGACAAGTGTCATTTCGGGTGAATTTAGAATGATTGATTCTAGTGGAATAAGTAGGAGTTCTTTTTTATCACATTTTTTAAGAATGCTCTTTTCGTCATGTCTTTCCATTGTGCAAAATTTCAAGAATAAACAAAAAATAACAATAAATTCATTTGGCGCGCACAGAAAAATTAACTTAGATGGTAGCCACAAATTGATTTCTTTTTCCTCTGCGACATGAAATGTCAGTTAATATTAATTACATCTGAACGCCTCAACTGTAATTTTTTAAATTGTAAATTCATTAAAGTGGTTAGGCAGAAGAGCAGACCTCAAGGCCTGAGACTCACCACAAATAAAGATAATTTTATTATAATTATTTATTATAAGGACAAGTCAAAAAAATATGAGTCAGGAATTGTATGTGAAGTCAAAGCTCAAAGATTTGGCTGACTACTTAGCCTTTTGTTTATTAATGTTGCTTTTCTTTATATTATAATTATATTAAGATTTTAATTAATTCTAAAAATATAATTAATTAATTAATATTATTTATTTTATAAATAAATTAATAATTTTATTAGATTCCACTTTGTAAATGTATATTGTAGTGAGTACTCAGTGAATCATCATTAGTTTATGATTTGGACAAGCAAACTGTTTTTTCATTGATCAGCTTGAATTTGTTTACTAAAGTGTAATTATTTTTATGTCTTGTCACAAAATTATGAAGCTTTCATCTCATGAATTTGCAGTATATTTTGCTTCGTTTCCTCTCCAATTTCTCTTATAGATCTGTTAGGACAATCTGACTCAAAGAAGTTAGTTTCACTACTATTCAGGAGGCCTCTTTGTCACAAAGAAAGAGAAAAACCATGAGGCAAGGTTATAAGTAGGGAACGGATTTTCATGTAAATACATATTTTTACAGGGACAAGATACCTGCATTCACTAATATTTTGTACACTTAACACGACATTCTGAACGAATTGGAACCATTTTTATTTTACATATTTTTGTATAATTTGGTATTTTATCTATAGCTACATATTTCGTTACATTTTAATATATTTATAGGTCGAAAATGAAGATTTCACTTGTGATGTTCGAAATATATGTTACTTGAAAACTAACTTAGTTACTGAAATACTTAAAAAATACGCAATGTGCTTGTATTAACACCGGACAATCGCTATTAATTGCCAAACTTAATAACTCCCCGCCCCAGTGCTTCTTGGAAACAGCGTAGTCGGGATCAACGATGAGCGAATGTAGTATGTGAAGAAGAAAGAACTTCAACCACGTGCTTACTCATGTTTCATAGCCCCCATGCTAACTCGATAAAAAAATCAGATCATTGTCTTATCCCTTTTCTGGAGTTCGGGTGGGAGTAAGCTCCCTCCCCCCCCCCCCTTCTATCAGAGGCTACACGGTACTTTTCACTTCAGCTCCGACTCCTCGTAAACAACAATGTATATAATACGAAAGTATTATATTTCGGAAGAAACTAGCGAATAATTGCTTCTGTAGATGTAAAACTTTCATTCAGTCTCTCTGTATCCATGTAAAGTTCTGATCGGCTACGTACTCTGCTCGTAAAACGCTTGAAGAATGGAATTGTAAACGTTATAACAAATATTTATTTTACATTTTTCCTATTTTTTCTTACATATTTTTGAAAAAATAAGTACATATACATTTACATACTTTGCTTTTTTTATTACAATAAAGTCCGTTCCCTAGTTATAAGGTTCTAAAATTTTCAATTTTATGCTTTGTTGTTGTGTATTAATATAACAATTCAAAATGTAAAAATTTTAAGTAAGTTGTTCAGTGTAGAGAAACAGCTAAATATTGTTGCAGGTTTAGCTCATGGGGAATATGAATGGAAGGATCCAGAGACTGAAGATGAAGTGTATGTAATTAAAACTTATATCTTTATGACTTATCAGTACAAATATTATAACATTTGTCGACATAAGTTTTTCTTTTAACTGTGCATTTTGTTAAATTTTATTTAAAGTCTTCTATATACTTTTGTGAGGGTCTAGCTGACTAGAAAGATTATACTGCCCCCAATTAACATTTTGAACAATTATTATAAATAAAAAATTCTCATTATTTTGTAACAGATTTCTTTAATAATTCATTTTTTAATTTTTTTAATCCAAATTCAAAAAAAAACATTTCTTTAAATTTTTTCTTTCAAATTTTTTTTTAAAATTTTTCTTCGAATTTTTTGAAAGAAGTGTTATAATGGTTAAACTTTGGATCTACAATGCCTTATCATATTTAGAAAAATTAGTTTAGACCTTTTACTATCTCGCAAACTACTTACACAATAAAGAGAAATTTGTAATGCTGTGAGGGAAAATGAAAAAAAGGATAAATCGTGTTCTTATATGTAGTAAATTATTATTTCTTCTAACATGGTGTGCAGTCGGAATCCACTATTGTTGGGTTCTTCATACAGAACTAGAACTAAAACAGCATGTGCAGCACCACACAGAACTTTCTCCCACTTACTAACAGTTACATAATGCCATAATACCTTACTTTTTCTCAATATTAACACATTTAAGATATTTGGAAAACTCATTTCAAGTTTTACATTAGGTATGAAAACTAATTCTTGGAAAGCTAGTATATCAACACAAATTCGACAATTAAAACTGCGTGTCATACAGCTCTATTATCTCCCAACAAATAGAAGGCATGCTCAGAATTTCAAACTCCCAGGTTGCAGTGCAATGTTTCCATGATCATATTCCAATCTGGTATGTTGTGAAAACTAGCAAATGGAGCATGGGAGATTCGAATTTGGAATTTTGGAAATTCAAAAATTATGCCAACTACTATGAACACATAACTTGTAATGTTCTTTGCAATCATGTAAATGACGTAAATAATTCAATTTCTTGCTTTTTTTTTTTTTTTTATTTTTTCAGAGATCCTACACCTTTTGCAATTACTTTTAATGTTTTCAAAATAGATTTTCTATTTGAATTTTGAATCTGAAACTTTCAAAAATGTATTGTGAAAGAAATATATTTTTAAATTGTCATTATTTTTATCTTAAACTTTTGACATGGAAGACCATTTAAAATTGAAAAAACAGGCTTTTCACTAGGAAGGGTGTCAGAGTAGTCGAAATCTATTTAACTTTTTTCTTTTGAGTTTGAACCATTGTTTAAAATGATTTGGGAGCAGTGTTAACTCCATTTCAACCAGCTAGAACCTTTTAGCAAATGAAGAGTTGTTTTAAAATCTGTGCAGTGGTGCTTTCAGGATATAAGCAAGTGAAGGTTTTAGTTAAAGTGGGTCACGTGGAAAGGTCAATAACCAGGAACCACTTATGAGCTATAAAATTATGTATTTGAGTTTCACACTGCAAGCACATTAGATGTTGGGAGCCAAAAATTAAAGTAACAAAGAAATTACAATGTTGAGAGCTATCTTTTATGCCTAAATATTACTAAAATAATTTCTTAGCTTATATTCTTCAAATAAACTGATTTTCCAATTCCATTCATATTTGGGCAATTTTACAAGTCTCACAGCCAGATAAATATGCATAATTATTTGAACACCTTAAATAATGACAAATATGAAGCAGCAATTGAACATTTTATTGATTTAGGGAATTTCAGTGTAATGTTTTAAGAACAGTGTCTTCCTGTTCTAAGTGTGATCTAGTTGGTTACTTAACATAAAAGAATATAAATAAATAGAAAGGTGCTTAAAAAAAAGCTTTTAGTTGATATTAAAAAATTTGTTAATACTAAACCTTACAAGATTTATTGAATTTGTTTTCTCAAACAGATTTAAGACCATCTCAAATAAAGCATGATTTGTTCATTGTCACATATGCTGATTTTGATGTATTAGAACATAAAAGATAGATTGTTTTACCAATCTGCTGACCATTGGGAAAAGCTATGCCTCTACATCAAAGTTATAGCAACTGTACTCAGAGAAATTTGAAATTCTACTTGTTCGTGCAAACTGGGATAAGATGTATTCCAGGGAAAGGAAAGACAGGCTTGTATGAAACTACTTATTGAACAGAACAAATTATAACCACAAATTTCTATTGAAATGCATTTTTTGTAAAATGTTGTAGATGTGGTCATGAACTGTTTCATGACCACAAACTTGAGGCATTTTGATTGTGATTCTAAGATATTAATATTTGATATATTTACTAAACATTTCCTATTATGATTTTTGTGTTTAATTCTTTAATAAATCCCTTTCAGGGTGAATATTGTGTACATAGATCGAGATGGAAATAAGAGACCAGTTCGAGGAAAAGTTGGGGATAATGTTCTATATTTAGCTCACAGATACAATATAGAAATGGAAGGTCAGTTAATTTTGCTTCTGTACAGAAATAATACACATTTATATGATGCTTCCTATACTTGTTGTCATGTTCAGTCACGTTTTGTGTCTGTTTAAAAATAAAGTGATGTTTAGTGTTTAGTTTAAGAACTGAACAAAATTTTGTTTTTGATGCATGCGAGTGATCTCTGTGGCTCTTGTTATCAATGATTTGTCAGAGACAGGGTACAGTAGTATTTGTTTGTTCTTTCTGAATATTCTTTGCTTTTCACTTTGCTTGACAATTTTCCACTGATTAATTGTTGTAATTTGTATGTCTTAAAAACTGATGTGGTTTTAAATTTGGAACAATGAAGGTACAAGTCAAACAAGTAAATTGTGACAAAAATTAGTGATGATGAAACTATTTTGGTGACTAGACATCGAAGTACCTACTATCTATTATATAATATGTTTGATAATTGTTTGCATTATCTTCAAATATTATGTTGCTGTGGTTAAGTGACAAGGTTTGTTACATTTAAATTGAAGAAACGGGGAAATTCAGTAAATATTCTCCCATACACGTACTGTTAATGTATTTCTCTCTCTTCTCATTTACATGCCACAAATTTTCACAATTCTAGTAGTGCAATGAGACTTACACGAGATTTAAGACTTCTTTGTTTCAAGCTGGTTGATTCTTATTTTAAGCTTGTTGAACTCTGTTCATCAAAAATCCCTATGGGTTGCTCAGAGCCCTAAAAAGTGTTCATTATTTTTCTTGATTTTTCAATTTCAGAGTAATAATTTTTTGAAAATATTATGTTCTTCAGCTTGTGCTGAATATTTTTGTGCGAGTGTGAGTGCGTTTGTGTGAGTGTGTGTGGGGGGGTTGGATGCATGCCTGTCTACATTTGTGTGTGTCTTTCTTTGTGCTTCCTTGCTATTTTTCTAAAAGTTCTTGCAAAACTACCTCCTTCTTCAAATAACTTAAATTTAGATGAATGTGTCAGTGTCCTTTTAACTCATGTTTTATGCCTCCTGGAGCTTATTTGTGATCTTAATCTGCATAGATTTGGAGGTTAGACAAAGTCTCCCCTTGCAGAATCCACATTGTTCTTCCTAGGTTATTTTTTCTCCTATTAATGCTAAAATAATATGAAGAAAGTAATCTTCACTTGCATAAAAAATATCAGAAAGAAGGGAAGAAGGTGAAACCTTTTTATGATTAGCATATTTTGAATGCATGTTTCTGTTTTGGTTCAGAAACTGCTAATCATTTTATTTTTGAAAAATGTTTACATTAGCTTTCATTTGATAAAAAATATTGTTTTTGTTTGTGTTTATAATACATAGTAAGTTAATCATAAACCATTGTATTCATCAGTATTATCATCATTTTCATTCTTTCAAAATTTGCTTTCTTATGTTTGTCAAATTTTAAAAGAATTACCCATACATTTTGCATTATATCGAATGAAGAAACTTAAACTATTTTGGAACCTGACCTAAGCTTTGTATTTCAAATATCATTTTGAGTAATTTTGTTTAAAAAGTGTGTTTGCCACATTTAACCTTCTTTTACATTCTTTCATCCCATAATAATAAAACTCTTTCTGGATAATAGATTCTTCACAGTAAAAATTGACAATACCCTATCCCTACCTACCCTAATTCTAGCTGGCGTTTCTCAAGGGTCCCGCTCCCTCTCTCTCCAACCCTCTTTAGTATCTTCACGACAGATATTCCTCAGTTATCAAAGTGTGCTCTGGCTCTCTATGCTGTCAACACAGCTATCTCCACATCGAACAACTCAATCTCTGAAGCAGTAAATGACCTGTGACAAGACTTAAATACCTTTTCTGAATTGAGAAAAAAGGGGGATTACAACTGAACCCCTCAAATTATGAAACCAAAATTCTTACCTTGCGAAGAACATATATCCTTCCCCCTTTAAAAGTAAATAATTACCTGACTACATGGGCCCTGTTATCCAAGTTCTTTTCTAACCTACAAACTGCCCCTTGCACCAGCCACTTGCACCACACACCCTTCGCCTCAGTAAAACCAGCATTTCCTTCATGATCATTCCTCTTCCTCAGTTTTGCTGTTACATTTTCTAGTTATTCCTTAACAATTTCAACCTCTTACTTCATTTTGTATTTTTTTTTTTTTTTTCATACGATTATCTTTTGTAATGTACATTGTTCTATATTAGGTTTCTGTTGAATCTGTCTCTAGTATTTATTTAAAGTTTTTTAAGATTTTGTATCCTACTATTTTTGCTCCTCATTTGCTAGAAGTTCCTTATTAGCTGTTTTTTCCCAATTTATTTTTTTTCCTCACTTTTCATTTGTTTTGTTTGTATGAGATGTGATCCTTTAAACACGTTTTCAGTAAGATTTCTTTTTCATTGTGAGCTCTCTTATCACAGCCTTCTTTCATTCTTTTGGTGACTAGTTCCAAGGCTCTCATTTGCTGCTTCAGGGATTGCAGTCTTATGTTCTTCTGATTTTCCTCTGTCTTTACTTCTTTATCATTAATTGTTTTTAATATTGTCATGCTCCTTTCTTCCAGTAAATGAACTTCAAAATTGTTTCCTTTCTTATTTTCTGTATTGCTTTCTTTGTTTTGGATTTAATATTACCATTTTGTATAAGACTATGTAATGATCACAATCTAATTTGGTTCCTCTATGTACTATAGTGTCTAATATTTTGCATTGTTTTCTCGTCTAATTATATAATTGATCATCTTTTATCTCTATTCTCCCATTAATTTCAGTTTAATCGTGATCACCCTCCCTCTCTCCATATGAATGTATTTTTTTAATATCCTTGTTCATGGTAATTTCCTATTTTTAATTAAGTATAATATTGCTTACGGACATTTTTAGTTTGTCATCACTGCAATATAGGTGATCTATTACTAGAGATCGGATTTTTATGTAATTACATTTTTTTTTTCTTTCTACTTACCGTTCTCAAAATTGTAATCTAGGTGCATCGTCGCCATCCCAACACAATATCCAATTTTTTCATTACATATTTTTACATATTTAGTACTACATTACATATTTTACATAGTTTGGTATTCATTTCACAAAATATTTTTATGCTCTCAATTTGCTTTATTTTTATTTCATTTTTCTATGAAAAGTTTTCTTTTTTTTTGCTTTCCCTACATTATTACTCCATGCTGCCTACTCCAGGTATGCTACACGAAGACGCGGTAGGAAGCTGTTAGAATCTGGTGAGCTTGCTTCAATCATATCATTGGCGGGAAGTGTACCTCAACGACTGAGATCATTTTCACCTTTAGGTGTGAAAAGTATAACTAGCCCGCGTTTTGTGACCTTTAACTTTAATTTCCGAGACACTTAGGCATTTGCCTTTGGTAACATTACCATGAGAATGCCGGAAGCTGCAGTGATTGTTTGCTGGTCGTAGATTTTCTATTGTGATGATGGCTTCTATTGGGTCTAGTCTGGCTGCCAAGCTACGATCCTTGGTAGAAATAGATGAAGCAATGGTGAGAGAGGAAATGAGTTAAATCTTTCCCTTTAATTCATACACTAGTAACACTTCTAATTTTTTTAATTCTGTTCACTTAGCATTCATTTCAAGTAACTTTTCATTTTAGAGAAATTGCCATTGTTTTTTTCACATTACTGTGTTTGTTGTAGGTGCATGTGAAGCTTCATTGGCTTGCACAACCTGTCATGTGTACGTAAAACAAGAATATTTTGACAAACTGCCTGATGCTGATGAAGTGGAAGATGATCTTCTGGACTTGGCTCCATTTTTAAAGCCAACTTCAAGACTAGGTAGTGTGAATTGCCATGCAATTTTTAATAAAAAAATATCAATTTGTGTGTTCCTAGTAGAATGAGTTGAATTAATTGAATTCTTATCTATATTAGGCTGTCAAATAATTTTGAAGAAAGAATACGAAGGCATGGAAGTAACTTTACCTCAAGCCACAAGGAACTTCTATGTTGATGGTCATAAACCTGAACCACATTGAATCATAATTCCTAATTTGTAAATATAGTGGTATCTTGTGATATTCAGGTATATAGTATACATTTTGTTAAATGGCAGAAATTTTGCTTGTATGACTAGAAATGAAGTGTGATGTGATGGCCCTTTGAAATAAACTAAAATGTAATTATATTCATTATGTGGAGGAAGACCATTGTGATAAATTTTTATCAAGTTTTCAAAAATTTCCGGCATATTCTAGTCTTGTCATGAATATTGAATTTTTGAATAGTGAAATTATTTTAGAGAGGATGTAAAAACAATATTTTATAATTATTATGTTTGAATGTACAGTTGTAGAAAAATGTAAATTGTGTATATTAATTGCATTGATCTTGAAACAAAAATATTACTGTTCAGTGTTTGTTTTTTCTATTATTGAACTTGTGAAACTCATTCTCATTTACAAACTATTTACAAAAATTTTATGAAATGCATTGCTGTGATAGTTAAAGGAGAGGAAGAATGAAACTTCATAGGTTTTAAGTTATTTGTGAGCTTTAGAGGGTGAAAAGTAATACAGCTGTATATTAAAGTTCTATGACAAATAACAAAATGTAAAATATATACAATTCTTTAATGATCTTGTGATATTCAGGTATGACTTGACGAGAAAACAATAATTTTATTAATTGTATGAAAAACTATTACTATTTATTTAAAAAATTAGATATATTTTAAAAATACAATTGAGAAACAAACTTATTCATTCTTATGGTCACTGCATCTTTACTCTCTACTTTCACTATCCACCTGTATTTCTTTTTCAGCAAACGTACAGACGGAGCAAAAATGAGGGAACAAGGCAATTCATTTTGACTTGCCTTAGTGATGATTTTGCAATTGGTAAAAGGAATTTTTTGATTTATATTAGATTGAAAATGTATATTTGTGGATTTACTTTGAAAACTATTATGTAGGTGTACATATAAATCTGAAAAATAACTTTTGGATCATTAAATAATTGTACATAATACACTTATTGATAAATATATAGTATTGATTGTTCCTGTGAAGATTTCATTGTTTAAAATACTGGGAAAGAAGTTTATAGATTTAGCAGGAACGCAAACATTGTTCTATTTTGAGTTGAATTTGTACCTAGCTTTTGTTTTATTTATGATTTCTCATTAAGAGGACATTTTTACTTTCTGTCCTACGAAGTTCTTCGTTAGAAGAGAAACGTAATCTTGCGCCGGAAAACTGCGAATTTTCACAAGAAATACTGTTATTGCCAGGCTCTGGAAACGAAAAAGTAGATAAATCCTGTTGCTAAATTTAGAAGAAAAAATCCTCTAACATGTGGTGTAGCCAGAATTCATGGTTTGTTGGTTCATGATACCGAAAAATCGATTGACGGCAAAACGTCCGCGATAAACGTCGTCAGTGATAAACGCTAGTGCCTAAACCGCTCAGCCGATTTTCTTCAAAACCGATATTCCCTAATTGATCTGAATGAACTTGTTTTGGGAGTTTGACGGATATTTTGATTTTTGAGGGTACAGTGCATGAAGCCTAAAAAACGGCACCCAATTGTTTCACCGCAGATTACAACTGTTTCATCTCCTTTGTATTTAGCTCACCTATCATATTTCTATATGCCCGGGAAAGGATATTACCTTTTAAGCAACATGATTTTTTTTCGTCGCGAATTGGCCATTTCGGAACCATGCGAACGTGACTTTCATGGGGGGGGGGGGAATTAGCATTTTCAGAACCGAACCCGTTTATTTTTTTTACATCCAGAGTTGTTAGCTTTGGAGGATGAGGTGAAATGACAATGATGATAAAGGATGAAATGGACAATCACAAACATAGACACAAAAAGAACTATGCCTGAAGTGGGACTCGAACCCGCAATCCTTAGGTCCGAGACCGATAGGGCAGTAGAGCTTTAGCGATCTCGATTACCCTGATTGTATTATTATTATTATTATTATTATTATTGTTGTTGTATCGGACAGTTCTGACCACGCTTCTCTTTTGAGGCCTAGTCATATTCTAGAGAACGTGTGTCATTATGGGGATCAGCTTTTCGGATTTATTGATATTATCTGACACCTAAGGCGATAATAGTTCCAGTGGCGTATAAAGAATGCCAGCGCGAGTAACTTCGAGTTAATAGTTTGACTTCACTTTACAGTACCGAGAGCGTGTAAGTGACTCTGACAGTTGGATGTCCTGTTGCCTCACGAAACTATGTTCACGTAACCAACTACATAACATAAATGAAATCTTGAAACATTAACTCTTACCGACAGGCGATGAAATCGTTTTTAGGCGACAGGCGTCTTCATATCATTTTCAAATCCTTCGTCACAGTCGAACCTTATCGCCTCCGCGACTTCATGCGCGTCATGAGCGGCAACGCTGACCCCTGGCTGTCACAAAGTAAACAAATCCTCACAAGCTGATTGCTTCTGAGCATGTCACATGACGTACTTGAAAATGGTATCCCCCAAGGATCGGTTCTGAGTGTCACTCTGTTTGCCATCTCCATCAACGGTATAGCGTCGACTGTTCGATAATCTGTAAAGGCATTGTTTGTGGATGATTTTGCCATCTTCTGTTCATCCAACAGAACAGGCGGGATTTCGGATCTTTTATTGGGGGGCAAAGGGTCTCCCCGCATGAAATAATTTCCGCTGAACCATATGACAATTAAGTAGTTGCACAGTAATTCTAACATTAAAATAAGATTTTTGAAAGTTTTCTTGGCCCCGTCCCACCACCCACACCCATCTGCAGCCAAAAACGCGTTTTTTTATTTTAATTTTTTCGTTAACGTAACACTATTTTACATGATTGAAAAAATATGAAAAATAAGAAAATAATTTATACCATAAAACATTTTTACTTTCTTGCTACCGCTTACGCAGTAGAGAGTATGTTATGTCGCGCCAAAAAACTGCGAATTTTTGGCAGAAACACTTATTGCCAGGCACTGATAACGAAAAATTGCACAAATGCAGGTGCTAAATTTAGAAGAAAATTGTCTAACATGTGGAGTAGTCAGAATCCATCTTTTGTGAGTCCTTGTTATCGAAAATCGATTGACTGCAAAACATTCGTCTGTCCTTCCATCTGGTGTATGTGAACACTAGCGCCCAAAACCATTCGTAGGATTTTCCCCAAATTGTAGTAAACCCCTCTGATCTAGCTTGAGTCAAAGCTCTGGGATTTTGAAAACCATTAAATTTTGGGGATACTTTACATGAAACCCCTGCGACATTTTCGAACTTTTCTCAAAAATTTCTCCAATTTCTTTCTCTAAATTTCTTGTAAGAATAGAGTAAACTACACTTACAAAGATGGCGTAGGTCCAATTTCCACGGTTATAAATCTACGATAATTGGGAAAGTTCGATTTTTGGGCGACTTCATTAGTTCTTTCTCTAAGGTCATGTATTTTTTTTGAAACTTTTGGTAGTTTTCGCGCAACAATGGTGCTATATGTGCAATTTTAAGAAATAACAAAAACAAGATTTTCTCAAAAACTGCCAATTTTTGTCTTAACTCTTTTGGTAAGGAGAGTTGCACATGTACTCTACGAGTACGAGACGACATAAATGCCATAATGCTTTTGTTTTTTTAAAAATTACAAAAAAAAAAATTTTTACTTGTCTCTTACATTGATAATACTTGCATTTGCGGCGATTTGTTCATATAATTGCATTTAAGAGTAAATATGCTTTAAATAATGTCATAAAGTTTCTCGAAAACTCAAAAGTTTTCTGTGAAAACGCCATTTTCTCAAAAACGGCTCCAATTTTTTTCTTTAAACTTTTCGTACGGATAGTGATAGTCGCTATTTAAGATAACATAAAAGTCATTTTGCAGCTTCTTTTGTTTGTTTGTTTTTTCAAAAATTACACAAATGTAATTTTTTTAAATATCATTCACGTCTTTAATATGCACATTTCCAGCGACTTGTATGCACTATTGCATTTGTGAGTGGAAGAGCTTCAAATAAAGTTTTTTAAAAATTCAAAAGGTTTTTGTGAAAAAGAGTCACAGTAACGCTTAAACGCCTTTTTTTTTTCTTTTTTTTTCTTTCTTTCTTTCTTTCTTTCTTCAAAACATCTCTAACGTTTTCAATAAAAATTTCCTCAAAGAACGAGATTATTCTCTTGTGCAATATTCTTAAAGTAATATTTCGGATCTACCATTAGAAACCTAAGAATTGAGAAATTGTTTTGAAAATGTACATTGGACGGCGACAGATGGCGGCTAGCAAGAGGA
Organism: Teleogryllus oceanicus; assembly: GCA_964035755.1. Classification (NCBI taxonomy): domain Eukaryota; kingdom Metazoa; phylum Arthropoda; class Insecta; order Orthoptera; family Gryllidae; genus Teleogryllus; species Teleogryllus oceanicus. The sequence continues at coordinate 20,557,625 of CAXIVR010000005.1, forward strand.
TGGGACTAGATTGTAAAGCTGGCCCAGACCAAATAAATTAGAAAACTAATAGGAGAAAGTCTGTACCATTCTGTAGCATCACTAGTTTCGATTGCTGAGCTGTAGTTAAAAAAACCATTGAAAATGGCTGCAACAGCTCCGCGCATTTATTTGTGTTTATTATAAATATGTAATGAAAATTGTTGAAAAGTTAGTCAGTAGGTGCCTTTTTTGATTTCGTACGTTTCACAGCGTTGACAAATTTCTTCTTTTTTGAAGGTCTGTTAAAGAAAATGATTTACATGAACAACGGCGTAAACTTTTCAGTTTACCGACTACGCTTCCATAGATTACAAGTATTGCTAAAAAAAACACATGATTTTATCGCACCACAGACCCACGAAACGTCTCGTGAGAAGCACCTAGTTTTCAACATTTGAAATATTTAAGAACGCTACAAAATTTATAATGGAAGTAATTTATTTAATCATAATATACGTTAATTCGAGTGTTATGACTCGTGATTTTAGTCACGAAACTGTAAAATTTGTAAGTAAATAACGATTAAAAACAATATAATTGAAAGATGATTTATTAATACGGGATATTCACAGTAACGCTGAAAATTAACCAGCACGTTTTATAATACAAATTTAAAGTTCACAAATTTATTAATGTATCTTATTAGTTCGGGTTAATAGAATTATTGTTCGCTTAATTATTAAAATTCTTTACAAAATATAGAAAAAAGTAAATCGTTTACGATATATATTTAAAAATTCGCGAAATGAAATGTTTTTAAAAAAATTGTCCCAACATGGGGGGGGGGGGGCAGTAGACCCTTGAATCCCGCCTTTGCCAGCAGCATCAGTGTAATTCAGAGGCAACTCCAACTGATTCTCAACAAGCTCCATGAATGGACCTCGTCAACATGTTTCAACTTTTCTGCTACTACATGTATCGGTTTGCATTTCTGAAGGATATACCCTTTGCAAGCAATCCAATCTTTTCTTGGCAGGAAATCAGCTTCCATGCGCTGAATCTACCAGGTTCCTGGGCCTCACGTTGGACAAGTCCCTCGTGTGGCGTGCTCATATCTGTAGACAATAAACCAGATGTGTCTCCCCCTTTAATCTTCGAATGCTGAATGGTATCATGGAGAGTTGACCGCTATTGCGGTTATATAGATCACTCATCGCCTCACCGGTAGCGGTAGCTCAGTGCATCAACATGTCCGGGAGGTCCTAGGTTCGAGTCCTGATGGTGGCAGGATTTTCGACACTAGTTTTTCAGCTAGGTCGAATTCAGTCGCTGTCTGGAGGAGAATTCTAGCGGCCGGCTGCTCTGATCGGTAGTTTTCCGTGGTTTCTCCGATCAACGCCAGGCTAATGCCGAGGTAGTACCCTACCAAACGGGCCCCAGACCACGCGCGATCTGTCCTTTCTCTTCTTTGTCCTACCCTCTCCTCTTACACACACACTAACATGCACCGCACTACCACATATTCCGGGAGACCGGTCGGGAGCTTCGAGCTTGTCCCGACTGGGGCGGTGCCCCGCTAGTGGGAGAGTCCTGGTTAGGGGGAAACCCCACTTGCCGACGGTAGGTCGGTGCCGGATCTCTCAACAAGTGCGTGTCGCACCAGCCGTTTTCAGTGCCTTCTAGCTGAGGCTGGTGAGCCTTCCTCAAAAAGGCGGGATATTTTACTAGTGTATTATGGTGCTAAAGTATCAGTACTCTCTAATCATCCTTATCAAATAATTATCCATCGTGACTATGAAACCGCATATATTTTTCGAGCATCACTGCCTAAGCTTCCAAGTATTCCATTGCGAAATCTTGTGCAGGACCTTCATGTTGGTCGTCTCACCCCTGTGAAACCCCCATGTCACCCCATTTCCTCTTGGAAACTCCTTCGCCCCAATATTGACCTCAGACCATACAATCTTCCCAAACAAACGACTAGTCCTCTTGTTTACCAGATGCATTTTCAGGAAATTAGGGAAGCCTATCCAGATCATATATACACATACACAGATAGTACACCGTGCAATGATGCCGTGGCATGTAGTTTTTATTGTATCAGTCACTATATCATATCGGCTACATTCTCAGTGCAGTACTGCAACAACTCTTGGCCGCGAATTTCTCTTATTCTATATTTATGTTTACGCCCACACGTTGGGCGCCTAATGCAACAACTTCTCTATTTCTCCTACTTACTCACTATATTTCCCTTATATATTTACTCACGCCCGCACTTGGGCGCCCAATGCAACTGTTTTCTCTTATTCTCTTAACTACCTTGACTACCCTCGTGACGCCCACACACGGCGAGCACAATAACCTCACTATTCATACCTTTCTCTGTTTACCTGTCACGTGAACTATTTTTGCCCCGCCCTAGCTCTAACTTACAATTGGGTGCTACAATGCCTTTGCTTGTCAGTTGCCCGTACATCTGCTAGCTCGTATCACTATTATATCCTACCTGGTCGTGGTCCGCGCGCTCATTCCATACGGACTTGAGGTAGGGTCCGTTTCGTTCGTGCCTGGGTCAAATTTTACACAACTACTAAATAACGACACATGGATCTAAGGCAATTATGAGGCATATGGGATGCTCATACATTTAATGTCGGATTTCCTTTTCTCATATACCAAACATAAATACAATATGCCCCTCCGCCTTGCGAAACATAACAGCACAAAATACATAAACAACACAAAAAATACAAACATGCACTGAAAATATAATACAAAATCTCATACACACACAAGAATGCGCATTCTGTCGTGACCTTTTTGATAATTCTATTCTTAATCTAGTTATCAGGACTTGGTCTTCGACAGAATCTTTTTCCTCGGACTTGCGCGTGAAAAAAAAAAAAAAGTAATTGCACAAATCGTGCCACTTCCCTTTTCGCAGGATGTCGCTTCCTGTCAGCGCCCGTCGTTGCTAGTTGTAATGTGCAGTCTCCATGCACGCAGTCCCCGTTCAGCTGCCATCAGATCCCAGATGCACTCATCCATTTAAAATTACCAAATGTACTCACAATTATCGTTCCTCGCAACTAATCGCGTCTTCCATAAATGTTCTTTCGATATCTCGCGAAGTATTTAAATTTTACGACGCTCATGTTCCCCGCGCCTAACTTGCGCGAATAATGTCCATGCTAATTTTCCCGTGAATTTCGAAACAAATTGAATTAAATTTTAGTTCCACATCGTCTAAACAACTGATTTTACATAACTGAATATGAATTAAAAACTTTTGCACAATAATTTCGCAAAATTTCTCCAAAATCTAGCATAGCATCAAACGCGTGCGTTCACCATCAAGGCTCGACCTTATCTGTCTGTAACACATTTTACATTGTTGGTCCACAAAATCCATGTGACTGTCTTCTTTCAAACACATGCCCGTCACCATAAGAAATGTTCGAAAACGTTTACGTTTTCACTGTTTTCGGGCGTCTTGCGTCTTACTATCGGCTTCATAATTTTACTAATTTGGTAATTGTCACGTTACCGAATTCCCTTTTCCTGTCTTCCTTTTTTCAAAAACCTTTATTTTTCGTCTTCTCAGCTCGTGATGACGTCATTTACCTCTTCGGCCGCTCTTTCAATTCTTTCTTAATCCTCTATGCTATGAAACTGAATATTAATTTATTACGAGCCCCACATAAATTCCCCCGCGCTGTGACTAATGTTGCCCTGATCTAAATATTTTTCTCTATAATTTCCGAAAGTTTGGCCAAAATCCATCCAGGCATTCGCTGGATATTCAATAAAACCCGTCTTGTCATATACTTACAGAAGTACAACAATGGGTGCCACATTCTCAATCTTTGCCGTGTTATACATGCAATTTACACAATTTATGATATTTTCGGAACCCGTGGCTCGAATAATGTGATTTTTGTTTTAAAATGTTCCTGAATTTGGGTTCTATTCACTGTTCATAACGCATATTTCCGCCCTTTATGTTTTCTATTACTTTCATAATTATTATTACGCGGCGTTGTTGTCTATTGTTTATTTCATTCTTAGTTCCTCTTTGATTACATAAAAGTTCCGTGTTCCATGCATTCTTTCGGGCTAGTCTCACAAATCATTACAGTACCTTCACTGCTGAAATATATGCAATTCTTGAAGTCCTAAAATACATCGGGTCAGCGACTTTGCGCCAAGCAGTTCTCTGTTCTGCTTCTCTCAGCTCACTTCAAGCTGTCTCCCGTTGTTCCTCAGACTACCTGGCGGAATCAGTTCAAAACCTCATTCGTCGCCTTGTGTCTCGCCACTATGATCTGGTACTGAGTTGGGTTCCAGGCCATGTGGGAATCATGGGGAACGAGCTCGCTGACCAGGCGGCGAAATCGGCGACGGAGAATACTCATGTTGACGTTACTTTTGTACCATCGTCCGATGTTAAAATTTCCTTAAAACGATCCATCTTTAGAGCGTGGCAAACAGAGTGGAACAATACCACCTATAAACTAAGTAATAAAGGATTCTGTTAATTCCTGGCGTTGCTCATCCCGACCTTCTAGGCGTGAGGAAGTCATTTTAACCCGTCTGTGTATCGGCCACTGCCACTTTTCTCACTGTTTCCTCATTCGAGGTGAATCTCCTCCTGTGATTCATGCAGGACGGTTCTTTCAGTGGAACACGTCCTCCTGCATTATATGAAATTTGTTGGCAGCCGACGAAGACATGGTCTGGGAAACTATCTACGAGAGGTGCTCGGAGATGACGATTCCGCGCTCTCGAAGGGTTTTTTTTTTTATTTTTTTTTTTTTTTTTTGGCCCCAGATTTACGTTTTTGAACTCTTTGTCTTATCAACTTGTTCTATTTATCTACTATTTCTGTGTAATTGAAACTTTCTTTTTTAGGGTATTATGTGCTTTTAAATTAGCTGATAAGTTGCATCTGCAACACTCTTACTAGAACTTTAATTTATTTATTTTAGAAATACTTTGACACGGGCGCCAACGACCTTAGTAGTTGAAGCGCCCTTTAAACCTAATCAATCAATTTGAAAGTAACTGAATATGCGAACAACGTGTTAAATTATTGCCATGTCCTAAAATATTCAATGAAGCGTTTAATGTAGATTTTCTCCATCTGACTGACAGATGTGATTTTCGCAAAAAATATGAAATATGCAAAGCAGAGGAACATGTTTCAGAAGAACTGCTGCTACAACATTTTGAACATTGCGGAAAAAATGGAAAAGAGAAAAGTAAGACATTCAGACCTGAAAATTCAAGACAATGCCACTATTGTCCGCTTTGATTTAAAGAATGTCATTGATTTAACTAACCATTTTTTTTCTAAAAACAGCTAAGCAAATGAATGACTAATATTAGCTGTTTTTTTTCTAAAATCATAAACGTAACCTGTACAATATGACATGTATCTCCTAAAAATAAGAGTTTTGTGCTATTTGAACAGACTTGAACATTGGAAGATCTGGAAATGATATTGTGTGCTATATAATGCTAGTGATCCATCTTTGTATGAATAGAAGGGGATGTATTTATGCGTGTCGCACAAAGACGCAAAAACTATTCGACCGATTTCACTGAAATTTTCGCACTTTGTTATTATTAGCAATGGGGGTGTTTAAAGAGTGACTTCAATTAAATCGGTCCTGTGGGTGCGTTTATGACGTCAAAAGCGCCTCTGAACTATACGCAACCCGCCGCACAGTCAAGGATTAAGCGCATCTTCATTGCATACAATGAATTGTCCCTGCGATTATCTGTCGGGAATATCGGCAGGAATTATTTCTTGAATCTCGGACAAGTGAATCAAATTTCTCCAAGATAGTGGCGTAACGAATGCATACCCAAATTGGAGGGAGAGGGTTTTAACAATAGGATACTAGACAATCATGTCCAAACCAGGACACAGAATAAACCCATACTTGAGAGAAAGTCTTTCATCTATTAGAATGTTTGCACAGCCTAGCGTGAAACGAGATTAACAATCACGTGACCAGTAGTGTGTGATATGTACTGCAATAGCGAAGCATTGGCGGACCCACTAGTATAAAAAAATAATGAAATAGTGAAAAATATCCTATTGTGAAACATGTAGTAACATGGAGTGAGAACTGCGTTCCTCAGAGTAGCAATCAAACAATGTTTTTGGGCATTATGGATTTTATTGCTAATCGTCCACTTATCGAGAGCGTAGAAATGAAATATTCCACTTCAGGACAATCTAGCATCCAAGAAGTTAACAATGTTCAATCTCAAATAGACAAGAATGGCAAAGACTTTCTCCTACTAGTTAGTTTTCTAATTTTGGGGGTCTGGGCTAGTTTTACGGTCTTGCTCCTTCCCCTTGCCTGCAGCTATCTTCCTTCGTCCAAATTAATTTTTTGAACTGTTCTCAATTTTTCGGTTTCCTAATGACAGAAACAAAAAATTAGTTTCAGAATATATAAGAAGAGTAAAACCTCGTCCTATATGAAAATTTTCCTTGAAAAAATTGGAACCGTTTATACGAAAATGGGGTTTAAGCGTTACTGTAAATACGATGTTTGTAGCCCTTTTTCACAAAAAACTGTTGTGTTTATTAAAGCTGTGAGAGATATTTTAGAAAATTCATTTGTGTAGTTTTTGAAAAATCAAAAGAATACAGCAAAATTAATTTTAGACCATCTTAAACTGTGCAAATAGCACTATCTGTACGAAAAGTTTGAAGAAAAAATTTGGAACGGTTTTTGAGAAAATGACGTTTGAGCGTTTCTGAAAACGCGGGATTTTCTGATCGTTTTCGCATAAAACTTGAGAGTTTTTGGTTTCGAAAGTTTTATATGATATTATTTGAAGCACTTATACTCTTAAATGCAATAATGTGAAGAAATCGACGCTAATCTAAATATTAACGAGGCGAGCCAAAGAAAATGAAAATGAACGGTGTACCATTGACTGATGTAAAGGCAATAAAACTTTTAGGTCTCTCAATTCAGTCAAACCTTAAATGGAACGTCCATTTAAATGAATTGAACACAAAATTAAGTTCCATTATGCTACGCGTTCAGAATTCTTTCAAATTCAGTCAGCCTTCATACTGCTCGTTGTCTATATTTCGCGAATGTTCATTCCCGCCTGAGATAGGACATAATATTCTGTGGAAATCCTTTTTACTGCTCCCAGACTTTTAGATTACAAAAACGAATTGTACGAATAATAACCAAGTCCCACCCGCGTGATTCTTGTACGCCTCTCTTCATTAATCTAGGAATTTTACCATTACCTTGTCTGTTTATTTACGAATCAGTGGTTTTTGTCAAAAATGACTTGTTTAAGGGCGGGAATATATTTTCAGAAAATGCTATTACTATAGTCTATTACTATAACACTCGACGTAGAAATCATATTCATCAGGTGACAGTATCAACAGCTCATTACAAAAAATTCACATACAATACATGTACATTATTTTACCACACTTCGCCAAATGACATTAAACGATTAAATTCAATAGAAAAGTTTAAGAAACAAATTAAGACTTACGAGCATCTTTTTATACATTTATTTATTTATTTTACGTCAAAAAAAGTTAAAAACTGCGTATGACGTGCTATGGGGAAAAGTGAATTGTGTGCACATTTTCAAAATTCTGTGATCCCTACACTGTCATATACTACTTAAATTTTGAATTTTGAATTTTGAAAGGGAGAAAAAAAAAAACAAAAACTCCCATGTAGTAAAATCTATTTTCAAAAATAAATAAGCAATAAATTTTGAATTTATTTTAATTTTGAATTACATAATGAATTATTTACCATTTGGACTGTATAAATGTGTATAAACAACCTGTAAAACGACCTTAAAGGTCAACCAAAGGCAGAACACACCAAGGAAATTAGAAAAATGTACGAGATAGTCTGTACTATTCTGTATCATCTCTAGTTCTTATATTCAATACGCAGTAATTTTTTAAGGGATCAGATATTAAATGGTATATAACATATCTCACCTGTCATTCGGAGGAGTAATTTACAAAAAACTGCTGCGAAATTCATCGCAAACGGAAGAACCGGCTCTCGACCTAGGAATTACGCTGTACAAATCATGCTATTGTGAGAACTGGAGATCTTCGGGCACCGAGAGAAAACCGCTACAAAAAATATGGATTATCAGATCGGTTTCGAATCATTTCTGAAAGGTTTATTTGGAAACACCAGATCGTCTAAATAAAACAGCTATATCTTATCAGCGCCATCATCTCGACTCAATTAGCTTCTCAAATATCGATGCGGCTTTGTTGCGAAATTTCTATTAAGCTTTGCGAATTGCTTAAAAATATGTACATCAATACATTGAGAATACAAAATGAGTCAAAATTAAAAAAGCGAGAAAGTGAAATAGAATTAATATTGGTATTTTCAATAGTAAATTATAACTTAAATTAAATTAATTATTTTACATATTATTCTTTAATTTTTTTCTCGTGGCCCGAAGGTGGTGTGAAACCTGTATATATTTCATTAATTTCAATCATAAATTACGCAAAAACTTAAAATCTTCAGATTTTTAGTTTTTAATTATTTTTTTGCAAATTTCGAAAAAACTGCTCATACCAGAAAATGAGACTAGCACCATATTTCTTACCGTTCCTTATTACATTTTTTATGTGGAGATAAATACTTCCTCCCTTATTACATGTGTAGATTTTTAAAAAAATTGAGTGTTTTTTGTTTAGAAATTCGTAAATTTCTTGCGAATTTTACGCAAACACTACTCGTTTTTCAAAAAATGTACCTGACCTTTTTTAAAGAACTAATTTTGTACAACAGACTGAGTAAAAAATCATCTATTTTGTAGTTGTTCTTTTTTTTTTTTTTTTGCAATTTTCAAAAAAACCGAGCGATCCTCAAAAATGGGACTAGCACCACATTGTTTACCGTCCCTTTCTACATAAGTGGACAAAATTTAAAGAAAAAATGGAGCTATTTTTGAGAAAAAATGCGCAAATTTCACAAAAACTACTCAGTTATTCAAAATATATCAGTGCATTGATGCTTTTATTTTCAGCTCCCGCAATGATAATTACTTTATTGCAAATCAACTTTTATATTTTATGTACTACTTTTAGTATTTTAGCTATCATGAACTACATCTTTTCAACAAACTGCGTAAAACACGCACTTCATGCCTATTGTCCAGTATCTTCTAAAACCCATTTAATAAATACGAGTAAAATTGATATTTTTTATTCATACCTGGTCAATAATGTGTTACATTACACTAAATAACACTAATTGTTGCCATAGAAACAATATGAACAATGTTTCTTATGCTTTAAAATCTCTTAACCTCGTAGTCATTCATTAAAAAGAACAAAATTAAATAACATGAAGAATTAAATAAGAGAAAATGTTGTAGATTATAATTTTTATATATTGTTTCAATTAAGATAATCGAATAGGTTTCTTCTCGTAATATTTTAATGTACGTCTGTAAAGTGTTTGTATATTGTACGAGTATGTTGTATCGTGTCAGGATTTGGGAAACAATTTGTTGGTTTAATCTCGGGGAACCAACCCAGTTTCGCCGTGTGAAAAGGGACGATGTGGCTCTTTAAGGGATTTATAAAGGCTATAATAATAATAATAATAATAATAATAATAATAATAATAATAATAATGCAGATAGATTGTAAATTTTAAGTAGGTTTGGACCATATAGGATCAATATTAGCTAGATATCAAGAATTAAGACTTTCGTAGTTTATACATTATTAGCAGCTCAACGTTTCGTACATTTAGCATGTGCCTTTTCAAGAGCAATACAGATAATGACAAAACAGTTGACAGTACCATAAACATTACATTTTAACATGATAAAAACAAAGGAATCCAAAAATATTAAAATCCCTACATACAATTTGGTGCTTAAACCAGTGTGTAACTTATTACTCGATAGAAAGTCTATGAATACGTTGAAGGTGGCGACCAACTTGGTGGTTAAAACAACTCATATGCTGGTTGTGGCATGCAGTACAAGACTATTATAGATACGTTAAGAAATGGAAGCGCGAAGATTGTAAATTCTGGGCATCATGGAGTGTACAGTGGGAATGACAAACGTAATTAAAGATGTTTGTTCATTAGTAACGTCTTATAAATTTGATGAAGTTTCTGTGTGTCACTTTTGATGTTAATCTTAATTTTACCTTTATTTAAAATATTTTAAATTATTTTAAAGTAAATTTTTTGAGTTTATGAAATAAACTAACATTTCCCTTCTGAAATTGTATAAAAAATTAATGCACATAAAGTATTTATTCAAACCACGAAAATTGAAAATTTTTAAAGGACGAAGTTGGACATAATTGGAGAACTATATGTCAGAGAGTCAACCGTAGTCCCAACTCATATCCTGTTACACCACTGTGAAGAGCAATCTGTCACACCACTGTGAAGAGCAATCTGTCAGAATTCTGCGATCGGCAAATAGAGGTTGTTGACGCTGCCGAGGGTAGACTAAATGAGCACGTCATTTTCTTGGATGTGCGATAAATTAGCGGGAATATCTACAAGATACGTAACTAAGCACACATAAGCCTCAATACCGGAAATTACGTTCCGAGCTAGTATTTCCCAACAATATAAATACTCCCGCTGAAAGATATGCAATAAGTGTTTCCGGAAGACGATATGAAGGAAGCACGAAAAATGTTTTGTGGCAATAAACATGCTTAGTATCGAAGAGCATGAGCAGCCTAAAACAATAATAATAATAATAATAATAATAATAATAATAATAATAATAATAATAATAATAAATATAAAGAAAAAGAGCGTCGCATATGCGACTGTCTATTAAGACGCGTCCAATGTTTATTTTTTTATTAGAAAAGGACGCTTGATTTGCTATGCAAAAACATGGACAAACAAATGAAGGTGCATTGGTGAAATGTAATAAATCGCAATTATTCACATTATCGGAAACGAAGATTAAAATAGACTATGAGGACGGCAACAAATAAAATTATGGCAATTTTTGACGATAAAAACATGTCATCAAGGCGTACATAATATAAAATTTGTAATGAAAAAATTTACATTAGAAGCCAAACCAGTATTTTTAAAATGAACCACGGACAATATCATTAATTGGGAACATTTTGTGGAAATTGTGACTATATCGCGAGGTTTATTGAGTGAGTAACAGATAAAAGTAGAAAAACGAAAGAACATCGCAATGAACAAGTCGTCCTTTGTGTTTAAAAACAAGGTGGTCAGAAGATAGAACTTCTTGAGACGCAGTCGAGCCGAGTTACGAGGAGGATCGCTGGTTAAGCGATGGAAGTGTGTTGGAATTCGGACGTTGAAATGCAGTGGAAAATGGATGTTCCTGTTTTCATTTAGTGTGGACTAGGATATGCATGGTGGAGATCGATAAGTCGCAGAACTACAGCAAAGGGAAGTGTAAACAAACATTTATTATTCTATTATTTCCAGATTATAACACGGCCAAGAATGTCATTTTATTTGATGGTATTGAGAGAACATAGCCATGCATAAATTTATTAAGGATTAAATTAATTGTTGTAATTAATACATTGACAAAGTGCACTTGCTTAATCATGAAAATTCCGATTGGTGAAAGCAAAGAAAATTAATTGTAAATATTATTGTTAGGATTGTGAAAAGGGTTTTACGTGTATTTTGTCTGTTGTTATTTGTTAAATTAATTACAAGTAGCGAGAAGATTCTCGCCAACATTTCAGAAAAAAAGAAACAAAATTCAGAATGAAGTTATTTGATTTTAATTAGAAAACTTATGAGTTATTATTTCCGACGGTATTATCACAGAAAAATACGAATAAATTTGAATTCATACCTCTTCCCAAAGCAGTAATACTATCTTCGATTCCATGTATAGGGTCGATTCGCGTACCCACGATTCCAAAGAAATTTGTTAGAACGGTGCTTCGCAACCCATGGGTAAATAATTACGTACGGGTTTATTTATTTGTGTCATTTCAGGAAGGCATATTTAGAAGGGGTTGGGGGAATATATATTTATTATAGATATATAGAAACCATGACACATGATATGTGAGGGAATTTGGAAAGGTAAAATGGAGCGCGCATTATCTCTACACCCATACCTATACCCAGTGCTTGATTTATAAAATGTTAAGTCTCGGAACGCTCCCTGAAATTAATTATTAATTTAATTTAAATAGTTATGTATTGATATTATAATTTAATAATAATTCTCGAGATACCGAAACGCCGTTCCGTCGCGTTCCGCCAGAAATCAATCGCTTCCTATACCCATTACCTATTTCTATAACCGAATGTTTGTCTCAAAGTTTTGCTTTCCAATGTTCAAAATGTATTCAAATTGTATGTCCAAAATGCATCCAATATGTGCTATTTGTGTAAAATGTATCGAAATTGCGTCACTTCAAAGCTCCGTGACCGATTGCAATGTATTTCGGTACTGTTATCACTTGTCGCGGTTGATTTGGTTTTAGATGGCGTTGCGTGTGGGGTTACCATCACGCTATTTGAGGCCCGGTTTCACCAACATACACCTAACGTGACGTTAGTAAACGAGTCGTTAAAATTAACGTTCCCGTTAAGATTTGTTCCGTTTCACCAACGCTTTCGCGGCTAATCACCAGTTAACTTTAATGGGTGTACAAAATGCGTAAGTATTGGTTTTTAGAAGGCTGTGAACTAGAAACTGTGGTGAGTAGGTTTACTCTGATTACGTAGAATAAAGCAACAGTTTAGCCGAAGCGCAGCTAACTCTGTGAACCGTAGATTTGTTAACCGTAGATTTGCTGGCCCCAATGTAGTCACCCATAACCTGCTGGTAGCTGCCAGTTGCATAATAACGTAGTCATAAGTAACTGGTTAATTGGTGTGATTGACTCGTTCCTGGAAATCAATATAAATTGAAACAAATGTCTAATAATGAGTTCTTATTTTTTTTTAATTTATTTATTTATTTATTTTACTAAAAAAACAGTTAAAACTGCGTATGACGTGAAATAATAAACTTAATTATAATATTATGTAATTAATTCATATCGTACTTTGAACTTAGTGATTTTGTTACGGAAAGTTAGCAAGCGTTAAAGTTTGGTGAAAGACGTACTATTTTCTCTAACGGACCGTTAAAATCTCCTAACGTCTAGTTAGCGTGTTAACAAGGATCGGTGAAACCGGGCCTAACCCTCCCGTTGTCCGTCCGTTTTCCTCCCGAGCGATGGCCCGTTGGGCGGGGCCACACTTTCCTCCTGCGTGCCGGCGCGGCGCGAAGACGTCTCGCGTACTCGGAAAGGCCGCGCGCTGCCGCTCGCCGCATGTGTCACGCTCAGGCAAGAAGCCAGGAAGTGGTTGCAGGGCAGAGGATGTGATAAAGCTCACGCGGCGGCGGGCGGCGGCCGAGGAGGCAAATCAGTCGTCGCCATGAAGTGCGTGTGGTTGGGCCTTGTGCTGGCGGCGACCCTCGCCAGCGCCGCCGAGGAAGGAGGCTGCACGTCGCACAATACCTGCCACGCGTGCATCACCGCTCCGCACTGTCAATGGTGTTCGTCGCACGTGAGTACAACGCTTTTTTTTTTTTTTTTTTTTAATTTGTTGCGTCTACAACTTGACGCAACGCGTCTCCAAGCCCCTTAAGGGGCGTTGAGCGCTTTGCACCGGGGAGTAATCCTCCATTAATGTGCTTTTATTTCTGGAGTAATCCTCCGTTACTGTGTAATTATTACACTGAATAATTACTATATTTGTCAAGTCTCGTCACGTCGCAGTCAGTCAGTCAGTGCCTTTTATCCCTTCGGCCAGGGGCTCGACGCCGTTAGATCCCGAGGTTCCTGGCCGGTCACCCAACCAAGAACCCACGAGTCTCGAATTCGCTTAACCTTCGTGACTTCACGGAGCGTAGTAAACGAATTCGGCTAGCTTCTGTTTGTGGAATGCCTTGTCCCTGGAAGAGTGTCGTAATCGCTTTTTTTTGGTCCCATGTAACAGATATTTAGCTATGGACTTGCAGGGGCGGATACAGAAGGCACTTCAACTGGTCAAATTTCATATCGGATGTCCCCTAAATATATTTTTAAATGTTGGTTTGAAATTTTTTTTTAAAAAAAGTATATTTATTATGACAGTACTTTGTAAATAGTGTTTTAGTAAATTGAGAACTATTCCGTCTAGATTACTATGCAATGGTTATCGTGTGGTCAATGTGTCCTACTAGACAACTTATTTGAGTGAGATGTGGTATCATACTGAATAAATGGAGAACAATTACAAAACAATGCTGGTTTTGGAGGGTGGGGGAATGTCTCCCATCCCACCCTACTGTACTGTAAACTTTGGGTCGGTTTCCGAGACCCATTTCGTCTCGTATTAGGACAATCGATGCGCAAGTGGTTCTATTTTGAAAGGATGATCGTTCATGTTAAGTTGATGAGTGAATATATATTGCACAATATACGTAGTTATTTCAACATCAGAATTTCCTCATGGAGAGTTGGTCAATTACCACATTACCTTACCTTGTCGATGTTTCTGAACTGTATTGTTCTCTGAACAGGATTGTTGATTACACACAAAATTTACACAACTACACAGATTGCTTCACATAATAAATTTAAAATATATTACAATTAATAGGAGTCACTTGATACCGTAAATAACCTATTTGAAAAAGCATCTGAAGAAAAAATATTTGTTAATGAATACATTTAGAAATTGCAAAGTAGAATTATCAAGGCAGACTCTTTTTATTACATAATACTTGAATACATTCATATAATACTTTTACCATTTTTTTCTGTGAATGCGATTATAAGAATTTAATAAGCGATGGTAGTAGTAGTAACGGAAGCGGTAGCGGTGGAGTTATCGGTAGCGGTAGTAGTAACACCTAATTTTCTGTTAGTAACATATTTGATTCGCCATTACATTTAATACATGCTGTAATGAGTGTCAACAATACCTCAGAATATATATAACTATATCCATCACGGTTCAATAATTCAGTTCACCATAAAAAAACACCATTAAATACAACATAATACAATCTACACATCACAATCTAATCATAATACAATCTATCCTCCTTCCTATCCCACTCACTATATTTCTTTATCTATCAGATCATTTTTAATCCCCTATTCTACCTCTTCCCTTCTCTTCCTTCACTTATCCATTTTTCTGTCTATACCTCCTCACTTTCGCCCTCTCCCTGGTACTGCCAGGGTCCATTAATTCCATAAAGGAAATTTAGAATATTTGGATACCCCTTGTCACCCTGTTACGCATTGTTTTAATTTGACTTTTGTGAAAATATATTCAAATGTATAATTTAAGTAGGAATTATTGGTGATCCGGACTTGAGTACAATATTTGAGTGAAGGATTGACGCACAGGCGAGAAAATTTCTGATATCAAGTTGTGCATACGCCGTCATGGATGCATTGGACGAAAGTCTACTATGCAAATTTAATTCGATTCCAGAAAATAGAGTGTGTTGAATATGTTACTCGTAATTGTGATAGATTCAATTAATACCATCAATGACAAAATAGTTCCTTATTGTAACAACTTATAAATCATGACTTTTTAATTGATGTATTTTTTTAATTTAATTTGTTAATGTTTTAATGTAAGATCGAATAAAATAAACTATAACAGAAAATGTTGAAATTTTTGAAAAAACATTTATATTAGGGTTACGAAACACTGAAGTAACACCCCCTACACCTATATAAAGCAGCGTAATCCTATCTCTAGCCCCCCATCTTTAGCGTTACGTAATTTTCGGACCTTCTCCAATATATTTTTCAATTTACCATGATCACTCGTATTTGCATTGTTTTCTTGCTCCCCTGTTTCCATATGATTCCAATCTTTATCATCAACCTCATACATCCTGCATAACGTATTTTCATTCTTTTGCCAATGAATACTAGTTCTTATCTCTTTCTTCAGCCTACCTAGCAATAGTCATCGTTTCTCTCTGAGTGTATTTGTTTTTCAAATGCCCCTCTCTCTTACATAATATTAATACACATTATTAGGGGTAAAGAAGTGAGGTAGAAATTCGTGAGCAAAACAAAGCATTCGCAGATAGTACTTCTACCTCATTTGTCACACAGTTTTTTTTTTTTTTTTTTTTTTTACTAAAACACGTTAAATTTTATTTTGAGTCTCTTAGCTTACCCTCTATCTCCTGTGTACATGTTTGTCTCTGTTTTCAGTAATTGTGTTAACATCTATCCCGTTCTTTAGTTTATATGTTAAATAGTGTAATAAGTGTAACCTACAGACCTTATGAGAAAACAAAAAGTCCAGAAAGCAGACTGCAAGCTAATGGTATTTGTTAATTGATTAACCCCCATTAGAAAATTCAAATAATTGCTTCGTTGATAGTCCTAATTCAAGTAGGTAATTTGTGTGCCCTTATACTTTGTTTGATATCCTCCAGCTTGCTAATGATTTTTGTCTCTTGATAACTAGAGATCGGATTTTCATGTAATTACATATTTTTGTCTTTGAACTTACCGTTCTCAAAATTGTAATCTAGGCGCATCGTCGCCGTCCTAACATAATATTCATTTTTTTCGTTACATATTTTTACATATTTAGTACTATATTACATATTTTTCTATTTTCACAAAATAGATTTATGCTAGCAATTTGCTTCATTTTTTATGAAAAGAAGTTGTTTTTTTTAATTTCTACATTATTACTCCGTACTGTCTACTCCAGGTACGCTACGCGAAGACGCGGTAGGAAGCTGTTAGAATCCTGTGGGCTTGCTTCATTCATGTCATCGGTGGGAAACGTGCCTCAACGACTGAGATCATTTTCACCTTTAGGTGTGAAAAGTATCATTGAGTCCGTGTTTCATGACATTTAACTTTAATTTCCGAGACACTTCGGCATTTGCTTTTGGTAACACTTATTCGCATTTGGTAACATTTCCATGAGAATGCCGCAAGCTGCAGTGATTGTTTGCTGGTCGTAGATTTTGTGCGATGGCTCCTATTGGGTCTAATCGGGCTGCCAAGCTACGATCATCGGTAGCAATAGATGAAGCATTTACTACAGACGGGCTACTTGCATGATGCAAAGTGTGCATCAACGGGGGCTCTCCAAATTATTTTTAAAACGTTTGTATTATTTTTAAAATGTTTAGAAAATTTGTTATAAACGTAAACAAGTATTGTGTAAATGTGTTTTATTATTAGTGTATTTTAATATTACATATTATATCCGATATTACATATTTATTACACATTCTTACTGTTTTCATTACATATTTATGTACATATTTTGACATTTCATACTACATATTTTTCCGGTCTCTACTGATAACCATAGATTCATTGATTTTGAACCTCTGTTTTATATATCACCTGCCGATTGAATTTTATTATTTCGTAAAACTTTATTAGATAGCTATCACACTGGGTAGTGGACTGTCTCCCCTAGGCCAGAAATCCCGCTCCTTGCTTTTTCTGGCGTAGATTTAGTCATGAACTTTTGTATTCGCAGTGGCAGATGACCGAATAGGCTGAGTAGGCTGCAGCCTGGGGCGCGCAATTTTTGGGGGCGAACTAATTTCAGCGGATGCAAAATTTAAGGCGAACCTTTGAGTGTTTTTATCGAAATATTTCTTTCCATATTTGTACCGAAAGAAAGTGTTAATAATCAAATGTTCCAAACGACCCAGTACAGTGGAACGTTGATGATCGTTTTAGAGAAATGGTGACCAAAAATGAATTTACGCAAAATGGTGACATCGATTTTTCTACCTCTAAAAGACATTATGCAGATCAAAGGCGATATTTATCAAAATAATATTTTTCAAAAATAATGAATAGTGGTGTAGTTGTCAAAGGGTTATGGTTAGTACATTCGCCATCAACAGGACATGTCTTTTGTGCTCCTTGCAAGTTATGTGGTGAAACTACTACTTTGCTCGCTACAACAGAGCTTAACGACTAGAAAAATAACACAATTTCTCAACGATAACAGTTCCGAACATCAAGATTCCGTAATAAAATTTGTATGTAGGTCTACAGTTTTAGAATGATAGGTTTCAGAGTTCGTGAAACACAATAAAAATAAAGTGGAATATTGGAGAAATGTCCTGGGAAGAATTGTAGAAACTGAGAAAGTTTTAGCATCAAGAGAGTTGTATTTTTCGGTAACAACGAGATTATTGGTTACAAAACGAGAACTTCTTATGCAGCATTGAGTTGATATCCAAGTTTGATCCGTCATTCTGGCCATCTCGTTCGGTGCGGAAATGTAGGACCACATTCGTGAAAAAAAATTGTTTAGTAATTCGGAGGGTATTCTAAAATAATAAATTGTCGATACAAGGTATATTTCCAAATGAGATTATTTTAAGACTCAAATGAAGTCTGTGACTAATGCAAATGGCGAACGATCTTTATCTGCTTTGAAGCGCGTAAAAATTTATCGGAGATCCATACTTAAACAAGACACATTGAATGCATTATTTCTGTTATACATAGAAAATGACAATTTTGGGACGCGTAGTGTTTGAAGACACTGTTAAGAAATTTGCTGAGATAAAATCGAGAAAACGAGATTCCATATGACAACATATATGTTATACGTACTTCTAAATGGTATTTTGATTTTTATATCCATATATTTTGGTAACAAAACGTAAATAATACTCAAATACATAAATTATTTTAAAATTACCTTATATTTTTAATTTATTGATCTAAAAATGTTTGCTGTTATAAAAAATGCAAATATATAATCAATTATATATAATTAATAATCAAATATATAATCAATACGTATACAATATTTGCATTGGTTACAAATATCGTACATTTTTTAATTCAAAATATTATAAATAACTCTTATCAAAAAAGAAAATTAAAAAGGGCGCTAAAACATTTGACAGCCTTGGGCGCACATAAGTCAAAATCAGGCTCTAGGTATTCGATTTACGAAACCCAACCCATCTCATATAAGGAGAAAAGATGCTTTCGTAGATTCGCCAGAAATGGATTTTGTTATTAATGTTCACCAAGCGCATTCTCCCTCTACTACAAGTACGCACACTTCGGCACCTTTATGCTTTTACCAGAATTACATGTCAGTGCCGACAATAGTTGACGCATTTGCTACTTGCTAGAACGTTGAAAGTTGTGCCAAACTATCTAATCCTATACTAAATAGAATTAAAGTTATGTATAAAAATGTATGAGTCCAAATGGTTTCTAGGAAACGTTTTGCAATTGTTAACACTGTAATGAGATCATATGGTCTCAGGACTAATTCTGAATATTTCGACGATGGCGAAATGACTTGCCCAAATACGTACTACATTGTATGACTTCGGTTCTGTCTCCGGCCCACGCGAAGCATTTTAACCTTTAACACAGAGGGAGCGACAGTGGAAAGTGACACATGATAAGAGGTGCCTACAATAACCTATAGCTAGGCGTCCTTGAGACAATGCTGAGAACTGATTAGGCAGGCGTGAAAGGCAGATCACGACTCAGCAACACAAAGATTACTTCTGTTGCGACATAGCATGTCAGATGCTTTGGGCTGGGAGGAAATTCATAAGAAAATATGTCAACAGATCAATGTGTGTGGCATTTTCAAACATGAGGCTTTTGTCAGACCAGCAAATCGCATCACAGGATCTCATGATCAGATTAATCATATGGGCATACAAGAAATATGGGCGAAGTAAGAAATTGCAAAGCAATGTGATGCAAAATGTAAATTATTTATTTTTCTTATGCCTCAAAACAATCTATACACAAAAATGGCTTGTCATGACGACTCTTGCAGTAGGTGTACACTAGTTGGCAAAATACTGATGACTGCTTGCTGTCATAGCTTTGCCTGTTTCTTATAGCCTAATTTGCAGCATCTTAATTTTCTTGTTTTTCCTGAAAGTTTTTTATGAGGGGGATGCTTACGCAGTACGTTATATAATGCTGTGGGAAAAAACCGGCGAATTTTCGGCAGAAAAACTCTTATATCCGGGCCTTGGTAACGAAAAAGTTGATAAATCCAGTTACTAAATGTAGAACAACATCCTCTAACCCGTGGTGTCGCCAGAATCCATGTTTTGGGGGTCCTTGATACCGAAAAGTCGATTGACGGCCAAGCGTCCGTCCGTTCAACTGTGAATAACGCCAGCAGGTAAATCGTTCAGACGATTTTCTCCAAAATATTCCCCAATCGATCTGGCTGAGGTCGCGGCCTCTTGAATTGGAAATCGATATTTTAATTTTGAAGGGTACATTACACGAAGTCCCTGGGGCATTTAAAAAAAATGGAACCAATATTTTTAATTAATTTTTTGTCGGATTGCACTTAAGAGAATGGTGCAGCTCACATTTTCCTTGAAATCCTTGATTTTTCGAAAATTGCAAAAGTTCAATTTTTGGCGGTTTTCTAAAACTAATATATTGAAGATAGAGATTTTTTCCCAAATGAAATCCATTCTTTATAGACAGAATTTGAAATAAGTTCATGTCCAGTTTTTGGAAAATTTGAGTACTTTTCACGTAATTTTGCGAGAAGTATATGCAATTTTTTTTTTTAAAATTTTATTTAAAAAATTTTTTTAAATTTTGACCTAGGATAGCGTAAAGTCCTAATTTTTCGAAAATTGCAAAAATTCAATTTTTTTGGCATTTTCCTACAACTACAATTATGAAGACTATTCCACTCGTGAAATTAAAACCAATAGTGTTTAACTGTGCATTCAAAATGATCCAATCAGGGCGTTGTATCTCAAAAAGTTTATCACTCTTTCTATCCGATTTTACCGCTGCTCCCTACTGGCCAATCATGAGCTGACTCATCTACCTTAGGAAGAGGACACAGCTATATAGATGTCCAATGAATCGCGTATGTACTATAGCATACAGCCTCTATTATTTTAACATAGCTGTCAGTCATTTTCAATATCTGACATTTCGGAAGAAAAAAACTAGTGGCGCTAAAATAGCACGTACTTTCTTTCCCGTATTTTCAAACAAAATTACGGGAAAAGTACTCAAATTTTCGAAAAATTGTACATGGCCTTATTTCAAAATATATCTTTGAGGAACAGATTTCATTAGGAGGAAAAATCTCTATCTTTAATATTTTAGCTACAGGAAGAAGCCGAAAAAATTTGAACTTTTGCGATTTTCGAAAAATCAGGGTTTTCAACGAACATGAAACCTGCTCATTCTCTTAAACGTTCTTCACACTATCTAACAACAAAATTAATCAAAAAGTTGGAGCCATTTATTTCAAAATGTGGAAAATATCCCAGGGTTTCATACAAAGTGCCGCCCAACATTAAAATATCGGGTTCAAATTCAAGGGACCGCGACATCAACCAGATCGATTGGGGAATATCAGTTTCGGAGAAAATCGGCTGAACGGTTTAGCAGCTAGCGTTGTTCACATAGACGTTTTGTGGTGATTCGATATTTCGGTATCAAGGGGCCACAAAACACGGATTCTGGCTAAACCACGTGTTAGAGAAATCTTTTTCTTAGTTTAGCAACTGGATTTATCTAGTTTTTCGTTATCAGGGCCTAGTAATAAAAGTTTTCCTGCCGAAAATTCGCATTCTTTTCGCGCAGCATTACCTAACTTTCTCTCTATTGCGTAAGCGGTAGCGAGAAAATAAAAACAGCGCACACTTTAAAACATAAAAACATCCTACATCTCACACTCACTCTTAAGAGAACGAGATTGTAACCCATTGATTTCTCTGTCAGAGTTGATAAAGAAAACTGTCAGTGCCCGTGTTTGAAAATAATGTCCCTTCCAAGGAATAGACTCTAATGGTAAGGCACCTCGAGCTATCTATCGGAAAAACGCTACCTGCATGCTGTTCGTCCGGATTAATAGCATTGTAGATACTAATTAAGTTGATAGTTTGGTAAGTTGATAAGTTGACAATAAATAAAACACGCATGTGCAGAGCATTTACTACTGTTAACATAAAGTTATTTACGGACTACTTGCTGAAAGAATCATGGGAGGCAGTTTATAACGCTATTGACACAAATAAAAAATATAATTTATTTTTCTCAAAGCTTTCATTTCTCTTTAACGCATGCTTTCCTATTAAAAAGAGAAAATTAAACATTTCACGAAAATGTAATACTTGGATCACAAAAGGAATTAGAACATCGTGTAAAAATAAACGTACTCTCTACTTTATTTCTAAACGTCATGACGTATCTCAAGATTTCCTTATCTACATTAAAAATACAAAACATTGTTACGAAAAGTCATAAGGCAGGCTAAAATCATGAAAAACGATCAGGATATTTTGAACTCAAATAATAAAACAAAAGCAATGTGGAATATAATAAAAAATACTACCAAATCAACTAGAAAACCCGTAGAGAATGTTGTTTTAAAATATAACGATATAAATGTGAACGATCCGGCAACAGTGGCTAATCTCTTTAACCAATACTTTTCGAGAATTGCTGCCGATCTCACTAAGGGTCTTCAGGCACAAAATTCAAAAACAGACACTTCACCCAAAATTTTAGACACAATGTTCGTTTCCGAAACTTCTTCCTATGAAATTCTCAAAATAATCGGTAAACTAAAAAATAAATATTAGTCCGGTTTAGATGAATTCCCGGATTCTTTGTTAAAGACTTGTGCGTATGCCATTATACACCCGTTAACTCACATATTTAATGCATCTTTATGCACTGGAACGTTTCCAGATATTTTCAAAACAGCTAAAATTAAGCCGCTTTTCAAAAAAGGCAACAAAAATGAAATTCAAAATTATCGGCCCATTTCTCTTCTATCAGTTTTTTCAAAAATATTAGAGAGATTTTTTTACGTACGAATGGAAACCTTTCTCATTAAACACGACGCCCTTTCAGATACTCATCAGAAGGCCATCTCAACAATTTGCTCAGTACATCAAGGAAACTGGATGAAATATAATCGCGATGGGGATCATTGACCAAGAAATTGAAGTACATTACTTGTTACAGGAGTATTAAGTGTTTTTAAAATTACACAATAATGCATTATATGTGATTGTTAAAATAAATATTATTTTTACTTTCTCACGTACTGCTTACGCAATATAGAGAAAGCAGGATGACTGCGGAAAAATACCGCGATTTTTCGACAGAAAATCAGATTCCCAGACCAATATTTCTTCTTGATTGTCAATATATGTTTGCAAATAAAAGTATCCAAAGTTTTTTATGACAATCATTTATTTCAGCAATTGCACAACGTTTTGTAACTAGTTTTGTTACATCATCAGGTGCTTAGTGAGGGAACTACTATCCCATCCCCAATGGGATAGTAGTTCCCTCACTAAGCACCTGATGATGTATTGCTGAAATAAATGATGTTCGACCCTCGTAATGATTTGACCCTCGTAACCGAACAGTGGAAGTTTTTTATGACAATCATTTATTTCAGCAATTGCACAACGTTTCGTAACTAGTTTTGTTACATCATCAGGTGCTTAGTGAGGGAACTACTATCCCATCCCGAATGGGATAGTAGTTCCATCACTAAGCACCTGATGATGTATTGCTGAAATAAATGATGTTCGACCCTCGTAATGATTTAACCCTCGTAACCGAACAGTAGATAAATCTTTTTCGTATGTTTAGTAAATTACTTTCTCTATCACGTTGTATAATCAGTATCCATGTTTTGTAGATTCTTGATACCGAAAATCTACTGACGGCAAAAAGTAGGTGCGTCGGTCCGTCGGTAGACAAACGCTAGCTCCTAAATCGTTCAGACGATCTGCTCCAAAATTGATTGAGCTCCCCATTGAGCTGAACAAACTCCAGTTCCTGTGAATTTGAAACGGATATTTTAATTTTAGGGGGGTACTTTTCATGATGCTTCAAACATATTTTCGAAATTTTCTCAAAAATTGCTCCAAATAACTATTATTAAACTTTGTCCTCAGTGCAAAGAAGTCTAAAAAAGGTGTGATCATTTTGTTGAAATCCCTGATTTTTCGAAAATTGTAAAAGTTAAAATTCTTTTTCGGCGTCTTCCTATCAATAAAGACCTTTCCTTGAATGAAATGTGTTCATCAATGACAGATCTTGAAATAAGGTTATGTACATTTTTTCGATAATATGAGTAGTTTTCGCCTAATGTTTCGTGAATTTTAAGCAATTTTAAAAATTGTTTAAACAATTATTTTCTCAAAAGAGTCCAATTTTCTCCTTAAATGTAGCAAAGGAGTTATAAAAGTGGAACAGGTCGTATTTTCGGACAACTCTGTATTTTCGAAAATTAAAAAATCCAAAAGAACAATATTGAAGATAGATATTTGTGTCTGAAATGAAATTTGTTCTAAAAAAAATAGCTCTTTACAGAAGGTCATGTACAATGTTTTTTTTTGGGGGGGGGGAGTGTAGTTTTCATGTAATTTCTGCTTTAAGTTATTTTTTTCTTTTTGATGGTCAGTATAGCCTCTCAGTGTATAAAAACAGTTAATGATCCAGAAGTTAGTGGTTGAATAAAACAGTTAATGATGTTAATGATCCAGAAATTGGTGTTGATCCAGAAAGTGGTTTGTGTAATTGTCTTATAGAACAATTATTAAGGACGGAATTTCATAATATTGGAATTTCATAAAAGCTCAAAATAAAAGACAACGCTCGAGGAAGCTTTCTTAAAGTGCGCTATACTTAAAATAATGTTGAGGATTCGCCCCTGACTTGTGTATCGATTGTAATTTTTAATATCGCCTGGCAATGTATTGTAAAGTAACCTACTACGAGTATATGTATTATAAGTGGAGTTTTTGTTTGTGAACTGTTGATACTGACACCTGATACGATTCCTGCGGCGTTTGTTGTAATTATAAAATTGCATACGAATGTGTTACCTCATTTTTGTTTCATTGAACGTACCTTTTGAAGTACTCTGTTCATGTTCAATAAAAGTCGCCCTTAAGCTCGGCGGCTTGGGTCTTCGCGAAAATCCAACCGCCTCTTGCAAGTACTACAAGGAAGACGCCCGTCGGCCTTCAAGTGATTACTTTTTGTCTCGATAACAATGAATCACGATTTAAAAGTTCGTATATTAGTTTCTTAATAAATTTATTTGGATCGTGTTTCATTATTTTGTAAAACTTTTTTAAGTAGTAGGTACCAATCTGTTAACTAGAGAGATATGAATTGAAGAGATATGAAAAATATAACTATTTACTCGTTTACATTACAAACATTTTTGTGAATTTTTGGTTTAGCATGAGCTGAGATACAGTGAGTGATCAAACAACCGTAGTGCAATCTCGCTTCTTCAGTCATACGTGCTACGCAATCGCCTCAGCGTTGTATCCGGGAAGTACGGCTTACGTAGGAAGTTTCATGAATCGGTTTGCAAGAGACTTCTCCCGATAACTCGTGAAATAAGTTGTAGGGCAAGTAAAATTTGTGGGTGCAGTTTAAAAGTTCTTAAGTTTTGAACTAAATCTTAAGAACTTTGACCCTGAAGTATCCGGCGTTGCGCGAGTAAATAACAATCACTATCAAGTATCGGACAGGAAAAGTAATGAATTCTTTGTGTAGCATATCCCCACCATATCCTGTCCTGCCCCGCCCCGCCTGTCCTGCTCCGTTCCTTTCCCGACAAAATTTTACTTTAAGGGAAAATATCTTCAATTACCTTTCAGTTTATCTTCAATTTGCTAGTACTTCAATTCAATTGTAGGAAGACGCCGAAAATTTAGAGTTAATTGTGAAAATTGGGCCTACGTCACCTTTATAAGTGTATTTTAAGGGTATTATAAGTTAGAAGTTAGGTGCTAGTGGTGTTCATAGACGAATAGACTGACGGACGTAAAAAAAATACGTTTTCGGTATAAAGGGCTCACTATTCATGGAATTTGCCTACATAACGTGTTAGAGGGAGTAATTTTCTACGTTTTAAAAAATAATTTATCGACTTTTTCTGTATCAGAGCCTCACAGTGCGAGTTTTCTTTCGAAAAATCGCCAGGTTTTTTCCGTAACTTTCTCTAAGTACTTTCTCTACGTAACTTTCTCTACGTTACTCTGTATGTACAGAGTATATACGAGTACCCAAAGTGTGTATTTCCATTGAAATCTCGAAATTTATTTTCCGCAGCATTACTTAGCTTTCTCCGTGTTATGTACATTATTCCGTATGTAGGACGTAAACGAGAAAGTAAAAGATACACACAAGAAAAAAGCGAATAAAACAGTTTTGGAACCAACAACTGCTTTTTCGGGAATTCTCTAAGAACTTTCAGGAAGGATCCTACTCCCCATCTCCGAGACACGTTGAAACAACTCACTCGCCCAAAATGGTGGACTAGAAGAACTGTGTCGAACAAAGTACACACGTAGGTTGCTAGATTACTTTCTGTAGAATAATCATTAAATTTGCATTGTAAAAATAAGCTTGTATATAACTCGATAAAAATTATTTTATTAAAAGAGGAATTATAAGGTACGAAACTTCATACTTTAAAAAAATCAGGTATGGAAATCGCCTTAATGATGACAAAATGCCATACGTCGTCCCAGAGCAAGCAGAATAGAACAAACAATTAATCTATATCAAGTCTTATATTTTCAGCACGCTTTAGACCGAAAGTGCGGTTGTAAATTCTATTTATGTTAAAGGAATACAGAGTCCATTCTGTTTGTGAATCCCTAAGCAATAAGTTATTTGGACAAGATTAGATACGGTAAGTTTATTCTTCAAAAGCCCGAAAACCCTCTAGTCAACGAATCCTGTCTGATTGTGCGGCCAGTAAAGCTTTTATCAACGACTGAAATTCTCAAATTGCACTACAAATACATTTTCGCAAATTTCAGTTCAGAAAATAAACCTGCAAGAAAGCTTGTTGGGAATTCTCAAAATAAATATTTTGTGCGAAATATTGGAAGAAACGCTTCAGCTATTTACTGAATTATGTCAACACGTATTCTTCTAAACATAATATACTTCAAATGAAAATTCTTCCTGTATCATAATTTAGTGTGCGTATAAAAAATTAGCTCTTAGATACAACGAAAATTTGAATGTTAGATCCAAAGCCATATCAGCCTACTCAAAGAGAGTTAAATGATAAACCTCTATGAAAGCAATATGATCATAAGTCTTTACTATTTCAGAAATCAAATTAATAAACACCGCAGGAATCTGATGTACCACGCATAGTACTCGTTCGGGAGGATACACTTTCGCATGCCTTGTTACGCTGGACTAGACTTACATACTTTGGCGAGATTTCCTGGCTGAAATGAACATATTTATTCTAAAACACGGTTAGGTACAACATTAATAAAAAGCATTCCACCCTTCTGCGTGCTGTGTTTATCTGCAAAGGGGGCCCTCTCTTGCCCACCAGTTTTACCTGTCTAAAATCGGGAGCGATAGCTCAGTGCATCAACTGATGTCACTGCAGCGCCTCTAACCGGGAAGCCCTAGGTTCGAGTCCTGACGGCGGCAGGATTTTCGACGCTTGCTTTTCAACTAGGTCGAATTCTCGCCGTCTGGAGGAAAATTCTAGCGGCCGGCTGCTCTGATCGTTAGTTTCTTGTGATTTCTCCGATCAACACCAGGCGAATACCGGAACAGTACCCTAACAAACGGGCTACGGACCGCACGCGATCTTTCCTTCCTCTTCCTTGTCATATCCTCTCACCTTACTCACACACACACACACACACACAAACATGCACTACACTACCACATATTGCGGGAGACCGGTTAGGGGCTTAGAGCTTGTCCCAGGTGGGGTGGTGCCCCGCTGGTGGGAGAGTCCTGGTTAGAGGGAAACCCTACTAGCTGACGGCCGCCATCTCCCGAAAAAACATGCACTACACTAACAGGACTAATGACCAAAGCAGTTGGCGCGCCCAGAAACACAAAAAATCAATCAATCAATTTACCCGTCTAAACAAACACCAGCATCTGTGACCACAAACCAGGGGCTCCAGCTTTTCGTCGTGTCCTGACGAACAAAAATCACATTTGTGCGCGCATTCCTATTCCGAGAATGGGCTTTTCTTTGTTTTGGGACACGTACTTTCGCAGTCAAACGCGGCCCTTGGCGAACAAAGGGAAGCTAAAAATTGGTTGGGAGGTGGGTAGGCTCAATCAGACGGCCTCTGCACCAATAACTGCAGGAAACGCTGTTCCATGAGCATCACACTGCCTGAAATCACGTATACATAGTGTATCGTGCGGTTAAACGGGAGAGGATGGGGCAGTGTGTGCTCCTGGGCCAACGCAACATCTTCGATAACGATAAAAATTGAGCAAATGCTGAGATGGCCCCTTGTTTTGCTTCTGGACATAAATGTAACTTCATTTTCTGTGCACGTCTTTTAGAATTCAGTGGGAAATACAATTATTCAAATTATCGCTTCCATGTTGTCGCGGCAGGAAGTATTATTCCGAAGGACAACATGGATAAGAGCCAAAATTTATTGCCTTTTTATCCTTGAAAATAGATTTTATTACATGGGAGGGTTTCTTTTTTGTTTGTTCTTTTCCTTTCAAAATTTAAGTAGTATATGACTTAGTGTAGGAATCACAGAATTTTGAAAATGTGCACACAGTTCACTTTTTCCCATAGCACGTCATACGCAGTTTTTAACTTTTTTTTGACGTAAAATAAATTAAATAAATTCCGCCTCGAAGGAACGCTGCCTTGTCTCTCTAGAGGCGGGTGTGCTGGGTGTTTGAAAGACCAGTGGCCGTCATTCGTCGCGTCCGTCTTTTGCCCAAATCAACAACTCCACACTGTATCGACGCGATGCTAAGATACCAAAATTCTTATCTTGCGGAACTTCAAAGTAAGGAACAGACAGAGGGACTGCCTCGATGCACACCGGAGCGGCACCCGTTTGGCCACTTGCATTACGAGACGTGGCGTGCACGTAGGAGTATACGCCCCGAATGAATTCACTATCGACCCGAGTGATAATCCGGGAATTATCGACCTTACGATCACGAAAGGAATCAACTACGCAATCCCGCATTGGATTTCCTAACCGGTTTCCGATCACAGGTTAGTAACGTTCGTGATTTCTTTTTTGGCCGCAATGCGCCAACACAAATTTAAAGTAATACACACTGAGCCGGTTTTCAAACAAGCTTCATGTTTGAGCAAACCGTTCAATTCTGAGGAGGAAATCGATAGCGCGATAACTCACATCAATCATACAAATTAAACACTACGATTTTCCGCAAACGGGAATTACCACCTGAGCTCACAGATGAGCTGAGAAGGAGCCCCCCGTGGATATCCTCAACTACACCGCTCTTCGCTTCTGCTATCCCGCGGACGGGCGGGGGCGCGGGCAGAGCACTTCTACTTTGATTTATTTAACGTGGCGCCTCAAGGTCACGAGCTGGAAGGAGACGGGGACATTGTCATCCAATCGTAGCTCCAATACTAAAAATTTAAATCGTAACGAAGCTCGCGATTGGATGACAGTGTCCCCCTCTTCATCCAGCTCGTGTCCTTGAGGCGCCACGTTAAATAAATCGAAGTATAGCGGAGAAGTCCGTTCATCTCTGTAAGTCCGGCGGCGGTAGTACGGCGGCGCTAGCCGAATTCGTTTACTACGCTCCGTGAAGTCACGAAGGTTAAGCGAATTCGAGACTCGCGGGTTCTTGGTTGGGTGATCGGCCAGGAACCCCGGGATCTAACGGCGTCGAGCCCCTGGCCGAAGGGATAAAAGGCACTGACTGACTGCGACGTGACGAGACTTGACAAATATAGTAATTAACGGAGGATTACTCCAAAAATAAAAAGCACATTAATGGAGGATTACTCCCCAATGCAAAGCGCTCAACGCCCCTTAAGGGGCTTGGAGACGCGTTACGTCAAGGTGTAGGCGCAACAAATTAAAAAAAAGAAAGTCGAGAGAACCGCGAAATGGGGCGCAAGATGGAAGATTGCAATCTTCGTGAAAGAAACCTCTGGGTAGTTCCCAAGGCGCTGGGCCCCAAGTCGGAGCCCTTCACCCACACCGCGCCGCCACGGCTACGGATGGCGAAACAAATTCGATGTTTTTAAAACATCGTTATTTTCGACCAGAAACATCGATCTAGTAATATCGATGTTTTGGGTTAGATGTTTTCTTCACGTCGATTTATGTTTTCCAGAAACATCGATGTTTTCAAAAAAAATTCTCATGATGTAAATAAAATTTCAAGTAGCTAATTTTTTGTGAATTGCTCAAAACCAACAGCCACTGACACTGTTGTCGATGCCCAGATGGAGAGATTTCTTTATGGTTATTTTTGGGGGTTTGTCTAGGATGTCACACTTTATTTCAATTCTAACAAAATAGCTTTTATGTTTCATGAAAAAAAAACTAATTTTGTTTTAAAAAAAAATACTAATAGTAATCACATCTGACACATTGAAAAGAGAAGCTTGCTCAAACTATATTATTGTACACCTAAAACTGTATTTTCTAGTCATATAAAATTATCATGCGGTTACTACATGTTCACCCTATGAGTGAAATGTTCACTGTTTAGATTAATAACTTAAGTTCTTAAAAAATGAAAACAGAGAACATGTAAATATATCTTAATAAAATAAAATAAAAAAAGATTTTAGGAGCGGAGAGAATTCTGCTGTTTATTATCGTTATTATGAAAAATGTTTGGACTGACGAACTGACGGAATGGAGTCAGTCAATTTGAAGGAAGCGAAGCATTTTCTTTAGTATTCAGTACGTGTAGGTACGTTAAAGGATTATTTAAGAAGTGTATAAAAAATATTGTCCAAAAGCATCTCCCAAGATTTTATTAAGTATCGCGAATTTTTAATATGATTTAATACGATTTTCGTGATTTAAGGCAGAATATACATAAAACTAATGTTTACTTATTATTGATCCAGGACATTTTACTTAGATGATTTATGAATGGAAGTGAATAAATGAAGTGGAACAAGAGCAAAACACGATGTCCCTTATTTTTTGTTTCCTTTATATCTCCTAAAGATTATTTTTAACATTTTATTTACATACGATCAAACAATACAATATAACTCATGTAAGTACTATAATTACAATGGAAAGAGGATGGGAAAATTGTTATGTTCAGAATAATAGCACGCTTTTCACAAACAAAGATTTATTACAATTAACCGCAGACAGTACATTGGTCACCAATCCAAAATCCAGAAGAGCATACCAAGTCACAAGCCAAAAATCACAAAACCAAAAGTCCGGGAGAAGTACCAAAAACAAGCAATGTACATGGTACAGTCTCCTCACTCAATTCCACTCGAATCACGGTCACTAGCACTCTCTTCGTGGCTGGCGGCGCTCGCTTTTAAAGCGGGCGGCGCCGCAGACTCGCTGCACCGCTCCCGGCTCTCCGGCCAGCCTTCCTTCTCGGCTCGGGCGGCGCCTTTTCCGCATCGCCGCCTCTGCCTACTTCACCGGTCGCCGCTGAGCGCTGCCACCTTGGCGCGCTCTTCAAATGCGATTATACAGCCACAACAAAAATATCACCTGTTTTATCATATTTAAAACATCTCTATTTTAAACATCGATTTTTTGTTGATGTTTTCATCAACATCGAAAACCTTTTGGCGATGTATCGAAATATCGATGTTTGGGCAGAATTTGCCGTCACTAGCCACGGCACCGCAGCCGTGCAGCCACGGCACCGCAGCCAAGGAAGATGAAGGAAAGATCGCGCGCGGTCCGTGGCCCATTTGGTAGGGTACTGCTCCGGTATTCGCCTGGTGCTGATCGGAGAAATCACGAAAAACTAACGATCAGAGCAGCCGGCCACTAGAATTCTCCTCCAGACAGCGACTGAATTGGACCTAGTCGAAAAGCCTGCCGCCATAGGGACTCGAACCTAGGACCTCTCGGTCAGAAGCGCCGCAGTGACATCAGTAGATGCACTGACCCACCGCTCCCGGTCGCGCAGTCGCTGCAACGACCGTTCCGCCCATTCAAATCTGGCGGGTGCGGGGTGGGGCGGGGCGGTGCGGAGGCGGGGAGCGGAGGCACGCGTGCGAGTTGCGGCCGCCGCTTCCGAGCGGCTCATCCTAGGAGCGCTTCCAACGGGGAAAACCGCGCCTCACGCTCCCTCAGATAAACAATTCGGGTTTCGAATTGCTCTCGCTTCCGCGAAACAACTGATAGGCTCTCTACCGTGATCGTTCTATATCTCGAAAGATCAGGGCCAGCTTTAGGGGCCGTCCATGTATTACGTAACGCACATTTGGAGTATTTTGAATACTCCTTCTCCCTCCTGTAACGCACCCGTAACCCCCCTCTCAATAATTACGTAACGATTGGAACAACACCCCCTCCTCGTAAATGCAAGAAATGAAAATAAATGATAACAGTAAAAACAATTTGTATTCATTTTGCATTTGTCGTGTACTAAAATTAATGATAATTAAAGTAGAAAGTAGCTGGCAATGCTGATTACACTTGACAATAAGATTGGAACAAGTAAGTGAAGGAAGGACGAATGGGCGAGACAATTTTTTATCACAAGCCGTATGCACGCGCCGTCGTGGTTCACGCATGAGTGAGAGTCTCCTGTGCCAATTTAAATGGATCCTAGAATACACTACATATCAGTTTTGAATATTTCCTTCGAAATCTTACACATTTAATGAAAAATGATGAAAAATGTTTCCGTTTATTGTAACAATTTACATCTAATTTATTTAATTTCTTACTTTAATTTAGTTGTTTTAAAACAACTTAATTAGTTAATATTTTAATAGTTTAGTACAAGACTCAAAGAAAGGGATTATTTCAGCAAATATTGAAAAATGTAAAAAATAAATATCAATGTCATTACACTATTGCTCGCTTCCCCTGTGTGACACATTATAACGCTACCTCACATCCCCTCTCCCCTCTTTAGCATTAAGTAATTTATGGATGACCCTTTAAGGGTGGACAAGGTAGGCCTCCACCAAATTCAAAACATGAGGAAAAATTTGTGGGTTGTAACACAAGTCATACAAGGTAAATCAAATACATATATTTGACATTTGAATACCACAGTTGTATTCAACATTTACATTACAAAATTGTGATATATTTTATACTAATATCAGAGCATCAAAGCCTCCCTACCAATATTCTGCTGTGGCATGTCTCACGGAATGGATCGGAATCACCAACTATTATCGCACGTTTTCTTGAGTCCTCATCTCGGTAGATGTGAGAGGAGTGTGTGATTGGTCATTTTGATAACAGGACTATTATATAAAAAAATCTATAGCTCGTTTTTCGATGCAAAATAGTTTTTATTATCTGGGAGCAAACATTTTGGTAATTAGATTTTGTCAACAATGGTCGCAGCTAACATTCATTCTTAACCCATTAACTGCCATGATCCCTAATTGGGGATCTCAAACCATTTTTGATTGTTGCTTGACATTGTGTAGTATAATTTGTGAAATTTATTTCTTCAATAGATGTAAACCACGTAAACGAAACATATAAGCAAGTTTTTTTCATTCCTGAATCCCAATGTCGATTTAGTCATGATCACTAAGCCATTTTATATTCCTAGCAAGGGTGTATATATGACTTGGGTCGGTTCGAATCCGCATCAAAAGCCGTCAGTGGTTAAGTTGGAGGGAGAGGCCAGTATAAGACAAACGGTGGTTGGTCTGCACCAAAGTTATTAATTCAACTAATGTTAGTAAAGTGCTCATTTTGCTTGTAGGAAAATCCAGCCCTGGGAGCATAACAAGTTTATTCATTCCAGACTCCTTTCATAGCTATCACTGCTTTTATTGGAACATGCGGATGATTTTGTCCGTCTTTTATTCAACATACACAGCATAGGTTCAAAAATAACGAATTGCATTACAAGAAAAAATAGGTAGTAAGTAAAAATAAATAAATTAGTAAATAATAGACATTAAAACATAAAAATAAAAGGAATTAGAAAATAAATAATCTCTAAGTAATATTTTTGTGAAAAAAAATTATGGTATATAATAGGTATTTAGCTTCCCTCCTCATTTCCATATGATATGATACATCTTTAAGTAATAATATCTGTTGATTCCCTGCACCCTTCAGGTGCTGACACTGAATTACACCTGTGCAGAGAAACAGGACCTTTTCCTCAGGGATTTATATAAAATTATTGTTCTGTTCTGGCTCATCTTACATATTGGATTAAACCATGCATCTTGCTTTAATTTTTATGGTTCATCTATTATATTTTTTATTTGTTCACAGGTGATAGGAAGGTCAAAGTGTGTCCATAATGAACAAACCAAAACGGAAGGTTGGTGTGATGGAACCCCAGTGGTTATGCACTCAAGCTATCGGCCTACTCATGCGGGGACAGAACACTCATGGCTCTTACCAGAACGTGTTAAAGTAAATTTGCGAGTTCGTAAGTTATTATTCACTATTCTCACAATTTATAGAAAGTTAATATTTTAAAGACATAATGTTATGTGGATTGTACTTTTCAGGAGAAGAAGTCAAATTTAACATTACATATAGAAGATTAGATGATTATCCTGTTGATCTTTACTACTTAATGGATTTGTCTAATTCTATGCGAGATGATAAAGAAAATCTGTCCAAGTTGGGTGATAAATTAGCTGCAGTTATGAAAAATATAACTCGAAATTTTCGGTTGGGATTTGGGAGTTTTGTGGATAAGGTGGCAATGCCATTTGTGAACACTCACCCCACTAAGTATGTAATAATTGTGAATGAAGATACATTTGGGTATGTTGCAACTTTTTGAGACATGTTTATTAAAGGTTGAAATAATTTTAGGTTGGCAGCTCCATGTCCAGATTGTGTTCGTCCCTACAGTTTTAAGAACCACATGCCTCTCACTACAGACACTGATTCATTTTCAGTAAGTTTCAAACAGCAAATTTGAAAACATTTTAAAAATAACAATTGTGTGTGAACACTTTTTTTTTTTTTTTTTTTTTTTTTTTTTTTTTCTTACTAGTTTTACAGGTTTCGTCTTCAATTTTTACTTGGTGTTGTGTTTTTGTTTTTTTAGGTTTTGAGTCACATTCATAACAAAGATCTTTTGCAACTTCATTTCTTATTAATAATGAAGTACTACATTTAAATTTTCTTAATAAAAATTTATTTAATTGAACAGAAATTTTATTTACTAAACGCAGAGTTTGAGTATGAAAGATTGTTGTTTCCAGAAAATGGTAGATCGAACTCCTGTGTCAGGGAACGTAGATCATCCAGAGGGAGGTTTTGATGCTCTGATGCAAGCGATGGTGTGCACTAAAGAAATTGCATGGCGGGAACATGCACGCCATTTACTTGTGATGGCTACAGATGCGACATTCCATATGGCAGGAGATGGCAAGGTATAAGAAAGATTTAGGACCTTTCAATTTCATTGACAGTTATAATAAGATAACAATGTGTTAAGTATGCATAAATTTACTATACCCTTGAGATTTTAAACTTTGTTGTAAATATTCACATTGATGATAAACAAAAATCAATTTTACGTGACTTTGAAAAAGATACGTCATTATAAATCTAAAATTCTGTGGTTTAATAAATAGATAGAACCTGACCCTTAGGTTCAAAAAATGTTCTTGCAGTTTCTTTTACTCACGTAGGTGAACATAAAAAGTACCTATTACATTATTTCATGTATTTAAGAGGGAGGTAATAACTACTAGTGAAAATACAACTACTTACTTTCATTTTCAGCTTGCTGGTGTAGTCGAACCAAATGATGAGAAATGTCACCTGGAAGAGGGGGAATATACTCATGGATTAATATATGATTACCCAACAGTGGCTCAGGTAAAATCATTTTGTGTATTACTATTTTCATCTCAAGTCCATTTTCGGGTTGTTGATGAAGTACTTTTCTTCATTATGTGTAACAACACAACATTTTAAAACACTATTTAAATTGTGAATTGAGATGATATCTTCAATACTGTATTTTCATTTTGATTTTGTGTCTGTGTTGAACAGATTCTTTTGAATTCTTTTAAAAGGCTAATTTCTCTATGAATGCTGAGGAAAGATTATTATTTTTGAAAGGAGTAGATACATTAAGTTCTCACCTGCTACATTTCCTGTAACTCTTCAAACTCCAATAAACTAGAAACACTTCAAATATTCTCAAAATGACATTTACAAATTGGTTTTCCAGATACCTTTTGAACTAATACTTGTTTTGTTTCTAATGTTTACGAAACAGTTTATGAGTCATTCTTTACACATGATAAAATACTTACATTTACATTAATTTATTTAAATAATTACAATTTTTTAATTTTTAAAAAAAAAAAAAGAATAAACACTAAAATGTAAATGCTGAAACATGATTACTTTTGTTTGCTGATAACCTTAATAACATAGAAAATCTTTGTATTTCAACACTTGTGATTGGAGCATATTTTAAAGTTGGAAAAACAGTGTGTATTGACTGTATCTTTCTGTATTGGTGAAAATCTCATTTAGATTAATCTGAGATTTTTATTTAATACAGATTCAGTCTGAATTGCTGTCCAGGAATGAATGAATAAGCATATGTAGCCCCTAATGGTGGAGTAGGCATTTTTAGGCACTATAAATGTGGTTCCTTGATATCACAAAGACATGAAATATATTCATAATTAATTTTGAGTGTCTAAGTCAAAAAAGTGAAGTAGTCATTTGCTTGAGAATCCTATGAATGGTCTTTGATCAACCATTTTCCTATTTGGTAGTGTACACCTCCATATGCTTATCAAATGGCAGGAGCATACTTGACTGATTTTCCTAGTTCTGTCAGACAGACAAGCTGTATTTCAGAACTGCATTACCTTGGCATATGATAAGTTATCACTGCCCTCTTGAAATATCATTATAATTTCTTTCTTATACTATATTTTTTAGTGTTTAAATGAAAACACCACCATTCAGGTTTATGAACCATTTTGTGTACGAATTATGTTCATTTAATATTTATAATATTTATTTAAAATAAATTTTATTTTTTCTAGCTGAACAGACAAGCTCAAAATAAATCAATTACTGTAATTTTTGCTGTTATAAAAGAGCTTGAGAAAGTTTATCAGAGTTTAGTTGACAATATTAAGGGTTCAGCCATAGGAACTTTGTCAGCCGATTCTATAAATGTTATTGATCTTGTACAAGATGTTTATGAGGTAAGTATCTATGGAATATATTTACACTATTTGCTGTACAACTGATTTCCATTTAAGAAATGTATGAATGAATTTCACCTAAATGTCGATATCACAGGTGTAATTTTATTTATTTCAGAAACTTGTAGAATCTGTGCAAATGACTGATGATTCTGAAACTAAGGATGTGAGTGTATCATATAGAAGTCGTTGCGTAAGAGATTCGGGTGAATTGCATGACACGGACACCTGTCCTCAAATACATGCTAGAGAAAATGTTACGTTTGAGGTTTCTGTAAGAGTAAGTGGAACAAATTTGATTCATTGATCTTTTATTGTTCACATTTTTTGCTAGATTCTCTCACACACACTACAACCATCGTTTTGGAATAACACTCAGCTAATTGTTTTAAACATTCTTATGTTATTAATAGAATTATTAATTTTAACTTTTCCTCCCTGTACTGTAGTAAATTAGTAAAGGGAGGAAAAGTATTAGAATCACCTCAACAACATGATCTTGAGTTTTTGGTCATAAAATCCATGTGTAAGGCTCTTCTGAATGTAACATCCCACACATGTCAGGATTAAGGTCCAAAAATGTGTAAGTAGTGCTGTTCCAAAAATGGTAAAGTTTGGTATAGGTGGAGAGGAGATAATGCAATGTTTTTACCTGAATACAGTCTTCTGTCTCCCTGCAGATCTGTATGGAAGTAAGTGTCACAAGAGTCAGTCAGATTATGAGCTTTTGAGCTCAAACTTAATAAACAAGTCAGGAATATGATGTAGTTGTGCCATTCTGGAGATCAGTAATATATTTGTTAGTAAAAGTGGTTCTTTCAGGGCATGCATAGACTGGTAAAATTTTTAGCATTAGTTCTAAAAGTTAGACAATGCTCATATGTTCAGATAAAACTGAATTGCAAAAAAGGAAGCAAAATACTCTCATCTAACTGCATCTGCTATTTCTGACTTTAATATATCATTAAGTGATTTGTTTACTTCTATAAAAATAAAATGAAATGCAATAAGGCTGTCTAAAAAATAGTGTATTGCGTAGGTGGTAAAAGTGATTTTACTTTGCTCTTAGGATTGTGCCATTCAGCCTGTTGGCCCTGTGTCGCAACATTTCCTACTCATAAATTAACGCGTCATTTTTACTTCCTCGCTACCACTTACGCAGTAGTGAGAAAGTTATGTAATGCTGCCTGAAAAAACCGGCAAATCTTCTGCAGAAAAACTTATTTCCAGGCCCTGATAATGAAAAATTGGATAAATCCAGTTGCTAGATTTAGAAAAAAATCCTCCAATGCATGAAGCATGTGTAAAATTTTCATAATTTTCTGGAAAATGGCTGAAATTTTTTCTTACATTTTTTTTGCCCAGATAGTAGAAAATACATTTTCAGAATGGTATAGTAACAATTTTCGTTAAAACCACTAGTATGTTGAAAATTGCAAAAGTTCAAATTTATTTTAAAATCTGTCTTACCTTTGACATTAAAAGTCAGAGGTTTCTTTCTCCATGCAATTAATCCCTCATCTTGAGGACTTTCAATGATGCCATGCACCTAAAAAGAAATTAATGGCTGTCCACTTATGACAGTAAAGTGAGGAAAACTTCAGTGTCACTAGTTTAATCTAATAATTTGTTCATGGTTTATGTTCAAAATTTAAATCCTGAATGTTGGCTCCATAAATGCTCTAGACATTTGTGTGCAAGCATTAATAACTTTTAATAATTGATGAAAACATTGAAAGTTTCAACATGTTTGGGAAAAAATTTATCATTATTATGTGAAAGTAAAATATAATTGTTTTGGATTTGTTTTATCCAAATATAAATGCCAAAAAAGAATTATCACTAAAGGAAGTTGATTTTGTTAGTCTGATATTTGGTCTAATTTTTGAAAGTATTATAGTATTTAGGTACATTACATAAAGTAATAAATGTATTGCTAGGAAATGAGCCTGATAGATACTCACTTTCTGATTCTGATGAGAAAATAAACTCCCTTTGTTAATTTTAGATAATTCTGTGACAGTTGAAAAAATGTTATATGAATTAAGATTGTTCCAGATCTATATCAGTAATCTAACTTTATTATAAGGATTGTTAATGTATGATCATATATTTGTGGAGATTGTGATAATAATGTTTGTTACTCTCATGGTTGTGTTTCTATGGTAAATGTTCTTAGGTACCTAAATGCCCTTCAAATGCAGGAGAAATATGGAATGAAACTATAACAATTAGTCCAAATGGAATAGTAGAAAATATGGTTATTGACCTTCAGGTTTATTGTGGGTGCCCTTGTGAACAAAAAGGAAGCCCGGTAATTTTTTTTTTTTTATTAATCATGAATATTTATGTTCACCAGTTTATTCCACCTCTCACAAACACAAATTTATTTTGTTGTATTGTTGAATAGCTAAGTGTTTCGTTGATTACAGGGATATGAAAGAAATTCTTCAAGTTGTCAACATCATGGTGATAAAAAATGTGGCATGTGTTCGTGCTATGGAGATTATACTGGTCAAAAGTGTGAGTGTGCCAGTGATCAGTTTACAAAGAAAGAATCTGTTGATGCTTGTATTTCAAAAGAAACGGGTCTGATGTGTAGTAATCGAGGCTCATGCATTTGTAACGTGTGTAATTGCACAAGACGCCAAAACCCAGAAGAGGTATGTTTTGTATTCCTGAAAACTTGCTTTGTTATTCAAACTTCAGACAGAGAGAGGAACTAGAATATGAAACTAAAGTGAATTATAAGAATTTTTTGCTGTAAATGTAAATTCATAAATAGAACTTCCCTTCAGAATGATAGACAAGACATTTATATTTAAGAGAAAACCCATTTTGAAGTTATTCTTGATTGTAATGAGACAGTACTGTTTTCTTTGTACCATTCAATAATTACATATTAAATTATTCATTATTCTCAAATACATTCTTATCATTATAGAAAGTAATAACATGTACTTAAGTTGTGTAAACTTGTTTTATTGCAGTAGTAGTCTGAGAATGTGTATATTTTCAGCATGTCTATGGCACATACTGTGAATGCGACAACTTTTCATGTGTTCGTTTTGAGGGGAAGATATGTGCTGGTCCTGAGAGAGGACATTGTGATTGTGGAAAATGCATCTGTAATCCTGGATGGAAAAACGAGGACTGTAGCTGTCGAGACACAGTGCACACTTGCAGATCTCCTGATAATCCAAAGGAATTGTGCTCTGGTGCTGGCGACTGTCATTGCGGAAGCTGTAAATGTCACAAGGGGCATAGTGGACAATTCTGTGAAGATTGTATGGTTAGTTTCGTGAAGGCTGTCTTTGAATTCTTTTATACAAGAAGGTATATTGAAGATGCAACAAGACTAAGAAAATTTAATGTCAAAGATTACCTACAGTTTTGTGATATCCATTATTGAAAATATTTAAAAACTTATTGCAAATATAGCATTTAATCTTTCCTTGGAAACTACCATACATGGATAATAGTTAATGGTTTTTTTTTTATGACAAGCACTTAAAATAATTGTCAGTTATTACATTTATACATATTAATATGAAACAAATGGCAACTCATGAGAAGTTTTTGTTTTGAGAAGAAAAGAATCCTAAATTAGATAATTTGAAAAGTAATATTAAATCTGAACCAAGAAGGAATGAGAGTTTTTATAATTTCTTGTTTTTTGATTTGATAATATTCGTTGTTTGGCTCATCAAAGTAAGTATTGAAAGGTTTTTATTTTGAAGTTCTGATACCCTGAAACTTAAAGATTATTACATTCTATGAGACTGCTTCTACAACATTAAGATAGTATTATTGCATTAAGTGGGTGATCATTTTTCATTTAGATTTACATATATGTTCAAGAATTTGAAATTGAATTTATTCCTTTAAGTGGTCTGGTAAGTTGGTTTAGAACTAATCAGCAGATGCTAGCCAGCT
Organism: Teleogryllus oceanicus; assembly: GCA_964035755.1. Lineage (NCBI taxonomy): Eukaryota > Metazoa > Arthropoda > Insecta > Orthoptera > Gryllidae > Teleogryllus > Teleogryllus oceanicus. Next base: position 20,598,745 of record CAXIVR010000005.1, read on the forward strand.
ATATAGGAAAATAAACTTTTATGAACTATTAATGATAGAAGAAAGATTCATGTCAGACAATAACATATTTCTTGATGGTACTGACAAAGTGATAAAATGTGGAAAAAATGTCTGTTTCTGCATAAAAATTGTTGCTTGTTGAAACCGCAGAATGAAAATATTCATATAATATTTAATGAGTGAATAGTTGTTTTTATATATTTCCTAGCTGAAGTAATCCACCATTACCAGGATATTTATTTATCACAGTCAGCTAATAGACAGGGTTGGGAGTAAACTCTGATTAAAGTGTCAAATGGAAGTATGTAATTTTATTTTCATCTTTGCCACATCATGGCCTACTCCTTGCTCAGCCTTACTGGGAGAGGTGGCTCAGGGTATCAACTGATGTCACTGCAGTGCCTTTGACCAAGAGGTCTTGGGTTTAAGAGACCCGGTAGTGGCAGGATTTTCCATGCTAGCTTGTCAGCTAGGTGAATTCAGTCACTGTCTGGGGGAGAATTCTAGCAGCCAGCTGCTCTGATCAGTAGTTTCCCGTGGCTTCTCTGATTAATACCAAGTGAATGCAGAAGCAGTAACCTAACAAACACACCATGGACTGCACGTGATCTTTCCTTCCCCTTCTTTGTCCTATCCTCACCCCTTACTTATTCACACTTTCATGCACTACACTACCACATATGCTGGAAGACCAGTCGGGAGCTTAGAGCTTGTCCTGGGGGGGCCAGTGCCCCATTGGTGGGAGACACTTCATTGGAGAAAACCACGATAGCCGACAGTAGGTCAGCACCGGATCTCATCATCCAATGGGGAAGATCACTGCCACCTCCCAAAGAAAGAAATGTACTACTCTTATGGGGCTAATGACCTAAGCAGAATCACTAACAATCAATCGCTCAGCCTTTTCTGTTGTTACTCTGCTTCACCCTTTCATTCTCCTCAACCACCTCTACCATACTCCTCCCTTTCACATCTCGTATTGCCTTGCCTGGCCCCACCACAACCTTTCCCTGTCTGCTCACACAGCTCACACTGCTCTTCCACAGTTCCTAGGTGCATTTGTGGATTCTGTTAAACCAAATTTTATAAAAAACTTTATGGATTTTCTTGTTGGAAGTATCATGGTGAACTATTCCAAGTGAAGATAAATGAGTACAGCAAATTTCATGAAAATTTAATTATTAGTTGAAAAATGTTTACCAAACATACAAATGCTCATTAATTTTTATGGTATACAATTTATTTAATGACATAAACAATAAAAAACAATGTGATTTTGGGGAGAGGGAGAGATGCTACATTTTTGTACTCTACTTAAATATGTTTATAAACTACTTTTGTTTCTCTGAACTATTCTAGACCTGCCCAGATGGACGTTGCAAGAGTATTGCAAGGTGTGTTGAGTATTTGGCTTACAATATGGACGAATATGATAAAGAACTTTGTGACCCAAAAAATATAACAATAGTGGAAAAAAAGAAACACATAAAAGGTATATCATTATAGATTCAAAGCATTTGTTCAGGTTCTGTGATTGAATTGTTTTTAAAATATTGGTAACAATATTGTTACTATGTCATAGAGGACACACGTGTTGGTCGTGAGAAGTTTTGTCGACATCCCGATGACTCAGGATGTTCCTTTGTCTTCACTTATGAGGAGTTTGATACTGGATTCATCATAGTAGTTGAAGAAGAAAAACAATGTCCAGCTGCAGTGGATCTGCTTGGTAATTTTTTAAAGTATAATAATGATGAACACAGTCTGAGATTAAATTTAGTGAAAGGAAAAGCATAAATTGTAAATATAATAATATTAATGTTAAGAACATTGAATATTTTTAATTTGATATCCTAAACAAATAAAAATAATTATATTTCATGAACATTTTAATTTTCTAATTTGCATTTGTTTTGGGGTATTCACACCATCTTTGGTGTCATTTGCCTAAGGTTTGCTTTTAAAGAACAAATAGGTTAATAGGTGTTAGAGGGAATTATTAAATGCACTTCCTAAAGAGTTTAACGACATATGCATTCAATGTGAACTACAATGTTAAAATTTGATGAATAGTATTGAAGTGGAAGCGGGCTCTGTTTATATGTGTTCAAAGGGATATGGCAATATTGCCAACTTTAAACTTATGGCTTATCACTGGACAAAAAGTCCCAACAAAAGGCAGATACAATTCTTGTGTGAAGAGTGGTGTTGAATTAAATATTCTGTAATTACACAATGTTTCTGCTGCTTGTTCAGAGTTTGTCTTTTCTTCCTTCTGATCAAGTTTTCCAAAAAATGTAACATAGAGTGTGTTCACATTTTATTTATTATCAATCAAGATCTTAATATAGAAACATAAATCTTAAATTGACCAGTAGAATAAGAAATGTCAACTCAGTAAATCCAAATTTCAATGTCACAATCTTTCAGACTTTTGAAAGGAAGAAAGAGATAATATATATTATCCTTTTAATTCTTGAAGAAATTAAATATTGTTTGTTTTCTTCATCATTCTTTTTTTTTTTTTTTCCAGGTATAATATTTGGAGTTATTGGTGGAACTGTTCTGATTGGTCTTCTGTCCATCTTGATATGGAAACTACTAACAACAGTACATGATAGAAGAGAATTTGCTAAATTTGAGAAAGAGAGATTGCAATCTAAATGGGAAAGGGTAAGTTTGCAGTATTATCCCTCATATCGTAGAATTGTTTTTAAACACTTTTTAATTTCTTTTTCTTCTGTGTTCTTTCTTTTTTAGGGAGACAACCCACTTTTTGTACAAGCTACTTCTACATTTAGCAATCCTACTTTCAGTGGAAATTGAGTATTTTTTAATGCAAGAATGTGTTGTAAACACATGATTTTCTCAAATGATCTCATTCGTGAATATAATTTTATTACAATAAGCATTCAAAATAAATGAATGATATAGAGGAATGAAGTGGATCATCAATAAAGGAGAAGTGTCTTTTCTTGTTCTAAAGAAGATTGACTAACAGAATCTCATTAGCTTTCTTGCCCGTTAAGTATGAGCTTTTGAGCTTGAATATTTTTATTTATATCTGATTATGATCAATGTGCAATATAATTATAGTGACATTTAAAATTTGAATTTAACAACTGTCATGTTTTTCTTAAAAATTTTAGTATTTGCCTCTTTCATAAAAAGGAACCATGGCTCCTATAATTGTGTGGTACTATTTCAATTTTGTTAATTCCTCTTCACGTTCCTGGTGAATAACTTCCTTTACCTGTGTTAATTTCCCACAATAATTTAGAAGGATCCCTCAATTATTCTAATTTTCAAGGTTCTTCATGTACTGTTTTACCTTTCTGGAGCTTTTTTCATGTATTTTTATGTCCAGTGGAAAGGAAAGAGTTCTTTGATGCTTCTTATTAACTTTTGTGGAAGTCAGTCAAAGTTTGCACAAAATCTTTTGAGATAGTCTGTTTATAGTGTGGTACTGTCAAATTATCACCATTACTGCACATCACCTATTCAACACATCTTGTATGGCAGATGGTTTACCACCATGAGCTTTGAGATACCAATAAAAAGTTTTCATTGGTTATTCCTCATATATATTTGCAGTACTTTTGTGTTAAATTAATTATTTGCTTTTTAACTTTGAGCTTATGACAGAACATCAATCAAATTTGGATTTCTGAATTTAAAACGTTGGAATTATTTCCTTCAATCCTTGATATTACAAAATATTTTACACTTTTATGATCCTGTACATAATAAATGATTTTGTCTATTTTTGTGGATATGTTCCCATTTGTTCAGCCTGGAATGGTGATGCTTTTTGTAAGAAGCTTATGAAGCAGTGAACTGATTATAAATAATAACTATTTTTTATGCTGAAAAATGTCATGGGCACATTTGAATCATGTAATATGCTCACCAAAAAAAAATTCTGGCCTGAATTTGCAATTTAACTTTGTGACACCACTACTATGCATCTTTCTTCTCTGGTTAGGTGTCAGTGTTTGACAGCCATCAGTGACTCACTGGGAGTCACTGTGATAAGTATAATGCTGACCTGACAGGAATTTCTTGAGGTGGAAGAAAAGGTGGAAATTGCAGGGGGACAAGTTCTGGACAGTAGAAGTGATTGTCACAATATGGTTGGTCACACCCAGCTTGGATTACAGATCTTCTGTAGCAGTTCTGCTGGGATGTGTTTGACCATCCACTCTGTGGTCCAGGTCCCTTTCCCCAGTGGTTTTCATCTTTTCATACACCTCACAGAATTTCTATCCATTCAGCATTACTATGCATATCACAGTGACCTGAAGGTGCAAGTGGCTGTCAAACATTGGTACCTGTCCCAGGCAGCAGACTTCTGTGACACAGGATTACAAATGTTAATCTCACTGTATGACAAATGTCTCACTTCTGATGGTGATAATGTGGGAAAATATTACAATATGTGCTGTATCTGCTTGAATAAACCTTTTCCATGAAATTATGTTTTCTTTTGTTGCCAACCCAACTAACTTTCTGGATGCTCCTCATATTAGCACAACTATCCATTAAGGCTGACTTTTTATATTTATTTTTTATATTATTAATATCACTATTTCTCTTGTTTAATTCAGGTATATTTCAGATGATTGACAGATACTTCAAAATTTTATAGAATATTTTTATTGCAAGCACAATAATTTTTAAATAGATTTAACCCTGAAGTGGACTTAATAATTTCAATTTACTTGATAAAATACTTGTGAGAGAACAGAGTCCGCCTTCCTTACATTACCTTCCTGGTATATCTGGGTTGGTAAAATATCAATGTTGGCAATCAGGTTTATCAACTTGCCGCATGTAAGTGTTTGAATTGTGTCCAGAATCTGAGCCCAGCGCTCATCCAAGACCCTTCGCTAGAATTTTATTTTTTATTTGTGCAATGAAAGCTTTTCAAAGCATTTTTTCAAAGCAATTTTCAAAGCTTTTCCTCTAAGTGTCCGAAGCTTTAGAAATAAGTTAGAAAATATTGGAGTAAGACAGTGAAAAGTATGTTATTAAATCAAATTAATAAGTTAAGTTCAATTAAATTTAGAATCACCGACATATAATTATTGGATATCATGACAGAGTTGAAATATTTGTTATAATACTTAATATTAGTGATAGTATGATTATTGCATGTTCGGCTTGTACTGTACTAATTTATTATTATTATTATTGTTATTATTATTATTATTATTATTGTTATTATTATTATTATTATTATTATTATTATTATTATTATTATTATTATTATTATTATTATTATTATTGTAATTATTGTTATTTAACTGCCACCGGGTCATACCCAATTGCAGTTCAAATAAATGTATGTATGAAGTGTGAGAGAAGCAAAGTTTTGAGCTCCTAAGGCATGGAACGTGCCATGCATACCCAAATGACAAATTTAATCTATACAAGAAAATGGATGTTTGGTACTGGTAGTCAACTATTGTGAGTACTAAAACTGGAAAATGAGTTACATGTTTATTTTAAATCAAGAGGAGTTCTAAATATTTTAAATGCATTTAAAAAGAATGTAAATAATTCTAGAAATGATATCAAAAAGGCATAAATAAATTTAGTAAAAATGTTTCATTTTTCATAATTCATTCTCATGTACTAAAAACATCCAAAAACATCCAATATATAGGCACTTTCCTAAACATCCGGTATCCAGTAATATTAGATCATTTTTTGTAAAATAAAGTACGATTCCCATTTTAAGTGATCACTCCTTTAAACAACCACACTTTTCAAGAAACCAACAGTGGTCGCTTAATTAATACAGGTTTCACTGTATATGTCCAAAGATAGTGGATGCCATAGGCTGACACCAGCCTCAGCACCCAGAGAAATTTTAGTGGCTCTGTCTTTTAGACTCGAAGTGACTGTTTATTGCTCATGTTTTCCCTGGGTGAAACAAACTGTGACTTTAGTACGTCCTGTAAATTTCAGCACATTTTTCCACCATTGACATCAGTGAACTATAAATAACTAATATTCGTCATGTAAAACTAGTATATCATAGATTGACCCCTTGATGAAACCAATTTGCCTCATATGGGTGGCCCTCAGTGTCAAGTATCAGTGGCAAAATCATGCAGCATTGTCCCCAACATCCATAAATGAAAACATTCGGATAAGAGTAGTGGTTAGCTTTCAGGAAGTGCAGATTAAAAAAAAAAAATTATTTTTTCTTTTTTTAATTCTTGCATTATAATACACAAATCCATCAGAGAGCTATCAACAGCTTTCAGCTAAGTTGATATTTTTCTCAGGTAATAAAAATTAATTTTTAACTTCTTTCTTTTTCTCTGTGGTAATGCCTTTTCAAAAATATACCGCTGATTGTCACTCTTCGATTCACAGATTTCTTGCTTAGTTATGCTGATTTGTGAATGCAATTAGAAATACACTTTTCGTATCAATTTGCTTTACATTAATTCTTTCTAGAAATTCATGCAAATCTCAATTGTAAGCCATACTTCAATCATCGATTTTTAAACTAACGTTGTCACTATAAAGGATCATTTGCACCCAGCATAACTAACACATCACCAAAAGAAAGGAAAGCGTAGGCTTCCATGGCTGGAGCCCATATCTCTTTGGCTGTCTGGGAGACACCGTGTCCTAAGCATAGATGCCAACATTTTGTCACACATCATGCAACCTTCCTCTGGATGAAATGCATTTTGCTCTGAGGAAGGTCGCAGCATGACTGCTGAAATATTGGCATGGACATGATGTCTCTTAGACAACCAAGTAGATAACACCTCAGCAGTTGAACCCAAAAGTTATAATCTGTTATTTGCAAGAGGTTTTTTAAAATATTATAAGTCATTGATCACATTGCTCAGTTGATTTCTATTGCCTTAATTTATGTTTATAAGGCAGACTATGAATTTGTGTACTGCTTTCTCTTGCTTTTCAAATTTAGTGAAAATGATGGGAGGTCTGTTAGTCCAAAAACAATGATGTTGGTATCTGGGTGCTGACAATACTACAAGGCAAAACACATCATTGCTAGCCTGCTAACTGAAAAACGTTTTTCAAAATCTTGAAAGTATAATGACAAAAAAGTTAAACAAATATTCATTAATGTTTTTGAAAATGAATATTTTCATTTAAATTATACATGTTGATTTATTTAATTTCAGCATCCAGGAAAATCAAAAATGAATGAAAATATTTTAGAGGAATAACTTTAATCAGGTTTTCAGTTTCTGCAACTTTTATCAAGAAATATTTATACTTCAAAATAGAAATCTATTAAATTGTGTTTCACCAATTGAATTCTCATTAACTCCTATCATGATTCCTGATGCCTCAATATCTACACCATCTTCATGCAACAGCTCATTTTCTTGACAACCCTGTAGTCTTCAACTTCTTTCATGAATTAATAGTCATGAAGCCCTTTATTTCAATAGACCTTTCAGTAATTTTCAATGCTCTTTTTTGCTTCCTTTACAAAACTTGAAGTCTCGTGAAATGTAGGTTGGAGAGAAAGGTAAATATGTTGTCCATCTCCATCTGCAAGTTAATGAGGAATTAATTTATAAATTGTTTTGAATTATTTTTAAAAGTAAATTGGATAACTGATATGCCTTTTTTTCCTTTTCTTTTTCAGAAGAAAGTTTTAGCTCACTTGTCATAATGGAAATCATTAAAAATTCGCTCTTATTACTAGGCCTTGGATGAAAAAGTTATAGTTTGGCTCTAGAAAGATAAATTTAACATTTGTTGCTGAATTCATTCACAACTGGGGTCAAAATGTACTTGATAGTTTACTTGTTTTTTGTTATTATTTGTATTATTAATTTAATAATTAACTTTGAAAATAGCTAAAATTGAATGTGAAAATTTGGAAGTCATTAAGTCTATTTTTGAAGCAAAATAATCTTTATATCTTATTTATGTTAATATCAGCAAGAAAATACCAATCTTTATTGATTTTATACTCCCTTGATACACTAATCAAAAAAATTAATGAAATTATCTTGCTGAGTGCCCTAAATGTAACTTACCTCCTTCTCAATTGAATATGGTTTCCTACACTTTTTTATGAAAAAAGAGTTCCAAAGCAAAGAACAGAGCAACAAAATGATACACACATGAGACATGACAAAGGTATTTGAGGTACACTTTGAAACTTTTAATTGATTGATAGATTGATTGAGTGATTAATTAATTGAAATATTAAGAAATAGAGATTTGTTAATGTACCTTTTCAGAGTACTCATGCCAACAGGAAAATCAAAAGTATTTGGTTCATCATCTGCTGCCTCTTCACTTGCAATAAGCTTCATTTGATCTTGCCATTTTATAAGACCTCTTTCTTCTGGTGATCCTGTAACATTTCACTCTCTTTCAGTTGTGTGTGTGTGCATGCATATGATTTTTGTTGTTATTGTTGTTTCTCACAATAATAATTATCGTAAAATATTATTTGTGTGATACCAGGAATAAGGTTGTCAAGGAAACAGCCAAGAACTCCTCCAACTAATATACTGGTGCTTAATAGGACAGTCAAGACTCCATCAGCAACATCGCTTCCTGTTTTGATGCTATCTGGATGAGCTTGCATCCATTTTGGTAAAACCTAACACATATTACAATAAACATATTAAAAACAAAGAATATATTTTATATTTAATAACATAAATTTTCTGATTCAAAATTAATACCCACCAGTGAGAAAAACATTGAAAATCCAATGATGTATAAGTTTCGAGAAGAATTCAAGTCAACGTATTGCAAGGCTGACAGACCTAAAAAGAAGTTCAAGACATAAAAGTCAATGTTTCCAATTCACATAACACACAACCGACTTATATTTTTCTCCATTCTCTCAAAAAAACTGAGCTCTAATAATATACATGTATAAATCAAATTTACATAAACTTATTGTTTTTGTTCTTACCAAAAGCTGCAATCATTCCAAACATCACACAGAACATTCCACCCACTACTGGTTCAGGAATTATAATGAAAACAGCTCCAAATTTATTAATAACTCCTTGAAGAACCATCAGAACACAAGCATACTGAATGACACGTCGGCTACCAACCTTAATAGATATCAAAAAAGAATTTTAAAATGTTTTACCTACATTATTAGTATTTAAAACTAAGTGCGAACATAATTTCTATCATCCAATATTAAAATTCTGTTTTAATGATGAACTATCATTGAAGAACATATAGCTAAAACTATTTTTATTCACAAGTTTTATTTGGTAAAATTTGAGGTAAATACCTATTAAAAGCTTTTTCTACTGTTTTACCTTGGTGACTCCAATTGCTCCCACATTTTCTCCAAATGTATTAGTGCCGTTTCCACTACCCCAAACACCAGCTAATATTGTTCCAATTCCTTCAATCGCTATACCTCTATTAATGGCATGAACTGGAGGTGGTGGTGCTCCTGAAATAGATTAATATTTTCATTCCTTACTTAGACCTGGAAGAATCATAGTAAATAATGAGTATTATTTAAAGAAAGTTTTTTAGGTAAATTCACAGTACACAAGTGAGGTTTTTAGGCAAGTTTATGGTGTCTTACACCATTGTAAGTTTAGTAAATAGTTAAACAATAATTTAACTTACCACACATTTTAGCAGTTGTGGGGTAATAACTGATTGATTCAACTGTACAAGCAAGTACTCCTGCTAACATTCCCAATACTCCTGCTAAAGTAACTGTTGGAATTCCCCACTGTCCTGAAAAGACGTGTGTGCTGTTACCTTCTCAGATCACTGATGTTCGTAATGTAGAGAAAAAATATTGAATCAGCTTAGATAAACAAATAAAAAAAGAAACATTATGTACCTGGATAAGGTATTCTAAACCATGAAGATTGGCTCAATATTGGTAATTTGACATCTGTTCTTGCAGGATGTCCTTCTGGTAGATGTCCTGTAATTGTTAGAAGTCCACAAATTCCCCACATAATCAAAATAGTGAGAAGAACCTGGAGAAAAATATGTGTAAAAAATTGTTTATTTCAAATTAGGGGTGAAGTAAATAATGATTGCACATTTACATGCTCAAATATATTTATTTGAATGAAATAAAAAAAAGTGTTCACTTACAGGAAACAATTTAAAAAGAGGAAACCATGAAACATGACAACCTTTCTCTCTCTTATAGCCCAGAATGGGTACACTAATGTTTTCCATACACTGTGAAAATGTTGTTAGCATTATAATTGTCCTGAAAAATATAAATATTCATTTTGAGGGACAAATAATAAAATTTTAAGATATAAAATTTTTAATAATGCAAATAAAATTATGAAAACTGAAACATAAAAAATTTTACCCTATAGAAATACCCCAGTGTTGAGAAGCAGCAGCAGCAGCATTTTCAAAAAGTGATAATCCTACTAGTGAGACTGTTGGCACAATAGTGAGAGGCGTGACATACTTCAAAATGACACCCACAATACCTGAAAAGACAGGTGTGTTTGAATATAACAACAACTGATGAGGCAGTAAGTTATTAAGTCAGTTGTTATGAGACAGGTAGAAGGTGCAGATGAAAATTTCGCTTCACTTGCTTGTGGGTTCTTTAATATAATTACTTTTATTTTATTCATAAGTTTGAAAACTCTACTTAATGGCCCATAATATAATGCTGCAATACATCTGAACCTCCTAAGGAAATAATATTTTTTATCTACTCTCATGGGGACTCCAGTCAATGGCCAGCAAACTATTTTCCTGGTGTAACCTAGCACATTTTTTATTTTGTATTTTATTAAAATTTGGAAACAAATCAAATCAAATATTATACATAATGATAAGGATGATAAATTATTTTTGTATTAAATTACAATAGAAATGTCCAGAACGACATCACAATGTTTGGTGGGTAAGTGTTGTGTGTCAAGTAGCAGTGAGCTCGTTGGTGTACACCCCTAAAAGTTTCATAGAGAATTAGTAAAAACTTTTGGCTGTATTATATGGTTGTCAAGGTTTGTTTTTCTTATTGTTATTTATAATGATATTTGCTTTCTATTGGTTCGTTAAGTTCTGGCTGTACATCTCGTTCACAAATTTGATTTAAAGAAGCATTATTTTCAGACATATGTCAAGTCACTACCTTTTCATTTTGAAAATGGTTCGAAGAAAATATTATCATGGCCTTAGTGATGATGCTATGGTGCTACTTTACAATAAAATGACATACAAAATTTTTATTTACAGTGAATACCAGTTCGACCGGGGAATATTCATTTTCAATAAAATTCTAGGAATAGTTTAGGCGCTAGTGTGGTTCAGAGACGGACGGACGGACGGACGTTTTGAAAAGAAAAAAACAACACATTTTCAGTATCAGGGGGCCCCAAAACATGCATTTCCGTTGAAATCAACTTTACAAGGCATTACGTACAAGGCATTACATAACTTTGTCTATACTACGTATATATCCAGTATATACGTACGTATACGAGAATGTAAAACTAACGTTGAGATGCCGAAAATAGGGAAGGCATTATCTGACGAATGCCAGTCGGGAGCCAAGAGAAACGCCTGCTTGTCTGGCTCGCTCCCTCCTATATAGCTCTGCTTCCGCGCCCGTTGCAGCCGCTGGCGGCGCGCCGACGCGTTGTAGAAAACTAGTGGTGGTACAGAATGGCACAGACTTTCTCGTAGTAGTTTTCTAATTTCCTTGGTATGGACTGGCTTTACGGTGTTGCCTCATCCTCTGCCACCTATCATCACCAGCTGCCACCTATCGTCACCCAAAGTACATTTTTTTTGACATTTTCTCAACTTTTCGGTTTCTTAGTAGTAAAACCGAAATATTACTTCAAGAATATTAAAAAGAGTAAAACTCGTCCTAAACAGAAATTTTCATTGAAAAATTTGAAGCCGTTTTTAAGAAAATGGGGATTAAGCATTACTGTAAATGCGAAATTTGAAGCTCTTTCACAGGAATCTATTGAAAATTCGGGAAACTTCATTTAAAGTCATTTGAAGCACTTCCACTCGCAAATGCAATAATGCATACAAATCGATGGAAATGTGCATACTAACGGCGTGAGACACATTTTTAAAAAATTACACTTGTTTTTTGAAAAAAAAAACAACATCAACAATAGAATACACCAAATTAACTTAACGTCATATTAAAGAGTGCCATTACCGTTGGAAAAGTTTGAAGAAAAAAATTTGGAGCCATTTTTTAGAAAATGGCATTTGAGTGTTTCTGAAAATTCAGAATTTTGAACTCATTTTAACAGAAAACTGTTGAAGTTTCGAGAAAATTTATGACATTATTTAAAGCACATGTACTCCTAAATATAATAATGTGAAGAAATCGCCTGTAATGTAAATATTACCGATGTGAGAGACGAGTAAAAAAATACATTTTCATAATTTTTGAAAAAGCAAAAGGATCCAGCTGACGTTTATGAAATCTCATAGACTACATTTAGCACTGTCTCTACAAAAAGTGTGGAGCCAGCTTTGAGGAAAAAATTTGGAGCCAGCTTTGAGGAAAGGTTTTTGTTATTTTTTAAAATTGCACAAATTGCATGCAATATTCCGCGAAAACTACTAAAAGTTTTAAAAAAAGTTCATGACATTAACGAAAGAACCAAATACGGAGAACAAATTTTACTTGAAGGAAAAATTTCTATTTTCAATTTTGTATTTGTAGAAAGACGCCGAAAAAATTCTAACTTTTACAATTTTCGAAAAGAGTTATCAGTGAAAAACGGATCTATGCCACCTATTTTTGCAAGAAATTTAAAGAAAAAATTTGGAGCCGTTTTTGAGAAAATTTTGAAAATGTTGCAGGGTTTTCATGTGAAGTAACCCCAAATTTTAAAGAATGTTTTTCAAAATCTCAAAACTCCAACTAGAGTCAGATGGACAGTTGTTTCTTCAATTAGGAAAAAATCCTACGTGTGGTTAGGGCCCACAAAACAGAATTCTGGCTACACCACGTGTTAGAGAAGTTTTTCTTAACATAGCAACTGGACTTACCCCCTTTTCGTTATCAGGGACCGGCAATGAATTTTTTTCTGCCGAAAATCCGCCGTTTTTTCGCGCAGCATGACATAACTTTCTCTATACTAGTTATATTACTCCGTTCATACGTAGGTATACGAGAAAGTAAAAACAGCGACAGTGGTAGTGGCGGTGGTGGCGCGACATGGAGGTGGGGGGCGGGGGCATTATATTTGGCCAAATTTCGCTTTACGGCGCATCTACTCATCCGATTTGGGCGATTGATACGGCGTTGGATTCAGGGAGCACGTCGTCATCGCGCATTTTTTAAATTCATCCCGGAACTATGAGAGCAATTGTGATTTTTTTTGGGTGGGGGGAGAAAGTGCTTCGTAGCGTAAATTCAATATTAAATACGAATCAAATGCCGTTTACTGACTGAAAATCGGACCATTTGTTGGCTTATTTTGGTGCGGCCACGTGGTGGCGACCAATTGAACTAGTGTCGGTACATTTAGCCCTAATTGGATCTGAAAAATTAAAAACAGAAGAATAGTGAGCTCGTGAAAGAGGTAGTTAATACAATCTGTAATATTTTGTGTATCTTCAACAGTTTCCAAAAAAATTGTCAATATTATCGATAAAGAGTTATTGCTCTTAAGCAGTGATGAGGTTCTGTTTAATAAATATTTGATGGTAATAATAATTCCATATCTATACTTCATATTAAATACTGTCAATTTAAGGATTAATTATTTTTGTTTCTTCTTTCACAAACAAAATATTTAAGAAATATGACAAAAGATTCAAATTTAAAAAGGAAATGATATTCAAAAATTTCTTACCAAGAAGGCCAATCAGAGCTTGAGCTACCGCAGATACTGCAATGGCTCCTGATAATTCTCTCATTCGAATTTGCCAAAGTTCTGTCCGATTTTCATAGGACATGGCACTTAGAATCTCTTCAGGAGGGCACTTCCAAACTGGCAGGTTAAGAATGGCTAAGGTTGGAACAAGGAAGGATATAGTTCCACCTTGTACTATTGGCAAACTGTAAAAAATTATGTGTATCTTTTCTGTGAATACTAATTAAAAAAAAGTTATAAAATTAAAAATAGACTTACCGACATCCAAATGTAACTTGAATGAAAGTAACAATACCAGTCACAAATATCATAGTTGAAATAATGTGACCTCGTGCAGGGTCATCTTCTTTCATGCAGAGTGCTGGAGTAAGAATAAATGGAATGGAAACAATTGCCCCTATCATCGTTAAGTAGTGCTACAAGATAATGAAAAATGCATTAAAATAATGACCCTATGAAGAAGTAAGATAACATTCAACAATATGCTATTTTGTAAAAGACCAAAAGAAATTCCTCACCTGTAAAGCCATGAAAATACAAAGATACCATGGTGGAACATCATCAATTCCATAATTGATATTTGTCCCTCTGTCTTTGATATCTCCATTTGCATGCGTATTCTTTGTTACAGTCTCACTTCCATTAACATCCTTTAACAAGAAAGAAAACATGTGTTTGCATGCATTAATGAAAGAAGGGTTGTGAATAAAGTGAATGTATGTTACATGTGTATATGAATAAATTCTTGAAAAGTAATTGATGTTTTGTATGGTACTAATATTATTATTAAACTAATCTTTCAGCTGAAGAAATGAACCTCTCTGTAATTGACGGCATGGAATGACCCCTAAGTAATTTTCCAAGTGGTCTAGAGTTCCCTGGGTGATCACCTATTTTTGATGAAAATTCATGTCATGTCCCACATGCCTCAACTAGTTTTGTGAAGTTGTGGCGTTATAAGTGAATTAGTTTTCAGGATAAAGTAGTTTGATCGACCTCGTGCAATGTCGACCGCCACGACTATAAGATTTTTGCAATTTTCAGATGAATAATTCCGTGTCTATTATTGCTAAACAAACGAAATTGAGCTTGCGGGTGCTCTTTAGAGTCTGACCGCGGAAGCCTACGACTTCACGAAATTAAGCTTGTACTTTTTTTTTTTTTTTTTGCTTGTTTTAATAGCAGTAACATCAATTTTCCCTTTATTAACACGGTGCATTGCAGTAAAGTTGCATAACAAGTTATTGTTAAAAATAATCCCGAATTGAACATTAAATAGCTTCTTTAATTTTTAAGTAAGAAAACTGAAACATCTCATAACTAGAGCCCGGAAGTTTGGCAAAATGCCTTTTTACTTCCTCGTATACGTAGGTACATATACGTAATATACGTAGTACAGATATTACATACTTAACATTACTTACTTAATTACATATTACAAACTTAATTACATACTTAATATTTGTGTAATTCTGGGCGAATAAACGGCCAATTTTCGACAGAAAAAATTCATTGCCGGGCCGTGAAAACAATTGATTGATTAATTGATGTTTTCGTGTTTCCGGGTGCGTCAACTGCTTCGGTCATTAGTCCCGTTAGTAAAGTGCATGTTTTTTCTCGGGAGATGGCGGTGATTTTCCCCTCGCTAGATGGCGAGATCCGGCACCGACCTACCGTCGGCTAGTGGGGTTTCCCCTAACCAGGACTCTCCCACCAGCGGGGCACCGCCCCAGCCAGGACAAGCTCTAAACTCCCGACCCCTCCCGGAATATGTGGTAGTGTAGTGCATGTTAGTGTAAGTGTGTGTGTAAGGGGAGAGAATAGGACAAGAAACGGGAAGGACAGATCGCGCGCGGTCCGTGGCCCGTTTGGTAGGGTACTGCTCTGGCATTCGCCTGGTGTTGAACGGAGAAACCACGGAAAACTACCGATCAGAGCAGCCGGCCGCTAGAATTCTCCTCCAGACAGCGACTGAATTCGACCTAGCTGAAAAGCAAGTGTCGAAAATCCTGCCGCCGTCAGGACTCGAACCTAGGACCTCCCAATCAGAGGCGCTGCAGTGACATCAGTTGCCGTGAAAACAAGAACGTGGATAAATCCGGTTGCTAAATTAAGAGAAAAAAATCCTCTAACACGTGGTGCAGTCAGAATCCCAGTTTTGTGGGTCCTTCATGCCGAAAAACCAATTCGAAGAAAAACGTCCGACTGTCTGTCCGTCCATCCGTCTATGAACACTGCTAGCGCCGAAACCAACCGTAGGATTTTTTCCAAATTGAAGAAACCCCTGTCCATCTGGCTCAAGTTGAGATTTTGAAAAACATTCTTTAAAATTTGGGGGTACTTTACATGAAGCTCCCCGGTCACTTTCAAATTTTCTCAAAAACGGCACCAATTTTTTTTCTCTATAGTTACTCTATTCTTAAAAGAATCTTTTTTAAAATACGAAGCAGTTGTTGAGAAAATTTTGAAAATGTCCGGAGGGTTTCATGTAAAGTACCCCCAAATGTTAAAGAATTATTTTCAAAATTTCAAAGCTTCAACTAGAGCCAGATGGATAGTGGTTTCTTGAATTTGGAAAAGATCGTATGTGTGGTTTAGGCGCTAGCAGACGGACGGGCGGACGGACAGACAATTTTTATTAAAATTTTAATTAATAGGCAGTGCGCTCCTTTTTTGGAAAAGATGCACTACTTATTATTATATAATTTTTATACCTACTACTGTCCAGTAACATACACAGTAACAGTAATTGTTTTAGAGCTGCGAATTTTATTTTTGTGCGAATAATTAAGAACAAAAAAGCGATAAAAAAAACTAAGTATTTTTATTTATCTCGTGATATCTTCTTTTTGTAATTATCTGGCTTCGTTGATACATGTTTAACGGAAAATAATAAGTTTTAGAGCGACACATTTTTTTGCAAAACAAATTAATAGCAAAAAAAACTTTTTTGCAATTAGACAATTTTGCTAACGGACAATTTTTAGATTAATTTCTAGTATTTTAAAAAAATCTGCGATACAGACTTTAAGGAGGTTTCTGTTTCTCCAGTTTCGCGTGGTCAGATGTGTCATCGACTTCTTACAATTTTGACACAAGCAGAAACAGCGGAAGTGTCGAAACAATGGAAGGACGTACAATAGAGTATCCGTGTTTGCAAGTACTCTGTTACTTAGGAATATGATCTTCAAATACAGCATTTTGTTATCTGAGAAGGTCGAGATCCATCTTTGCCTTTAGTCTTAAGCAAAGATGGATCTTTCGTAATTGGAGAATGGTTGTTCTGGATTGAGGACATCTTGATGATTTTTTCCAATAAAAGAGACACTTTTAGAATGAAGTGGAAGGCCATTACTAAACAAAAGCGTCAAGCATTGCTAGCGGGCGCACAATTCCCCCCCAATATTTTTAAGTAGAATATCCAGTAACTTTATTTTAATTTATTTTTTTACACTATTAACATGTAGACGAATTAATTGGATTAAATCTGTTCTTGGGGGAGGCATAACCATAACCCCCCGAGGAGAGATGAGACATAACCAATAGGGATGAAAGGAGCCTTATATTTGAAGACTGAAAACGAACTTAAGAAACCGCGTGACTCAAAATGAACGAATGTTATCATTTTCCACACACATTAAGGTTTGGTGGACCTTCAACTCAGACGAATTAGCAGCCAGATTTATGGCAAACAGTGATCGTCACCGAACCATGTTTGGCCCAATTCAGAGCTCAGAGCTTCACAAAATTGATGGGATGTGATATACGTTCAAAAACTCCAGTATTGTTTGGATTAATAAGAATATTTTTTTGGCGATGAATAGGTTTATTGTCAGAGTACATTATTGAAGTCGTGATTAGCTTCGGGATGACCTTCCTTACTCTCCCGCATAGTTAGTTAGTTAGTTAGTTAATGCCTTATTTTACGTGGCGAGACTCGGGCCATCAGGCCCGCTCCTCCGTCGAACCACGCAAATTTCGCTACGCTCCTTTCACCACCTAGCGGAGAAAGGAGGTATTTTCTTGGGCGACGAAAACAGGTGGAACTCAATTTTGCTCAGAGGCTTCATTTAGGCTTGAGGATCTTTTACATGCAGTAAATCTACTACATGGGACTGCCGACTTTACTTCCCCTCCGAAGGAAGGCGTACGAAGGATTTTTTCGCCCTTAAAAATCCACGGCTTCGATCGAGTTTGAACCCGCAAACTCGGGTACAACAGTCCGATACGCTAACCGCTATACCACCGAATCCGCATCCATTGCCTTAAAAATACCAATAAAACATATGGCTGAAATGATAACACTAAGGAGATTCTCGGATTTAAATAACTTTTCTTTTGTTAGACGCACAATTAAGTATGAACATTTCTTTCATACTTAATTTCTTTCATGCGTAGCTTGGTTCAAATATGTTCTTACAGTATCTGGCATTGGACATACCAGTGAACCGTAGTAGCTGTTAATGTTATACACTTGTTCCAAAATTCCCAATATCCAATGGCCTTGTATGTTACCTCCATTCGGGATAAGAACTGGTAATTTTGCAATTTCAAAATTATAATCGCCATAAAAAAATACTTGCAGGTATGAATGAGGCGAACAGCTAAAATTTATTATAACTGTTTTTTTTAAGCTTCTTTGTTAATATGAACAAAAATTGAAATAAAATATTGCTTGTAAAATATTCTTCTGCGTTATTGTCTAATCCTAATAAAAGATCATTCTCAATTAATTTCGAACATTTCGTCGCAATATCTTCTACAACTACATTTGATTCTTCCTAGGATTTGCTTAACACTTTCTTATTCTTGTCTCCTAATTTTTGAAGAGATTTTAAAACTCCACAAATTTAGTCTAATTTGTGTTCACTTCTTCCGCAATTGCTCTATTAATCGTTTTGCAGGCGAATGTATATAAACATTAAAAGGTGTCGTTTTATATGTTTATGTGAATAAGGTGTTAGTTAAGTTTAATAAGAAAAAAATGTTAGTGACATTCATTTAAAAATCGGTATTTGCACACAGAACGTAAATGTGGAAGTCGAACGTAAAAATGTTCATTCATTCCCTAGCATTACTCACAATTGTTTCCTCCGTATTCACTTGAAGTTCTTTAAATTTAATAATTTCCAAGGCAATACTGTAATTAGGTTTTTGCAAATTTATTTTCAAAAATGCAGTAACACGGATGAAAATGAAATATAATTTATCGCGCGATGCACGTGGTAATTCACTTGTCCACTTAGAGATAGCAATAATCAGAGTTATCATCCCCGTGAAAGAAAATTACAGCGTCATGAAGCGATCATGACTCTGGGTTCTGGGGTTTAATCAACACCACCTACATAGATCTCTTTGGGTGGCGTTGGTTTAATTCTAGGCACAGTCACTAAGATGTCAGGGTTAAAACACGCAAAAACACATATTTTATAGAAATTTCTTAGAATCTTCTGGCCGGATCCGAAAACAAATGATCAGTTCCCCACCAGGAAATCGAGATGTGTCGAACGACACCTCCTATGTCTCGATAGGTGCATGCGGAGTGGTCCAACCGTGGAGTGACGGATCCGCACGCGCATTCACGCACACTCGCAGTTACGCAAATACTTTATAGGGATTTTACATGTTTTGCAAAAGTTTTATTCTTAACACTTACTTCGCAAAAATATTTAATGAATTTTTAAAAATTATTTTGTTGTTCAAAAATGGACATTTTTTTCTTACACGTGATCAGAATTGTGTGGTGACGACGCGAGGTGCCCCCTCTACAGAAGCGGCCAGATGCACGCGATCACTGGGAAGTTAACCTCAGTCTCTACTGCATGTACTCGTTTGTTAGTTAATGCCTTATTTTACGTGGCGAGAATCGGGCCATCAGGCCCGCTCTTCCGTCTAACCACGCAAATTTCGGTACGCTCCTTTCACCACCTAGCGGAGAAAGGAGAAATTATCTTGGGCGACGAAACAGGCGGATCTCAATTTTGCTCAGAGGCTTCTTTTAGGCTTGAGGATCTTTTACATGCAGTAAATCTACTAACATAGGACAGCCGGCGTACGCCCTCCGAAGGAAGGCGTACGAAGGATTTTTTCGCCATTAAAAATCCACAGCTTCGATCGGGTTTGAACCCGCAAACTCGGGTACAACAGTCCGGTACGCTGACCGTTATACCACCGAATCCGCCAAATCCACCGAATCCACGCGCTCGTTTGCTGTGAAAAGAGCGCGTGAGAGCTGAAAATATTAACTTTAGGGGTAGAAAGAGTCAGTGACGTGTATCTTGATTCAAACAAATTTCCGAGAGGTTATCGCAGACGTGTAACACTATGATGAGACTGCTACAGTGATTGTTTGTCGGTCATTGGTTTAATAATATACTATTAACGTAATTGCAAATTGTGTAAATTTATTTTGTTTCTTTGTAAATGTTGTACAAATATGATCGTATTTTGATATTATATATAATATCCCCTTTTACATATATCTTTCAAGTTCTTATAATTTTCAATATATACTACATAAGTTGCAGTTTCATACGAGATCTTTTCCCAGACTATTGATCACTCCCACTTCGTGGCAACAAGAGTAGATTTTGTCACTGAAGAAGTTTCTATCTCTCGTAGCTACGGAACCATCATCATCACCACGCGTTTCAAAGGTGAAACACAATGATTCGGTGGCCTGAGAGACACATTTTCGCATTTTTTGTTGTTGTTTGTTCGCGAATAGACCACGCAGGACATGCACTTGCACAGGCACAGTATCATTTTATCACGTTGCAAGTCTTGCATGTAACTAATCAGGGGGATCAGGATTAGGTGGAATCCGATTTTTAAAGATGGAATGATGATGATAGTGAAGGATGAAAGGACGACACACACAAACAGACGTACACAAACACATCGGACTGGCGGTTTATTATTATTATTATTATTATTATTATTATTATTATTATTATTATTATTATTATTATTATTATTATTTCCCAATTTCTGTAGATATACACTGATGCCGGGGTTCTCAAAATCACCCAAGGCAACAATGGTTCGCACGTAAAGTGGAACAAGAATATATTTTGATTTTTATATCAGTCAAGTCAGACTTAATTATTATTATTATTATTATTATTATTATTATTATTATTATTATTATTATTATTATTATCATTATTATTGTGAATGATTTTGGCTGTCGACGTCGCGTCGAAGGCTGTGTTTCCGACGTTTCGACCATCTTTTCGTGGTCTTCCTCAGGGCTCTGCGTTTTTATAAAAACAAACTTAACCTATTATGGTCTTGCTGAAGTACATTTAGACCCATATATTTAGCACACCCTGAAATTGTTTCACCTCACCCCAGATGAAAATTCGTGCGTAAAATACTGATTTTGTTGCCCGGCTTTTCCTCGTGCGGTTCATGGCTCAGCTCGCCGGCCGCCTGAAGGTGCCTCCCCTGTACCTCCGTAAAGTCTCCCCTGCTGCCAGCTCTTTGCTCCCTTTTGTCCTGGAGACCGTTGCCTTAGGGTAAAGAATTATACCTCTTTAGTCTGTGCCGTTACCGCCTTATGGAGGTCCATCTCGCAACAGGGTCACGCCCAACCAACGGCACACCTCTTTTCATCTGGCACTACACGATCAGTTTACCACAAAACCAAATATCCCACCATTTATAACTATTTAACTGCTAATTAATTACGCAAAATTAAGTTTTTCCTCGTAAAATTTTGCGTAATCACGGTGTGTTGCTTAAGATTAAGCTGGCACTCCACATTCGGGTACCACAAAATCCATTATGACTTCTTTTAGAACGATTTAATTGCTAATTAATTACGGAAAAATAATTCAATTGGTATTCAAACTTCCGAGTAATTAATGGTGAACTGGGCCTTAAGATTTACGAGCAAAATTAATTTTGCCAAATTAATTAAAAATTAAAGAGTTCTAAAAGGTGGTATATTTGCTTTTGTGATAACCGATTTTTGTAGTACCAGCTTAACACAACTGTAGTACACAGCGGTTGAGTTGTCGCAGAGGCATTACCTTTGTCTCGGCAGCGATTCTGACCGGTGCGGCGGTTACGTATATTAGAAATTACTCGTAACATTTCAGAAATTATAGATCATTTTGTAGCAACTACGCATAAACATTTTATCACAAACTTATAACTTCAGATATATGTTTTTTGTTTGAATACATCCAAATTAGTATTATTATTATTTATTTACGAGAGTCATTGTTTTAAAAATTGACATATTATTATATTGTTAAAATATTATGTTGTGAAATATAATTTCTAGTTTACAAAATAATGTTTATAATATTTTCCCCATAATTCTGAATTTTACTCGTTCATGTAAACATGTCAATTTGAAGTTAGTATTTATTATTTTCTCCGTCTCTCATTCTGTATTTCACCCAACGTTTCAAGTTTGAAACGTTCAAATAGTATAGAGTAAATAGTAATAGTAAATAGTAATAGTAAATAGTAATAGTAAATAGTAATAGTAAATAGTAATAGTAAATAGTAATAGTAAATAGTAATAGTAAATAGTAATAGTAAATAGTAATAGTAAATAGTAATAGTAAATAGTAATAGTAATAGTAATAGTAAATAGTAATAGTAAATAGTAATAGTAAATAGTAATAGTAAATAGTAATAGTAAATAGTAATAGTAAATAGTAATAGTAAATAGTAATGAGGAATGACGTTTTAATGCCACGTGCTTCGTGGAAACTTACACATGCCTCGTCTAGCAGCAATCGGTAAAAACAGTACTACAAATGTACGAAAAAATGTAAACTCTACAAATATTTTATATATTTCCACCATGGTCTGTACCTAACAATGCTCACAACAATTTTAAAAAATATTATTTAGTTTCCATTACTTTTTTAATGCGTGTAAATTTGCATCATTTCATAACTTTTGAGACTGATTTTGTCGAAGCTTCTGGAAAGATTCATAACAGCTTATCCATAGCTTTGTCACTATCCTCGCATCGTAAGTCGAGTAGCAGGGGACAAAAGTCCGCATGGGGTAAGGGCATTATTAGCATTATTAGTTTTCGAGTAGTGAAATTAGCACTTCTCCAGAATAAATTGGAAGATGTCATGGCTGATGGTCTGTGAAGAGAGTTTGGTAGTTCTCGTGCAAATATTGCTACGATAGTGAAGCGAGATATACTTTGAACTTATTTGATATAATTTTGCAAGATATTAGATAGATAGATATTTATTATTCTGCAGATAGGTATATACAACCTGGTGGCAGAACTCTACAATTAACATATTACTAATATTAACTTTAAATTACTTAACAACGTAACATTAAATTCTTTAAAGACATAATAATATAATAATAATAATAATAATAATAATAATAATAATAATAATAATAATATGCTAACAATAATAGCATTAACTACATTTTATGGTTGACCTGCACAGTTACTTTAAACTATTAAATACAATATTACACGACTTTTTAATTACACTTCACTTTCACTTCACTTCACTTCACGACATTTGAAATTCACTTCTCTTTCTACTTCTATATTGCACTACACTGCACAACACGTCACAACACTTCAATACAATACCACTTTGAATATAATTATATATTTAGAACAGGAACGCATTTAATAGTAATTAACACATTGGAAATATATTTATTCTGTTAATAGCTCAATCATTAAAATCTACAATCAAGAGATGGATGTGTGAAAAACTAGTGCGTGGTGTAGGCCACCACGCACTAGTAAATACTTTCGTAGATGCCCGTCAGAAGGCAGCAGAAATTAAAAGATATTATTTTGACGGTTGGGGCAAGAGTCCTGGTCCAGACTTCTGCCCCCCTCTTGTTGAGAATTGTTACGTATGTTGAAATTTACCCAGAAAGGGTCATCACTAGACATCGGATGTTTAGGGAAATGCCTATTTTTTTCTAGAAAACTTATTTAAAGGCTGACAATTATGTGCACGAATCCTGACAAATGATGACATATGAAGAAGTTTTATAATGCTTATTTTCGCTTATTTTAGCATAAATGCCTATTTTTTGCATAAATACCTTTTTAG
Source organism: Teleogryllus oceanicus (assembly GCA_964035755.1). NCBI lineage: Eukaryota > Metazoa > Arthropoda > Insecta > Orthoptera > Gryllidae > Teleogryllus > Teleogryllus oceanicus. The sequence continues at coordinate 20,622,665 of CAXIVR010000005.1, forward strand.
AACTTTTTTCCTCTTATTTATTAGATTTATATATAATGCTAAGACATCGGAAAATCGGCGATGGTCCAACGTGACCATTCATTACGAAACCTTTAATTCACGTCTTAGTATTTCAAATTACGAGAGAATTCCTGAAAGTATACCAACTAATTTTTCTCCATTTCCCTATTTCATAAATACCAGCCATGATCTGAGATCATGGTCGATTGACAATACACCGACGGCACCGAAATTTTAAGTGGAGATAAATATAAATTCCCTCAATGTTTCAGTGTTGCTAGTGTTGGGCTGCTAAAATCGTCACATCGTTCAGATATCCTTCTCCATATTCAAACTGATTTTGTCTCCCAGTCGTCGCAAATTTGAAATTGCATTCCTTGAAAAATTACTGGTAATATGCAAATATTACTGGTTAATGGAAACTATTAAGAAGAAAATATAGAAGAGTTGTAAATATGTAAATCTAGTTTTACATTAAATGTACGAACGGGTTTTGTGCATTTAAGTTTACAAAATAGTATAGACAAAAATTACAATTTTTCCATTTCATTGTCTACTTATGACAGTGCCTTTTCTCTCCTTATTCTTAACATTTTCAGTGCCTTTTTAGGCACCTAAAAGACGATTTTTTAGTGCCTAAACATCCGATGTCTAGTCGTCACCCAATTCCAGGTAACGGAACTGTTTGGTAAATCGTATATAAAGAATTGTACGACTGAGAAAGCTGTGAAGGCTTTTGAGGTCTGTTATTGTACCCATTGATTAATTCAAATTTGGGGAGGAAGACTTCCTTCCTTCACAGGTCACAGACCAGAGACCCCTTTCTCCTGCTACACTAACAGATGAGTTGGCATTAAATGGAAAAGATCCTGAAGTACTCCAGGCCTGTGATCAAGCCATAAATCACTCGTCGGAGCTATCGTCCACTGTACTGAGCAAGGAACGCAATTCTCCAAATCGTGAAACTTTATTTATTTATTTATTTTACGTCAAAAAAATCATAATAAATAATAAAAAGAGAAAAAAATTAAAAAAAAAAACTCCCATGTAATAAAATCTATTTTCAAGGATAAATTTTAAAATTCCCTAAGCAATAAATTTTGAATTTTTGAAAGGGAGAAAAAAAACAAAAACTCCCATGTAGTAAAATCTATTTTCAAAAATAAATAAGCAATAAATTTTGAATTTTGAAAGGGAGAAAAAAAAACAAAAAACTCCCATGTAATAAAATCTATTTTCAAGGATAAATAAGCAATAAATTTTGGCTCTTATTACTTCCTGCCGCGACAACATGAAAACGATAATTTGAATAATTGTATTTCCCACTGAATTCTAGAAGACGTGCACAGAAAATGAAGTTACATTTATGTCCAGAAGCAAAACAAGGGGCCATCTCAGCATTTGCTCAATGGATCAGGAAACTGGACGAAAACCTGATCGAGATGGGTAACTTCAGAGCACCGCGGAAAACATTACTCTGCATCGGACATTATGTCCATTCCAAGGACAGGATTGAACAGAAGACGAACGCGGCGAGGAAAGAAGTCCACCATACTGACATCGTCACTTCACAACACTGCACTTGAAAAGGAAAAATAGCAGCCCCAAAATGCCAATATGAAATCGCCTTTTTAACTCCACAAACAACAGAGGAAATGGAATGAATAATACACCAGTTGTCACGGAAAAAACTTTGATAGGACTACGCCCTACTTGCGAAATGGAATTCGAAGACCCTCCAGCTGAAGACTGGATCAAATATGATTCGTGTAAAGAGTGGTGTCATGAAAATGAACTTCCTGTGAGAGAGGGCAATTTCTATGCGATTTGGACGAGAATTAATGAATACAGTATCAGCTTTGAATTTATTATGAGATTTTTTATCAGAGTATAATTTACATTTGGAGACTTTATTATACCTTTCAGAATGTACGCATCACGTTTAATCGTTTACCAATGAAACTAGTGTTACATTAATTACATGCGTAAGATCCGTGTAAACATTATTAATTCATTTCTAAGGAAGTTTAAATGCATCTAAACTTCCTTAGAAATGAAAAACCTGTTTTGTATATTCGGACTTTTACCCTTTTACCTGCACCTGGGGGAAAAAGTCCGAACACTGCGCTTCCTTCTTTAATGTTTTTTACATATCAAATTTAAAGATACGCCATTCTTGTTTGAACAGTTTATTCTTCATACATTAAGCATAGCTCTGTGTAAAAACCGAATCTGTTCACCAATTACTGGAATGAAAATTACTTTTTTTATGAAAAATGCGGACTCTTGCTCCACGTTACCTTAATCAACATTTCTTCCATTAAATATTCGCATTAGAAGTACCTACAGTGAAATCTATCTTAAGAGGCCACCGGAATGGTTCCGGCAAAAATGGCCGCAGTGGCGACTTTTTTAATCAAGATCATGAGTTTACTGGAAAATAATATCAAATCCAAGTGTGCCCGTTTTATTGCAGATCCCTGATAAGAGAAAGTGGATAAATCCTTTTGCTATATACAGTAAATTGCTTATATAATCCACGTTTTATGAGTCCCTGAACAAGTTTTTACAACATTCTGTCCGTCTCTTTCATCCGTTCATCCGTGGTGAACGCAAGCACTTAAATCGGTCATTCGATTTTCTCGAAAATTGATATTGCTCGACCGGTTTGAACGTACGATTTGAAAAGGCTTGGGGAATTTCAGACGGATAATTTGATTTTTTGAGGGCACTTACTCTACATAGAGCCTCAAAAATATTTTCAACGTTTTCTAAAAGATGGAACCAAATTTTTTGATTAAACTTCGTCCTCAGATGGCGTAAAGGACGCTAAGGAGAATGGTGCAGGTCTCATGTTCGTTGGAATCCCAGATTTTTCCAACATTGCAAAAGTGCAATTTTTGGGGGGCGTCTTCCTGCAACTACAATACTGAAGATAGATTTTTTCCTTAATGAAATGTGTTCTTTAAAGACATCTCGAAATAATGGCACGTACAATTTTTCGCGAAATGTAGGTAATTTTAATTTTTTAAAGCATTTTTTTTTCTGAAACGGCGCCAAATTTGTTCTTCAAATTTTCTCCTCGAATGTATCAAGGGGCAATAAAAAAATATAGAACTAGTCAGATTTTCGACGAACTCTCCGTATTTTCGAACATTGCAAAAAGTTAACATTTCAAAACTCCAAATTGAAGACAGATTTTTGCCTTAAACAAAGTCTGTTAAAAAATCAACTCTTTAAAAAAGGTCAGATACAGATTTTTTAAAATGAGTAGTTTTCGCGTAAATTGGACTTGAAATTAATGCAATTTTTGAAACGAAACATTTCCTCCAAACGCTCCAATTTATTTTCTTCAAATTTTTCTTCGGATAGAGGAAATAAAAATTTATGAGAACACCATCTTCCTCAGAGCCTCTATGATTATTTTCAGATCTCATAGCTGCCAGTTTGTGCCAACAGGCTTTACGCTGTCGTCACGAGGATAATCTCAGTTATACCGCGTACAGCACAGTATACCGCAGGCTGGAGCATGTAAAAGTGATAAAACTTTTTAATCTACAACTGATACAAATTTTTAATCTATATCTTAATGTTGTTATTGATAAAGAACGTGGTTCAATAAAGTTTTAAAGTTTCGATGTTAGTAAATGTGTTTAATGTGTATTTGTGCATGAACACCCGAGTCAGTTGGTGAAGCAAGATGAGTTGAAATTCAAATGAGGCATCTGAGAGATTACGGCGTGTGCTCGAGCCGCAGGGTTATACTTTGCCCTTGGATAGCGTAAAGTGCTTAAAAGAATGGTGCAGGTGTCATTTTCATTGTAATACCTTATTTTTTTGAATATTGCAAAATTGCAAAAAAATTTAGGTGTCCTCTACGACTGCAATATTGAAAATAGAGATTTGTTTCCACAATGAGATCTGATATTTAAAGACTGTTCCTTAATGAAATCGGTACTTCAAATATCATGTAGAATTTTTTAAATGTGAGTGGCTTTCAGTTAATTTTGCACGAAAAATAGACAATTTTTAACTTTTTTTTAAAGAGGCCAGCGTGTCACAAACCTGAATAACCGCCACTTGAGATTCGTTTGTCCCTCTGGGTTTCTCCTCACCCCCTCTGCTGGGATAAGCGCTAAGCTCCCCACTGCTCTGTCGCAAAGAGTGGTAGTGTAGTGCATGGAAGTGTGAATGTGCGTGTGTAAGAAAGTGAGAGAGGAAAGGATAAGGATGAGGAAGGAAAGATCCCGCACGTTACGTGCTCCGTTTGTTATGAATTCTCTGACATTGGGTTTTATAGATTTCACAGAAAAGTTCTGAACGTAATAGCCGGCCGCTGTAATTCCGCAATTCTCTTCTGCACAGCTGTTGAGCTCCACCAAGATATCTAGCTATAGTCGATTACGGTTATAGTGAACTTCTGGGGACTAACTGTTTTGATTCACTATATCCAATGATGTCAAAATTAAATAGAATTTAGCCACATTGATTGATTTTTATTAATCTAGAGATACAGCAAAATCCATTAACAGCACGAACTGAAATTTTAATATCTTAATTTTTCTTTAAAAAATCAATTATTTTCAATTGTTTCATTTTTCATTAGTAATTTCTCTATATCCTTCACCAAAGTTCGTGCTCTCTCCTTTTGATTCTGCATTGTGTTCTGTCTGTAAGTAGCGAAATGCGGTCTTGATACTTTTGAATGTCTCTTGCACCGTTGGAACACCGTACCATTCTCTGAAGTCCATTCAACTCGCCTAATAACATACGAGTTCGAATTAATTTCCGGGACTTATTTCCTACGTTCACTATCGCAGATGTTCAGGTTCACTACAACCGAGTCTTCTTATGCTTATTTGTATTGTAAGTGAAACTGGAGCAGTGATTTAAGTTCACTATAAGCGAGCGTTCACTATATCCGAGCTCACTATAACCGGAATCCACTATATGTCTAAATTGCGCCATCGTTAGATATCGACCCCCAGAACATCCGGGGCGGTAGCTCAGTGATCAACTGATGTCACTGCAGCGCCTCTGACCAGGAGGTCCTAGGTTCGAGTCCTTACGACGGCAGGATTTTCGACACTAGCTTTGCAGCTAGGTCGAATCCAGTCGCTGTCTGGAGGAGAATTCTAGCGGCCGGCTGCTCTGATCGGTAGTTTTCCGTGGTTTCTCCGATCAACACCAGGCGAATGCCGGAGCAGTACCCTATCAAACGGGCCACGGACCGTGCGCGATCTGTCCTTCCCATTCCTTGTCCTATCCTCTCCCCTACACACACACTAACATGCACTACACTACCACGTATTCCGGGAGACCGGTCGGGAGCTTAGAGCTAGTCCCGGCTTGGGCGGTGCCCCGCTGGTGGGAGAGTTCTGATTAGGGGGAATCCCCACTAGCCGACGGTAGGTCGGCGCCGGATCGCGCCATCCAGGAGGGGAAGATCACCGCCATCTCCCGAGAAAAAAACATAACACTAACGGGACTAATGACCAGAGCAGTTGACGCGCCCGGAAACATGAAAAAAATCAATCAATCAATCAGAACATCCGGGGCCAGAGACAGCGTTGCCCTGAGCTACCTCAGCCGGTCCTCACTTGGAGCGCGTCGTGGATGCGGGCGCGCCACTGCCCCACCCGCGCTAATCCTCGAGGCACGGCGCGGCGGCCGCCCGCAGGTGCGAACGACAGGCCCGGGGCAACATTCGCCGCCTGCCGACAGCGCTGCCGCTCGCTTGCGCAACCGGTCGCTCGTGTGTTAGCGCGCGCGCTCTCTAAATAGCGGTGGGGTCGGGTGCTTCTGTCAATACCGTCTCGTCTATTCCTCCACGCGCTCCGCTAAAGAACGCAGCATAAACCTTTGACGTTCTTGGAAACATTGTAGAGCAAAAGTTCTCGCTTGTCAGAGATGTCTAGATGCGTGACAATCCGTGCGCAAACACACGTGCAACGAAGTGTTCATGGTGTTTATTGTTCTCATTTGATGTTGGTGAAACATGTTATGTATGTGTTACGCTCGACGTTCGAAATTTAATACTAATCGATTTTGCAAGCCATCGATTGTGAAGGTGCTAGATACATGCACGGGCGGTAGATATACCGACTCCCACTGCCGGGAATTTCAACATATTTCAACTGATGATGGAAATAATTGAACTAATAAAAATGCTAATAAATAAAATTTATTTCCATTGTGTTCCACCGTGGAACACAACTTGACGGGGAATGTTTGCGTTGCCATCTGGATGCAGCGCCGAGCACCTTAGCCAGTGATGATAACTCGGCGGTTCCCTTCCCCCCAAAAAACCTGCAGATCTGTAAAGCTAGCATAGCAAAGTTTTAAAAAAATATTGAAATTAAACTCAAAATGTGTCGTTTTTTTGTTGCTAACTTCTTATGGAAAAAAACTTGTCGTTCCTTATTTGGCCTTGCTATTAACATTCGGCTAACTTGACATCAAGTTAACACCGCAGTTACAAGAAAATCAAGAAATTACAGAGATAAATAAAAAAATACAAGGGAATTTGTCGATTTTTTGTTGCTCAATAGTTCAAAAAAAATTTGGTTCTTTTCAACTAATACCGGAAATGAGAAATTTCGACAAATTCATCCCATGAAAACCGACTATTACAAAGGGGTGGAATTTTTCCTGTGTCTTCAATGCCTCTTTGCCACTGGGATGTTTTCCGAGAGCTGAAAAACCGAGCTTTAGCTTACACTCAAGAGCGGTAAAAGTCTTTTCCTGTCAAGTGTTAATCTACTGTCGCTTCTAGGAAATCTCTAGAACGTCTCATTCTGATGCACTTCGAGCATGAAGTATGGGGTCTAGGTCTCCTCCGAGACTACCAATTAGCATTGAGAGCAAGTCACAGCTCCGAACGTCACAGCTCAGTTGATGCGTCGCTGCACTGACATCAGCTTCCCTCTCGAGAGTTGGCAGAATCTGCCAACCGTCTTTCTGGATATGTAGTCGGCCTTCGACACGGAGAGGCACGAAGAGGCACTGTTATGTCTCATCGACTCAAGGATAAACCACTACTGCCATAGACTGGTCTGTAGTTTTCTCACAGAGATATCGTCAGTGTGGGAGCTAATAGCGTAAAATCATCCATGAAACTCGCCAAGGCTGGGGTTCCCCCATGGAGTGTGCTGCTAATTAATTACGCAAAAATTAATTGTTTTCTCTTCAAATTTTTGCGAAACTAATAGTGAACTAGTTTAAGATTAAGCTGGCACACCAAAATCGTTTACCACAAAAACAAATATGCCATCTTGTAGAACGATTTAATTGCTACTTGTTTACACAAAAAATAATTTAATTGCTCTTCAAATTCCCTATTAATGGTGAACTAGCCCTTAAGCCTTCAAGCTGCCAGCTTAAGAGAGGTCTCGCACGGCGCTCACGCGGCGCCGGGCAGCGATCTGCGAGGTCCATCGGGTGGACTTTGCCTCCGGTGGCCTAAGCACGTGGCGCCCACGTGCCGAGCGCTGCGAGCGGTGCGAACAAAAGGGGGCGGCGTCAAAGGAAACGGGGTGCCGACTGGCCGGAGACGGAGAGCCACGCCACGCCTGTGCCTCGACGCTTGGAAGCACATGGCGCCGCGGCGAACTACAGTGAGCGTCAAAAGCATTGGAACACCTTCAAAATCTGAGAATATGAGTAAAATGTACATAGAAAAGGTAATATAAATGACAAATTTTCAGCGGAATGAAATGCATTATACACAGTAAAAAACACTTAAAATGAAGTACAGAAAATTGTGAAACTAGAAATATAAGCAAATATCTCATATGAAAAGGAAGCAAAAGTATTGGAATACGCAAACTCTCAAACACTGTAACTGTTTTCCTGGAAGTCACCGCGGCCGCAGTCGTCTATGGATTTACATTCACCTAGTCACTCGGGTCTCACCTCTTAGCCCTTAGCTGTAACGATTTTCGTATCAGTTTTCTTTCCGGTATTCATCAATCGGCGATTAAAAAGTGTACGATATTGAAGTATTTGTTCATGAAATGTCGGTATGGAACGCAAAGAAAAGGAAACAAACGAAGAAGAGAGAAAAATAATAATTCGCTTGCGTAATGAATGCAGATCTTCGAAAGACATCGGAAAGATTGTACAATGATCCCACACTACGGTGCTTAATGTAATTGATAGGTACTGTGTTCGGAAAACAGTGACGAACAAACACGGGAGTGAACAGCCACAGTTGCTGAATGAACGTGGTACAATTTTCTTTTTTCCAGACATTAAAGTATATTCAAAATTGAGCTTCATGTAGCTTACAACTAGTTATATTTGAACAAATTGTAGTAGGCCGTAGAAATTTTAAGCTTGTAACTCTGGCATCTAGAATGAAAAACGTGAGAACGTTGGGACGGATTTAAAGAGCTAATAACGCAGTTCGTTAAAAAACTAGCCATAGTATTAATAAATCCTCGTCAGCCGGCTGCAATCTCCGTGTTTTTAAGGGTCCTTATGCTTATTTGCCATTACCATAGTTAGCTGCATTGAAGTCTGACATTCTAGTGCTTGCGGAGTCTTTCTAAACCCTGGGAAGATCCGAATGAAGATGGAGGATAGAATGTTAAGATCATCGCCAGCGCCCGAAGTAGCGAATGGCGACAGAATATGGATGAGCGGGGGATCGCGCGCGACCCATTCATATTTTAAAGATTTCGCAGAATACTCCAGGAATTGATCCCAGGAAGCAATCGATCAGAGCAGTCAGCGTCTAGAATTCCCATTGGAACAGTGTTACCGCTTTGCCAAATCGTTGTTTCTAGTGATCGGATGAAAGTGGGTGGTATGTTTAATTTATCCAGCAATGATGTTTGGCGAAAGATCTGTGCTTTGGAGGAATACAGTAAATGCCATGTGCCTTGTGCGCTGTCCGTGCAGTGTGGCTTGGGGTCCCGTTAAGCGCCGAATAGAATGGAAGGGCAACCGCGCCCTGCCGCCTCAGCGCGACCACAGTGGGCTGAAAAGGGCCCAAACGCGCTTAGGACAAAAAGTTAAATAATTATTTATTTAGACATTTTATACCTGTTTGTGAGTAGTAATCGAATGTAGTTTATGTAGTTTTATTTAGGAATTTATGTAGTTTTATCTAGGAGTTATGTAGTTTTATCTAGGAGTTATGTAGTTTTATCTAGGAATAAAATACTAATACTCATTTAATTCACATTGTTTAAGCACTATGGTCCAAAGGAATATTGGTATGCATCTGGTTCATAGGAGGACAATAATTATATCAACAATTAATTATTCAGAAGCAAAGCAAGGAATTTTAAGTATTTTTCTAGAAATGAAGGAAAACTGGACGAAAACCTGATTGCAATAGAAGCTATTAAATGTTTAACAATATTTTTTTAGTTAGAAATCCGTAAACAGTTGGTTTAAATAGTAGATGAAAAAACATTTAATAGTTGTCGTAATATTTGATTACGATATTACGATAAGATACAATTCCTTAACTATATTAAATGTTGACATTGACCTTTTTCTGGGAAGGCATGTGAAATCATATAATTCACAAAAGTTGAAAAGATGATTAAGAAAAATGTTATAAACAAAGTAATGTAGGTGCATTTTCACTGTTAGAGAAGACAAATATTTCCTTGGCTGAAACGTCGGAATTTGTAGGTCTCTTAGCTGCAAAAATCCACAAAAGTATTTATTTCAGTTCTCAGTAGTTTGAAGTATCCAGAATTGGTTTCTATCAATAAGTATTTGTCTTTCAAAAAGTAACTTTTTGTCCAGGCCCGCTGTTTGCGAGAGTTCATACCATCGTGCAGGGTTTTGCGGCGCCTTTTACCTGCGTTAATTCCTGCCATACCTGCGCCCCTCCCCCCACCTCCAACGCCCCGCGCCGACCGACCCGACGGCGTGGCCTAGGGCGCTCTATTCACTGCTGTAGAGTTCTAAAAAGACCCTCTATAGAGCCTTAACTGTTGCACGGCTACACCAGGCGGGGGGGGGGTCTGTTTTCCCCTCGTCAGGAACTTCACTCTGACCACTCGCACAGGTCTGTAAAGTGAGCGTAGCAAAGCTTTCTAAAATACGAGAAATTAATGTAAAACATTACTATCCCGTTTTTTGAGCTCATTTGTTTCGCCTAAAAATGTATCTATCTTCGTCTAATACTGGTATCCAATTTCTGCTAACATGATTCAAGTTAATCTGACGATTGAAAAAAAAAGAGGAATTTACAGTGATAAAGATAAAATATTAACATGGAAAACGGTCGCTTGTTTGTTGCTAATTAGTTGTCCAACATTTTTTGTTGCTTTACAACTAATACCGGAATTGCGATTTCCACCAATTTGAAATCAAGTTAGCATAAATTAGATGCCGGTATTGAATGAAAAGTAACAATACTTTTGCGTAACAAAGTAACAAGAAAAAACGACTTTTTTGAGAACAATTTCTGGTATTTTTGAAAACTTTGCTTCGCTAATCTTATGGACCTTACTGGCACTGCGTGTGTTCGTCACGCATTTGGCGACTCGTTTACCTGCGACTTCTTGCAGTGGAGTTGCGCGTCCGCGGTCGGAGTCCTTGTTTCGAGACGCGTCTGCGGCGGATTTTTAATACCGGTCACGTACCAGGACTTAATCGGATAAGATCGAAAGAGATTGTTTGCTTCGGTGGTTGGTTTCGTAGTTTCCTCCGTTCAATCTCAGAGAGATGGCAGAGCAGTGCGCTCCACGGTTTCTTGGTCGCCCTGGCCTCGACTCGCGGGTCCTTAGGATCCACTACAAGTCACCGCTACAATTTGTCGAAAATACTAAAAATTAGTATGAATTTGATTGATTTTTTCGTGTTTCCGTGCGCGTCAATTGCTTCGGTCAGTAGTCCCGTTAGTGCAGTGCATGTTTTTTTCTCGGGAGATGAGCGGTGATCTTCCCCCGCTGGATGGCGAGATCCGGCACCGACCTACCGTCGGCTAGTGGGGTTGCCCCGTAACCAGGACTCTCCTTCCAGCGGGGCACAGCCCCAGCCGGGATAAGCACCCGACCGGCCTCCCGGAATATGTGGTAGGGTCATGTATGTTAGTGTAAGTGTGTGTGTGTGTGTAAAGGGAGAGGATAGGACAAGGAAGAGGAAGGACAGATCGCGCGCGGTCCGTGGCCCGTTTGGTAGGGTACTGCTCCGGCATTCGCTTGGCGTTGATCGGAGAAACCACGGAAAACTACCGATCAGAGCAGCCGGCCGCTAGAATTCTCCCCCAGACAGCGATTGAATTCGACCTAGCTGAAAAGCTAGTGTCGAAAATCCTGGCGCCGTCAGGACTCGAACCTAGTACCTCCCGGTCAGAGGCGATGCAGTGACATCAGTTGATGCACTGAGCTACCGCTACCGGTATTAGTATGAAAATGTTGCTAATTTGTTACGAATAATGTGTCACTCTAAACATAATACCCGAAATGCAGTATTTCACTCACTTTATATCAAGCATTTCGGGTATAATGTTTAGTAACAAACATTTTTTCCGCTCGAAGGGTCGCGGGTTCGAATTTCGCCTCTGGCGTAGATGTTTGTGTGTGTTCCTGTTGTCCTTATGTAGACAAAAAGGTTATACGGGATTGCTTTTACGCGTTCTTCCTACAGTTCCCCTACAGTAAAAGCAATCGCAGTGGTCGCTGTATGACCACAATGTTAAAAAGCGAGCCCCCCCCCCAAAAAAAAGAAAAGAAAAAAACTATTTTTTTCACAATAAATTAGCAAGAGATAAACATCAATAGTAGGCCCGGGGGCCGAGATCGCTAAGGCAGTAGTGTCGTAGTGATCTCGGACCGAAGGATCGCGGGTTCGTGTCCCGCCTCGGGCATGGTTGTATTTGTGTTCGTACTTTCAACCCTTATCAACTATTTCGTTTCACCCTCATAGTTACCATAACGTTAATCCCAATAGTGGTCGCTTTTAGACTAATTTCTGTTTTCGACAACTTTGCGGTGCTACCTTTACGGAGATCCTTTCTCACATGCTATTCCTCCCATTGCCTCTAACCGAGTTAGCTCAGGAGCAGCAATAATGTTGTCTCTGCATCGACTCTAACTGGAAGGTCCTAGGTTCCAATCAGGCCGGTGGCGGATATTTTATACTTGCTATGCAGCGGGTCGAATTCAACCGCTCTCTAAAGGAAAGTTGTAGCGGCCGGCTGCTCTAGTCGGTAGTTTTCCTGATCAATACCAGCCGAATGTCAGAACAGTTTTTCAATAAACGGGCTACGGACCGCGCACGAGCTTTCTTTCCAAATCTTTGTTCCCTCCTCTTCCCTTACACGCATACAATCACTTCACTACTACGTGTACCGGAAGTGAGAGCTTGTTCCGGATCGGGGAGATACCTGGAGAGGCAATTCCATACACCGACGTGTGAGTCAGCACCAGGTCTCTCTTTTCCGTGGAGAAGGTACACCATCACATTTTATTTGATTTGATTTTTTCGTGTTTCCGGGCACGTCAACCGCTTTGGTGATTAGTCCCGTTAGTGTAGTGCATGTTTTTCTCTCGGGAGATGGCGGTGATCTTCCCCCGCCGGATGGCGAGATCCGGGGCCGACCTCCCGTCGGCTAGTGGGGTTTGCCCTTAACCAGGACTCTCCCAACAGCGGGGCACCGCCCCAGCCGGGACAAGCTCTAAGCACCAGACCGGCCTTCCGGAATATGTGGTAGTGTAGTGTATGTTAGTGTAGGTGTGTGCGCGTAAGGGGAGAGGATAGGACAAGGAAGAGGAAGGACAGATCGCGCGCGGTCTGTGGCCCGTTTGGTAGGGTACTGCTCCGGCATTCGCTTGGTGTTGATCGGAGAAACCACGGAAAACTACCGATCAGAACAGCCGGCCGCTAGAAGTCTCCCCCAGACAGCGACTGAATTCGACCTAGCTGAAAAGGTAGTATCGAAAATCCTGCCGCCATGAGGACTCGGACCTAGGACCTTCCGGTCAGAGGCGGTGCAGCGACATCAGTTGATGCAGTGAGCTACCGCTCCCAGCTACACTGTCACCTTCCAGGATATAACATGCCCTATATTTATGGGACTAATGATTTCTTGCGCCCGGAAACGTCAATCAATCAATCAACCGTTTGCCTTAAACGTCTGTGGTAGAAATGCGATTATACGGGTAAAGTCAAAGGAAGTTCATTTGGAAAATGGAAGTATACTGGAATTGGCAGAACTGATAGTTGGCATTGCAGAGTACTTCATCAAACTAAGTGCAGCTAACTTCAAAGCTTACAGTAGCAAACATGTATTAATAAATACTCTTTTATTAATATCTCACGTTTCTCTATTTGTAAATATTGCAGTTAGTTTCTCAGATAATATGATTGTTTATATTCACTCACACTGCAAATTCACTCTTATTTACGTGTTCTATTATCACGCAGTGGTCACATCCATTTTCTATTTTTGCACGGAAGCTTTTATTCTTGGCGACAACTTTGCCCTGCTAAGCATTCGGGCCGTTGTGTGTTCACTATTAACACGAAATGTCTAATGATACCGATGCTTACAAGAGTTCCCTTTTTATACTGCTAATTTGTGTTAAATTTTCTTCTCCATTGAGATTGAAACGCTATTAAATGAAAAGCTTCATTCATTAAAATGTAAAATTTACAATATGTGTAAGTTTTGTAAAGGTGTCACGAATATTAATCCATTGGTTCTTGCTACAGACAAATAATAAATTACGTATTAAATAAATTGTGCTCGTTACGTTCGCGAGTTAGATAGATTTCCTCACAGAATGGAGAGACCCTGGACTCAGTTGTTGATGCTTACATGTTAACACATGAAATTAGAAGGAAGGTGCGATATGTGAGCAGGCAAAGTTTATTTAAATAATGACTTTCGTGTTCTATCAACGGAAACTAATCAACAAAATTATCCTGAAACCGATAACTAGTTAATTTGTTCCAATAGTAAGAGAAATATCTATTGAAAAAAATTGATTAAACCTGACCTTTGATTATATATAAAAAAATGATTTATCATTTAATAATATCTGTTTTAACATGATTTAAATTATATTCTCAGAATCAGTGACCAGAGATCTGTAATGTGAAACATGTTTTCAATGTTTACCCTGTCTTTTTTGGAGTTTTTGTAGCCGTACAGTTAATATTTGTAATTACGAGCACCGATCCGAAAATACCGATTCCCTTCAGCACTCCATTATTAAAATCCAAAAGATATGAAAGTTCATACAATATTTTATTTTGATCCTTGATAAATATGAATCCGATTATCAGTTTAATCTAATTTCAAATAGATTTTAAATGAACACTATTTATTGTAATTCTGCTTGGAATACATTGTACAAGCCATGAATAATATCGAAGACGCAAAAATTCGAATACGTTTAACATCATATACTGAATGTTATTAGCGATTAACTTTTTTTATTCCAATGAGTGTTCAGTTGTACGTACACGTGTGTGTGTTTGTGAAGCGGTCGACTGTATGTAATGACGTAAAGTCTTACACCACTCATTCATACGGTCCTCTTGTCGTTCAAGTCAAGCGAAAGCCTTTGAAAGACACATGAGCCCGGTCGCAATGCAAGCCATAAACGCTGAAAGTGGATTGTGTTATCACGCCGCGTAAATGAGAGCGTCCTCGAAGAAAAAAGTGTTGCGGAACCTCATCCTGTGATGACGCCCGAGATATTCGTCCTTCTCTCCACACGTGTGTGTGTGTGTGTGTGTGTGTGTGTGTGTGTGTATAATGACACACGTGTACGTGCAACTGAACACTTGTTGGAATAAAAAAAGTGAATTGCTAATAACATTCAGTATATGATGTTAAACGTATTCGAATTTTTGCGTCTTCGACATTATTCATGGCTTGTACAAGGTATTCCACGCAAAATTACAATAAATAGTGTTCATTTAAAATCTATTTGAACTTAGAGCTACCGCTCCGGTATATATATATATATATATATATATATATATATATATATACTGGGAGCGGTAGCTCAGTGCATCAACTGATGTCACTGCAGCGCCTCTCACCGGGAGGTCCTAGGTTCCCATTCCCCACGGCGCGCCGCGGCGGCAGGATTTTCGACAGTAGCCTTTCAGCTAGGTCGAATTCAGTCGCTGCCTGGAGGAGAATTCTAGCGGCCGGCTGCTCTGATCGGTAGTTTTCCGTGGTTTCTCCGATCAACACCAGGCGAATGCCGGAGCAGTACCCTACAAAACGGGCCACGGACCGCGCGCGATCTGTCCTTCCTCTTCCCTGTCCTATCCTCTCCCCTACACACACACACACACACACACACACACACACACACACACACACTAACATGCACTACACTACCACATATTCCGGGAGGCCGGTCGGGAGCTTAGAGCTTGTCCCGGTTGGGGCGGTTCCCCGCTGGTGGGAGAGTCCTGGTTAGGGGGAAACCCCACTAGCCGACGGTAGGTCGCCGCCGGATCTCACCGTCCAGCTAGGGAAGACCACCGCCATCTCCCGAGAAAAACATGCACTACACTAACGGGACTAATGACCAAAGCAGTTGACGCGCCCGGAAACACGAAAAAACCAAACCAAACCAATTCACACGTATATTTCTATAGGATCACGCACCAGCAACTTTGATCGGGGAGCCCCAGGGTTCGAGATCCGACGGTGGCTGATTTCCGAAACTAGCTAGGTGGAATTCTGCCGCTGACTGAAGAGGAGAATTCTAGCGGTCGGCAGCTCGGACCGGTAGTTTTCCGTGGATTCTGGAATCAATACCAAATGATTGCCGGAGTGTCGTAACAAACGGGCCACAGATTGCATATGAACTTCCCTTCTTCATAAGCGTCCCGACTTCTCACTTTACTTACATGCACTGCACTACACAACTAAAGGCTAATAGGAGGAATCTACGAGCTTATCCCGGCTGGGGTGGTGTCCCGGTGGTGGAGATACTGCAAGAGGGAAAACCCACAAGTTGACGTGTATGTTGGCACCGGATCCCACGTCCTAGCAGGGATTGATTGGTTTTTTCGTGTTTCTGGGCGCGTCAACTGCTTTGGTCATTAGTCCCGTTAGTGTAGTGCATGTTTTTCTCGGGAGATGGCGGTGATCTTCCCTCGCTGGATGACGAGATCCGCCACCGACCTACCGTCGGCTAGTGGGGTTTCCCCCTGACCAGGACTCTCCCACCAGCAGGGCACCGCCCCAGCCGGGACAAGCTCTAAGCTCCCGACCGGTCTCCGGAATATGTGAATGCAGGGCATGTTCGTGTAAGTGTGTGTGTAAGGGGAGAAGATAGGACGAGGAAGAGGAAGGAAAGATCGCGCGCGGTCCGTGGCCCGTTTGGTAGGGTACTGCTCCGGCATTCGCCTGGTGTTGATCGGAGAAACCACGGAAAACTATCGATCAGAGCAGCCGGCCGCTAGAATTCTCCTCCAGACAGCGACTGAATTCGACCTAGCTGACAAGCTAGTTTCGAAAATCCTGCCGTCGTCAAGACTCGAACCTAGGACCTTCCGGTCAGAGGCGCTGCAATGATATCAGTTCCTAGCACCGTCGCACCGGGAGGGAACACCATCGCACCCGTGATATAATATGCACTTCACTAACGGGACTAAAGACCATAGTAGTTGACGCACTCGGAAACACGATGTAATCAATCAATGATAGGCTCAGGCAATTTCCTCCTACGTTCGTAACCCATTCATAATTATCTTGACAACGGAACATGAAGTGAAGCGTTTTCTTTCCCAATACTAAGATTACACCTTTTGAAGGTCAGAAGATATTACAACCATTCCTACAAATATAATCAAGCAAAAGCGCATTATGACTTCCACTTTTAGTATATCCTCACCTCACTGCATCACTCTCTTCAGGGACCAATCAGGAACTGATTGAAACAAGAGGGAAGGGAGCACATGTCATCCCTTGCACCAACAAAAACACCTCTTCTCACCTTAACATAAGAAAAACTAAAAACTTATTAAATTTCTCATACAATGAGGTGTCAGTCGGCCCGGTGGCCGAGATCGCTAAGGCAGTAGTGTCGTAGTGATCTCGGACCGAAGGGTCGCGGGTTCGAGTCCCGCCTCGGGCATTGTTGTATCTGTGTTCGTCCTTCCACCCCTTATCATCAATCACCATATCGTTTCATCCACATAGTTACCATACCGTTAACAGCAATAGTGGTCGCTAATGACCTTAGATGTTGAAGCAACCAATGAAACCAATTAAAAAAAAGATGTGTCATTTGCATAATTGTGTCCTACAAATTCCGTTCAAGCAAATTAAGCTTTTCATGAAGAACGTCTCTGTTCTGCTATCAAAAGATGGCCATTCGGCGGCGATGGTGTATCGGACTGCTATTCCCAAGTTTGCGGGTTCAAACCCGATCGAAGCCGTGGATTTTTAAGGGCGAAAAAATCCTTCGTACGCCTTCTTTCGGAGGGGAAGTAAAGCCGGCTGTCCCATGTTAGTACATTTACTGCATGTATGATGCCTAAATGATGCCTCTGAGCTAAATTCAAATCGCCTGTTTCGTCGCCCAACCTTCTTTCTCCCACGATTGGTGAAAGGAGTGTAACGGAATTTGCGTGGTCAGACGGAAGAGCAGGCCTCATGGCCTGAGTCTCGCCACGTAAAATAAGGCAAATTCAATTTAATTCGCTCTCAAAAAGTGATCGGCCCGAGCCGTTCATCATGTGAATATGTCGCTGCTGCTGCTGCGTTGTTCCCATAGCGGAGCTACAGTCTACGTTTTGCTCGGAGCTGTCGCTCTATCGACTGCGACGAGTATGTCCTAGGGTCCGAGTACCGACAGTGGCGGATTTTCGACACAAGGTAGACAGCTTGTCGACTCCAGTCGCTGTCTGGAGGAGATTTCTAGAGGCTTTTCGAGAATTGTAATGTGCATCTTGTCAATAAAAGAAGCAACGTCATGACATTGACAGATTTTAACACTATTATGTATACACATAACATGCATTAATTTTAATGTTAATGTAATTCTTACGAACATCTTAACAAATGTTAGTGTGCTACAAAAGCACCTATTTTTGCATATTGCGAGTATTAATATGTATTATTATAATAATAGCTGAACCTTTGCGTAAATTTCGCAAATGTAAATTCGTTTGCAAGTTTTTGTGGCCAGCGAAAGAATACTTCGTTTATGCATCGCATTTCTGATTTAACACTTGCCACGACCAGTGTCAACCCTCAAAAATGTTTGCCCGGGCTGAAATTTGAAGCCGAGATCCTAGATTGAATTGAGCGCCAAACCAGCTTGAATTGTACTCCAGCCGGCGCTGCTTGTTGATATTCGGGTTGAGGAGACTAAAAACGAAGATACTGAAAAGCTGCTCATAGACAATTGCAAAAAAAGTTACCCTTACTTAGGCTTACTTTATATTGACAGAATCCTTTCAGTAGGTCGACAAGTAACCGGAAAGAATCAGCTTTGCAGCAAAGAATTGCAGAATTCGTCAGTTACAGAAAACGTAGCCCTATTGTTCCGCTCCAAAAGAATGCTACAAAATTACAAAATCAGCGTTGAGGACTTGACGAAATCGCGCCTAGAGCTGATGGAATCTGCAATCAACCACTTCGACTTCCGGAACGTGTGGATAGATGATGTTACTGCGATCATTACTAATGGCAACAGCTTTGTTCTCTTCAGATACAAACTAGGCCTCCTAGGATTCCCAGCAGGAAATCCGCCCTGGGCCCAAGAGCGCATCCTCCCACGTCCCGACACTCGTAATGTGCAACTTGTCTTTTAAATTCTCTCCCCCCAATAATTTGGTGATGGTGGCTCCAATGCTTTAGAGAGAGTACTTGGAGGAGGGGGTTTGAAACAGCGTTACATAGGGGTAGGGTGTGTAACGGGTAGGGTCGTTTGATTTTAGGCAATGCTGGTATTTATTTTTTCAATGTTTTTGGCATCCCCTGCCTGGCTACTACTGGCAGCATATCTGGAGGCTACATGCATGCGCTCAATTCGCCAAATGCGTTCCTTTGCTGTTGACTCACTCGTTCTCGTGTGTGGCTTCAACCTCTTGCGATGTCGTGGTCCGGCATGGCGTTCATTTGTTTCCCAGCCTGTCACACTGGTACCTTCTTAGAGTAACTTTCACAACTATTTCGGGCTTACAATTTTCTGAGGATTTCCCTTTCTCTCTTCTTCAGCTTCTTCTTGGAATCTTCCTTCCAGAAAATTAACCTGCTATCCTCTCTCCCTTCCACGTAACCCTCTTACCTGCGGGTGCGCCGGGCAGCCCCTTTGCTTCTACCATCGAGTACCACTTTAGTCTATGCTTCTACCTCTCAATATTTCTGTAATTGAAATATACCAAATCCTCGCTCCTGCATGAAGCACAAGCCTCGTCTGTCTTCTAACAACGATGAAGTGGTCGAAATGTCCTTGAAACATTGTCTTCATTAGTAAAACCTTTCTAATTATTAATATTTCGTTAAATTCCTTTCTAGTAGCGATTCCTAGATGACTTAGTAGGAGCCGATAGAAGGTAAGCGTCTGTGCACATGGTGGAGGCACATAGTGTTCATAATTTCATTCGCCACGTTTTCTCTCTTTCGAACGTACCTAACATCTGTTTATTGATGACTTTCATGGAGAAATGTCTATCAACTCTTATATTTACTTACTTACGGGTACTTGTTTACCTTCCTACGGGTAGCGTAGAAACGCTGAATGACAAATTCACGACCACCACTAATTATTTTTTGGAATTTCTCATGAGAAATTGTTTAATATCTAAATTACATTAGCTTTCTGAACTTTATTTTTCTCTCATCTATTTATTTATTTATTTTACGTCAAAAAAACAGTTAAAAACTGCGTATGACGTGCTATGGGGAAAAGTGAATTGTGTATAGAATCAGAACTGTGTATAGAATAAAAATACAATCACTACACTTATTAATATAGGAAATAAAATTTTAAGAAACATTTTTAGCAAAAAATTATTCTTGGAAATAGTTTATATTAATATTCCATTACATTAATATTTTATATAATTACACTATAAGAAAACATACATTGCTAGAATATTTACGCTGTGTACAGGCATTGATAATGTTCCAAAAATAATTAGGAGTCCGTAAAAGAAATAAAAAGTTTTGATGATGTTAGATTGCAGCTTATTTCCATCGCCTTATTTTTCATCATCGTTTCCCGTCATCCGTTTTCAAAATTTTGTTGACCAATTCATAATATTAATCGAAGGCCAATTCTACTAGTTTTGTGGGCGTTACAGTCAATTTTAATATTGACAGATTTTTCGTAACCCAAAACGGAATCCTCGAGTAACTCCATTCACATTTATTCGTATCATCATTCAGAGAATCGTCGTTGGTAGTTATGTTATTATTTTATATTACACTTTTGTTTATTAATCGTTTCTTTGTGGGTAAAGAATAATAAAAATAATCTTGTACATTCTTGAAATGAAGTTGTAAATTACTTTATGAAATGAACTGTTAACTATAATACATGATTACTATAGTATTCAGACATTACTCAATAATAGTACATTTATTGGAAATTACTGTTATACTGGAAATAACCGTTGTAAAAATTTAACACTTACTTTAAATTTGTTTAAGACAATTGAATAAAATTAAGACAACATTCAAATGGTGAAAAATTTCATGATTTTAAAAAAATATTTGAAATATTGGATGATTTTATTTTATTCGACAGTCCGATTGACCATTTTTTGTTTTGATGCTTTTTTCAATTCTTGAATAAGTAACAGTGTTTATTTTAGATAAAAGCAATAATTCAAAGTTTTCTAGATTCCTAAAATTTAGTAGATTGTGATGCCTCAAACATAATTATAATCGAGACTAGTTACTTCGCGTTCCTCTTTGCCCTGTGTTTACTACATCACAGTGGATAGGATGCTCGCACTAAGAATTAGTACTGGTTACAAAACCAGCCTTTCTTGAGAAAGAAGCTGCCCATACAAACTGTGTGAAGGCTTTAGTTCCACGAAAGAAGTCTTAATTTGTCATTTAGTTGTTGCCTTGTTAGCCTAAGACTTGCCCCATCAAGAGTGTTTTGGTCTGTTCAAGGTTTCAGGCAATTAGCAAATATCCTTCAAAAAGTTATTTGCTTGTTCACGAGATGTTCAGAGAAATTCACGACAACTTTGTCGATAATAGGTGTTTGGATCGTACAGTGTGTTTGTTATGTTAGCTGAGCAATAAGGTCAGAGGATGACTGTTGTCGCGCTGCTAGTTGTCACAAAGTGCAATATTTTCTTGTGAATTTCTACACATATAAAGGTGATAAAACACTATTATTTTTTATTTTAGTGAGGAAAAAGGTACAGGTTTAACAGTAAAATAGAGTGAAAAATAAACTTAATACGAGGTGAAATGAAAGAGCAAAATTACAGCACAAGAAACAATAACGTAGAGAAAAATATTTCGAGACAAATCAAAAGAATTTTGGAATAATATTGAATTTCCAAATAAAAAATTAAACCACGAATTCAATGGCTTTAAATTTGAAATGAAATGTGGGTAAATACTATCTTCTTAATTTATTTTAAAGTACCGTTGATAAAATATGAACATTTTGTGTTTTTACACCATCGTGCTTCCAATTAGCTAACAAACAAGATTGAATATAAATCATACGTGCATATACCCCATAAACCCCGTATTATTCAAAATCTTTCCATATATTTTTAAATGTGAAAACAAAACAACCCTCATCTATTTGAGTTATGCAAACAAAACTACAATGTTCTTTACGTCAACTTGTAATATTCATACATATGCAATATTCCGAGTTTTGTGGATATCTGCTTTCTTTATAAATGCAGATTGTGAAATAGCTCTGGTTAGAGGATTCCAAAATATTACAGGCCTACACGGCTACTCCAATACAAGTTCCAACGTTCTTGTAAATGTTTAGTACAAAAGTTTCATCATGTGATTTAGATTGATAATTATAGACAGTGCAGTTTCACGGATCTGAAATGATACGATAATATAAAATGGGCATTTACCTTAAAACAGGCAAGTCAAACCGCGTTCCCAAGAGCTCCTTGCCCATGCCTGGTGCTCCTACGGGCACAGGCAACTTCCCCTGACTCCGAACTTATTTCCCCTCAAAATCCAGAAAGGGGGTACACGCACAAGATGAATCGGCGCACGACGGGGAATATGGCTTCATACAAAAATATGTTTACCAGATTATTTCTATCAATAACCGAGAATTGTATTATGTCTATATTCTTCACTACTTATTACTATTTGATGTTTAGTTTCTTACTAAAGTTTTCCTTACATGAACATTTTTGCTAAGTGACAGGAATGCGTTTGAATGGGGAATTTTTTTCAGGTTTTCGTTTTGTGTTGTGTTGTGTTGTGTTATTAAATCATCCAGTTATTTATTGTTTTTAGCAATAATTTAAAATAAATTAAGTAACAAGTCTACGAGTCTATAATTCTCGCTTACGAACGGACAGCGTTTTCCGCTGATAAGAATATTTGTCTGTTAAACCTTCTAACCTAAACGTAGAAAGTTCATGCTTTTATACCACTCATAAGTAAACAGGATTACAAAATCAAGATTCTTTTGATTCAATTATCTAAAATTTTACTCTCAATTGAGAATTTAAAACTGGACTGATGTATTATTTCATTTTAATGGATAATTTCTTTGCCTTTAAGAGAAAATGGGAATTAAAATAGCTAAATTTGTGACAATACCTGTGAAAATTTCTCAGAGTGTCATGGGTCAGGTATCCAGTGACGTACCGCCACTCCTGAGGAAATTTGTACAACACTTACTTTCAAATCTCGCGCCAATTTCTCTGAACGCAGTGCCGCGACCTTGACATGCCTTAAGATCCGAAGTCTCGCAATGACTATTCATTATTTCAATTTATTTCCTACGACATTTTTAGAATACAGTTTTAAGTGGATACCTTAATATTTATGGCGAGGATCTTAAAAATATACATAAGAACATCTCATGCCCTAATGGGCATTTCACCGGTAGCGGTAGCTCAGTGCATCAACTGATGTCACTGCAGCGCCTCTAACCCGGAGGTCCTAGGTTCGAGTCCTGACGGCAGCAGGATTTTCGACACTAGCTTTTCAGCCAGGTCGAATTCAGCTGCTGTCTGGAGGAGAATTCTAGCGGCCGGCTGCTCTGATCGGTAGTTTTCCGTGGTTTCTCCGATCAACACCAGGCGAATGCCGGAGCTACTGCCTTACCAAACGGGTCACGGACCGCGCGCGATCTGTTCTTCCTCTTCCTTGTCCTATCCTCTCCCCTTACTCACACACACTTACACTGACATGCACTACACTACCACATATTCCGGGAGACCGGTCGGGAACTTAGAGCTTGTCCCGACTGGGGCGGTGCCCCGCTGGTGGGAGAGTCCTGGTTAGGGGAAACCCCACTAGCCGACGACGGTAGGTCGGCGCCGGATCTCGCCATCCAGCGGGGGAAGATCACCGCCATCTCCCGAGAAAAAACCATTACTCTAACGGGACTAATGACCAAAGCCGTTGACGCGCCCGGAAACACGAAAACACCAAAGCAAACGAAAAGAGTGAAAAAACTCCCTTTGTATCGACCATTCAGCACAATGGAAAAATGCCTCTTCTGACGCAGGAAGCAATGAGTCCTGTTGAACGAATCGTTTAACCTTAGTGAACCTCTGTGGTTGATGAAACTCATGAGCCAAGTTATATGATCTATGTTTACAGGGTACTCCAGCAGAAAATCTATTCAACGCTCGATTTAAAATACGGATACTCGTTTGACACCTCCATACCCTTCACAATCCTTACGTGATCTACTAGTTTCGAGGGGCGCGTCTGGCGGGTATTTTCGCGTTAAAAGCTTATTTGCAAGTTCGTAAGCAAAAAGCACAATAATAAAATAATAATAAAAAAAGCACAGGCGTAACATGGAGTTGTGAAAATGTGCGTAAACTTTTCTTCCTATTAGTGATGATTAGTTATTAATGTAATGATTAGTTATGTAAAATTATGTAATGATTAGTTATTACTCAACAATTACTATTTTTTTAAGTGCATGCCATCACTTAAAGATCTAAAATTGAGCCAGAAAAATGTCCTGCAGACATTTTCCAGAAAAGTTTGAAAAGGAAACGGAGGCTTCATGTAAATAACAGCCCCCAAACTATTAAGAACTTCCGGAACTTTTTACTGCCGAGTTTCAGATGAAAAGCGTCTAATCTGTCTGATATGCGTGAGACATCCATCCATCCATCCATCCATCCCAATTCTCGGGAAGAAAATTATTTTGTATTACCTCAATTTTTCGCTCCCGTGATACAAAAATTGAAATATGAATTTACGAATATTATAGAAGAGAAAAAATGATCCCAAATGCTAACTTTCATTGAAAATTTGGAGCCGTTCTTAAAAAAATGCCATTTGATCATTTCAGAAAATGCACACTTGTGAGCTTATTTTCAGAGTAAACTTTTGAACAAAACTTTTCAACAAAAATTAGCCAAGTACCCATTCCCCAATGACAGTCTTTTTTTCGACACATTTAAAAAATTGTGCAGCGAAACGCCGATACCCACAGGCCGCCGTAGTTGCGTTTTCCTCATAACACTGGCTAACTTCTCAAAAATGTTTAACTTTGAGCTTATCATACGTCATTTTTCTATTGGTTCCCGGTCTGTCAGCTTGTCCGTCCGCCGTCAGCCTGTCCGTCCGCCTGTCTATATGCCCGTCCATCTCTGTACACTTCTAGCAGCCTTAAGCGTACGGAAACGTTTCTTAAAAATTAATATTCCTCGTTCAATCTGCCTGATGTTTCGGCTCCTTGAATTTGAATATATGCGAGTACAAGTGCTTCAAACGATTTCTCATTAAGTTTCTCAAAAACTCAAACGTTTACTCTGAAAATGAGCTCACAAGTGCGCATTTTCTGAAATGATCTAATGGCATTTTCTCAAGAACGGCTCCAAATTTTCAATGAAAGTTAGCATTTGGAATAATTTTTTATCTTCTATAATATTCGTAAATTCATATTTCAATTTTTGTATCAGGGGAGCGAAAAATTGAAGTAATATAAAATAATATATTGTTCCTAATATAAAGTAATATATTATGGGAACCGCCACCAGGGAGGACGGTGGGGAAATACCGAAATGCTAGCCTAGAGTAAAGAGATTAGAAAACTAACTAGTGCAAGAAATTCTTTGCCATTCTGTAGCACCACTATTTTCTGTTATTTTTTTCTGTTCTCGAATGTTGTTATATAATGATTTCAAACGAGTTCTATCGAGTTGGGATCAGGTAATGAAGTAACATAGTATTACTCATTTACCGTGACATGCTTCTCTTCAAGGTTGCTTTATTTTTTTGCCTCTGATCACATCATTATCTATTAGCAATTGATTTAATATTCGATATCTGTGACTTTCTTATTGGTAAACAAATTTCTTTACGAAATAGAATTATTCATCTTATATTTACTTACTGGATCATGACGCGTATACTCTTGAATGCGTTGAAACTTAGAACAAGGTCCCCTTTTATTTTTGGATATCTTTCTACGATATTTAAGCTTTTTATAAGGAAAGCGATACAAAGTTGTCGAATACTTGTTTGCCGTTTTTAAGCAAACTTATAGGATATGTAGAGGGGTTAGTTTATTTAGGGTATATATTTTCATGACCGTTCGCTTACATAAGAGAAAAGTCAATCTCTGGGTAATATTATTTTCTATTGCGGTGTATCCGTGTTGTAGGCGAAAGCATGGTACAATACAGAGTACTCTACTCTTCATGACAGAAGTACAAATTCCCAAGCTTTTTTAAAATCAACTGAGAAACTTGTGATCAGCAAATGATTTTGTCGGAAGAAGACCTATGTGACAAAAATATGCTCACATACTCGTATTATAATGCCTTGTGAAGAAATCAAAGAGGTTTCAATGTCAAATATAGATTATTATACAAAATAATTCTATGCCGTGGTCGGAAAGAAAATTCATTGAGTAGAGAGTTGCCATTGATACTCGCGAGATTTGTAGTCGCCGTTGATACTCGCGAGATAGACCTTGAATTAATACATCACATCTGTCAAAAACGAAGTCAGACAATTACTTCAGCCGCTTCCGGGAACAGCAAATCATTCTCTCGTTCGCATATCTGGAATTCCGAAGCACGGTCAAGTTGTTTTCAAGTTCCAGTCTTCCATTCTTGGGTATAATGAGACTTTTCGCTTCAACAAGAATGGAAAATCTTTACATTAAAGGAAATAATGATGTTACGTAAGAAAATGAGAAGAATCGGTGGAAAAACAGGTGTTAAACCTGTAAAAGCAGTAGAGCAGTAAAGATTGGCGCTATGATACCAGCTTGAAATTGTTACTAGTCTTGCAATTCAATCTTATTAAACGCACATTTTTTCTGCTTGTAAACTCGTGTCTTTGGGCCCTTAAAACCTGGAGTTGTTCTTATGAACAAGGATACGCGTTGTTTTTTATTCTCCACAATGAAAAGGGTCTTCCTTTACATTTTTGGACGAGACCCCCACTACGTAGGTTGTTAGAAACATTTGACGTAGGGTTCCAGAGTAAAATTATTTTCACTTTTAAAATGATGATAATTTACAAAGTGCGGAATCTATTCATGAGCCCATCTAGTTTAAATTAATTCAATTAATAATCAAAATTTCTCAACGACATTAATTTTGAATTGCTCTGTATCCGGTTATCCAGCAAATTTAGTGACAGATGTTTCACATTATAAACAACACTTGTCACTTTTAAATGTGATGTGATACGTGTCTTTTAATGAGCCACCTGTACTGTTTGACCACTTACATCCTAGTTGTTTTGTAATATATTATTTAATTAAATTAATTTAATTAATTATGACATAAAAAATCATGTTATTCATTTCAAGGGGTACAGGTGGTTTTGTGAGCGATTTATAAAAGACACAAATGAAAATAAAATGGGTTCATTGAAAAATGTATGTCATTTGAATATCTTGATTGTTCCTGAAATTCTTTCTGAATATTTATATTTTACAATCCTCCTATTGAAAAAATCAGTGTATAAAACTGCTTACAATAATTCGCTCTTCGCTAATACATTTTAAATATTAAATGTTAATATAGCATATATACAGTTCAGTGATTATTATTGTAAAAAAATACCGCATTATGGCTATTTTATTTCTCACTTTCGTTTGAAATTATGGGAAAGTTTCATTGCAGACCAAGAATTCTAAACACCTACTGAAAAGTGTATCTCTCTGTGGCTGCTAAGTTCCTATGATACGTTCGACGCTGTCCTCAACGCCGCAAGTTCATTCCTGGGCGAGGACTTTCAATTTACATTGTTGACCCCAATTAGGATGAATTCGACAGCTGATTTTAAAGTGTAGTGTAAACAAAAGTCTCTAATGAATCAAAGTAACTCGAAGGGTGAAAACTCTATGTAGCCACCACTGTACTGATCAACTCACTATTTGGCCCTACACTTCCGAAAACAAAAGGTGTAGATTGTACATTAACACCCCATTTGAAATAGTATTGTAATATACATGCTAAATCGAACTCGGCAATAATATGTTTTAATAATTTATAAAAAGGCTTTGATTAAAGTACTTACATTTAGAGAGAAAACGTTGCTATTGTACAGCGAGAATAAGTTTCACTTACCGTGAGCTCAATGGTGCTGCTTTGGATACCCGGGTCCATGGTCTCATTAGAGTCTTCCGCGATATATATTGCTTCCGACTGACGCAGATCGCTCACTTGACAAGACGCCGAGAACTCCAGTAAAGTGTCAGACCGAGGCGGTCTCCTTTCGCCTCCGTTCCCCCGCCCGCCCGCCCGCGCGCCGCGTCTCCTCCCCACTCCCCGCGCTCTTGCGTTCGCCCCTCCTCACGACAGCCTTCGCGGGGCCTTCCTGCGCCTCGTTCACGGCCAGGGGCGGACTGTGTTGGGGAAGAATCAAACCAGATAGAAGCCGCGACTAAAAGAGCGGTTTTCCCTAAATGAAAATCCGACTCTTGATGAAAGTGGGGCCGGTAGCGGTAGCTCAGTGCATCAACTGATTTCACTGCAGCGCCTCTAACCGGGAGGTCCTAGGTTCGAGTCCTGACGGCGGCAGGATTTTCGACACTGGCTTTTCAGCTAGGTCGAATTCAGTCGCTGTCTGGAGGAGAATTGTAGTGGCGCGCTGCTCTGATCGGTAGTTTTCCGTGGTTTCTTCGATCAACACCAGGCGAATGCCGGAGCAGTACCCTACCAAACAGGCCACGGACCGCGCGCGATCTTTCCTTCCTCCTCCTTGTCCTATTCTCTCCCCTTACACACACTACACTTACACACACTACACTTACACTAGGAGGAAACCCTACTAGCCGACGGTAGGTCGGCGCCGTATCTCGCCATCCAGCGGGGGAAGACCACCGCCATCTCCCGAGAAAAAACAACAAAAAACATGCACTACACTAACGGGACTAATGACCAAAGCAGTTGACGCGCCCGGAAACACGAAAAAATCAATCAATCAATCAATCAATCAATGAAAGTGGGGATTGGTCAAAATCCCCAAAGTTTCGATTCGGCTGTGTTTTCTCACAGACAGAATTACCTTTGTTTCTGCAGCGACTATCATCGCGAGGTTCTGGAGTTCGAGTTTCGACGGTAGCGCATTTTCAACACGGACTCTGTAGGTAGGTCGAATTCAGCTATTGTCTGGAAAAAAATTCTAGAGGCTTCTATCTGATCTGATCGGTTATTTTCCGTGTTTTCTCGGATTAATACCAGGCAAAAGCCGCAGTAAGACGGAAGCGAGTTCTCGGGATCTTGCCAAGTGTGCAAATCGCCAGTCGGAAGCGATATTTGTCGCGGCAGGCACAAATGTGACCATAGGCTAGGGGATCCAAAGCAGCACCATTGAGCAACAAACGAGCCAGGGACCACGCACAATATTTCCTTCCTCTTCCTTGACTTATCCTCTTTCCCTACTCACACACTCAGTACACTACTACGTATGTAGGGACACCATCCGTGAGCTTGGAGCTTGTGAGTTCAGGAAGGGGGAATTTCTCGCAAGTCGTCGTGCAGGCTGGTGCTGGAGCTCACCATCCTGCAAGGGAGGAAACTCCGCCCCCTTCCGGGTTAAAACATTCCCTGCTCTAAGGAGACTAATGGCCATAGCAGTGGACATGCCCGCAAATATCAATCAATAAATCAAATATAAAGAACTGAAAGATATTCTGTTTAATTTTTAAAAAAAATAAGGAAAGAGACTTTATTAAGGAAATTGAATCTTGAAATTTAAACAAATTAAAATTCAATTCATCCTATTTTATTTTATTGATAGAAGTTACTTATTCCCCACTAAATAATAAAACATTACCTTAAAAATCTGTTGTAGCACTTCGTAATGTCTGAAATTTCTCATGGGGATACCGTTTTTGTTGTAATTTTTTTTCTTCGCGGGGATATCTCCTATTGCTATTAAACTCTTGTTTATCTTCTCTACATTGATTTCGCCGACACCTGATGAACAAACTGAAGAGCTAAAATTATGATTTCCCATAATTTCTACAGTTTTCACTGTATTCTCTGGACTTTCCGCTGTTTTCGTTAATGCTTCGGGAGCCACTGATCTCGACGCTCTCTTCACTAACAAAAAGGATTTTTGGAAGCCAACTACGGAAAAATTCCGACATGAAACACGAGTTTGCCAATCTAATTACTCCTTTAAATCAAGTTGCACAAGGAAATCGTAGTTTACGCGACTTCGAGATTTTCTTTTCTTAAAATCGTGATCACAAAGATTAAACTGATAGAAACATCTGTCGTACCTCATACGGTGATCGCCACTTATGTTGCACAATGTATGCACGATTTACAGAACAAACCCTAGCACTCTTTTCTTTATAATATGCGTATTGTGACTGATGCTAAGAAAATTTCACTGAAGTCCCTTGATAAGTTGTCTGTTGTATTTCACGAGGAAGAGTCTATAAAGAGCAAGGTCAGGAGGGCACCCCATCCCTAGGATGCAAAAGGACTCAGCAGTAAAATTCGTTTCGTTGACACGACGAAAAGCAGTAGTAGAATTCGTTTCGCTGTCACCTATCCCTTCTGGGAACAGAGTGAACATTTGAGTTACTAATATTTCTTGAAACCCTATTCAGGCAGAGGTCATTCTTTTCGGCACTTGTATCAAAGACTGATCAAACACAATTCGTTAGTGCAAGGGCAAGAAACGCGCACCCGCATATTTACAATAGATTTTTTAGATCTGTACGTGCTCAGTGGCCACTTTTTCTTGTTGTGTTTTGTAGAAAATTGAATAAGAAATACCCCTATATTTTTTTCAAATTTTTATCTGAGCGAGTTCATACAGAAAGTTTAATTTTTTAAAAATAATTACAATTTTTAATGAAATATTTATTTTTTGAAAAAGTATTTTACAGAGGAATAAAATACACAAATCAAAACATGAAATAAAACAAACCAGGAATTTTAATGTTAAGTATATTCGGAGATCGATCATATTTTGCGGAGTACGCATATATTCCAAAATTTAATATAGGCATAACTATACAAATAACCAATTTTCAGGTAAATAAAGAAACTTGTGTCTCTTTTCTTGATGTGGCGATTTAATAAAAAATATCATACATTTAAAAAAAGCTGTATCAATTCTTGTGCGATTTGATGTGGAATGGCTCGTATTTGAATTCGTTTCGCTGTCATCCATACTTTCTGGGAGCAGAGTGAACATTTGGAATACTTATAACTCTTGAAACCCTGTTCAGGCAGACGATGGTTATTTTTATAGTTCTCCTTTTTTTGATGTCCGGATTTAAGAAAAAAATTATCGTACATTTAAAATAAGTCGTGTCAACTCTTGTGCAATTTGACGCGGAATGGCTCCTGTTTATCCCCTGAGACTAATACAGTGTACAGAGTGTTAGTGTCTCATTTCCCGTCCCCATCACCATTTGGTGCTTTTCCGTATTCTGAGAATATCGTTAATCCAGAATGCAATCCGTTCCAGTTCACTGGCCAAAACATGCTCAAATTAAGGGGGTGTGATTTAGGGGCGGAGCCGGACTGCAAGAACCAGGGCTACTAGGTGCTCAACAGTCTGGAGCCCCTTCTTTTAGTTAATGAACAAAAAAAGACAAATTATTAATATTTACCAGAATAAATAAAATAATTATTTAATAATTTTTGTTACATAATTATGTTTTCTTACTACTTACTTATAAAATGTCCACTTATTTATAATTATTATTTCAATGATACAAACGTTTTAGTCACAATTAATTAAATATATTTAAAAAGCTGTATAATTATTAAAATAGTAAAAAATTGCTCTTCCATATTTATCAACTAAAAATAAATTTTTCTGGGGGTCACTATTGTATTTTATTACTATTATCTAGGACCCTTCTGAGGTTAGCTGCGTTACGTAGTTTGCTTAGGCGAAGTACTTCCTGGATTGCAACTCCTGGTGGAAGATTACATGTAACGAAAAAGCGCGTCCAAAGTTAGCAGCCCAAGCCTAAAAGATTATTTCACTCAAAATTGTAGTTTTTGTAATAATGTAATTTGCCTCAATTTTTGTTGCCTTGCCTTTCAAACACGGAGAGTGTTTTTAGCAACTGAACTCTTCAATTTGTTTCATAACCTTTAGTTGTCATTTTTATTTAACCTGAAACTAAAATGTATTCTTTTATCTTGAAACGTTTCCGTTTACCGCTAAGCCAGTTTTCTCCTTTGCAATTTTAGAAATAATGCAAGATTGTATTTGCTGTTGTTGCACTACTAGTTTTACAAGAAGTCGCATAGCATTCCGAATCATGTCTCATATTGGCACAGGTTACAAATAATAATGAAAGTGGTATCGTAGGCTTCCGCGGCCAGAGTCATGATCTGGGCTGTCCGGGTGACGCCGCGTCGAAGGCTGGGGTACCGACGTTTCGACCGACATATCGCGGTCCTCATCATAGCCCTGAAGAGGACCGCGATATGTCGGTCGAAACGTCGGCACCCCAGCCTTCGACGCGGAGTCACCCGGACAGCCCAGATCAAAAATGAAAGTGTTCTGTTTCCCACTAAAGCAAACTGCACTCAACCGTTGACATTCTGAACTTGCATTAGGAACTAAATGCTTATGCGGTGGCCTATTTATTTATTTTATAAATAGCGCAATGTGGTTTGTCAAGCACAGGAATGTAATTCGCATTGTATCATAATCAAAATGAGAAAGTCAAAATAGTGATTTTTTAGAATGATCCAATAATTAGAGTGAAATGTGAACGATGTTGTATTCTTATACACAACGAAGCCAAACTGCTTTCAGTTTCTTGCTGAACTATTTTTAAGGAGTTTTAAGTAAAGGTTTATTCAGGCTAAACCGGCCCTTGGATTATTCTGTAACTGTAGCGATTAGAGGCCTTCTGACATTCATCAGACTGCTTTAATTTCAGCTTTCATTGTTTACATATACATGAGAGATACGACCAAAAACAGTTTCATCTTGTACAGTACTAAGAGGTATTGGAATATTTGACCCTCAAGTGATTACGGTGCTCCAAAAATTTTCGAGGGCAACCAGCTTTAAAGTTTGTGAACGCGACCATGGTGGAACCATCATGAGGCGACCTTAGTGAGCTCAGAAAGTCAGTGACAGGAACCAGAAATGTCGTTTCTTTCCTTGTTCAATTCAGTCATTTGCATGGTAAGTTGGCTGTTTAGAATAGTGAGAGAGGTTTTCCTCATGTGGAGCCTTTGGCATCATTCACCAAAGAAGAATATCCCGACATCCGAGATCAACAGACCCCTAGATTTTTTATGATGACTTATAAAATGAGACTCACAATTCACATTTTTTATAAAGACATATAAAACCTATTTTTTGAGTGGGAGAGGAGATGAGCCGGAAGAACAAACACGCGAAATGTCTGACGCGCGTCCAGTTACCCCTAACCTATTCCATCCTTGCCTTTTTCCCCATTTCCACGGGGTCTGCAGCATAGACTAAAGAGGTATACATCTTTACTCTATGTCTGCAGTATTGGGGGCGGGCTCAGTTTTTATTGAGTTTCCGCACACTCCATCTTTATCCTGATTTGGCGGGAAGCCCTTCATGACGCCAACCACAGGGGACACAAGAGCACATTACACATCAACAACACACACAATGGGGAGGCGGGATCCAAACCCACGATTCACCGGTGCGAGACCGCCTCGGCACTACTGCCTTGCCGATCTCGGCTATCCGGATCGGGGCCCAGTTATCCTTACCTAAAAGTGGGAAGTTGTCATTCACAACGGAGCTGTCATTTTGAAAAGTTCTTTACGAAAATTCTTAATAAGTTGGCAGTTTATTATTTTTATTTTTTTATTTGCTTACTTTTTCTTATATATTGCAGTTGTATTTAGTTTGATAATTACAATAATAATAAATTTATTTCCTACGGTAGATTCCTATGGTAGTTTCCTATGGTAGATTCGAAATATTAATTTTAGAATATTAAAGAAGACAACAGCCTCGTTCTAATCGGCTCCTAAAATTTGAAGTTGATTTGAAGAAAATATCGTTTAAGTGTAAGTGTAAGTACGAAATTGGAAGTTCTTTTTCACAGAGAACTTTTGAGTTTTCAAAAAACTTTATTGAAAGTACTTCAACTCACAAATTCAGTAATGTATACGAATCGTTGAAAATGTGCATATTAAAGGCGCGAGAGGTTTTTTAAAGTTTGTAATTTTTGAAAAAACAAATTAATACTGCCAAATGAATTTTATATCATCTTAAACTGCGCATTTCTTGCTTCATCTTGTAATTAAATTTTCTGAAAGTATAATTATCTCTCTGAATACATCCTTCTGTAAAAATCCTTTTAATAACTTAATATGGTTCACAATCACTGTTATTTTCTAAATGTTCGATGTAATAACCCCTGTAAATGATTCCCAGAAAACCGTCAAGAGTTTACAAAATTCGACGCGTCGCTTCGCCATTATGCACAGAACACCTGAGTTCCCGAGTCTACCCTTCAGATTCGGGTGATTTAATGATGATGGCGGGTGCGAGAACTACGATTGTTGGTTGGAAGAGTGATCGATTAATATGGGTTCGAAGTACACGGGGTTGTTGAAAATGTACCCTTTAATAATGACCGGAAGTCTAATGTTCCTTCTTTTACAAGACGTTCGTTGCGTTCTTGGTGTCGTTAATCTACCGGCATCCTACTGCTTCTAATATCCATTGGCTGAGATACTGTTCGTTGAGTCGAATTCAAAACCTGGAATATTTTGGTGCAATTAGTCGCGTGCAATTGTTGTATGAAAAATGTTATTTGAAAAATGGAGTTATATAATAATAATAATAATAATAATAATAATATATTATTATTATTATTATTATTATTATTATTATTTTCTTTACGATGGTTAAATTTGTTAATATTATTTATAGGACTGCCTTTTTTAATATTTTTGTAATTCCTGGAAGGTCTTTTGTTGTTTTAGGCAGACATATTTTTTTATCAATTTTTAATTATATATTTATTTTACATTTTTTTAGAGGCCAACGTTTGGAAGGTTATTGGCCTTCTTCGTCAGGGTCTGAATTATCGTAATATCTTTTGATTTTGAAATAATAATAATTATTATTATTATCATTATTTAGGTAGTTATAATAATAATTATTATTAGTATTATTATTTAAGTTATTTCAAAATCAACAGATACAACATATTACTGTAATTCAGACCCTGAAGAAGAAGGCCAATAACGTTGATATTTAAAAAATGTTAAAAAAGTATAATTAAAAATTGATAAAATATAAATGTCGAAGGACCTTTCAAGAATTACAAAAATTTTAATATTATTATTCCTCCAATTCCCGACTAAAGATGGTACGAGTCGGTTGAATATAAAATCTACTCGGTTGCAACGAGCTTTCTAAGAAGTAGAACTAGGAACTGTCGTTGCCTCTACAATATTTTGCGCAAAATGTAGGCTCTTCCCAATTAATAATAATAATAATAATAATAATAATAATAATAAATTATTATAAGATACACTTTTTTACTTCATTGTAATTTAATTTTCTTAGTATCGGAGAATATCCACTGATGTTCATGAAAAAACAAGTAACACTGAAATAGCATTGTACGTTTTTCAACATGCAAAGAAACAACTCTGAATTGCGTCATGGTTTCTCCTTGCCTGCGAGTGCAATGTTGTCTATTCACTTAACTCATTTACTTCTTTTCACAGGTAAACATGATTTGCAAGTCTCTGGATCGGATAATTAAATCTCAATCTGCAAAACGTTATCAGTTCAGTCAAGTGCTCAAACAGGCCCGACCGCGAAAAGAATCCCAGAAGTATTTTTTTCAGCGGTTCTATGTATATATTTTGAGAGTGCTGAATTCGTATATGATGTTTGCCCTCTCAAAAAATGTCGGCTTCACAGAGATAATGACCAAAAAAAAAAAAAAACTAAAATTTCGTCTTGTTTTTAGTTTTACGCTTATGTCTTCAGATATGCGTTTATCGAAACAATTGTTATTTATAAAAGAAAGTCAATACAATTTCCTACAAAATGCATATTTCAACTTTAATTTTATGAAATACAGTGTAGGCGCTAGAGAGCGCAATAAACGTCTACTTTTTTGGGCCTCTAACCCAAAGCAGGAGGAAGTTCTTTTCCAGCCATCCTATCTCGCGGAGTTGCACTAGTTTCACTTTATCTTGTTTGGAAACAACTATCGTGAACTAATTTGCATTGTTAACTGATTAACACTTCGATACTCACAAAAAGTTGAGAGGTATTTTCTCGCGTGGAGTATTTTCAATTGGACATAACACGAATAAACAATGCAATTCATAGAAATGTAAGTGAAAGTTCTATATCATCCCCTTCAGCACACAGACCATATGGAAACTAAAAACGAAAGCTGATAACGGAATGGCAAATGACTAGAAACACTAACTACAAAAGATAAAGAGAAAACACACAATTTAAGATACTCTAACATACAAAGTTATCTATTCCAAATGCAACCTAATTCAAATCGGCTGTGGACACCCATAAACAGTAAACCAGAGGAAAAGCAAATATTACTCCTTTAAACTTCCAAACACGAAATTATGAACATACGAAGTAAGAAAAGGCTGATTACATCGCCGAAAATTTGGAATTTGAAATAGAGTTAAAGAAAACTCAATTTCTCTCAACAACTCAAGCAATTTCATCAACTAGAGTAATGAGAGTATGTGTATCGCAAGGTTATGCTCTATTACCACTTCTCTTTACTGTTTATATTCTCAGAAATTCCGACATTAGGAGACTCAGATCTTGCGCTTTTCACAGACGATACTGCAATACATACAACTCAAGCAGGTATAAATATAGATTAATTGATTGATTTTTTCGTGTTTCCGGGCGCGTCAACTACTGTGGTTATTAGTCCCGTTAGTGTAGTGCATGTTTTTTTTTCTCGGGAGATGGGGTGATCTTCCCCCGCTGGATGGCGAGATCCGGCGCCGACCTATCGTCGGCTAGTGGGGTTTCCCCCTAACCAAGACTCTCCCACCAGCGGGGCACCGCCCCAAGCGGGACAAGTTCTAAGCTCCCGACCGGTCTCCCGGAAGATATGGTAGTGTAATGCATGTTAGTGTAAGTGTGTGTGTAAGGGGAGAGCATAGGACAAGGAAGAGGGAGAACAGATCGCGCGCGGTCCGTGGCCCGTTTGGTAAGGTACTGCTGCGGCATTCGTCTGGTGTTGATCGGAGAAACCACGGAAAACTACCGATCTGAGTAGCCGGCCGCTAGAATTCTCCTCCAGACAGCGACTGAATTCGACCTACCAGAAAAGCTAGTGTCGAAAATTCTGCCGCCGTCAGGACTCGAACCTAGTACCTCCCGGTCAGAGACGCTACAGTATAAATATAGAGGAATATAACATCGAGGCAGATATTTGTGGCTCTCTAACGTGGTGGTCGACATTGGAGAATGAAAATAAACTCGTCTCCAACACAGGGGGAAAAAACTTCAGTCTTTGCAAACCAAAGTTAATATCTTCCTTAGTATTAAATAATACTACAATTTCCTGGCTTCCATCTGACACACCAGTGAAATTTCTTGGAGTGCACGTTGAGAGCAGGTTAACTTGGTATAGGCACATTCAAGGAATAAAATCCAATTCATTCAAGTCAGTCTGTCTGTCTATCCATTTATCTGTCCGTCTGTCTGTCCGTCCGTCAGTCCATCCGTCTGCCCGTGGTCAACGCTAGCGCTAAAACGTTCAGTCGATTTTCTCCAAAATTGTTATTTTCCGATCTGAACGAACTCGACGCTTTGAGAGTTTGAAACGAATATTTTGATTTTTGAGGGTCTTTCCATGAAGCCTCAGAACCATTTTCAAAATGTTCTAAAAAATGGCACCAAATTCTTATATTAAAATTACTTTGATTAAGCTTACGCAGTATAGAGAAAGTATTGTAATGTTGCAAGGGAAAACGGCAAATTTTCAACAGAAAAACTCTTCTTGCCGGGCTGTGCTAATGAAAAAGTCGTGTCACTATGTAAATTACTTCTTCTAACAAATTTGGAGGTCTGATGTCGCCCAGGGTCTGGGTAGTGTAGGTGATGCTAGTTAACCCACACCAGTAAGCACCGAGAAACCCTCCTGTAATGAGATCGCAACCGTATGGCTGTAATGGGTTTGCCGTTGCGTGGCCGACAAGTCCACTCTCTCACCTCCTCTCGGTGGCCCCTGGTAAGGCATCTCGGGGCAACTCGAGGTGCAGCCAAGAGGGATGGGTGAAAGACAAGTCTCCGACGCCTTAAAACGGGAGCATCTAGCTGAGGAAAGGAAATCCCTAACAGAAAAAACATCTTGGAGACCCCATGTCAGGGGGAAGGGGGTCGGGGGTCTGCAGCTCACGACCCCGTCGTGCTCCTCGGAGCGACTGGCAGCGGACACTTTGGAGGAAGCCTCGGACGCGGGAGCGTATGGTGGCGCGCCCCGTGAACAACAGGCCACCATTTATGACGACTCTAGCTTGGAACGGTTCACGATTAGGATTCCCTTCGAGGCGAGTCGCAGCGCATATTGTGCCCAGAAAGGGGGTGGAGGTTATATGGCCACTGATCTGAATAACATGGTTTGGCATCACGATACTATCCACAGTGATGTCCCCCCTAACCTTTTCATACTCCAAATCCAGAAAGAATTACAAAGGTAAGCTCTCCGCTTTGAGTCATTTTCCTAAATGTCCGGGTCCAAAAGCATCTAAAGGAGACTTTATATGTGAATTATGCTCCGACAACTTTGAAACTAAATCAGGGCTCTCACAACATTTGCGCCACGCTCATCCAGACGTAGCTAATAAAGCTCGAGCTGCCAAGGTACAACGTAGTGGTAGGACTGCTGTGCCTAGAGCAGGGAAAGTCTTCTCTTCGGATGATATTATGAAAATGGCTGCATTGGAGAAAGAGCAACCAGAGGCGTCGAACGAGAATTTGGCTGCTCTGCTGGGTAAGACAGCCCGACAGGTGGGTGAGAAAAGAAGAAAGACTACATTACTACACTACTATCGAAGATATTTAGCAGTCATTGGAGCTGAAGCTACTGTGACTGCAGAATCCCCATTGTCCCCATCTGATGGTCGGAGGTCCGATGATTCAGTTAGACCTTCTACTAGTGCTGCTGTTATCGCATCGCCTCCCAGGGTTATTAGCCCCCCGAAAACTCCAGTGAGCCAAATTCCTATGCTTATTTCTTCTTCTCCCCTGTATCGAAGACCTAATCTCAAGACAGAAAGTCGGTAATCCCCTGTTCTGACACTCTTCCAAAGGGGGCCGAAACGTCTTTACAGGTAGAGATAAGCAAACAGCCTTGTGTCGATTCCCTTCCAAAACGTCGTCCCGGAGGAACTTGCAATGGTAGACATGGTCTCCCCAGAAGCAGATAGGGGGCGATTCCCGAACGAGGAGGCCGCTACAGTTTCAGAGATGGATCATGGGCTTTCGGGTATACCCCTCCTCTTTGATTCTGTTTTATCTGTTATTGATATGGCCCGTTCCGACACCGCTGGTCGGTTAGGATGGGACCAAACTTTTACTGAGTCCCCGGCTGCTATGACGCCCGGAGACGCAACTACTGAAACTAGTCTTAACAGGGCCACACTAGATGCCACACCTAACTGGAAGGAAAACATTTCAACTTGGATAGGAACTTAGGGTATTTCTCAAACTAATGTAGATCAAGAACTCGTTGAGTTGGGAAATGAACTCAAAAGAAATATTCAATCCCAGGACCAATTGAACGAGACCTATGTCACGTTAGTGGCGATTTAAGTCCTCTGGGGTTATGCGCAGCCAATCAAAAGTCAGTGCCCTCAAGACGTTGGGGATTATGTCTCGAGGTAATCTACGGACTATCTCGTTAATTGCTCTCTGAAGCTCTATTAAGCTCTACACACAATTTGTAAATTACGATGGAGCAATTTAGCGTCGCTGGTAGTAAATGCAGAAAATGAACTTCTTGGTCCCGTGAAGAAGTCTAGGGAGCCCAGGGGATCCAAAAATGCCTAAGATATACCTAGTTACCACGACTTTAAGTGGGAAGTGTATGCTATTCAATTAAGCATAAAGAAAATTGTGTAGTCAGAATCCATGTTCTGTGTGAACTTTATACCGAAAAATTGATTTACGGCAAAACATCTGTTAGTCCGTTCGTCTAAAGTCAAAGCAACCGTTCGGCTGATTATCTCCAAAATTAATTTCCCTAATCGATCTGGTTGATGTCGCGGTCCCTTGAATTTCACACTGATATTTTAATTTTGAGGGATACTTTACATGAAGCTATTGGGACATTTTCAAACCAATGGTGCTAAAACAGCACCTACTTTCACGCCTTGAATAATACTACGGTATTTATACCACAATTTCTATCCGAATTAACACATCTCAGTCATTTTTTGTAACGCTCATTTGAAATCGTAGAACACTGGTGCGAAAATTAAACACTCGTAGCTTCAAGCAATAGATTTTTTATTCAAAACTTTAAATGGAAATATATTTCTGACATTCAGTTCATTGTATAAGGTATGCTGTGTATTCACGAACATATCCGATGAATTTGCTAGCCTTACAAAATTCTGCGTAAATAGTGTGCAAGAAAGTAAAATAAATAAAAATGAATAAATAATACGATACTAGTAGCGTTGAAAAACACATGCAAATAGATCGAAAAATATATTTATTTATTTATTTTACGTCAAAAAAACAGTTAAAACTGCGTATGACGTGCTATGGGGAAAAGTGAATTGTGTGCACATTTTCAAAATTCTGTGATCCCTACACTAAGTCATATACTACTTAAATTTTGAATTTTGAAAAAACCCATGTAATAAAATTATTTTCAAGGATAAAAACAATAAATTTTGAATTTTAAAAAATTTTGGATCTTATTACTTCCTGCCGCGACAACATGGAAACGATAATTTGAATAATTGTATTTCCCACTGAATTCTAGAAGACGTGCACAGAAAATGAAGTTACATTTATGTCCAGAAGCAAAACAAGGGGCCATCTCAGCATTTGCTCAATGGATCAGGGAAACTGGACGAAAAACCTGATCGAGATGGGGGTCATTGACCCGGAAGCTGTAGTACAATAGTTGTTACAGGTTGTTTATACTCATTTATACAGTCCAAATGGTAAATAATGCATTATGTATCATTGATAAAATTAATGTTACTTTTCTTGTGATGCTCAGTATAGTCTCTAATTGTATAGAAACAGTTATGCAGCAGAAACGATTTCACTTGGGATTTAAACTTTTCTATTGAATTTAATCGTTTAATGTCATCTGGCAAAGTGTTGTAAAATAATGTACATGTATTGTATGTGAATTTTTTGTAATGAGCTGTTGATACTGTCACCTGATGAATATGATTTCTACGTCGAGTGTTATAGTAATAGTCTTCGGCATTTTCTGAAAAAATATTCCCGCCCTTGAGCAAGTCATTTTTTACAAATATATATACTAATATTATATATATATATATATATATATATATAATAGTATAAAAATATATAATAGTAATTATTAACTACTATAGTATTGTAATATTCTCCAAATATATAAAAGTATTATTTTATAATAACGCGAACGACAGGCAGCGTCGTCTGCTTGAAGTCTGGCTGTCTCGCCAGAAGTGTTAGAGAGGCCAGTAAAACTGTTTCGAGTGACACGGCCTTCCGCACACCCAGACAATGAAGCTGCGCGTTGCGTCTCACCGAGGAGACAAATTACCACGAATTGGCAGAGTGCTGCTTCGTAACCACGTCAGGCCAAAGGCCACACTCAAGGGCGTGATTCTTAACCCATTCAGATTTTACTGACAGCACTCTTTGTCACTTCACTTGAAAGTTTGGAAACAACGTTCTTGCAGAGCCGCTCCCTTGCCTCTTACTTCTAAGAATTTTGCGAAAAAAAGAATGTTGTACGAAATTTTTCATTGAAGCAGTTAGAAATTATACAAACAGTACGTCATCAAAATTTTAGTTTTTCATCCCTTTACTTTACCTGTAACAACTCATAACTCTTACAAACACCAACACGTATTTCATTTATTACTACATTTTTACTTTCTCGCGCTTAAGAAAGAAATTCTTAGGGAAGAGAAAATTATGTAATGCTGCGCGAAAAATCGGCGAATTATCGGCAGAAAAACTCTTATTACAGGACCCGAGAAACGAAAAAGTTGATAAATTAGTTGTTACATTTAGGAAAAAATCTTTTAACACGTGGTGTAGCCCGAATCTATGTTTTATAGGTCCTTGATACCGAAAAATTGATTGACGGCAAAACGTCTGTCTGTCCGTTCGTCCGTCTGTGAACAACGCTAAACCATTCAGCCGATTTTCCCCAAAATTGTATTCCCCAATCGATCTGCCTGATGTCGCAGCCCCTTGAATTTGAACCGATATTTTAATTTTAGAGGGTATTTACATGAAGCCCCTCAAACATTTTCAAAATTTCCAAATACATGGTGTGATCGATTTTGATTAAATTTTGTTTTGTGATTGTCTAATAAACGTTTAACCCTACTGTCGTCTAGTGGGGTTTCCCTCTAACCAGGACTCTCCCACAAGCGAGACACCGCCCAAGCCGGGACAAGCTCTTAGCTCCACGCCGCTCTCCAGGGATATGTGGTAGTGTAGTGCATGTTAGTGTGTGTGTGTGTGTGTGTGTGTGTGTGTGTGTAAGGTGAGAGGATAGGACAAGGAAGGGGAAGGACAGATCGCACGCGGTCCGTGGCTTATTTGGTAGGGTACTGCTCCGGCTTTAGCCTGGTGCTGATCGGAGAAACCACGGAAAACTACCGATCAAAGCCTAGTTGAAAAGCTAGTGTCGCAAATCCTGCCGCCGTCAGAACTCGAACCTAGGACCTCCGCGAGGCGCTGCTGTGATATCAATTGATGCACTGAGCTACCGTTCCCGGTTTCGGCGTCTTCCTAAACTACAATTAGGAAGATACATTTTTATCAATGAAATGTGTTCGTCAAAAATATATCTGCAAAAAAGGACAATGAAGTTTTCGAAAATATGAATATTATTTTGAGTAATTGGGCGACAAACTCATTCGACCGCTCTGAAAATCCTTCGCCTCGTGATCATAATTTTACAAGAGTTTTGAGGCCGTTGGATGGTACGTTCAGTTAGAATGTGTATATTATTTCATTCTCCTTTGTTCGTTTTTTACATTGGAGCTTTTGTTATACGTTTACAAATTGATCTTTTAGAAACTATTCAAAACCCATTTCAAATAAATATAAAATAAAGATCGCAAGCCTTCAGCCGCCTGCTCCAAATGTACGCAGTTGGATGCTACGTAAGTTAGAATTTGAATATTACGTCATATTTCATTTGATTAATATTTATTATATTAGATATAGATAGAAATTTATTCTACAATTGGGCAGATGATGCCCGGTGGCAGAATGCAAAATAACAATTACAAATAACATAATAATATATAAAAAAATAAATATAAACAAACAAATTGACTTTGTCATTTCCTATATATGCAGATGGCATTTAAATTCCTATACTAAACATTAAAATTCATATACACTAACATATAAATGAATAAACATACATATTACTATACTAAACATTAAAACGCATATACACTAACATATAAATAATAAACTTACTTACCAAATATTCATACATACAAATGTATACAAACACTTCACTTCACTTCACTGCACTGAATATAACTTTATCTAAATATTAATTGTTCATTACTTTTTCTGTATCACTTCACTATACGTTTTCACCCTACTGACTAATTTCCTATATTTTTTTTCTAAAACCTCGCGCTGAGCAAGGAAAGGGCTCAAAAACTGCCGCAGGCAAATCGTTCCAATCTACTATAGTTCTGTTTACAAAGGCGAATTTCCCTACGTCCGTTCTTTGTATTCTTGTTGATATTGATATTATTTGTATTATTTGTATTTGTATTTGTATTTATTTGTATTCTTGATGTATTGATATTATATTTATGTTATTTCATTTTAAATTGCGTCCTTGAATAACGTTAAATGTGAAAACCAATAGATGAGCGGTCATTGTCAGTTGTAATACATTGTTGTAACGCCGCACTGATAACTGAAGGCGATAATGATGGCTGCCTCTCGTTGGCAATACTATACACTAGAACCTGGGTGATCAGTTTAACTCTGCCACCGACTTGGAGTCTCTGGGACTCCTCTGACTTTGCGAAACTTCGAATACGTGCATATTCCTTTTTTTTTATAACCTGGATTCTTCTTGTACCTTTTGCTTCCACAGTTTTAAGTAATAGTTCGGGAGCTTACTGTTGTGGAATTCTTTGCACGAAAATTATCAGCTTTTGTTGGCGCGCAGG
Source organism: Teleogryllus oceanicus (assembly GCA_964035755.1). Taxonomy (NCBI): domain Eukaryota; kingdom Metazoa; phylum Arthropoda; class Insecta; order Orthoptera; family Gryllidae; genus Teleogryllus; species Teleogryllus oceanicus. Next base: position 20,666,633 of record CAXIVR010000005.1, read on the forward strand.
AGACCTAGGGCAAAGCAAAGTTTGACACGCACTCAGTGAAAGGTACACTGCGGTACACGGAGGTACACGGAGGTACACGGAGGTACACGGAGGTACACGGAGGTACACGGAGTCCCGCGTCAGTAGCAGTGTACCTTTCACCGAGTGCGTGTCACACTTTGCTTTGTTCGGTGGCGTCTCTGAAGAAAGGGCAATGTACAAAAAAACAATTCTAGTCTGTTAAGTAAGTGTGTTACTATTAATGACTACAATTTTGAAGAAAATGTGGCGAGAAAATATGGTTAGGAGTAAATTTGTGAGAGTATCTTCGAATTATCAAATTGAAACTGATCGTGACTCATCATACGGACAATCTTGTTTAGAATCTGAGGAAGAAAACGATAATGAATAGGAATTTCTTGGGAATGCAGAACCCGAAAAAGAATTAACTCAGAATACAAAATACTATTGTGGAAAGAACAGTGTGCAAGAATTGTGCAGAAAAAGATGACTAAAGAAACTTAAGTCAGAATTTTTGGGTTTGCGGTAGTGACATTTTTACTGGATTTTCAGTTTTAGATTTATAATAGTTTTCATTAACACATTTTCCAGTTTTTATTATAAGGATAAATTCGTTAAATTAAAGGTCTGCATAACTTTATTCAACCACTCCTAATCACATGATTTTCCCTTATTAGATAGCGTATTAACAAATATATAAGGATTAATATTCCCTTTAGTATTCATTTATCGTAAGTTTCAATGTTCTTCGAAATGCAAATCAATACTGTAATATTTGAGAAAACATGTCATGAGTCCCTGGGACTCCACGTCCGTATTAATGTGACCGAATTCGCATGTCAGCAGTTAAGGGTTAAAACATAACCCTGCTGTTCCAGTGAGAGAAAAGTGAAGGAATTGCAACACTTCTTCTGGGACAGCTCCTTTTACAGTATTTCTCCGACAGTCCCTTCACTCACAACCTCCTTCCTTTCACCTGCGCCCTTCCTGATTGATTGATTGATTTTTTCGTGTTTCCGGGCGCGTCAACTGCTTTGGTCATTTGTCCCGATAGTGTAGTGCATGTTTTTCTCGGGAGATAGCGGTGATCTTCCCCTGCTGGATGGCGAGATCCGCCGACCTACCGTCGGCTAGTAGGGTTATCCCCTAACCAGGACTCTCCCAACAGCGGGGCACAGCCCCAGTCGGGACAAGCTCTAAGCTCCCGACCGGTCTCCCAGAATATGTGGTAGTGTCGTGCATTTTAGTGTAAGTGTGTGTAAGGGGAGAGGATAGGATAAGGAAGAGGAAGGACAGATCGCGCGCGGTCCGTGGCCCGTTTGGTAGGGTACTGCTCCGGCATTCGTCTGGTGTTGATCGGAGAAACCACGGAAAACTACCGATCAGAGCAGCCGGCCGCTAGAATTCTCCTCCAGACAGCGACTGAATTCGACCTAGCAAAAAAGCTAGTGTCGAAAATCCAGCCGCTGTCAGGACTCGAAACTAGGACCTTCCGGTCAGAGGCGCTGCAGTGCCATCAGTTGATGCACTGAGGCGCGCCCTTCCTGTGGTCTGGGCATAGAGTAAAGAATTATACCTCTTTAGTCTATGGTCTGGGTCATACCTGCTCAAAGCGAAACAGACTGCGTCTTCATTCACTGTTTTCATGTTAACTTAGGATGCGCATCGGCAAAGAGCAACGTAGATTTGTGCTGGAGGAGCATTTTGGAACGCAATTTTTCAAAGAGTGCCAGGCAACATTCAAAGAAAAATGTTAATCTGAGTTTATTCCGAACAAAACCATTAGTACCATATTTCGGTTAGTGAAATGCTACTGCGAGGCAGGGAGCGTGTTTGATCGGGAAAGCAGTCGCCAAAACAGTGCTCACGCAGCAAAAACTAGAGGAAGATCGAGTTGTTCTTTCAACTTCCCCGAACAAAATGATTAAGGAAGCTGCTGCAGCAATGTAATCTTTCGTATGGAAGTGCGCACTGTGCCACAAAAAAATTGAAAATGCGCGCATTCAAACAGCTTAGAGCTTAAGGTTCCCGATCGGGTTACTCGCATGAATTATTGTAATTAGCTACAACGAATCGTTAACGAAGGTCTTGAGGCACCCGATAAAGTGTTTTTTAGTAATGAAGCTTGACAACATCTGGATGGATGTGTTAACCAGCAAAAGTCTCTGGGGTACCGAGAGACCATTGAAATAAAAGAAGATTGAAGTATTGGAAAATGTGCCATTTGTCAACGCAGATAAATTGGTCTGTTGTTTTTCAAAGAAACAGTAACGGGCGATACTATGAGAATATATTGTTAAATTTTGTTTCCCGTCTTGAAAAGAATGAGATAATTTTTTGGTTTTAGCAGGATAGAACGACATCGCATTCTGCCAAGTCGATAATGCGATTTCTGGAAGAGTTTCTTTGGAACAATAATTTCACGGGGTTTGTGGCCCCCTCGTTCGCCTAATTTGTCCCTATCGGATTTTTATCTTTGAGGATGTCTTAAAAGTAAAGGTTATGGGAACAAGCCTGCTAATCTCAAAGATCTACAAAGAAACATCAAGGAAGCGATTCACATGATTGACGAAGAACCTTTACATCAGATTATGGCAACGTTCTCATGGGAGTTAATACTTGTAGCAACTGGAGAGTATTTTGAACATTTTTTGTGAGCTTGTTTCTGACACCAATTCTTCATAATAAATATTTTCCTTTTTTTCTTTACCGAATGCTAAACTAGCCTTCTTATTTTGGTTTGCAGGGAATTTCCAAAACATTTTTTCTGAAGGTGGAGATAAATGGGATAAAACTTATCAACAAAATATAAACTATTTTTTGCTCTTTCGAGACTTATTTATTTCTAATGTCACATTATTTCAATAATAATAATAATAATAATAATAATAATAATATTTGTTCTGCGAATCTGGAATTTATAATTTATTAATATTTATTTCAAACAGAAAAGTATAAAATATGTACTACATTTCTGGAGCATACTTGTTACGAAACTAAAACAAGGGAAGTTTATTATTTAATTTATCTGAATATCTTTTACATGTCAAGCTTATTTCACTTTTAAACAATTAAGGAAGAAATCACTGTTTTTGTCAATACAATATTCTTTCGACGCCAAACCAGCAGGCGCATGCCTTTCGCTTTGAACTCGTTGCCACGACGGTCATATGCTCTTCTCTCGGTGGCATTAGGGGAGAGGGGATCAAGCGTATGACGAATGAATGAATGATGCGTGAATGAAAAATAAATTTAAAAAAAGAATCAATTAGTAAACCATACAAAAACATTAGTTAGAATTAAGAAAAAAAAATAATAATATTTTTGTGTAATTAAGTTGCCAAAGTACTACTACAAAATTATTAAATTAGATTTAAGCTAGAATTAAGTTAGCTTTAGTTAGTATTAGCTTTTTTTACCTCTCCCTCTTAGCTGCTTAAGCCGCAAGGCAGCAGCGCAAATTGTATTGCCATAGTAAAATAAATTCCCGCCTTCTCAGGGTTACTGTGGAGGGGAAACAACAAAAAGGATCAAGCGTTCTTCCTGACAGCTTACCTGCTTGAAATCGCCAGCCGCTCTCCGACCCGCTCAAATATAGTTGCCTGTGCAATTCGCTTTTCCTGCTGTGAGTTGAATTTTAAACTGATCACCTGGTACTTTTATATATTTGTAGAATATTACAATAGCATAGTGTTTAATAATGGCTATTATATATTTTTCGATCTATTTGCTTTTGTTTGCCAAAGCTATTAGTATCATATTATTTATTAACTTCCAATTATTTTACTTACTCCCAATACTTTACTCCCATACTTCTTATGAAGAATATTGTAAGGCTAAAAAACTCATCGGATATGTTCGTGAGAACACTGCATACTTTATACAAAAAATTCAATGCCAAAAATATATTTTCATTTAAAATTTTCAATAAAAATATATTGCTTGAAACTACGAGTATTTAATTTTCGCACCAAATATTTTACGATTGCAAATGAGTTACAAAAAACGATGACTGAGATGAGTTAATTCGGAGAGAATCTGTGAAATAAATAGTATTATTTAACCATTACTAAACGCGAGAAAGTGCGTGATGTTTTTGCACCGCTAGTTTAAAAATTAAAACTATTTCATTAACTTTACCATTATGTTATTTGAAGATAAAAGTAAAATACTTATTCGATACAAAATGTATTGAGGATGTTACTTTTTCGTTACTCCCTCCCCCGATCGTTGTTCTCACGATGGTGAAACCTCCCTCTCCACTAAAGACAAGTATTTTAATGGTTACTAACACCTTTCATCATCCCTGTTATTTTGATTTTGCTTTTCATATCTCAATACTGTTGAGGACTCTGAAGTGAGAGATCTGGTACCTTAGTAAAATTGCCAACGTTTCGGTCGTCACACTGTTCCTTTCTTCGGCGCGACAAAACTAACGTGGGCAACTCTAAGACGCGAGATTCTCTCACAGCCAAGACATCATTGTGTCGGGGACCGGAAGCCCACGCCACCATTGTCGCTGTTGTTGAAACGACTGACAGGGAGGTCCTTGGATTCGAGTCCCGATACCGTTGGAACATTCGACACTAGCTAGAGAGAGAATAGCTAGATGGCCATTATCTAGAAGACAATTCTAGCGGCCGAACGCTCTGATGTAACATTTAGTGCGTTCTCCTATCAACACCAGGCGAATGCCGGCACAGTACCCTAACAAACGGGCTACGAGCGCGCGCGATCTTTCTTCCTTCTTCCTTACCACACCATTCGCGAACTTTGAGAATGACCCTGTTGAGGAGGTGCCCCTCTGAGGAAGAAACCTCGAAGAAGAATCCCTCTCAAGACGAAGACGCGGACGGGAGAGGTGGCTCCTTGCATCAACTGATGTCACTGCAGCGCCTCTGACCGGGAGGTCCTAGACTCGAGTGCCGAGGGCGGCAGGATTTTTGACACTGGCTTTTCAGTGCGGTCGGTAGAGAATTCTAGCGGCCGGCTGCTTAGATCGGTAGTTTTCCGTGGATTCTCCTAACAACACCAGGCGAATGCCGGGGCAGTACCCTACCAAACGGGCCACGGACTGCGCGCGATCTGTCCTTCCTCTTCCTTGTCCTATCCTCTCCCCTTACATACACACACACTTACACTAATATGCACTACACTTCCACATATTCCGGGAGGCCGGTCGGGAGCTTAGAGCTTGTCCCGGCTTGGGCGGTGCCCCGCTGGTGGGAGAGTCCTTGTTAGGGGTAAACCTCACTAGCCGACGGTAGGTCGGAGCCGGATCTTGCCATCCAGCGGGGGAAGATCACCGTACATCTCCCGAGAAAAAACATGCACTGCACTAACGGGACTAATGACAAAAGCAGCTGACGTTCCCGGAAACACGAAAAAATCAAATCAAATCAAATCGGCTCCGGATCGCACAGTCCAGCAGGAAAGCGGGAGAAATATCACCTCCAGGTCTAAAGACATTTACCGCACTAACGGGAGTAGGAACCAAAGCAGTTCACGTAGTCGGGAACACCACTCAATTTGCCATGTGAACATTTTGCCGTACCGCAAGTACGAACATTATGCTTGTTTATTCTTCATAATACCTACGGCGACTTCATTGCTTCCTTGAGCTCTTTTGAGAATATTCAGAATTTTTAAATATTCTGCGAATGCTCAGGGATACTTTTGTTGCTCTTGATAGCGGTTGCATCAATGAAATTCAGCTTTTTGAATCTCGTACTTCTTTTTATTTTCACGCCTTACGAAGCTCTTCTTAGGAAGAGAATTTATGCGCCGGAGAACAGCAAATTTGCGGTAGAAAAACTCTTATTGCCGCGCTCTGGTAACAAAAACTGGATAAATCCTGTTGCTAAATTTAGAAAAAATCCTCTAACATGTGGTATATCCATGTTTCGTTGGTTCTTGATACCGAAAAATCCATTGACGGCAAAACGTCTGTATGTCCGTCTGTGGTCAACGCTAGTGGCTAAACTGTTCAGCCGATTTTCTTTGACATTGGTATTCCGCAATCGTTCTGATTGAACTCGTGGCTTTGGGGGTTCCAAACGGATATTTTGATTTTTGAAGGTACTTCACATGAAGCCTCAAATACATTTTCAAATTTTTCTCAAAAACGGCATCAATTTTTTTTTCTTCTCGGATCTCGAAGAATTCTTCTTTAAATATCTGTTTTTTACGGTATAAGTGTTTGATTCTGTTTATTGATTGACTTATTTTTTCGTGTTTCCGGGCACGTCAACTGCATCGGTCATTAGTCCTGTTAGTGTAGTGCGTGTTTTTCTCGGGAGATGGCGGTGATCTTCCCCCGCTGGATGGCGAGATCCGGCGCCGACCTACCGTCGGCTAGTGGGGCTTCCCCCAACCAGGACTCTCCCACCAGCGGGGCACCGCCCAAGCTAGGACAAGCTCTAAGCTCCCGACCGGTCTCCTGGAATATGTGGTAGTGTAGTGCATGTTAGTGTAAGTGTGTGTGTAAGGGGAGAGGATATGAGAAGGAAGAGGAAGGAAAGATCGCGCGCGGCCCGTGGCCCGTTCGGTAGGGTACTGCTCCGGCATTCGCCTGGTGTTGATCGGAGAAACCACGGAAAACTACCGATCAGAGCAGCCGGCCGCTAGAATTCTCCTCCAGACAGCGACTGAATTCGACCTAGCTGAAAAGCTAGTGTCGAAAATCCTGCCGCCTAAGACCTCCAGGTGAAAAGCGCTGCAGTGATACCAGTTGATGCACTGAGCTACCGCTACCAGTTTATTCTGTTTATATATACTATAAAAAGTGTATTATTATTATTATTATTATTATTATTATTATTATTATTATTACTTTTATTAAGAAAGCCAAGTAGCATATAAATACAAAGTTTGAAAACTCTACGAAGCTTAAATAAAAACATGCATTTGCATGGAAATCGTGTCTCTACTCATTACATCTTAGAACACCAGATTCGAAAAGAATTCTTTTAAAACAAAAATCTACAAAAAATAAACAATTAAAACGGTGTTTCATAGAGCTATCAAGTATCACAACAATGAGACAACGTATCGCAAAAAGGGATTCTCAAAATATCCAACAGCATCCAAGCACTTCTCAAATTACCTATAGATTGACGGCGCCTCAAACGAAGACCGAAAATTCGAATTTACAATTTTGAATTTTTTTCCCTTTTTTCGAAAAAACAGAGAGCGGGAATATGGGACCAGCGCCACTTTCTTTGCTCTACTTGTCTACATACATCCCCATCTCGATCAGGTTTTTGTCCAGTTTCCCTGATCCATTGAGCAAATGCTGAAATGCCCCCTAGCTTTGCTTCTGGACGTAAATGTAGCTTCACTATGCGCACGTTTTGTTCAACTTTCCTTTTGTTTGTAGTGGTAGTAGAGCTTAGGGTGAGTTTCTATTTTGTTAACTATACAGAAAAATCAAATCTGTTTGTTCCTTTACTGTTAGAAATACGTTTTCTGTAATTTTGCAACGAAAATATCTAGTTTTTGAAATGTTAATCCCTCGCTTTTTTAAATTTATTATTATTATTACTATGATTTTTCATCGTTCAACTATTAATAGTTAAATTGTTGGGAAGGGATTCTGAAACTCAAGAAAGCGTGCGCAGATGATTTTCTCCCCCATACGTCACATACAGTTTTTGACTGTTTTTGACTAAATAAATAAAAAAAAACGTGAAAATAAAATTAAAGAAAACATTTGGAGCGTTTCCGAGAAAATAATTGTTTGAAATTTAAAAATTGCCTATGTTTGACGTCAAATTACAAAAAAAATATATTTCCGAAAAAACGAACATTACTTTATTTGAAGATATTTTTGATGAACACAAAACAATCTTCATAATTGTAGTTGTAGGAAGACACCAAACAAATTTTACAATTTTGCAATTATCGAAAAATCGGGTTTTTCAACATGAAACCTGCACCATTTTGTTAAGCGTCCTTAACTCTATTCGAGGTCAAAATTTAATCAAAAAATTCGGTGCCGTTTTTGACAGAAAAGTGTTTTAAAAAATTAAAAATTCCTATATTTCACGCAAAATTACGCGAAAAGTAATCCAATTTCTCGAAAAATTGTACATAACCTTAATTTAAAATCTGTCTTTAACGAACAGAATTTATTAAGAAAAATATCTATAATCAATATTCTAGTTGAAGGAAGATAACGAAAAAATTTAACTTTTTGCATTGTCGAAAAAAACAGGGATTTCAACGAAAATGAGATCTTCATCACTCTCTTAAATGTACTTCACACTATCCAACAACTTCAAAAACGTTGATGCCATTTTTTTCTAAAATTTGGAAAAATCCACAGGAGCTTCATGTAAAGTAACCCCTAAAATTAAAATATCGTTTTCAAATTCAAGGGGACACGACAACAGCCAAATCGATTGGGGAATATCAACTTTTTGGAGAAAAATCCAGCTGTACAGTTTAGCCGCTAGCGTTCACCACAGACAAATAGACTTTTGCTGTCAATCGATTTTTCGGTATCAAGGACCCACAAAACATGGATACTGTCTACACCACGTGATAGAGTAATTTGTTTCTATATTTAGCAACCGGATTTATCCACATAGTTACCAGGGCCCGGCAGTAAGTTTTTCTCTTGAAAATTCGTCGTTTTTTCGCAACATTACATAACTTTCTCTATAATGCGAATGCAGTAGTGTGGAAGTAAAACGAAATGTTCGTTGGCAAATTCATTTCAAAACACGACAGACTGCCTAGGGGAAAATAAAACTGTAGGAGAATAACATGATCTTCACAAGAAACATTTCACAATTAATATCACAAAGGCATGTACTAATTCTTCTGACATAGATTATCAGTACTGACCGATGAGAAGTCAAAGCAATGTGAAGTTTAAACGCTATAGGCCGAGTGAGAAATATGAATCCTGGTATCAAATTCGAACCGGGCTTGTCTTTCAAAAATGAATAATACACCCACATTTAAGAACGTGGAGAAAGCGTACATTTCAATTGTTTCTATTGAAATGTGATCTCTGGTTTGAACCGGATAGAAACAAATGTAATTTTATATTACTTATGTGGTTTAAAATGGACTCACCAAAAGAGGCACAACTGTCTCAGGGTTAATGCTTTCGCTTGCGGAATCCATCACAGAATGACCACTCACAGCCCCAGGTTGCGGCCTGTTGTGAAACCGGTTAGCGTGACGTGAATCTCTACAGTTCATGTGTTCCTTTTTTCGCTGGTCATGCTTGGGGGAGTTCTGATGACCAAGCTTGAACAAAAAAGATGCGTTTTAAATTGGACTCCTTGAGAAATTTCGAAGAAGGAAATTAATGTCTTAAAATAATGCAATCATCAAGTGTGTATAATGAATTTGAGCCAAATTTTTCGTTTGATCAGGTGACAGTATCAACAGCTTACAACAAAAAATTCACATACATTACATGTACTACATTATTATCCAGCACTTTGCCGGATGACATTAAACGATTGAAATCGATACAAAAGATCAAGTCCCGCGTAAAATCTTTTCTGCTGTGTAACTGTTTGTATACAAATAGAGATTATACCGAGCATCAAAAAGGGAATTAATATTAATTTTAACAATAATATTTAATATATCATGTACCATTTGGAATGACATTCTAAACAATGTATAACAAGTATTTTACCTCAGCTTCTGGGTCAATGACACCCACCTCGATCAGATTTTTCGTCATTTCCATGATCCCTTGCGCAAATGCTGAGATGGCCCCTTACTTTGCTTCTGGACATAAATGTCACTTCTTTATTTGTACATGTCATCTAGTGTTCAGTGGGAAATATGGTTACTCAAATTTTCGTTCTCCATGTTGTCGCGGCAGTAATCTATTCTTTCATGAGGAACATGATGAGGGATAAGAACCCTTAATCTATTGCTGATTTGCCTTTGAAAAAAAAAAAATATTACATCGGAGCGAATATTTTGTTAAGAATACTTGCCAACATCGCACATTTTTTTTCTGTATTTGGAATCCAACTTGTTTACGGTTGTGGGCAGGGATCTCAGAATTAAGAAAATGTACACAGAATATACTTCTCCCCATAGGACGTCACACACAGTTTTTAACTGTCTTGACGTAAAATAAAATTAATGAAATAAAATAACTATGTAAAAATATTTCGTAATTGCGGATTCTCTTTTATCCTCAAACAATATGGAAAATTCTAAAATAAAATTAGAAGCCCAATTCTCCTTTGGAAGTAGAATGATAAGGTATCTGATTGCAACTGCCTGAAATAATATATCCTTGAAAGTTGAATAAGTCCGTCTGTCTGTCCATCCGCCCGTCAGTCCATCCGTCTGTGAACACTACCATAGAGTAAAGATGTAGCCTCTTTAGTCTATGACACTATTAGCGCCTAAACCACAAGTTCAATCTTTTCCAAATTGAAGAATCCTATGTCGATCTGGTTCTAGTTGAAGCTTTGAAATTTTGAAAAACCTTCTTTAAAATTTGGGGGTACTGTAGATGACGTCCTCCGGACATTTTCAAAATTTTCTCAAAAACGGCTCCAAATTTGTTCTTGAAATTTCTTGTAAGATAAGAGATACAGTTATAAAGGTGGCGTAGGTCAGAATTTCACGTTTAACTCTGAATTTTCGATTTTTGCAAAATTTTGAATTTTTTCCGACACCTTCCTACAACTACAAAATTGAAGACATGGATACTTCCTTCAAATGAAATTTGTTGTGCATAAATACTTCTTTCAATTAGATCATGTAGGTTTTTTGGAAATTTTAGTAGTTTTCGTGTAATAGTGCGTGCAATATTTGCAATTTAAAGCATTACGTAAACAAGATTTTCTTACAAACAGCTCCAATTTTTTTCTTTAAATTTTTGGTAAGGTTAGAGCCAAACGAATCCTATGCCGTGATATAAACGCCATATTCCTGTATTCGTTTGTTGTTGTTTTTTTTTTCAAAAAATTCAAAAATTACACTTTTTGACTTGTCGCTCACGTCTGTAAAATTTGTATTAAAGACAATTTCTTCACATTATTATATTTATGAGCACATGTGCTTTAAATAATGTTAAATAAAGTTTCTCGAATACTCAACAGTTTTCTGTACAAATGAACACAAAATTCCGTATTTTCAGAAATGTTCCAACACCTTTTGCTCAAAAATGGCTCCAAATTTTTTCTTCAAATTTCCCCCATAGATAGTGCTAATTGCACTCTTTATTATACGTAAAGTTTATTTTGGTGTATTATTTGTTTTCTCAAAAATTACACAAATGTAATTTTATTGAAATACCTCTCAGGTCGTTAATATGGACATTTCCATCAATTTGTATGCATTATTACATTTGTAAGTGGAAGCGCTTTAAATGACTTCAAATTCAGTTTTTCAAAATATTTGAAAAAAGCTTAAATTTCGCATTTACAGTAATGCTTAATCGCCATTTTCTTAAAAACGACTACGAATTTTTCAATGAAAACGTCTATTTAGACGAGATTTTACTCTTCTTTAATATTCTTGACGTAATGATTCTGTTGTACTACTTGGAAAGCAAAAAGTTGAGAAATTGTCAAAAAAATACTTTGGGCGACGATAGATGGCAGCTGGCCAGAGAATGGCGCACGCCCTTAAAGCCAGACCACACCAAAGAAATTAGATAAATTTAGTATGAGAAGGTCTGTACCTTTCTGTAGTACCTCTAGTTTATTTTCTCGTATACATACGTATATACGGGAGTGTACAGAAAGTTCTGTAACGCTGCGGAAAATCGATTTCGAGATTTCAACGGAAATACACAATTTGGGGTCCCCTGATACCACAAAAGTAGTTTTTTTCAAAACCTCCACCCCTCCGTCTGTCTGTGTCCGTCTGTCTGTCCGTCTGTCTGTCTGTCTGTCGTATGTGAAAAAAATCAAGCTCCTAAAACACACGTACGATCTTTTCCAAATTGAAGAAACCCCAGTCCATCTGGCTCTAGTTGAAGCTTTGGAAATTTTCAAAAACATTCTTTAAAATTTGGTGGTACTTTACATGACCGGACCCCGGACATTTTCAAATTTTTTTTTAAAACGGCTTCGAATATTTTCTCTAAATTTCTTGTAAGAATAAATTAAAATACACTTATAAAGGTGGCATAGGTCCCATTTTCACGGTTAACTCTGAATTTTCGAAAATTTCAAAAGTTTGAATATTTTGGGGGTCTTCCTACAACTATAAAATTGAAGACACATTTTTCCTTCAAATGAAATTTGTTACCAATAATTAGCATAAATACCCATAAATTTCATTAAGGTCATGTAGACGTTTTTGAAAATTTTAGTAGTTTTTTTTTTGCAATAGAGCGTGCAATATTTCCAATTTTTTTAAAAAAAATTACAAAAGCATGATTTTCTCAATAACGGCTTAACATTTTTTCTTTAAATTTTTGTTACGATTAGTGCCCAACCAACCCTATCCGATGACATAAACGTCATATTGCTCTATTCTTTCGTTTTTTGAAAAAGTACAAAAATATTTTTTTTACTTGTCTCACATCGATAATATTTACCTTAGAGGCGATTGCTTCATACTACTAGATTTATGAGTACATGTGTAAATAATGTCAAATAAAGTTTCTCGAAAACTCAACAGTTTTCTGTAAAACCGAGCTCAAATTCCGCATTTTCGGAAACATTTGTATATATTATTAATTTGTGAGTGGATGTACTTTAAATGGCTTCAAATGAAGTTTTTCGAAAACTCAGTAGATTCATGTGAAAAAGATCTTAAACTTCGCATTTACAGTAATGCTTAATCGCCATTTTCTTAAAAACGGCTCCAAAATTTTCAATGAAAATTTCTACTTACGACGAGATTTTACTCTTCTCTAATATTCTTGAAGTAATATTTCTGTTCTACTACTAAGTTACCGAAAAGTTAAGAAAACGCCAAGAAGATGTACTTTTGGTGACGATAAATGGTAGCTGGCCAGAGAATGGAGGAAGATCTTAAAGCCAGTCGACGCCAAGGAAACTAGAAAAAATTGCTACGAGAAAGTCTGTGCCATTCTGTAGCATCTCTAGTTATATATTGACACGCCCCAACCGAAGCGCAGGAAAATAAAATATTTAGATAAGATAGTATATATGTTACATCGACCATGGTAATTTGTTACATCGACCCCCCAAAATCCTTTAAATAAAAGTAAATTCTCTGTTCTTTAAGTCGATAAGAAACAATTTGGCCCTTACGGGCCTAATTTTTTAATAAAAGAAATTTAAATTAGTAGTTCTTGTGGAAAATCTTTTGTGGGCATAGGATTTCTTTAGTTATTGAAGAAGTTATACGGTTAATTTACTACCTTTTTCTTTTATTCCATATGCAATAAATCTTTTTAGGGATCAGATGATATTAAATGGTATATAACATGCCTCACCGGGCATTCTGAGGAATAATTTATAAACGAGAAAGTAAAAGCTGTGAAATTCAACGCCAACGGAAATATTGGCTCTCAGCCAAAGTTACGCTGTACAAATCATGTTATTGTCAGCACTGGTTCTCTGAAGACACAAGTGAAAACCGCGACAAAAAAATATGGATTATCAAATAGGTTTTAATAATAAAAGGCAATAAGAGTTTTTGTGTCGAAAATTCGCCGTTTTCAGGCGGACGATTGCAACTCTTCTTACGTTAGTAAGAGCGAGAAAGTAAAAATTGAACAAAAGCAGTATGACTCACAAGACCAATAGTACTAACTCTTACAAAGCTTTAAGAAGACATTGATTCGAGATAATGCATAATGACTATTCAGTTTAATAATTGTAGTGGAAATATTATTCATAATTCCAATCAGGAACCTAAGCATTCATCTGGATGAGAATACTTTGATGTATAGAAAGATACCTTAGCAGTAATTTTCATTCATTTTCTTTATATTTATCATGTCTTTTAATCTAATTTATTAATAGAATTTTAAAAGTTGAGAAGATTTTGCTGCTAAAGTCCACTAGTTTATATTCTTTCAAACTTAATTATATTTCAGTATATTGTTTTGTTACTTTTTTATTTTATGAGTGGAGTTTCCACTCAATACGATTTTACGTTTTTCAAATTTTATACACGATTAAATGAACTTTAGTAATGAAGTTATCTCTAATATCCACACAGGAATTCAGTCTGGTTTTATTTTTGAAATAGATTATTGAGCTGTGGGCAATTGTTTATGTTTAAAATAAAAGTAATGGGAGAATGCGTCAGCGCTACTGCGAATGATTCACGGCAATCCACAGTGTCAAATAACAAGCTCAAGCATTCAAAAAATGCAATAACGTGACACGAATTCTTTAGTAATTTAACTCTCTCAATCTCACTGTACTGTACGAAACCCCTCTTTTTTTTAGACAGAGTCAGACAGAGCGGGACTAACCCTCGACGAACTTCACGTAGGTTCTTATAATGCAATTCTCTCCTCCATCATTCAATTTTGAGTTTTTCTTAGAAAGAGGGAAAATTCGAAAATGTGTTTTCTATGCAACAATTTCCGCTAAACAATATCTGTTAAGAAACTTCAATGCTACTTACACTTTTCGAAATAAATTAATTTAGTATTGGTACTTATATTGCCGTTCTCTCTATTCAACAACAAAATTTAATCAAAAACGAAGGAGACATTTTTTGAAAATGTCCCTGGGGCTTTATGTAAAATATTCTCAAAATGAACATATCGGCTTCAAATTCAAGGGCCACGACATCAACCAAATCGATTAAGGAATATCAGTTTTGGAGAAAATTGGCTGAGCGGTTTAGCCGCTAGCGTTGTTCACAGACGGACAGACTGACATTTTGCCGACATTCGATTTTTTCGTCTCATCTATTCGAATACACGTTTATCACAATTAAAGGACGCTATTTAAAATGAAATAACATAATTATAATATGAATATAATAAATAATAATCAAATGAAATATTACGTAATGTACAAATTCTAACTTACGTAGCATCCAACTGCGTACAACTGCAGAGCAGGCGGCTGAAGGCTTGCGATCTTTATTTTATATTTATTTGGAATAGGCTTTGAATAATTTCTAAAAGATCAATTTGTAAACGTATAACAAAAGATCCAATGTAAAAAACGAACAAAGGAATATGAAATAATATACACATTCTAGCTTACGTACCATCCAACTACCTCAAAACTCTTGTAAAATTACGATCACGACGCGAAAGATTTTCAGAGCGGTCGATTAAGTTGGTCGCCCAATTACTCAAAAAAAAAAAAAATACTCCTATTTCCGAAAAATTCATCATGTCCTTACTTGAAAATATATTTTTGATGAACACATTTCATTGAGAAAAAAATGTATCTTCCTAATTGTAGTTTAGGAAGACGCCGACATTTTTTTGAATTTTTTGAATTTTCGAAAAATCGGTTTTCTTAACCAGCATGAGACCAGCGTCATTCTCTTAAACGTTCTTTAGACAATCCAACAACAAAATTTAATCAAAATCGATGGCACCATGTTTCTGGAAATTTTGAAAATGTTCGAAGGGCTTCATCTAAATACCTTCCAAAATTAAAATATCGGTTCAAATTCAAGAGGCTGCGACATTAGGCAGATCGATTGGGGGATAAAATTTTGGGGAAAATCGGCTGAATGGTTTAGCTGCTAGCGTTGTTCACAGACGGACGAACGAACAGACAAACGTTTTGCCGTCAATCAATTTTTCGGTATCAAGGACCTATAAAACATAGATTCGGGCTACTCCACGTGTTTAAGGATTTTTTCTAAATGTAGCAACTGAAGTTATCCATTTTTCGTTACCAGGGCCGTGTAAGAAGAGTTTTTGTACCAGAAATTTGACGTTCTTTCGCACTTTACCTAACTTTTCGAAAGTTTCTATTGCGTAATTATGCGTGAAACATAGGCGCTTTTAAAACCGTTTTAATCTTTTTTTCTCAGAAACACTATTTTTTCTTACTTTTTTCGTTTATATGGCAAAGAGTGGTAAATAAAATTATGCTGGTCTCATTTTCGGCGCACTCTCTGTATTTTCGAAATTTACAAATAATACATTGATGATTTTGAAGTTAACATTGCAGTTCTTGAAATTAATATTGCAAAAATATAATGTTCATGATAGAGATGTTTTTGTTCCATGAAACCTGTTCTAAAAATAAGTTCTTTGAAATATGTCATATATAATTGTTTTAAAATATGAGTAGTTAGCGTAATTTTATGTATTTGAAATTGCATTTTTGAATTTGCCGCTCTTCATTTGACGAGCAGCCAGTATGAAATTCTTATGAATTCTTCTCTTTGTTGGACTGACACGTAACCATTACGAGGCCTTGTTTTATTTACATTTTTTTATGTCAAATACAATTAAAAACTGTAGGTGGCGTACTGTGGAGAGACATGTATTCAGTGTAGAGTTTTCTTAAATTCTGATATCCCTACCTTAAAGACGGCCCCGCACATTCATTATTCGTGAGTAGCGAGCAACCGCTTGCCGAATCCCAAGTAGTATGGATGAGTTGCTTGCTATTTGCCGAGTGACAAACATTCAGTGCTTGCCGTATCCACCGCGTGTCGGTCTTTAGGATACATCAAAGGAAGCGAACATTCGCCGAACACATTAGCTGTACGGGATTGGGCGAGTAGTAGTACCTCGGTGCTCGGCAAATGCCGAATGTGTAGAGCCACCATATGAGTGATAACTCATATACCAGTTGAATTCTGAATACAGATGAAACGAGCGTTTGTTCTTTGATAATGAATGAGAATTTGGGGAAATTTTCTTGTATGGAGAGCATTTAGCGTTAAATGTTCAGACAAGGAGTAACGTGTAATTTGAGGATATTTTCTTTCATGTGAAGACGTATGGAGCATTTAGCATTACATATTCAAAGAGAAATTCGATTTATTTGTTAGGCCCATGACGTAAATCAGCTGTTGACGCTATCATCCAATCGGGAGCTTGAACGTCACCACAGTGACGTCACTGTGGTGATGTTGAAGCTCTCGATTGGATGACACCGTAACAGCTAATTTACAAGCGTAACTACAAATAAATCGAAGAATAACTCGTGTTAAAACGAGCATATTTGGAGAATATTGCAATACTATGGAATTTAATAATGACTATCATATATTTTTCGTTTTTTTGCATTTGTTTGTCTGGGTGTCCGAGGGCACCCAGAAGAGGTGGAGGAGCTGGGGCAACGGCTCCAGGTTCAGACTTTATTGGGTCCCCGAAGGTTTTTTCATTGAAAATAAATTTACAAAATACTACTTCTATTTCGAACTAACCGCTATAAGTTTCTTCTGTTGCATGGAAGAGTGAATTCTGTCTGAGTATTGGAGAGAGGGCGGAACAGTTGTAAATAAGGGTTCCCTATGAATCCACTGCCCCAGGCCTCTGGTTTTCTCTGCTCCGGCAATATTCCGAATCCTGCTCGGCAAACAAATTAGAGCAAATTGAGCGTATTGAGAGACGAGGAAGAGATAGCAGCGATTTTTGTAGTCATGGACTATCGAGCGATTATATTAGCACCCGGTCTCACTCAAATTTCGCCTCTTTCTCGAGCAGGTTCTCAGAGCAAAGGATTTTTGTGAGCCGCAGTCTGGTGTAACATTTCTTTCATACGAGAGAGAATACACGGCATTGACTGCTATTTCCACCGCTTCTCCCTTCCTTTCTTTCTGGATTTTTGTCTCGATTCGTTTTGGAGCTGCCTTTGAGTGTATACGGCTTTGCGAGCCCCCCTCCCCTCCCCCCGTCACTGCGGGGGTCACAGAACGGTCGCCCCTTGCCTGGCCTGCTTACGCAGTGAACACACCACTTGGCCTCTCATGCCCCAAACACCTTTCCCACGAGGCGTATCATTTGACAGTACTATTTTTAAACGCCTTACTGGTTTATATTAATAATAATAATAATAATAATAATAATAATAATAATAATAATAATAATAATAATATGATAAAATTAGTAATATAACTAAAATTGAACTTTACTTAAAAGCAACCTTTGAAACTGAACCTTTGAAACCAAAACTGAACTTAAAGGCAACCTTTAGTTCGGGGCCTCGCGGTCCCGAACGTTACGTCACTGCTTCTATAGCAGCAATGCAAACAAATTTAATTGAGCATAAAATCTATCAACATCACCCTCAGTAAGGAACAATTTTATCAAAACTTCACTCTACAAAAACTGTTGTAGAACATAATGTTTACAGTATGTATCAATTAACAGAATGGTTTCGTTTATGTTCGTTTAATATTTTAACTAAGAAAGAAGTGTTTTATGAAAAAAACACGCACCATTTTTTACATTTTCTCTATTCTTCGGTCCCCTAATATGTAGTAGAATGGAAATATTGCTAAGAATATTGCAGAAAAATAAAACCTTGGTCTAGATGCAAGCTCTATCCACTTTTTCCCTATCAGGGCACAACAATAGACGTTTTTCTCTCGAAAAATCACCGTTTTGCCACAGCATTACAACACTTTCTCTTTATTACGTGAGTAGAATGCGAGAAAGTAAACATGTGGTGTTTCAAAATTGCACAGATTTTTTCGTACAAGTTATTTTGCTCTCACTTTTGCCATTTGGCGCCTAAAATATATATATTTACATATTTTTCTCAATTTTTCAGTTCCCTAATAGTGGATTTGAAATACGACTTCAAGAATATTGTAGAAGAGTCAAATCTAACCATATTTCCAAATTTTCATCGAAAAATTAGGGCCTTTTTTCAAAAAAATGACGTTTATGCAATTCTGGAAATGCGCAATTTTCACTTCATTTTCATTTCTTGAGATTCTGATAATCTTCATTAGAAATAATTTGAAGCACTATATTCATAAATACAATAAATTATTTTTAAAAATGCATGCAGTGCAAATATTAATGAGTGGAAGATATTTCAAAATAACTACATTTGTATAATTTTTGAAAAATCAAAAGTTGCAGCAAATTGTCATTGAAGTCATTTTATTCAGTGCATTTAGCTCTATCTGTACAAAAAGGTGGAAGGAAAAATTAGAGCGTTTTTCAGAAAATCTTGCTCATCTTTGGCTCAAAATTGCTCAAAACTATCATTTTCAAAACATTTCATGACATTAATTAAAGAACCACTTGTGAAGAACACATTTTATTTGAAGGAAACATTTCAATCTTGAATTTTTAAATTCTGCAGGGGGACCAAAAACACTTCAAACTTTTGTAATTTTTGAAATCCAGAGTTCATAGTGAAAATCAGACCTATGCATTCGTTATAAGGGTATTTTAGTCTATTGCTACAAGAAATGTAAAGAAAATTTACAGCTATTTTTAAGAAAATTTTGAAACTGTCCCCCAAACTTTTGTGTAAATTAACCTCAAAATTCAAAGGATTTGTTTCGAGTTTGCAGTGTCTTGCATCAAAGAATATTCATTTTGGAAAAAATCCTATGAATAGTTTAAGTGTATATGTTGATGGCTGAACAGATAGATGGGCATTTACCATAATCCTTTCCCAGAACCAATGTTTTGTTCATGTTACAGCAAAATTCAAGTTAAACGAGTTTGTTCTATGAGGGTTTACTGTATGTTTGTACAGAAATAAGAAAGTAAAAATATTTTTAAAAATTTCTTAGTTTTCTTTCCCTTTTCATGTGTTGGTAAAAATATTGCTTTGTAATTATTTGTAAAAAAACACAGTTTAAGGATCTGAGACTGATCGCTTTGTGATCATCAGGAAATGAAACCATTTAGAAAGATGGTGTAATGAGAACAAGATGTTATTTTTGCAGTACAGTGCAAATAAAATTAAAATACAAATAAAAGCCAACATTGATGATAATAATATCCATATTATATTTTGATACATCTATTGAAACTGAAGATCAAGATTGTTCAGTGATTTTTTGTCAACTGTTAGAAATTGAAATATAATTCTTATTGAAAAAAATAAACAAAATCCTATCCACAAAATTATGATCAAATTATGCACAAACATCTCTTTAAAACTACAAAAAATGTTTCAATGCCAATGAAATGTTTCCTCTGAAAATATCTTAATGCAACCATCGAAAGCCTATTATCTTCAAGCACATGCTACTCATCTTGGTGGAATCAATTGACTTTGCCCAGTTCTGGAAAAGGGGCGGACATTGATGCTATTTTATACTGAACATTTATGAGAAATAGTATATACAAGATAGACAAATTGTTAATGGCAAAAGCTAATTGAAAGAATTCATTAAAAGAGTGAACATCATGAATGTAAAAGTATAATTAATATGTTGATTATGGGTAATCTATTCACTTTTAAAATATATGTTTGAATCAGGATTGGATCCAGCTGATTATTGGAGGGGGCCATCATAGATTTTTGTTAAAAAAAACAACATTTGTTATTATATTGTATATTATTTTTGTAGTGTATACATGATAATATACATTTTATTTTTTAAATAATTACATAATTCTAATATAAATAAATATTTAAAACAATTTTGCCAAATCAAAGATGGTAACAAACGAAAACACTATGCACACTATTTAGGGAAACTATGGCTCCTGTGGCCCCTTCCCTGGATCCACCACTGGTTTGAATGCAGGGGCGGATTCAAAGAAGGGATGAGGTCTAGGGAGCAATTTTCCTCTCCCCCTTGTTCCTAGAAGTGTTTCATTACAAGTCATGATTTCCATGTTTAAAATCCATATTTTATCCGCTGACAATGTAATATTATCTTATTAAATATTTCTGTATTACAAGAGATAGTATACAACAATGACAAATGGATCTTTTCATTATAAAATTTTGTTGTTTTACATCTGCCCTCTATAATTTGTTAGGTATGCTATTGTCAGGGAGTGAAGTACTTAGGACTGCCATAATGGTTATTTGGAAAATGAAATACTCTCCATCATTAGCAATTAGTGAGTGCGAACAGTTGGCAATCTGCGGGAGAGGGAGGGGGGGCTCATTAGAGCCATTTTAAATTACACTTGTCAGCTTTGGGGAAAGAGGGAGGCATGGCACCCCCACCCCCCCGAGCTGCCATTTTATTGTGCTTTTACTCAATTTATTGACAACAATTAGCACACTGATTCCATCATACTGAAATAAAAATTTATGATATGAATATTGTACAGTTTTCCAATTTTCACTAATAATTTTAAATTTTATGATTTCATAAATATATATTGGAAGGGTGGGGAAGAATTGATATTGGGTCCCCTCCACCCTGTAATTCTTCCCTGAAAGAGAAACTTCCTTAAAGATTTGAAAAGTAAGAACAATAGTATAGGCATGCACACATGGTAGAGAGGGGGGCCTTGACCATTTGTGAAAATTTTAGAAGGGGGCCCCATAGACTTATGTATTAAAATATTTTATTTCCGTAAAGATATCCAATATCAGATAAAAATATAGCAAAAATGTTGATACATTTTAAAATTTAGTGTTGGTAAATGGATAATCATTTCATTAGCTGCATGTTGTTACTGTTTCTGTACGTTTGAGTGAGCATTATTAGCATATATTCAAGAAATATAACATTCAAAAAATTTGGTCTTTTACTTAGTTGCGAAAGTCAATTTTTGCTCTGACGTGGCCATTAACTCATTGACTCAAAAAGACTAAAATAAGTCAATAAAGTTAACAATGTCCAAAAATAAACAAAATCATCCCTAAAGATGCAATTAAGTCATAAACAACCCCTCCCTCAACAGACCAAAAATAAATACCAAGAATTCAAAAATGGATTGAAAATTGTTGAACATATATATATGTATGTATATATATATATATTATATGTAAGTAAGGTTTAACGAAAAAGGGAAGCCAAAAATGTAGTTGGCTCCCCTCTTTATTTTAGGCTGCACATATGTACAGACAACAGACACCTAATTTACAAACTTTCCAATTCTGTCTCTTTTAATACTTGATCATGTTTCTAAAGATGGAAACAATATCATCTTTGAAGTAACCCATAATACCCTGGGGCATACAAATTTTTTTGCACTAACTCAGAAGTGGTGTATTTTCTACCCCTCCAAAAATATTTGCTCAATAGCCCATAGAACTTTTGAGAATAAGATTATTTAGATTCCTTACTAAGGAATATACTTTATTAATACAAAATCTACTTAAAATTTACAAATAAGGCTTTGTTTTTAACAAAATTTTACTTTTTAAGTTTTTGGATATATTATTTCCTGTGCCTGAAGTAAGAATAAAACGAAACTCTAAAATGCGCAAAAAATAACACTACCACCACAACACTAAATTATAAACTAGTAGGAATCAATGTATCTGAAAAAGAGAGTTACTGTCATGCACGTAATAGATTTTTTACACTGAATTTAAACATCCATCACAAACGTAATTTCTTCTGATCCCACAATTTGGTAAAGAACAAAGAGTGTATATTTCTTTTCTTTTGTTAACATTTCCATGGGGTCTCTTAGAGTATTGTACATAATTTCTGAAATCCTCCCCCTTTGAACACAATGCTAATTACTGCATAATCATCATTAATTTCAGCTTTTTGTATCCAATTGCAATTTGATAGTATCCAATTGCTTTAAATATCACACACAACACCAGGCTCTAAATCCCTGTCATGAAAAGTACATTCTTTTGCCTCTGCAATGCTCTCCACCTACTCACTAAAGTTTAGATCATCAGTTCACATAGTCTTTCAAAGAGGAAGCCATGATTTATTAAGATACGGAAATGAAAGTATATGTTAACATCTGATATTACCTTGAACATGGGGTTATGTTCTACCACTCTTGAAATGCACTGCAATACAGGTTGTTTCCAAGTATTCAAAAAGCATCCATCTTTTCTGGCAAGCAACAAACAACTGATGGAATAGGAGAGATCAGCACTCTTCCTTGTGGTAATGGATAGCTGAACTAATAAAGAAAATGTAATATGTTGGGGTTAATCTACTCCACATCCAGGGTTACAAAATAAAAAATGGAAGTTAACAAATATACATGTTTCTTTTCATGTTTATTAATATTGTAACAAAGAAAGCATTTTTTTAAAGAAAGAAGAAACTAAAATTATTTGGTTATTAGTTCATGCAGTTCATTTCTTCGAAATGACTTATATTTCTGGACTTCTTTTATTCTTTCCAGATTTCTGGATATTCCAAGAATTTATAAGTTGTTTGACACGAAAAAAAGACGATAAAAGATCACAGAAGTAGGGTTGCAACAATTGCAACTGCAATTCTTGTAAATTTTGCATTTAAAACCCTCTCTTTAAACAAATTATTACCTACTTCAAATTTGACACCGTCTTGAAACGCTCAACTTTAGAAATTATATTGACTTTTCTTAACATCATTACCCTTCCCTACCTCAATGCTTGACTGATATTTTAAAATTCACAATCTTTCTCAAATTTAGCTTTCAATTTCTACCAATAATTAGTGCCAGAGTTCTTTGGTTTTATTTCCTTCCAAATTAGTATGTTTCTGGAGAGATTTTCTTTCATTGTTCCCCTGAAATGGATAATTGCAAAACTAATCTATTACTGAGTTTATTTATATTCATTTACTGAGTTTATTTTTAACTACTGTTGTTGTGGTATTTTTACAACAATTGAAATGGCCACTTTTACCCTAACACTTTGAAAGAATATTTAGGAGGCTCAGAGCTTGAGATATATTACAAGCAAACCTCTACAGAAATACAGAATCAAACCACTCACAGATATCATTTTAACAGGGATTACAAGATTACTGCAGGAGTGGTAGTATTTAGAACCTACCATTGTGTGTAATTGTTTCATTGTACTTCAAATGGTAATACCAGAAGGGAATGCAGAAATTTAGTTCCCAAATGTGACTAATATTTATGTACAAATCGTACAACAAACATTGTTTATGTATGTGAAATAATTACATAAGCAACATAAATGCTCTATTTTTCAACTAAAAATGTAAATAATTAGAATTTACATTTTTGTGCAAATTTTCCATGTAGTAAACAATTGAATTTGTGTCAATATTCAAGATCTAATAGGTGTATATATTAGATTGTAGAGACGTTATTACTGGAAGGATTATATTGCCAATTGGAAGATTACATTTATAAATTACTCTTCATTTTATTCCTTCTATAACAGTGGCTGAGTTGGTAAGCTCTAGTAGTTTTATGAAATGCCCGCCAGATAGCTGCTACAGGACGCCGGAATTACGTTTGTCGGAAATTACGTCAGCTTCCTGATATTTTTCAAAGTCTTCATCCGCTATTATAAATAGTTCCAAAAATTGTTTGTAATATTGTTTCATTAAAATCAGTTTTCATTAATACATTGAGATATTAAAATAAAAGTTCATAATTTTTTGATAATTTTACAAGGCGGAGCGATGCAATTATTCATTACTGCCGATCACTTGGCGTATGAACATTTTGGATGAAGTGACTCAGATGTTCCTTTCCGTCGCGTTATCCAGCAGTGAAACATGTCGTATACATCTGAAAGAAGGTAATGTTGAGAAATTTGTAGTATTTGAATTTTAGTAGTGATTTTCACTTCGCACATAACGCGCAGTAACGATCGTGAATTGTGTTAGATTGTGAAGCATGCTGATTTTATAAGTATATTAACCTCAAATATTGGAATTGTCAAGGTTTCCATTGCTGCGAGGGAATGAACTGCCAACATGGCGCTTGCTTAGCTTTGACAATGAATTTTCTTTGCCAAAATTAACAGAATAGTCTTCTTGAGAAGCTTGTAATATTGTGTTATTTGAAAACCGCTTCCTTGCAAATTATCTGGGTACCAAATAATCTTGTAGTAAAGTGGTAGTTCATAAGTACGATTCTAAGTATTCCTGTAGCACGTTTTCTAGCCCGCTTTCGGACATTATGTGGGTGGATTTTCTGAAGAGGCTTTGCTCTATCGCCAAGTGAAATATATTTGGTGTGCGCAGCGTGTTGTAGTGCTCGATTACACGTTGTTTAGAAGTGCATAAGTTGTAAAGCCGGTTTGTGGTTGAAGATTTGTGAGAACACGTGTTTATAAAGAATTTAGTATCTTAGTCTACAATGATGTATGTATTAGTGCTCGTACGTTTGTATTAACAAATTTTAATTTTTTTGGCTTAGCGTGTTTACATAGCAGGTGTCAGAATAATGAGCATGTGGAGAATCTTGGTTAACAAGCATGATAGTATTTTAACTAACGGACGGCCCTGCATATTAGTGTTGTTTCAATGTATTTGGAGAGCATTGTAACACTTTTTTTGTGGTCAGTGTTCATGTTTTGCAGTAACATAAACGAAAAATTAATTAGGATAATTTCCTCTTGTTTATTAGTATTATTGTATGAACCCCTTCTATACCAATTTTCTCGCACGTTTTGTATGTATTGATATTTTAATTGTTTGTAATGGTTTAATTGTTTGAAATTTCATTTCATAGTGATGAGTGGTCAGGAGGAGATTCAAAAAATGGGCCGAGTGAAAAAGAAGAGCATCGGTCCGAAGGCCCTCCAGGAATGGATGTCGATGGAATCATCGAGTCCACTTGGGAGGAGGTATGTAAATGTTATGCAGTTTTCTGTATTTCAATGATCTAACCCAACCATGATGTTAATTATGTGGTCTTCTCATAGGTTGTAGACAATTTTGATGATATGAATTTGAAGGAAGAACTCCTTAGAGGCATCTATGCATATGGTTTTGAGAAGCCGTCTGCAATCCAGCAACGTGCGATTGTGCCTTGTGTCAAGGGGTATGATGTAATAGCCCAAGCTCAGTCTGGTAAGTGAAAATAAATTGTTTGAAAGTTGTCAGTAATGAATATTAGTACTATTTAGTACTCTATATATTTTATTTCTAGGAACTGGGAAGACTGCGACTTTTTCTATATCTATTCTGCAAAAGATTGATATGAGTGTACGTGAATGTCAAGCTCTAATTCTTGCTCCAACAAGAGAATTAGCTCAGCAGGTAAAGAATTTTATTACTATTGCAGGCTTATTTTTAAATTATTATGAACACATTTAACTAATTTAATGGTGATTTGAACATTTTCAGATTCAGAAGGTTGTTATAGCTCTTGGTGATTTTATGAGTGCCCAGTGCCATGCCTGCATTGGTGGCACGAATGTTAGGGAAGATATGAGGAAGTTAGAACAGGGTGTACATGTTGTAGTAGGGACTCCAGGACGTGTGTATGATATGATTGTTCGGAGGTCACTGCGTATGTATTACTTACTTTTCATAGTATTAATTCAAATTAGTTTGGTAATTTCTAATTGTAATGTGCTGTTGAATAGGTACTAGCCATATAAAGCTGTTCGTTCTGGATGAAGCTGATGAAATGTTATCAAGAGGTTTCAAAGATCAGATCAGAGATGTGTTCCAAACTGTGCCAGCAGACATTCAGGTATAATATTTCAATTAAAGTTTTAACTGCTTACTGGGAAAGCTTCATTTGTTTGTGCAATGAAATATGTGAATGGCTTTAGTTTTAAAAATAAATTCAAGAACATCTTGGTTGTTGTTGTTACAGGTTATTCTGCTTTCTGCTACCATGCCTCAGGATGTTTTAGAAGTGACTTCCCATTTTATGAGAGATCCCGTAAAAATTCTTGTAAAGAGAGAAGAGTTGACTTTGGAAGGTAAAGTGAATCATGTACTTGATTATTTTGTGAGCTCAAGAAGCTCAGCTTTTAAAATTGTAGAGAAAGGCTGGTTCCTTAAGTCTTTTTACTTATAATTTTTTATTAATTTATTACATATGGCTTGTAAAAATATCAATGATTTTTTTTATTCTAGGTATTAAACAATTCTTCGTATTTGTGGAACGAGAAGATTGGAAATTCGACACTCTATGCGATCTCTACGACACCTTGAGTATTACTCAAGCTGTAATCTTTTGTAATACCCGTCGCAAAGTCGATTGGCTTACTGAGAGTATGCATCGTAAGGACTTCACAGTATCAGCTATGGTAAGTGTTCAGAGGAAGATCGCTCATTATATGTTGTCAATCATTTGTAAGTAAAGTGTGTAATTAAATATTTGATGTTTCAGCATGGAGACATGGAACAACGTGAACGTGATGTAATTATGCGGCAGTTCCGCACAGGATCAAGTCGTGTACTGATTACCACTGACCTTCTAGCTCGTGGAATTGATGTACAGCAAGTTTCATTAGTTATCAACTATGACTTGCCGTCTAATCGAGAAAACTATATCCATAGGTATATACTCCAGTTAAATTTTTTTTTTTTTGACGGGGTGCAGTAAATCTGTCCAACAATATAAAATGTGGTTTTCAGTACATACAAAGATACTTATGTTCAATATTTGTTTTAAAAACTAAGGTGAGGTTGTATGTTTTCACACAAGGTACACTGGTATGTAATAAGTCAGTTATAACATGACCTACAAGTAATTTATTCTCTTAAGATCCTATGACTACTAATAATACATCCCAAAAAAATGTTTCAATTTGAAATGCAACAATACTTTGTTATGTAAACATTACTATAGTTCGATTTATGCTACTAAATGTTAATTGTAGTATAAGCTGAAAAGAGCAATTTGCAGTAGCCATTTTTCTTGGAACATTGTGTTAGGGAGTTATCAAAACATTATTTTGCTTGTCCTTGACTTCTGTAGGTTATGGATATGCATTTTTGGAGCAATTTTAATATAGATTGCACAAAAGTTTGGCCATGCATTGATTGTTTCATAGGACTTTTTGTAATAAGGACAATGATATAAATTGGTATATAATTTGTTGGTTACACACTTCAATTTTTTCATCATTTGTCCTAGAATGTTCCTGATGACAAAATAGTATTCGAGAATATGTTATGCGAATGTTTATTATAAACTTCAAAATTATCATTGTACATTGTATGATTATGTAATGACCTGACTTGTCATACATGGCTTATGCTGTATTTGTGACAAATATATTATCATCACTGATTAGTCATGAGCCATACAAGCAGCCATAAGAAAGTGTTGAGCAAGTAGGTCAGTTGGAAAGAAATTTATTATTGAGTCTAATTTTGTAAATAGTGTTCCGAGATACATTGTGTGTATTGGAAAAATTCTTACTTAATATATTTGCTGTAGAACCACATAAACAATATAATTGTAGTTGTGCACATTTAGTTCTTCAATGATGGGGGAAAATTTGCTTCTATCTCCAGAACCATTACATATTATCTACATTTTTCTTGTTGGACAGTATTTTTCCATTAATATTACATATTGTTATGTGTGTGAGAAATATCCAAAGAACACATTTTGTTTGTTTCTAGAATTGGCCGTGGTGGTCGTTTTGGCCGAAAAGGAGTTGCTATTAATTTTGTCACCGAAGATGACAAGCGTACATTGAAAGACATTGAACAATTCTACAATACCCGCATTGAAGAGATGCCAATGAATGTAGCAGACTTAATCTAAGTCTAGTGCTGTTCTCTATTGCGAGTTCTAAATGGTGTGAGTATCGAGGTTATGACTGCACCTAGGGGTTCTGGACTACTTGCTGCGATATATTGTGATTTTGCGAATTCTTATTCTGCGCCAGTCGGCACATGATGATTCTCCAGGCATCCACTGCGGTTTAGTGCTGCTTTTGGATCCTCCCTGCGAGACTCCAGTTTGGGGGAGGGCAGTGCCTGCCCTCTGATTCAAGAGTGATTTGTATCGACAGATTTCTGTCTTGAGTTGATTAGTCTTTTACAGACTAATCTCTTGATATTTGTCGTGTCGTGTTGATAAACTAAACTGGTGTCAATTTCTTTGTATGTTGATCAGTTCATTCTTATTCTATTGTATTATATGTTAAGGTATATCATACTAAGAAGGGTTTAATTTAATCAGTACATTGTGGATTGTCTAATCCTGGTGTTTTAAGTCAGGATTCTATGTTAACTAATATTATAGCTCCTTGTGCATGTATACAATTCACTATGAACTTACCAATTCTACGTTTTTTCCTTCCTTATATTTCACATATTGTGCTTCTGTGGTTAGAATGTAGGGTATTATTTCTTTTTACTTACGTTTTGCAATGCATTTCCTTGAATGTGAAGTGGGTGTTAAAATATCATGGAAATGCTTTCAGCCCCTTTGCAGATTGTACAGCTGCTAAATTGCAAAAAATACAATTTTATAATCATGGAGTTTCAATAAATTACATAGTGTCTTGCTTCCATTCTCAAGTGTTTTGCTGTCTTGGCAGATGTCTTGTGGGATTTTGGAAGGGATATTTTAACCAGAAAAGGTGCAGGAGACGTTATAAAACCCAGATTTGTTTCCGACATTGTGGATTTTGTAGGATCTTATTTAGCATATTAATAAAAGTTCATAAATCTAACTTTGTTTTTAAATGACTGAAACCCTGTTTGAGCATGAAATACTTTCCATGAAGTGCTATTTTGCTGGTTAGTTGACTCCTTTTTGGGGGAATGTTAAAGAATTGCTTTTTCTGTATTTCCAGGCGATGTTTGGCCAGTCCATCGGTTGGAAGAATTTTTGGAAATAAAGATCAAAATTTCCTAAATGAAGTGCAGCAAACAGTGGTTTTCTTGTCGTGTACCCAGCTCCTTTTCCTTAGTCATTGGAGATTGTATTCATTTATATTGTTTTTATAAATTTAATTGCATGATTTTGACAGATTTTACGATGTTCTCTTTTATTTATTTTTTAAAATCTTTATAATTTTGTAATATCAGGTTTTCTTTAATGAAATTGTGAATAAAAGTTTGAAAACAAGTATACAGACTTCCATTACTAAGAAACACAAGGAGCATGATACGAGGCTTAAGTGGCGCTAGAGCGGGAATACGGGAACTATCGAGATTTCAAATAATCGAAGTATCCTTTTAGGTGGCTATTTTGCCGATAGATGGCGTTAGTGTAAAGAACGCTCGTAACGTGATGCATTTGTCACTACAGAAAGTAGTTCTCAAATCTTATTTACGAATTTGTTCATTTTAAGTCAATATTTATACTGGAAATAGTTCTGTAAAATTAAGTAATTGTCTATTCTCGACGAATCTATGCATTAGTAAACGTAAATGTGCATGACGCAGGCGGAGGGATATCTAGGCAGTGGCTCCTGGCTGCTTAGTTCTTTGAGTCAACGGTAGTGTTCACGCGAAGTTAGTGGCGTAAGGTTTGTGCGTGTCTGTTGGCTTTAAGAATTTGTGTGCACCATGAGCTGGCAGGATTACGTGGATAAGCAATTGCTGGCATCCCGGTGTGTAACCAAAGCTGCAATTGCTGGACACGATGGAAATGTTTGGGCGAAATCCGAAGGATTTGAGGTAAGTACTCGTAACTTCGTTCCAGGATGTGTAGTGATGGCTGCTGAATGTATTCGCTATTACGTACCGGTTATGGTTTTCAAGAAAGGTGCATTGAGAAGTGATCGTTTTGTGGTGAATTCTAGTGTGGTGTCGCCGATTGTGTGTTTCAAATAGTTTGCAAGAAAGGTTGAAAATGATCTGTGGAAGGCAAGGACATAACTGCTGGGTCCTGGGTGTGGGCTGACAAGTATAGGTGGGTGAGGAATTTGTCTTATCTAGGAGTTACAATTGTCCAATTTCGCGAGTGTGTGTATGTAGGTCGTGTTTGGTATCATTAATGAAATAAAAGCGGTTCTCTTAAAACTTGGAGCGATTTTCATAGTTACTTTGTTAGCCGACCCGTCCGGTATGTGTCAAAATGGCGGCATCAGGAGGAGAATACGTGTGCCACCGTTTATCGCGCAGCCGGCGTGCCGTGCCCAGTTGGATTTCTACGTAGCCATCTCGTTCAAAGCTTGTGAATTAGACATTGATGCTACTGTCAGATTGGTTTAAATTTGTGAATTTTTGTGGTTTGTTCATTGCTGTATTATTAAGTGAAATGAAGTTAATGTTATCTTCCATATGCGAAAAGTGGGGTTCGCGGTCGGTACGGATAGATAAGTCCCGGAATTTAATGCTCATATTAGTATTTGGCATTCTTGGTGTTCGAAGTAATGTACATCTTTCACATGTGTAGCTTTCTCTGCTAATCGATAAAATGCGTAGTACAGAAGCCAATTTTTGAGAAATTTAATAACTTTCCAGAATAATTTTTCATGGGGATGTGCTTTTTTAAATGACTTTTTTTCCCAAAAAGCAGTTACTATCTTGTGATAGTATTCGAGGCAATTTGGCGAGTTACTAGACAGGAGAAAACTTGGATAGTATTATTACTGTGCTTATTGTGTTGGCCCATATGTGTTCATGAAAATTTGTAGGTTAGCTAGTTTGGGACCATTCGCGTATTTTCTCCCGCAGCAGAATGCATTCTCAATCGTTTACTTTAATCGAAAGTAAGAATTAACGTCGTGGATTTCTTCTGCAAACGCTGACAATCCGACCGGAAACTTCAGTTTCTTTTAATTTTCTTCTAGAGTTTGCCGTAATACTAATGAAATGTCGGGCTTCTTGCGTAGCGAATTTGACGTTCCCTAAAACTATTTGAGATTTGTTCCTCGTGTTGTATTTTTGAAATATTACTGGAGTCAAACTTTTAGTTAAAATCGCATTAAAGAAATTGTGATAGCTTGCCAGAAAGCATGTAGTGTGGCCAGAACCTTTCGGACTTAGATGCAGACCTCATTATGAGCTATGTTGGAGAGATTAGAGCAGGGATTGTGATGACAGGCAAAATATAAAAGTTTCGGTCGAAATCTATAGATTTTGTAGATGAGCATTGGATTCTTATGCCCATGCAGTGTATATCCTTGAATAGGTGAAGTCTGATGAATGGGAAGACGCGATTAAGTGCGATGTTATTCCTTGGTTCTAAAGGTGGACGACGGGGTCTATTTAATAGCATTGCTAGAAGTGTTATCGTCTTAAGTAGATATGTGTAAAAATGGGAGATTATTTGGTCAACCAGAATGTTCCAGGAGTGTCGTGAATCTCACATACGTTACTTCGATAATTTTTGTCGTGTATGAAAGTTTGTTTCTAACAGTTTGTCGTTTAAATTTGAAATTCACGTAGATACTAGAGTTATGTCTTGTAAAAGATGTAGAAGTCGCACAAATTTTCGACTTATTTAAAATTAGAAGCTATTATGTTCAATTTAAATTACTGAGGTATAGTTCCAAGGAATTGATTTTATTGCACAGAAATTAGTTTTTACAATAATTGGACTACTGATGTCACTGCAGGACAGAATGTGTACAGAACAGAACATTCAATTTTTTTTTATCCTAAATCTCCTTTCAGGACATGGGCTGCATTTTGTAAATATCTAAAAAGTCTTAAAGGTTTATGTGAGAGATTTGTCTATATTTTGTGTTAACAAAATCCTTCTGGTTAATTTAATCAGAAATTGGTATTGTACTGAATGGGCATTGATGGGTGGTTTTAGAAAAGCAATTTTTTCAATTTTCTGTGTGGTTTTGATTCCTAGTTGTGGGCAATATTTTGTTTGTGGTGTGGCACTGGGTCCAGATCTCTTGTTTATCTTCCAGGTTTCCAAAGAGGAGCTTGCAAAGCTGGCCCAGGGTTTTGAAAAGCAAGATATATTGACATCATCTGGGGTTACGTTGGCTGGAAATCGGTACATCTACCTCTCTGGTACTGACAGAGTGATTAGGGCCAAATTGGGCAAAGTAGGAGTGCACTGCATGAAGACGACACAAAGTAAGATAGTACCCCAGATTTGTGCTTCTATCAGTTAGGTTTTGGAACAGAGTAAATAATGTACTCAAATGTGCTCATAGCATTGCTTAACTTCAAATTAAATAATAGTATATTTGTACTTACAACAGATGCTTCAAGCAATATGAAGGACATTTCAATTTCTGTGTTCTTTGAGGCAATATGGCTGTGATCAGGGTAATGGGCTGCAGGTTATGTTTGTATATGTTTTGGAACTTATGCCCTCTCAATTGTAATTTAAATATTTCTCATTTATGTAATTCCATTATTATGTTTCTATAATTCAACTAATCTGACTTGTTCCCTTGATGGCAGCCTTTTGTGTCAAAGATCAGAATAGATTATGGTGTTGCATATGTTTCTTTTCTTTACTTTCCAGCTGTTGTTGTTTCACTATATGAAGATCCTATCCAACCCCAGCAAGCTGCTTCGGTAGTGGAAAAGCTAGGGGATTACTTAGTGTCCTGTGGATTCTAGAGGTATATGCATGACACTTAGTTTCACATGTGGAATGTAGTTGTGGTTACAAAATGTCATGTGTTTTATTATCTTTTCAGATAATGTATAGACTGTTCTTCTGTGGTGACAAAAGCAGAACTTCAGAGCAGAAATGGTCGTTTTTCAATACAGCGAACAGTAATGTGCATCATGGTTCTGGCTAATTCAGTTTGAGTTCTTACTCACGTGGTGAAAATCTTGAACTGCATTTTTCTTTGTCTCAATACCTTGTGACCGGATATTTGTGGCAAGCAGTGCTTGGGTGAATGTCTGCAAATAAGGCATTGAGAATTTAACGGGCTCCTTTGTATGTGAACTGTCTGGTTGGTTGAATCCTCTCCAAGGCACACTTTGATGTTTCCATGTCCAAATGATGTTCTTCACCTTTTATGAAGTAGGAATCTACTGTACAGCCAAGTAGCTATTTATATCAAGGTGTGCCTTGTAGAAGTTTAAGAAAAAAACAAGAGAGTTTTGTAGCTGATCCTAGTATGCCCATTGCATTTGATACCGAGTCATTAGGGTTTTTTATAATCTCTAGTCCTGCTCTTTCTACCCTTCATCTCCCCTTTCCTAGCTGTGTGAAAAATTTTTCATTGCAAAAACTTTAAAGACATTGTTGGCTCTCCACCTCCTTCCTGCTTAGAACCCAATGTATTCATTCCTTGTCTGTGTAAACCAAACCACAATAAGTCAGACGCTTGGCTGATGTATATTGGTGGAGCTCCGAAGAGGGCTGGTATGATGTGGACATTTCGTCCTCTGCATGCACTGTGATGTGATGTAATTTTTTTACAATGGTTTGCAGACTTTAAATATTGAATGAAGGTTTTTACGCCAAGCTCAGTTTAGTGCTATGTTGCCGAGGATTCGTGACGTTTAATTTTTACTACGGTCTAATTTAAACAATAAGTAGCTTTGTAAACATTTGAAAATATAAAAAAACAAGACACAACGTCTAGCTAAACAATTTGTATAAAGTGTGGTGTAATTTTGGGTTGAGTGGCTGATATTACTGCCTGTGGGATCATGATTGCTCCCAGTACGAAAAGTGAAAACGGGGGATATAGGATTATTTTTGCAATTTCATGTTTTGTGTAAAGCAATAGAAGGAAGCAGTTTCTGTGACTCGTTCTGTCTTATTTTACCCAATTCTTCTGTCTGCAGCGTCAGTGAGTATAATTGGCTCTGCTCGAGCTTCGGCATGTGAGCAGGCAAAGAGTAATAAGTGTGCCAATGTGACATGCGATCAGTTTTCTGCTGGGTTTATACATTTTGTAATGCTAGTTTTATGACTGCTGTAATTCCAATATTTTGCATGATTCTCAAAATTGTACTGTTCCCCTTCAGGGCCCCCAATAAAAATTATTAAAAACCATTGTATTCTTTGTTTTTTCAAGTTGATAATAGGGACCTGAATTTTTGTCATGGAATGCCAGTGATGGCTGTATATTTAGGGATATTTGTGAGGAAAATCATAGAAGCAGGGTGATTCTTTTCTAGAGAAGGCATCATCCTTTCAAACTATTCTTTTAGACAGCATTTGTTTAATGTTCCTATTTTGTATTCTAGTTGTTTTTTGTATAATTCTTTTCAATTTGAGCAGAATTTTTAAGGATACATTCTTGAGGGGTTGTTTACATACAAAGCAATTGTATTATCCTCTTAGAATGCTTTTTCAGAATTTCTTTGAATTCTGAATGGGAAAGGGCAGTCGTTTTAAAAAGTTGAAATTGAAAGGAGTTAACAGCAGATAGTGCATTTGTGGTGTGATTATTAGTGAAACAAAGTTCAGATCCCTACATTTTAACTATTTTGTTATTCTAAAAGGTATTGTAATAATTGAATATACATTTGTATGGAATAAATTTATGTGCAGTGAAATGGAAAAATCTATGTTGAGTTATTGTGGCGGTCCATTCCAAATAATCCAAGCACGGAGTCGCGACAGTGAAATTGGTGTAGCGGTTGTGGCAGAAGCGGTAGCCGCAGCCTTTGTGAGGCCGGAGATAATATTGGCAATACTTGTTGGAATGTCCAAGGAAAGTTTGAAGGGAGGACCCCAGCAAAGGCGGTCAGAAGGGCGTGGGTGAGGGCTGCGCTCGTCTTTAGTCCGCCGACCATGGCCGCCGGCGCCGCGCCGCGCTTGCGTCAAGGTGAAGGTCTGGCAGGCCGCGCCCAAGTACTCGAGATCGATATGACGTGGGGCGACCGTAGCCGAGTGCGTTCGAGACAACACGAACGCGTAAGCCAATGAATGGGACCAGAGTGCGTTGACCCCGCGCGGATGCTGCGTTAAGATTGGGGGACGGGCGCCTGCCGCGCGAAAAGTTTTGAATGTGCGTTTTGCATCTGCTGATGGGGTATTGAGAGGCGTGGCTGGTTGGTCGACTCTTTTTAGTGTTCGTACTGCAGAATGACTTCACAATAGTAGTATTTTTTGCTATAATTGGCGATGTAAATTAATGAAGTGTTATTTCAGTCCGGCACCATTGTGCCTGAAGTTGCTGGGAATTATGTGGAGTTGGACATTAGTCTAATTGGAAATTTGTGTACACATCGTAGTTTGAGAGGGTAAACATAATACGCTCATTTTCTGGATACTCTGCTCGGATAACCGTGAAAGTACTTTGCAATTCAACACCAATAAAAACACTCTCTCCTCCTAGTGCCTAGTTAAAGGGATGAGGGCTCATTAATTGAATGTGGCACGTGGAAAATTGTGTATAGGGGCAATAATTATTTAAACCAACGAAAAACTCATTTGCTGTCAAGCGTGATGTCCTCTCATATTCGTGTCTTAAATGGTTATGTTCTACTTGCTAACAAGATAGATTCCTTTTGTCATTGCCGTATTTTGAGTTATTTAATTTGAAATTAGCTAGTGTGCTTAAACATGAATGGGAAATGCATGCTGCTAGACAGTTATAAAAAAATCTTGCGAATTCACTAAAGAACAATATCCAACGTTTTTAAAGAACTATAATGTGGGAGTAGAAATCAGCATGAGCTGCTGGGAGCAAACTGGGATACGTCCGAATTTACAAAAAAAAAACTTTTCAACTGGCAAAAATTAGAGAAATGATTTGGCACATGTCCCGCAGGGGCGAATATTCGCGTGGATTTAGGTAACTAGAGGTGGTTCAGGTGTTTTGGATAGATTTATTAATGCAAGGATACCTATGCGTGTGGAGATGATAATGGATATCCACAGCGATATCCCGATGTGCGCAGGACCTTCTCAAGTCTAGGAATTTCCTCATTCGGCGCGACGGCCGCCGGTGTTGCGGTGGGGGGAGAGGTCCTTCGGCGCATGCGCGGATTTCGCGCGGGAAATACGCAACAAGGTCATCTTGGGCGTGGGAGCGTCTACTCCGATGAAGTTGTTAATAGTTTGTTCGCTAGGGTGGGAATAGACGGTTCAGTTTTAATTTTTTAATTTTGAAAAACATATTGGAAGTTTGTGTTATTAACATGTTACTGAGAGACTTAAGAATAATCCAATTTGTGGGCATTTGCAAGAAGTGTCAAGGAAAATGGGAACAAACTTATTTGCACAACGTGTAATAAACTAGCGATGCTACATCACATACTTTCTCGCATTATTTCAAGCTCTTCATACAGACAAGTAAGGAAAATGTCACTGAAGTTAAACATCCGGAATTAAAGGCCATCAAATTTACCGCATTCCGAATGCATTCTACAGTATATGTTTAAGCTTTGAATATTATATATCAATTCCGACCGTACTAAAGTTACAGGTACCATTCATTTTATTGAACTTGGAGAATATTGTAACATTAATGTTAAGTAAATCAAGCGTCTTATCACGTCATCATTCAACAATGCATTTCTTAAATATCCATCGCTGCAATGCATGCCAACAATTCCTCGTCAATGCTTTTGGAATATAGTGTGCTAGTAATGGGACCAGCCGGTTGGTTCTTTACCGTTACATACGTAAAAAAATAGAGCCGTTTCTGAGAAAAATTAAAAAATACGTAACCTAAAACCAAAATACATTTGTGAAAGATGAGCCTGACCGTGATTTTTAAGATGTTTTTGATTAATATTTCATTAAGAATGCTTCATGCTTGTAAGAAGACAAGACGAAAAACTGAATTTTTGCAATTTACGAAGGCTATTAGTGATCTAAATTCAATAAGTTTTCTTTAAAAAAAAAAAAAAAGCCTAAATTTCACTTAAAATTACGTCAAAATACTAATTTTCGAAAAATTGTACATGACCTAGTTTCAAAATTCAAGTGCTTAAACGAAAACGGCTTTCTGCCATTGAATTCAGTGTATTCACGTTCTACCAACGATGCACGATCCGTATTTAAGCCGTAAATAAAATTATTAGTTCATATTAACGCGAAAAACAGGCTGTAGTCATTATCGCCTTCTGATACGGCATTCTGTGCGGCGTTACAACAATGGCTTACAAGCAACAAAGACCGCTAAATCGAATGGGATACACATTTTGTTAATAAGCATTGTTGATACCGCTGGCAAGAAAATGTAAATAGAAAATTATAATTAAATATATTTTTGTTTTCATCATAATTAGTCGTTTTTCATGCACCTCTTTTCATTCCCATATCTTATTCAGCAAAGCGATATCATCTTTTCGTTTTCACTTTTCACGCAATTTAAAAGGGTTTTTAATATTTTTTAAAATATTAATTTTAAAACCTAGCAAGATCTCGAAGAAAGCGACCAAGAGATATGAAATAATGTACAAATTCTAACTTGTGTAGCATTACTATTCATTTTACGTTCATAGAGCGTAGTAAATTGAGATCGGGCGTCTATTTTGTCGCCAAATTAATCAAATACTCATTTTCAAAAAATTCAACGTGTCCCTATTTAAATTTTTTCATGAACACATTGCATTATAAAAAAATTGTAGGAAGAACCCAAAAACATTTTGAATTTTTTCAATTTTCGAAAAAATCTGTGTTTTCAACCAAAAGAAGATCTACACATTTCTCTTAACGTCCTTCAGGCTTTCCACTGACAAAATTTCATCAAAAACGATGGAGCCGTTTTTGAGAAAAAATGTTTACGGACTTTTCAACGAAAGTGAAACCTGCACCAGAAAATCGGGTGAACGGTTTAACGGACCCACCAAAAAATTGATTCTGACTACGCTACGTGTTAGAGTTAATATAAAAATGGATGTTGGTATATGTAAGGGCGGTTAACCTCGACACCGTGTGGTCGATCTCCGTGAAAGTTGACACACCTATGTAGTTTTTCGCCCAGACGTTTTGTGTGTAGTTAATTTTGTTGCAACTCCACTAGGTGGCGCTGTAGAAGAAAATCATATATGCAACCCGTAACACTCGATAGCATTTTTTTGAATCTATATCGTTAAATAACTCCTAAACGAAGCTTTCTAGGCATTAAAGCGTAGAATTTTGAGACCGAAGGCTTCAAAGAAAAGTTTCTCATCGTAATCTACAGGATGAGATCGTGAACATTCTATTACATTTTTTGCTGGTCCGGTACTTCTCGATATTACCCCACGTGCTCAGAGACGTACAGAATCTACAGCTACATGTGAATGAGAGACGGCGAGGAAAGAGGGATATGAAGCGCAATGTCTGCTGGGTTCCGCCGGTTTACAATATAGGGATAACATTTATCCACTTCGTTACCAGGGCCCGGTTTTTCTATTGAATTCGCGGTCTTACAATACATATACTGTGTAAGCAGTAGCGACAAAAGTAAAATCCTTGAAATTAGGTTTTTGACCTGATGTTAAATGTGCCATATTCCCTCTGTAGTACGGATAGCACTGCTTGGTCTGCGGGTGGTTTCTAGTCTGTGTATCTGTACGTACGTTAATTGGATATAGTTATTCCTGTGGTTATTAGAAATTTAGGGAGATTGAGGTCATATGACATTTTTAGGGTTGATATAATTATTCGTTAATCATTAATGGGGTTATAGTTCATAAGCAGAAAGAGATTATAATACATTAAAAACGTGCGTTTGCAGTAACGGAAATCGTCCAAACATTAATTAATATTATTTGCGGATGGGAGGAAATGGCTCATTTTGCCCAGCTCCATTACATTCCTGGAGATTACTCATTGCGTAATCACAGCATACGCCACTGTTGTCCCGACATATAAACTGCGCTTTAAATTTGGAGGTAGGTTTTTCTAATAACCTGGGGTCGTGTCTCTAAGCAGCAGCCAATCATCATCTTTTAAAGTGCTGTAAATCCAAATTAAAGAAAATGTGAAACACGTCTTGAAATTTGTAGTACAGCAACAAGTGTTTGGAACGAGGTCAGTTGTGTGAAGTGCGTTGCGTGAGCGTGCTTCGCGAGTAGATGTGCTATTTGTTATGTTATTATTAGTCTGTCAAGTGGTAGTTTGATCGTATCGTGAATGAGCGCGGCAACACCGGCACCCTCCGTGCCCAGTTGTCAAACTACTATAATTTGAAACGGGACTAAATATCTGGTAATTCACTCTGATACGGCAAGTGAACGAACATTGATTTCCTTTCATTGAAATCGGTGTTTTAACTAGAGCAGTGTGGGTCTTGAACGTAGGGTCGTAGCTATTTTTTTTTATTCTATTGTGTATGAGTGCACAAAAAATGCGAAGAATTAAATGTATTAGCTTAAGACGAGGAATTGCTTCATCTTGTAATTTCAAAATGCGATATAAAGAACGTAGCGGGTGTTTTATCCATCGGCGCCGTTGAGGTAGACTTCTATCCGTTTTTTAAGCTATGGCACCCTACCGGATGATGGCGGCCAAACTCCGCTTTATCCTGAAAGACAGTGTCAAAAAAAGTCATCGAGTCGAGTTTCATAATTTTGTGCACAGAGTCTGGTCTAACACTCAGGGTTAGATGTCTCATCAGTGGCACGCTAGGAATCCGTGAACCTTGGGATGTTTGTGATGTCTCATCTGGGATTTCGTGTACTGTACGACTTAAGTGATACAAAATATTTTGTTCTGCCACCTGTTCATTGGTTCGTTACAACTCCGTCAGAGGGGAGATAGGTCAAAATATTTGTTTAAAGTGATGTCAATTAAGACAGACCAACAGGAAATTAAATTGTGGAAGAAAAGTATATTCTTGGTGCATGTCTTCTTATCCTGTAATGACTTATAAATTACATTTTAATACCTATTGCTGAATTGTAAATCGCAGTCTTTTTCCCTGATATAGGTTGACTTACGGGACACTGTTTATATGGTACCACAATGAGAATTGAACTTGCTAATAACGTGTACCAAAGGCAATGATTGGTACAGAAAGTCGTTCCGTGTTTTCGGCACAAACATTAATTCGTTTTCATGTTAAATCGATTTCAACTGTTTATGGATTTTCTACTAGTACCGGCTTCTAAATTAGTTGTACATATTTTAATTTTCATCCAAGTGGGTTAGATATGAGAAAATCGTCAGAGCCGTGTACCTTAATTTAAGTGGTGCATGAATAGTTTGAGAATGACATCAAGTTCATATCACTTATTCGGAATCTCGATGGAATTTGGATGTGGCGTAAGTAATTTATATTAGTTTTAGTGCAGAGGTAGTGTATACGCAAGTGTATGACAATGTGATCCTAGAACTTCGTTTACGTCCTTGATCGTTAACAAAATATTTGATTGGACTTGACTTACCCTTTGTTATATGTAACGCATTCCCAGATGCCCCCAAGATCATGCAAATGTTACACGCATATCCGCTAAGAAAGGGTATTTGCTTGAAACTGGTGATACGTATTTTGGCTTGATAAAATAATTGTTAATAAAACGAAAGCCGAAGTACACGATAACTATGGTGTGCTAGTAGCCCAGTGTTATGCGTAGAGGATACTGGCTAACCGCAGTCAATCGTCCTCGGTGACTTCAGGATTGCGCTTTAAAGGCACTGGTAAGTTCTTAGGTAAGTATATATCAGAATTGCCAGTAATGCGTCTTGAGATCGTTCTATCGTTCCGGAGACCATAAAGATTTTTTTTGTGGGGAGGGGAGAGTCTTGCATGAAGCTCCTGTAATATTTTTCATAATTTTCTGGAAAATGGCTGCAGTTTTCTTTCTTTTTATTTTATTTTTTGTTTAGTTTTTGCTACAATTAAAAGTGCGTTTAATACGTTTTCCCTGTGGAACACTTTTGAATTGGCCATTGCCCTGCATATATTCTTCAGGTGCATTGAAAACAATGAAATTGGGTTATTGAAATTGATTTGCCATTTTCTCTTCACGCTCATAATCGAAACACTTCAGGTGATAATTAGTATTACTTTAGTGCTATCTTAACACGCTAGAATGAATACGATAGTTATTTATGCATTAAGGACGTCGTAAGGGTTCTAATATTCGTGTGGTGACAAAAAGAACAAGAACCTTTGGCCCGAGGTCATTAGAATCAGTTAACATTTGGAATCCATAAAATATTTTATTTTTAACTAATTCAGATCATTCAGATTCAGTAATTGATGTTAACTAGACTTGGTTTGTCTTTACATATTCTTCCGTAAGAGAGCACGTAGCATCTTGCAACTCTTCATATTTCCCTCGTAACTATCTTCCACCATGCTCGTAACCACGACATTGTCGATTCAGGTAAGTTATGCCATGCAGTATATCGAGCTCCGTATAGAAAGAACTAACTTATCAGTACAAAATAAAAGAAATTTCTAGAACATCATTCACTCTAATCAGGAGAAAAAATGGAATAATCTTTGACGACTATTTGAGAAAATTTTAAGAATTCCTTTTTGTTGCATTTGGGATTTAAAATTCCGTCAGTATATTGTCAGTAGGGAGCGGATTTCTATGATTTTCATATTTTTGTCCGTTACTTCAGGGCATAGATAAGTGGAATTCTTTACATTTGGTTAGAATTGGATGCTATGTAGACTAATATGTTAGTGTATATTTGAACGATTTTTCTATTTGGTGCATATTCGTGTAATTATTAATTGTAGATAAATTACTGTTCTATGAACTGCGTTAAGGAATGTCCAATATCTTGCAAAATTACACCACAAATTCAAATTATAGCTTACCTTTGTCGCAGCTTGCACGACCAAACTCTTCTCATTCAACGTCAGCCATGGTACCATCGTTAGGTCATAAATGCATATTTTTAAAATCATAATTCAAGATTTTTAGGGCATAAAATTCCTCTCCATAATTATCACGATTATAGTGTATTAACATAGCTAACCGTTGGGTTTCATCCCCTCTTCTTTTAACATTTCTATTGAATGTTGCTTCTAATGTAATATATTTCCTCTCTCTACAGATACTGGTACCAACCCTTGGGCGTAACGAATCGAGGGAGGGCGATAGGGTTGTATAGCTCTTCAGACATAATATTGTAGTTTCCGTGTTATGTTAAATTGTTTTTTTTTTTTTTTTATTTTTGAAAATATGCAATTTTAATCAGGGTCGGAGATTTTCCACTGAAACTTCTGAGTACATTGTCGTTTGAAATATGACGAAGTGTTCTTGGGAAACACGTCCTACACTTACAGAGGCATTGAGACGTCACAAATAAGTTTATGAACAATAAGTCACATGATTTATTGAATGTCTCTTTTCATCCAATTTGAAAGATTAAAGTTGGCATGTTTTTATTTACGAATCAGTAATTTTTGTAAATACCAAGATTCTAATTTGCTGAATGGAAGATCACCTAATGATGATAATCAGAACTACTCTGCACTCCGGAGTAAAGCTACTTATCAGATCAAAAGTACATCAAAAATCCGCACTCAAATAAGATTTCTTTACCAGTCGACATTAAGAATGTATCGAATTTACATTATTTGAATATACTAGAAAAATAATTTCTTTTTTAAACTTGGTTTCATCCCATTAGATAGTATACAGACTCAATAAAATACCTAATCAATTTTATTTCAAAACGAATTAAACAGTGGTAGGCAACTATGATATGTTATTCTTTTTGCCACGTACAAAATGATTTTACTGTATTTCTTTCCCAAGAATAATTGTAATTGATCTTGTGGATCAATGTCGCTTAGGATATTAGTCTAGTTTCCCTTGGTCATTGAGAAAACGCTGAAATGGTGTCTCTTGCTTTCATTTCGGAGTGTAAATGTAACATCACTTTCCTTCAGATATGGTATATTTCATTTCGGAGTGTAAATGTAACATCCTTCCTTATGTTGCCACATGCAAGAGGAAGAGGTTTAGAAATTATTCAGAGAAGCTTCAGAACATGTCGATAGCTTGATTCCCGGTGCAATACGTCTCTTAAAGGGAGCGAACATTTTTTATCACATATTGACAGCAAAACTTGCTTCTGCCCAGGGGGTAGAATATTGAGACTCATTGAATAGTAAGAAAATACAGTCCTGATCGCGGAACTCTAGAAAACCTGACCAAATATGCGTGTACTTCCCTACTCATTCGTCACGTAAAGTTCTTATTCTTACCCTGACGATTAATAAACAAAACATGTTGACGTAGGAATCATGTGAAAATACACGGGATAATATTGATGCTGAAATATTGGAAGATGCGCTACTCAGTTCTTTCCATGCAACATTTCGAGAACAGGTTATTACGCAATTTTTGGTTTCCTCCTTGAGGA
Organism: Teleogryllus oceanicus; assembly: GCA_964035755.1. NCBI lineage: Eukaryota > Metazoa > Arthropoda > Insecta > Orthoptera > Gryllidae > Teleogryllus > Teleogryllus oceanicus. The sequence continues at coordinate 20,710,401 of CAXIVR010000005.1, forward strand.
ATTTTGGATTAATGTAGCCCGTCCTCTCACTGTCAGAGATGAGTCGTAGTGACCTGGATCTAGCGTAATAATCCTGTCCCTCGGGGCGGTTTCACCCCGTCCTCTTAAGATTGTTAAGCGACTAGGAGAAATAAACTAGCTTAGATCAAAATAGCGTTTCACAATGGTTCGTAAGCCTTGCTTAACAATGATTTTATATCATGTACTATAACAAGTATTTTATTGGTGAAACCGGCCCTCACCCTTCTATATATTGATCAGAGGTGTATGTAGGCAGGGTTGGACAAAATACTTTAAATTTAGTGTTAAAATACTTCGTAAATAAGTATTTAAATACATACTCAAAATACATTAGGATTTGAATAGCTAAATACATACGTATTTAAAATACTTCAAATACTCAAAATACAGTAAATACAATACTTTTTATGATTACTTTTTATTGCAACAATTTATCGTAATTTTAAATTACTAATTGACAGTCATACATTTCTGAACAATAATAAGTCTAACTCAAATAAGCGGTATTTCCTATTTAAGCGACCAATTTTTGAAACAAATCATCAGACAATAAACCCCTATTTGGCGAATGTATAAAACCCGCAAAGGAAAACGGTCGTTCAACTCGCGCGGATGAACGTAAACTAATATTAAAAATAGAGCTCTGACACGCAGCCACTTAAACGGTCGAAAAAAGGCAGGCAAATAGGTACTTAAAAGCTTGAAAATGGGCATTATGTTTGAATAATATTAAAATTTATTCATAATACGTACTATGAAGAGTGAACGCAATTCTCTAAAATCAAATCGAATTGCTTCGATTGTCAAAACATATTGTGGAGTTACATAATATTTCCTAAGAGTCGACTCGTGTGGAATTTTATATTTTGTTGGTTAAAGGGGTTCAATGTCGGCTTTTCAAGTTTTGAAAACGGAGTGTTTGCGGCCTGGCACCAGTCAGTGTTGAAATTATTTTTTGTCTTTATCTTTTGACTACACTCACCTTTTCACAACACTGGCAAAACACACACACACACAAACAAACAAACATCCAGGCCGCCGCGAATCTTCTCCACAAATCCACTCTTTTAACAATGCCCATCTTAAAACTTTGTCTTTTGGCATTGTAGCAAGCACGCTTAACAGGAACAGCAAACTTACTGCTCTGGCATGCACCAAACTTTCAAACCAATACAAAATTATTGAAGAAAACTCCTATCTTGTGTAATGTACCTTCTAAAAGCAAAAGATGGTAGGACCACTATTTTTGAAGGCAGATGTGTTCTTGGTAAGGAACAGATAGCTCACTAACCGTTGCGAAAATCGGAAAAACGAGAGCAATTTCCTGTTCTCTGGAGCGCCCTGACGGGCTTCAGCGAAGTAGATAAGGTATCCCCCACACGGTGTCAAACTCGCATTCGTCTGTTTGTAAGCGGTCTCCCGGCTCCAGGCAGGGATAGAGCTTCTCGATCCGACGACGCCCTAGCAGATTTTACGCGGTTGTTAGTTGTTTGGTAAAAAATGACTCTAGTGGTTTCTCAAAAAATAATTGTAGAAAACAAAATATAGTGAACAAAAATATTAAAAATGCGGAAAATTCAGTATAGGCACTTATAGGATCTTACCGATCAATTAGGTAATTATCTATAAAATAGGCATATATAGGCTTTATAAAACCCTCGCAAAAGCCATTTCTGAGCTAAACACTGATAATGGGGTACGTTGCCTAAAAATACAGTCAAATAAAATAGGCAAAAGGGCCATTGGACTCTCGCTATTAGAAATAAACGCACTTTTTGTTGTCGAATATTGTTCAGCATATTTCATGATTTAGATTTATAATCTAAAAGGAAAGAGAATTCAAATTCAACTGAAAGGGGGATTTATTTTTCTTTCAATGACGTTCATTCACTAGCAGGATTAAAAAAAAAACAAAAAAAAACTATCATTGTTATCATCATCTGTATTTGAAATATTTTAAGTACTTCCTTTTTTAAATGCACATATTTTATGTATTTAAATACATCTCTAAAAAACATTTCCAACTAAAAAAATGCAATTATTCACATACAAAATGTATTTAAAATACATGTTTCAAACACAAGTATTTAAGTGAGAGCGTAGGCTTCCGCGGCCGGAGTCATGATTAACTTGGCTATCCGGGAGACGCCGCGTCCAGGGCACAGGTGCCAACGTTTCGGTCGCCATTCTGCGACCTTCCTCAGGGCGTAGTACTGAAGTACTCAGGGCGCAGTACTACGCCCTGAGGAAGGTCGCAGAATGGCGACCGAAACGTTGGCACCTGTGCCCTGGACGCGGCGTCTCCCGGATAGCCAAGTTAATCACAAGTATTTAAATACTGCCCAACCCTATGTAGGTAGCAGTGGCGTCTCGTGAACAAATGATCAGGCTAGGCTAAACATTACTGAACAGTGGCGGAAACGGGGAAGGGGGCGTGGGGGCCATGCCCCATCTCAATCCAAGTTCTTTGCCTTTTTATTCAATTCATTCAAAACGTTTGTCTCAATGATTTCATTCTATTCCAAAGTATTATTACCATGAAGTATGCACAAACGTGATTTCAAGATAATCAGATTCTAAAAGAGTCGCGTTTGTTTTACTCTGAAAATATTTCAGAAATCGGATTACTTTTTTTTTCAGGCGTTTAAGATACACTGATATTTGACATTTAACGTTTTTTATAACTTTTGATAAATATTTCATAGAAAAATATCCCTCTTTACTCCAAGTACCCCTTAATTGACAAAAGAACTGCCCAACAGTAAAGCTTAACTTTAACATTACTCTTAGCCATTTGTATGAATATAATTTTCTTAACTTACCTGTCAGCCATTTATGTGAATCACACTACGAAGGATTGAATATTCTTGCATTTTTCTCGCCAACACGATGTACAGTCGTACTCAGTATATGGATAGGTCGACCATTGTCCAAAATGTCTCTTTTCTGCATTATTAAAACGGGGTACATAGCAGTTCATTCAAGGTATCCGTCATAATGTTACCGTAAATTCAGATTTAAATATAAAAAATCAAGTAATGTTAATAATCCACTGCATACTAATTTAAAATGATAAATCCTAAATAATAATCATTTTCTGCGCATGCTAACTCGTCAACAATATAGTAAACATACGCACTATGCAACTTGCTTGTGAATGGGAATCGAAGTCTTCCGTGCTGGCCATAGACATGTCATGGTACATTTTCAATGAACGAGGTTTTAAAGCCAGAAGATTGCGCCCGCCCCCTCAGTGTCAATACAGTTTCGCTCATTGGCATACAATCCCACACGTTAATGGTCCCCATGTAATCCATAAATCTGTTTTCAATACATTACTGTTTATTTATTTTATTTATTTATTTTACGTAAAAAGAAGTTAAAAACTGCGTATGACGTGCTATGGGGAAAAGTGAATTGTGTGCACATTTTCAAAATTCTGTGATCCCTACACTAAGTCATATACTACTTAAATTTTGAATTTTTGAAAGGGAGAAAAAAACAAAAACTCCCATGTAATAAAATCTATTTTCAAGGATAAACAAGCAATAAATTTTGAATTTTGAAATTTTGAAAGGGAGAAAAAAAGACAAAAACTCCCATGTAATAAAATCTATTTTCAAGGATAAATAAGCAATAAATTTTGAATTTTGAAAGGAGAAAAAACAACTCCCATGTAGTAAAATCTATTTTCAAAGATAAATAAGCAATAAATTTTGGCTCATTACTTCCTGCCGCGACAACATGGAAACGATAATTTGAATAATTGTATTTCCCACTGAATTCTAGAAGACGTGCACAGAAAATGAAGTTACATTTATGTCCAGAAGCAAAACAAGGGGCCATCTCAGCATTTGCTCAATGGATCAGGGAAACTGGACGAAAAACCTGATCGAGATGGGGGTCATTGACCCGGAAGCTGTAGTACAATAGTTGTTACAGGTTGTTTATACTCATTTATACAGTCCAAATGGTAAATAATGCATTATGTATCATTGTTAAAATTAATGTTACTTTTCTTGCGATGCTCAGTGTAGTCTCTAATTGTATAAAAACAGTTATGCAGCAGAAACGATTTCACTTGGGATTTAAACTTTTCTATTGAATTTAATCGTTTAATGTCATCTGGCAAAGTGTTGTAAAATAATGTACATGTATTGTATGTGAATTTTTTGTAATGAGCTGTTGATACTGTCACCTGATGAATATGATTTCTACGTCGAGTGTTATAGTAATAGACTTCGGCATTTTTTGAAAAAATATTCCCGCCCTTGAGCAAGTCATTTTTTACAAAAACCACTTATTCGTAAATAAAAAGGCACGGTAATGGTAGAATTCCTAGATTAATGAAGAGAGGCTTACATGAATCACGTGGGTGGGATTTGGTTATTATTGGTACAATTCGTTTTTGTAATCTAAAAGTCTGGGAGCTATAAGATGTATTTTCCCAGAATATTATGTCATATCTCAGGCGGGAATGAACATTCGCGAAGTATACACAACGAGCAGTATGAAGGCTGACTGAATTTGCAAGAATTCTGAACGCTGTTGAGAAAAGTTGGAATATTAAATGGACAATAAAATTATGGTTATAAAACAAATGAAATCAAGATTTTAAAAGCGTTTTTATTGTTTATTTAATGTCAAAAACAACACTAGCCTCTATCAGTGTCTGAAATTCTGGACGATAACAAAAGGTACACTTAAAAATTCAGAAGCAAATGCAGGGGATCATCTCGGCATTTGCCCTGTGGGTCAAGGGAAACAAGGAGAACGTGATTGAGATGGTTGACTCAAAATTAGAATATTTGTGTACAAATACATTAAATTGGATTGATGTATAAAGAATTGAAATAAGCACCACTTGGTTGCTTTGTCCTGTTTTTTTAGAATCATAAAAGTTCAAGTTAAAATTAAATTTGAAATGGTGTTTAATTGAATTAACTTACCTTATGCCAGCTCTGTCGGCAACGAGGAGCACTATAGCAAAAACCTGATTATCGTGATTTTTCTCACTAAATTGCAATCAGCATCTGCTACGTTGTCTAAAATAGACTTTATTGGTGTTGATGGCTTTCATGGTATCTTCCAATATTTCTGCAAATGTGTTAGATATGCTGGAAACATGCTGGGGTCAGCTCCTCTAATTCGTTTTCTCTGACCTTTAAATCTGTGTCTTATGAACAAAAATGTTGAGAGCAAATAGATGCAGATATTGTTGATCATTTCGTTTTTCTAATCGCGGTATCCACCCTTTAAGGAAATCTCGGATTGGAAATTAATGAAAAGTAGAACGAAGAAAGAGTGCATAAGAGATTATGTTAAATTACAAAGCACACTATGGGTTCATTGAGACTGCCCTTAAGTTTGGTCCTTTTCTCACTCTATTTTAATTAGTAGTGTAATCAATAAATCTTATGAAAAATTATAATTGTTAACTGACTGAAATTTAATAACTAAATTACTAATGTCATGAGCGCGAAGCACGAAACTGTAATTACTAACGGGTGTATTGAAATTCCAATTTCTTTTACCTTGTCGCAAAAATGAAAAATTACATCAAAAAACAAAACAAATATTCACCACCGTGATGTACATAATTCAGCAATTGCCAAAACCCAACGACAATTGATTAAAGAAAGAAGCTCAGTCAAACCCTATACAACACTGACAGTGAACGAATCTATAATGGTTTGTCATGAGATGGTAATGAGCGCAAGATTTTGGCTTGAGTAGTGCCAACTCTAGGAGACAGTGGCAGCCGGTGGGTTGAGAATTAGGAGGGGACCGCGTATATGTCCGAAGTCTCACGTACATTTTACTTCTTCAAAATATTTCTTGAAAGAGGAAAACTAGCTTGCAGAGTACAACCGAATTGAATGTATTGGGATTTTCATCCTTGTCTAAGACAACTTTTACGTAGATAACGGAAGATGCAGTTGTGCTGACGTGAAAATAAAGAGATTTAAAAAAAAAATTCCAGCAAACAGAACAGTAATTTATGAAATCAGATGAAAGGGTCGGAATTCTTTGCTTAGTTAATAGCCATGCATTCTGCCGAACAAAACTCCGTACCCCCACTCTTCCTCAAGCTTCCATCACCACGCCTGTACGGACGGACCACGATACTACCCATTCCAAAAACATTTACCTTTAACATAATCGGGCATTTAAAATTAAATTCGTCCACAAAAATTGCGCTGGTGGTATACACAAATTAAAGAAGTCGATTTATTGCAAGTTTAATATTTTCTGCGACGTTTGTTTCTCTGGAGAGGCGACCGCCCTAGAGCCCATAAGGAGCATCCGCCACTGTTTGGAGACAGGACGTTACTAGTCTAGTACTTATGTCTATGGTGCGGGCAGGTAGCAAGAGAATTCGTTGGCCTAAGAACAACGCGCATGCGTGATGAATGGACACATCATGCTACTGTTCTATGCTAACTACAGGGCCCTTTCTCAGAACAGTACAAAGCGAGGCAGCGCCTGGGTGTGCCTACCCTGAGAGGCACAAGCGGGTGCAAGATTTTGGGAAAAGACGAGAGAGATGGCATGATGCACGGGCAGCGCCTGGGTGTGCCTACCCTGAGAGGCACAAGCGGGTGCAAGATTTTGGGAAAGACGAGAGAGTGGCCTGAGAGGCACAAGCGGGTGCAAGATTTTGGGAAGAGACGAGAGAGATGGCATGATGCACGGGCAGCGCCTGGGTGTGCCTACCCTGAGAGGCACAAGCGGGTGCAAGATTTTGGGAAGAGACGAGAGAGATGGCATGATGCACGGGCAGCGCCTGGGGTGCCTTTGGGAAAGACGAGAGAGATGGCATGATGCACGGGCAGCGCCTGGGTGTGCCTACCCTGAGAGGCACAAGCGGGTGCAAGATTTTGGGAAGAGACGAGAGAGATGGCATGATGCACGGGCAGCGCCTGGGTGTGCCTACCCTGAGAGGCACAAGCGGGTGCAAGATTTTGGGAAGAGACGAGAGAGATGGCATGATGCACGGGCAGCGCCTGGGCCAGAGATGGCATGATGATGCACGGGTTGATACAAAACGTTTGAAATGGAAATAAGATCCTGACACGATAATGAAATTTCATAATGCATTTCCAGATGAATAATACATCTTATTAAAATTGTGAGAGTCCATTTTTTAATGAAATGTATTAAACTACCGTAGTACACATTCATTAGGGTAGGCAGTGCCTACCCCAAGGAGCTGCCGCTGGTAGGTAGACATGCAAGTACCAGTGACTAGCACAGAATTTGCGCCGATATTTACGGTGACAGAAAAATTTCTTTAAGTTCACTTACTATTTTAAGTAGTACTAATACCTGATCCAGTACATAAGAAATACGTTATTCCAGAATCAGAGTATGCGCATAAAATTTTAGTAATACACTATAATGTAAATGGTATACAATATGATAATAGGATGAATTTTTTTATACATATAAGTGTATTTTATTTTCTTAAATTGTTTTTGTTCTTTTTTGAACCATTACTTGAAGTTATTTGTCATTAAAGATAATTGTCACTGAATTTGTTCACGAAAACAGTATTTTTAATGTTTCTAACTGGAGGCGCCTATAGTATTTGCCAATGTCTAGACATGACAGTTATTCACTTTATCAACACAGTACGTTGTCAATTATTATTATTATTATTATTATTATTATTATTATTGTTATTATTATTATTATTATTATTATTATTGAGTCTCTTGTATTCGTAAGTTCTTGAATTGTTCCGAAACTACTGTTATCCGTTTCCGATATTAGTCTTCAGATGTACAGGTATATTAATGTCTCCGGCCGGCTCAAAGCAGAGACATGATTATTCTTCGATGTCTAGAGGGTTGTACAGCTGCGGTAACTTCCCCCAGACCCCACGTAATCGGGGCAACGGAAATTTGTACAATATTATTTGCTTCAGTACATTAATACACGTATTGTAGTTGAAATATAATTACCATTGAAATAAAATAATAATAATAATAATGTATTCTTATGAGGAGAATTTTTTGTTTGGAACGGCCCCCCGTGGAACTACTGCCCCAAGCCCCTTGTTTTCTCTAGGCGTCCTAGCCGATTACTATTCCTTCTTTGTCTCTGAGATGCACGAAGCTTTAAGAACATTCTCATTGTGAAATTATCTGAAATGAGCACGCGTTCTCTTTGTGAAATGATATTTTTATATCTATCGTCAGAATGTTGGAATGACTAATTTGTGAAGCTGCGCGAAGTAAGAAAAACCGGGAATCCTTGGGGCCGGATGAGTTCCAGGTTGACATTGAATCGGCGAAATGTGAAGTGGGTTGAAAATAATGAAACACATATTGAGTCCGTTTATTTATTCATGTCAATTATATATTTATGCGGGATACAAGTTTACAAATTCAACGTACAAAGTCAACCACTCTTGGACATGTTACATGAACGACCGCACAAGGCCGCAATGGGAAGGGAAGGGGTAGGATAGAGGCGCAGTAATGGGTTCGAAGCATCAGAGATGGGGTGCTGAAAAAGTGAAGTTGGTAACAACGTATTCGGTGTCTCGTGATGTCTTTCCTGGACCATGTGTGTTGTGTGTGTGTGCAGATGAGGCGAGCCCAAGAAAGTACAGGGTGATGGCACACGATCATTACTCGTGATTGCCGCGGGAAGGACGGTGAAAAGCTTGGATGGGAGAAGAATGACTTGTTTGCCGATTTCAAATGTGATTAATGCTTTTACCATTACTCAAATTGATGTGAGAAACAAGATATTTGATATATTCTTATAAGATTTGGAATTTAGATAACTGGGGTGGGTGAATCTCCTGCTTTACGTGTTGCTGGGCAGTGATGGCATTTGTGCGTGATGCAGTATTAGTACAAATGTAATAGTTATGTCAAAGTTACTTCCTTAAAAATGTCCAAATTGTTAGAACTGCATAACTCGTGTGAAATGTATTAATTCTTAACAACGTGCTTTGTGTTGAGGTAACAATTCTGTTTTTTACCATCTACATTCTAAACAGAACTTAATGCGTACGTTATTCAGTTCATGGATTGCGTCATCATTCAGCGAGGGGTTGGATAATGCTATACACAAACACCATCTACTAAGTGCAGTGATTTTTGTACATTTTCTGTTCTTTATTTTTGAAATCACACAAAAGTAAATATACATGAGTGGACCCCTTTGCCTATGCAGTAAAGTATATGGCAAAGTAGTCTATGTTCAAGGCCTCGATTGCCATATTGTTGCTGAACAGTGTTAAAAATCTGTATTAACAATTTCTCCTAAGCATACACTAAGTGCTCAGTCAGAAATTAAATGTATTTTACATTTTTCTTGCTTATCCGTGTTTAAAAAAACATCAAAGGTGATGACATCACTTCTTGCTCGCTCAGTTTTCCATGCATTGACATCCTCGTTTGTGTTTATTTGCAATGCCTGCTTTACATTTCGATGGAAGCTGGTTTAATTTTTATTAGTTACATAGCAACATTTTCATTATTCAGAGACAGCAACTTAACCATCTGGCATGGCCTTTCAGTACAATATAACTTACGCTAACAATAGTGTAGATTGTGTTTTAGAATGGATCTGTTAATGATAGTATAAATGAACATAAACCTTCCTTTCCCCATGTACAAATACAATACATTTAGCATTGTTTTATGGGATTAATAAATTAGTTTTCATTAATCCGTATTACTACACTGTCACACTTTGTAAAATCTATAATGTACACACTTGTGTAAAATGTATAACCACCAATAGCATTAACTAGGTCCAGGAGCATAATCCCGCCTACAAAATCCGATGATACTCTGGACTGCATCTTTCTTTCACATTGAAATACCACGCACTTCGAAGCCGGCGAATAAAGATTCTGCCGATTTACTGAGAATTCGATTTACATTTTCCCACTTTCGCTTTTAATTACTTGTGGAACACATATTACATAGGTACTCATTCTATACAGATTACTTGCTCTTCCGTAAGGGATCCAGCAAGATTTGAGCCAGTCCTTCGTATGTATCTGACTACGTCTTTCAGAAATGCACCCTTCTCATCTTTGTTTCAATATCCACCCGTTTTCCCCGCCCTTACGCACACAATTTCACTGCTAAAAAAGCCACATTTTCACACTGACGTCTCTTGCTACTCGCATTGCAGTTCGAAGCATTCAACTTCCTTGTCTTCTTCCTCAATGTCTTACCATTATGATCACTAGATTGGTTTGCGAAGGTAAGTCCCACATTCATTTCTTCGATATAACCGCATTTTTAATCGCGAATACCTGATCCCAAAGCAGTACGGATAGAGGCACATTGCGTCCCTATTCATAAGTGTCTAAAACGTGCTTGGTACGAAAATGTACACTTCAATCTTATGAAAATATGTCATTAACCTAGCGTCCATCGTATAAATAGATGGACTTGAAAACTGAACACGATTCTTGTTTAGTGAACAATTCTTAAGCACATGAAGGAGTGATATAAATACACTAATTATTAGAACAGGAGCATGTGTTGTATGCACATGGACTGAAGTGTCAATGCACTTCATAAGATAGGACGCAATATGCCCAAAACGCATCTACAAGACACACGAACTCCGTTATATGGCAACCAAGAAGCATGGCTTTTATTTAAAGTAAAATCGTGTTTTGTCATGTTACAAGTTATTGATCACATGAAAAAGAGACGGAGTTCGTGACTCTTTTAGAGCCCTGGTGAGGAGGTTGCATAAAAGAGATCTTCCCTACAACTTGTTCACTTCGAAACTAAAACAGCTGCTGAGTACTTCAGTACTGCTGCTTAAGGGTTAATAATATGCTAATGGAAGGCAAGGTTCTAAGGAAGATCATGGCAAGAGGAAGAATGCGCTTTGCTGCGTATTTTGATGTCATGTGTTCTTCCGTGGGCCATTCACATGCGTAGCTTATTAATGTATGATTACAAGAAGGAGGTTTGATATCGGACGGCCTCTGTGAAAGATCTATTGCATCATTACTTCTATTAAAAATATATGTCTTAATCAATAGTTTAATTTGCACCCCATGATGTGTTTAATATGTTTACTGTATGATTACAATCAAATAATGTAATCCAGTAACCAACATCGTAAATGGCAGTTTTGTAGTCATAAGTGCTGTATACTGAAATTTTATTTTCAATGTGAAAGCCATTTTTAAACGGAGATCTTGTGTTGTACTTAAAAACTCCGTAAAATGCATTCTTTCTTCAATTAAATACGTGAATATTTGTATATTTCATCATTAATCTGTGAAGTTGATCACCGAACACAGACGCATTCGAATGAACGAAGTATGCATTATGAATCAAACGGCCAGTTCAAACACTCCTTCAGGCAAACAATTTGAAGGTGTAGCAGCAATGAATTGCAAGTTGTAAATGGATGAAATCTGGGATCGAAAAGTTAATAAAAACTCAAAACGTTCAATGTTCTCTGAATAAATTCCAATCATTGAGGATTCCCTTCTTGTTACGATGAAGTGCACTCAATTTTTACGGTTTGATGGTTGTACATTACAAACATTCCATCACAAGTTCTAAAGAGTGCGGATTTAATTCTCCTAGGCAGCGTGATTTTTCTGAAATCTGAGAGCAGCTGCAATCTTTTGCTACTCAAAACATTTATTCAACATCAGTATAGTACTTTTTTCATTATAGCGCTTTTTTTTTTGGCGAAATTATGATGTTCACGTCTCATGCCTCGGTGAAAAATACGACTACATATTTGAGGCTACAAGACTCACACTAGAAACGTATCATTGAGCACACTTCTTTACCAGAGACACGAAAATGAAATTACATCTGCTGGATGTTCGCCAGCACAGAGAATGAGAAATTTATTTGATCAATTCATCGATCCCATCCAGCAAATAAACAATTCAATGAAATCAAAATCGATTGATAAAGTTGCAGTATGTCCGTCTGCGTGTACCCTTGAATTAATAGACAAGGTATAACGAGGTCCCATATCTTGTAATCAGTAGATTATGTGGAGAATAGGAAACTTAAATGGAAAAAAAAATCGATTTCTACTGAACATGTCAAAAATCCAGAAAATTCGTAAGTTATTGAATATCATTCTGTGTGAACACTTGGGCAAGTCCCATCTCAAGACTTGTTGGACCTGCGTCAACCAGCATGTACAGTTGAATGGAAGGGCGATCCCATGCCATGTGCAACTTGCAACGAGGTGCGCAGCGGGGGGGGGGGGTGGGCAGCGGTCGCGCCGCCGGCGCCCGGGGCGGCCGGAGGGCGGGCGCGGCGGGGGCGCGCGCGCGCCTACTTCCAGCAGCCGGTGGGCGAGGCGTGGCGGCGCAGGGCCGCGGGCTACTGGGGCGGAGCCGGCGGCGGCTGCTCCAGCGAGTAGTGGCGCGACCGCTTCCAGAAGCTCTTGAAGAAGCCGCGCTTCTGCCGCCCGCCGCCTTCGCCGGAGCCCTCGGCGCCGCCTGCAACACGCACCACCGCACGCTGCACTTACGAGCACACTGGTCAACACCCTAAATTATACAGCAAACTATTGACAACATGTATACATTAATAGAAACATTCTTTGATTTTAAATGTGCAGTCAATTAATTGTTTTAAAATATCTCAAAATTAGGGTTTTTTTTTTTTTTTTTTTTTTTTTTTTTTTGCTTGCAATAATGGACTTTCGAGGTTTTTATTGCCTACTGGCGTGTTAACTTATGTTCCTTGCTCACTTCACTTGCCGATGCAGAGGTGGACGCTTCTATCTGCTCGCATTGAGTTCGTCCATTTAGTAGGCGGCGACATTAGTAAAAAATATCAGTTCGTTATTCTGCCGTCGGCAAGTTTCAAGTGGACATGGAATAGTACACACAACAATAACGTAATATAAACAATAAACTCGTGATTAAGGTGAGTACGAACAAAAAAGTAAGTAATAAGTTACACAAAACCCAAAAAGGACTAAAGTACAAGAAGTAAGGCGAACGTAAGGTTTGACGATGACGTAGAAATAGAAAGAAGCTGTGACGACGTATGCTGTTACAGATCTACAACTCAACCTTTGTAACCGGAGGGTCTTTGGTTCGTGCTCCGCAAACTTTAAACACCATTTAAACATTTAGTTCCATGTCGACCATTGCAGGGGAGTCTACCTTCTACCAACTACCTCTTCTGGATAGTTTCCTCCTGGCGGAGACGGGAGCACTACGTTATAAAGTGCCTCGAACGTATTCGACCTTTCTTTCCTCATCCAGGGTCCACTCACATCCTACGAGCCGGCCGCTGAGCCGGTCCCTGTTCTCATCTTGTCTGAGAAACGCCAGAGATTCGAGGTGCAGTTGCAAATCAGGAGATCCCTGAGTCACACTGTGTTCCGTGTGAGATCACCGAAATGAAGTTGAGACGATGTCAGTCATCCGGAAGTGCAGATTTATTAGAATAAAGTTTCAATGCATACGTTCTGAGATGTTTCATAATGGTCCTACTTCTAAGGTAAGATTCATTTTTAGATTCCAAATTCGACGACCTAAATATTCGACCACGACACATTGGGAACTCAGTATGACATGTGCTGGCAAATGACCAGCAACCGAAGGACGACACTTCCAATCTTACAACTCCCCGAAAGAATGCCTGGTGACAAGACACCCCATACATTCTTCCTCCATCGGTTCAGCCAGACGACAGTCGAGAAACAAACTTAAAGACCGTCGATATTGTAATTGGGATCCAGCATTAGCGAGAGCGATACAATATCCACTTCTCCGATATGAGTTGGACTTTCGAGCTGCCCTGCATGTTGTAGCGTCATGCACAAACGCAATTGTAACGAACGGCCGCGTGGCATAGGCGACGCTAAGGCACCACGCGTCAGCCTTTGTTTACGAGCGGATGTGACGTCGGCGGGAAACCCTAGGAGGCAGCGTGGTGGGGGGAAGGGCGAGCGTCAGCCCTGGCGAGCGGCGGAACGCTCTCTTGGTTACGGGACGCGGTGCGGCACGGATCGGAGTTCTGTGGCGGGCCGCGAGCTGTGCAGGGCCGGCAATGTGTTGCCGTACAGAGGCTGACTCGATGCGAGTCGTAGGTGGGTTGCGGCGCTTCACGCCATCTAATGCTTGATATTAGTGCGTAGTGGTGTGGTAGCCGTAACGGGAAATTACTCCGTGTAGGGATATTGGTAATTACGTTATTTTGTAATAAGGTGGTGGTCTGTTAATAAACCTCTAAATTACTAAACCCACACTCTTCTGTGTTATTATTGCAAATGCATGACGCCACAATGTGCGCAGCGAAGGGACTCCGTGTCCTGCACTACTGCTAGACAGCTACTATGTGGGTGGATACCAGCAATTGGCGCGAGCTGAGTTTGCGATCGCTGGGGCGGATGACGCCAGTTCTTTCCAAATTACTATGTCGTTTCCGTGGTGATGATATGATGGCAGATGCGGCAGGAACCGTCACCGCCAGACAGATTCCTACAAGTTATTTTTCCTCAGTGACGTCTGGTTAGAATTTTCTTTCCTTCTTTATCTGAAGTTAAATAATGAGTCGCTAATGAGAAGTATACCCATCTTTTCAATTGTACATGTGATCCTCAAAATAAAATTTGGGTTCGTAATTAAATGAGTTTATGACAAGAAATAACGAGGTACCATCTGAAAACCAGCCAACGATCTGTCATTTTCAGGACGTTTTCTTTCAATGTAAAACAGATTCATTCTACTACAATTAGACTACCTGAGACATTGCACTTCTCGTGAAGTCGAAACTAGTGGTACTACAATAGCACGTAACTTTCTCGCAAATGTAGTAACGCATGGAATATTATACTACTACATGAACCTGCAAAAGTGTTTCCAAGCAGCAAACTTTTGTTCTTCGCGCTGAAATTCGAACCTACGCCCTTTGAGTTAGCATACCAGGCACGAACGGCCTACAAGGACTGGAAAATAGTTTCCGTTATTTTCTGAAACATCAACGCGTTCATATTGCTTGTAACATGGAAGCATCTAATTTCAGGTGAAAGATTCTCTATACAATTTCAATATTCAATTTCAACTCGTAACATAATGACAGAGGGACGCAGTATCAGGTGGTGTAGCTATATTTATATCGAAGAATGTTAAACACGCGCAAGTTCCGACTGTGAGTTCTTTCAGACTGAGTGAGAAATACCAATTTTGAAAATATCGTCTGTACGGTATAGGTGCAAGCGTTGACCATAGGTAGACGGACGGACAGATGGGGAGACATGTTGCCAGCAAGGATGCTTCATCGACAAATCGAAAAAGCATTTTTGCATATTTTATCTATCATCTGTCAGATACAAAATTGGTCGCTTTCATGATTTGATCATCCGAAAAATGCTCACAACAAATTTCGCTATTTGAAAATTATTAGGTTTCTGAGAGACGCGCTTCTTTGTGTTGTTGAAATCGAGTGGCCACTCGCAGCAGCAGCTTTAGGAGAAATCGGCTGGAGTACGGAAATCGGCGGAAGTACTCAGCAGCAGCTTTAGTAGAAAAGGGAATTTTTCTAATAAGAATGAAAATAAAAATCTAAAAATATTATTTACTCTTGTTGTGTTATAGTATGTCAACGAAAATATATTTTAAAATGTCTGGAATACTTTATATCTGACGAGAAACACTTTAATTTTTTTTATGAACTTGGAGAATAATTGTCATACACCACAGTATGTGGAGGGAGGCTGTCCTGTTCACTGTCGTAACGGGGCAGCGCGGGCGGAAGGCAGCGAGGGCCGATACGCGCGTCCGGCCGCGCGCCGGCAGCCTTCCTCTCCCTCCGATAGGGCGACGCCGACAGCACGAAGTGAAACACTGTGCGATTTCTCCAGCCAATTGCTTCGACAACGGCTGAGCCCTTCAGACTGGCTTGATGGGTATACCTTCCTATTGATTGATTGATTGATTACTTAGTGTTTAAAGGGCGCTTCAACTGCCAAGGTCATTGGCGCCCATGTCAAAGTATTTAAAAGGGTAGATTGAGTAAGTTTGCAAAAGCAACTTACCCGCTAATTAAAAGCATGAACATTACTTAAAAAGGGCATGAATCCCGCAATAGTGTACGACTAAATAAGGCAGAAGGAAAATATAACAGACTCGTAAAATTTATCATAAAATGTAAAATTGGCTGTAAAGGGGCCACAAAACAAACTAAATAAGATATTGTCCATGTCACTCAAATAAAATTACGTATTCCACTTTCTCTCAAAAAACAAAAGAGTTTTGAGAGTGCAGAATCGTCGTCCCCAAGCACCTCCCGTAGCGAGTTGCCCAGGCTATGCCTTCGTCGGCTGTCATCGAATTTTGTGCAATGCAGCAGGACGTGTTCCACAGAAAGAACCGTCCGGCACCTTCCTATTCGGACTCCACTACTGCTGAAACAATTCGCTTGAAGTTGTAAAACGATCCCAATAGGGATTTTCGGATTTATTATGGCTGTGCTGCGTAAGCGAAGTCTTCCTTTTCGGAACATGGTTTCAGTGGTCAGTTGGTCCACTGGTGGCATCGTGCTCCCTGGATTTTTGAACGTCCGCGTCGGGGCAACTGTGCCCCTGGCGCCGAGCGTTGCGGAGTGTCGCGGAGAGAGGCGGGCGCGAGCAAGTCTGCGGCGGGGGCCCCAGCCTCCGGGCGGCGAAAGCGCCCCCCCCCGGCCAGTGGGCCGCGCGCGCCCGCCCGCCCGCCCGCCGCCGCCTCTCCTCGCCTCTCCAGCGGCGCGCGCGGAAGCGCTCCGGGTCTCTCCTGCTGCTACCACGCACTGCGTTCTTTGATTCGCCATTCAAGGACGCCGCGATGGGGTGCGGATATTAGAGCAAGCAATGCGCAATGTACACTTCTCCACACGCTGTTCCAGCTAGGTCGAATTCAGCCGCTGTCTGGAGGAGAATTCTAGCGGCCGGCTGCTCTGATCGGTAGTTTTCCCTGGTTTCTCCGATCAACTCCAGGCGAATGCCGGAGCAGTACCCTACCAAACGGGCCACGGACCGCGCGCGATCTGTCCTTCCACTTCCTTGTCCTATCCTCTCCCCTTACACACACACTTACACTAACATGCATTACACTACCACATATCCCGGGAGACTGGTCGGGAGCTTAGAGCTTGTCCCGGCTGGGGCGGTGCCCCGCTGGTGCGAGACTCCTGGTTAGGGGGAAACCTCGCTAGCCGACGGTAGGTCGGCGCCGGATCTCGCCATCCAGCGGGGGAGATCACTGCCATCTCCGGAGAAAAAACATGCACTACACTAACGGGACTAATGATCAAAGCAGTTGACGCGCCTGGAAACACGAAAAAATCAATCAATCCACACGCCGTGTACAGTTTTTATTTTTTTTGTGAACGAAAATAAATCAAATCAAATCTTATGGCTTAAGTCCGAAATATGGCCAATTGTTTTGGAAACAAACCTGTGTGAATGTCAATGACCGGATCATTCCGGAGATCATTCGCCTGGTGCTGGCAACAAGCGGAAGGCGCTGATTACAGTGTGGTGATCGTCCGAATGTGGGGCGTCTTATGTGTTCGCGACAAATAATTTGGCACGACAATGACAGATTCGGAAGTAAATGAGTTTGATGTAAATTTCTAAGGTCGGAGCCTCGGCGCCCTTACATGGAAATCCGTACAGAAATGTATAGTCAAGTTAGGTAGTGGGAGGGATAAATGTCTGAAACAGAATAGTTTAATTATAATCGTTCTTTCTATTACTATTAGTGGATTCTGTTTTCAGCTAGTGGCCGCAGTTGGGGCGACCCGTAATACGGTGGCCTTTCCACTTCTGGTCTTTTCAATGAAGAGGGGGGGAGTCAAATCCCGGCTGACCTATGTGGGCTGTGGAGTTGATGGTGGGCAAAGTGGCTGGCGCTCTCAGATTATCCCGTAGCTGTCACTCCACTGCCAATTCCAACTTCATGCTCATTAATCACCACATCACCTGAAATTACGTCATCATCGTATCTTCGACGTGTGTGCCGTAACAGGAGACAGCCGCAGTGAGGTGATCTGACCACGAAATAACGGATATCGGTTTATTATTATTATTATTATTATTATTATTATTATTATTATTATTATTATTATTATTACAGGGGAGAACATATACAATCGATCAAGAGTTATTATCAGGCTTCAGATTTTTACGCAAATGCTTTTCTAATATAGGCACTCGGAATTAACTGTGATCACATTTTATACTTACGAGTACCTGCAAAGAAACAACATTTAGAGTCAAAAATGCCTTTCTTATGATTAGGGCATAAAAATATCTACTGGAGCTATGTAAGCCTAAAATTGCCTGTTCAGCGTAATTGAAAACTCGAAGAATAAACTCGAAAACTTTCGTGGACAGACATTCAGACTGGAGCTGAACTCAGTATAAAATAAAAATTCCGAATTATCCCGAGAACACTGGCTAAAGAATAGTAGTCATTCGAGTGTAAGGCCTCATGAAATACGCGAAATGTATTTTGGTAGAAAATTCTCTGTTTTCAATATAAATTGTGAAGGCTGTCGCCAACTCGAACGAAGCAAAGGTGACTGACAGTGGATCTCGAATCTGTACACCTGTCTTCAAAATTTCCCACCAGCAGTCTGAACTCGATTATCACATTATCTGCTATTCCTTGTCACAGTAACTTACATCACCCTGGCCATCTCATTTTGGCTAATGCGCATTTCATCCTACTAAAGTCAGAAGTACGCTTCGGAGCTGACTCTTCTTCGGACTTTTTCTATTTTTGTTAATGCTGACATGAACCAGCTAATTCACGATATAGCTACATTCTAACACGAGTCTAAAGTATTTATTGATAGGTGCTTTGCAAGACCTGACGTTGCCGCCCAGAGCGCCCTGCTAACCGTAAGTTTCTCCTCAGGGCACTGTCGTGTCGGTGCTGCGAGATCAATAGGCAGCGAGCAGGCCATGGCAGGGCAGGAAAGACTGCCCGGTTGCCCCGAAAGCGCTGTCTCAGAGGCAGCTCCACATATCTCTACACATTATTTGAGTTTCTACGTGCGTGTGTGCTTGTGTGTGTGTGTGTGTGCGCGCGCTAGCGGATCCGTCACTCACGCTCTGACCACTTCGCATGCATCAATCGAGACATATGATGTATCATTCTACGCCTCTCGGTCTCTTGTTGGGGATCTGATAATTTGTTTTTGGATCGGCCAGAAGATTCAAAGAAATTTCCAAAAAACGTGTTTTTTCGTGTTTTGGCGCTGAGATCTTAGTGAGTATCCTAGGAATTAGACCAACGCCACAGAAATAGATCTACGTAGGTGGGGTTGATTAAATTCTAATGCTGCTTTGAACAGTAAAGTAAGAAGTGAAGTGTTTCGTCCGTATTACCGTATTTCTAATAATAAATTTGCAAATACCTACGTACAGTATTACCTTAGAACTTATTAACTTTGAAGAACGTCAAATAAATACGAGGAAAACCGGAACTGTCAGTAATGTTAGAGACCGGAAGCACATGCATTTTGGACTTTGCACATTTACGTTCTTAAGCGTGCAAACACGAGAGAAGAATCAAATGTAATTATAGGTTTTTTGACAGCATTTTCAGAACTAATTGAGGCGAATCTTATATTAGGATTAGGGACTAACGCTGGACAACAACTTACAGCGATCTTTTATGTGCATATTAACAAAAAGGGTACAAATTCTGCACTAAATTGTAACTATTCTCATCATCCATACCTGCAAGTATTTTTTACGGCAATTACAATTTTGAAGTTGCAATATTACCAGTTAATATCCCGTATGGAAGTAAGATGCAAGGTTAATGAGTGGTAGGAATTTTTGGACGGGAAGATGACATTATCAGCAACTACAATTCATTGGTATTTGAAGCTTTGCAAGACATTTAGAAATTTTCATCACATTAAAAAAAAAACGTTTAAAAGAGGTTTCCAGCGTCAGCAACGCCAGGTTCAACTAGTTCTGAATGTATTCGAGAGGAGCGACCGACCTCTCGCCGAAGCCCGAGCCAAGCGGATGCTCGCTTGCTAGCTAGCTTTGCCACGCGACGAGCATTCCGTGCTCGCCCTATCCACCACGTATCGGACTTTTGGACACATCAAAGGAAGCGAACATTCTCCCAGCACACCAGCTGCTCTGAATTGGGCGAGTAGGAGCTCGCCACTCGGTGAATGCCGAATGAGTGACCGGGAGAGGAGGCTCAGTGTCTCATCAACGGATGTCACTGCAGGGCCTCTGACCGGGAGGTCCTACGTTCGAGGCCTGACGGCGGTACTAGCTTCGATACTAGCTTGTCAAATTCAGTCGCCGACCGGAGCAAAATTCTAGCGGCCTGCTGCTCTAACCGGTAGTTTTCCGTGGTTTCTCTGATCAACACTAGGCGAACGCCGGAGCAGTACCCTAACAAACGGACCGCGGACAATCTTTCCTTTTCCTTATCCTATCCTCACACTCTTACACTGCACAAACATGCCGGGAGACCGGTCGAGTGCTTAGAGCTTGTCCCGGCTGGGGTGGTGCTCCGCTGGCGGGAGATACTTTGTTAGGGAAAACCCCACTAGTCGACGGTAGATTGGCGCCAGATTTCGCCATCCAGCGGAGAAAGATCACTGCCACCTCCAGATGAATAAATTACACTTACGGGGCGAATGTCCTCAGTAGATGACATGCCCGGAATCACTACACTGAATTAATCAACCGAATGTATGCAGTCGACTTTAGGGAAGCGCTGCGACGCGGATCTCCTGCTCACCGAGCAGGGCTCGAGGTGCCATACTTAACAAAACCTCCATATGTAATGAGAATCGCTCCAATTAACATTATTAAGAATATTATACTTAAGTAAAACGTCTGCATATAGGTATTATGTCTGCAGAACACAACGCTTTGTAACTTCAGGACGTGATCGGTTCACAGACGCACGAACATGAAAAATACCACATGATGTGACGACACATTCAAGAGCGAGTGAAACACATAAAGTTATGTGGTAGGGACACAACATACTAAACCAAAATGCCACTTAAGGGGTTAAACAATTATTGAGGATTAATTGTAGCTAATAAATATGAATCAAATAATAAATAGCGAATAAGGAAATATACAGGAATTGAAGTATTTAACATTCATTTACGGACCTCCTTAGAGAAAAATCTCAATGGTGGAGAGAGCCCCATAAACTCCCTTATGCCCTGTGCGCCAGAGCTTCCTGCATTTAGGGAGCTCCGCGGCCTGGCACGATAAGTGTGCATCTCTTTGTGTGCTGTGATATTAAATAAAACAAGGTGAGAACAAAATACACATCGATATTTTAGCTGGCCGGAGCACTTACGGCTGCGATGGCATGCGCATGCTCTCTGCGCACGTCCTAGGGCTGTGGATTTGAATCCCACGCAAAACATGGACGTTTTCTCTTGGACAGGAACGCAATGTGCCAAGGCAAACAACCACATCTGCCATGATACTCTGCAAATCATCATCAATATTGCACAGAAGAGTTCTATGTTGAAAAGTGAATGTTACTATTAATTTCAATCTAGTACTGCTGAAAATTGAAGGAATTGTACCGGTCATAGGCCTGCGCACAGGGGGAGGGGGGCAGAGATGCCGTGTCCCCCTTTGAAAACTTTGAACTTATTATTCTCCACGCCATCTGGCAATAGTATAAATGGTGTAACATGAAAATCATAGTATTGATTAGTTGTATCATTAAAGTTATAATTTCATTATCTTGTTAGTGTTTTATTCATTTCGTAGTATAATACTTCACACGAAAATAAGAAAAATCGAACAAAAGAGGGAGGCACAAAAGTATATGTAGCCCCCCCTCTCCCTCTTAACTTAGGCTGCGCAGGCCTATGATGACGGCGATGCTACATGGGCCAATTGTTGGTGAAATTACTGAAAACGGTCATAACTGTCATTTTTTGTTATTCATAGCTGCGAGTATTTTTTAGATTGTTTCTAAAAGTTTAATAAGTCAGTAAAATTCAACACAAATGTAAATACACGTATAAATATCCATGAACAACAATCTGCCTGTATGTGTATGATAGAATTTTCTACGTATCCTTTACGTCCCTTCGTATCTGTTCTCAACAGTTGGAAATGTGTAGATGTTATAAATGTCACGAGGGCCACTCCAAAAGTACTGCACAACAATTTTTTAAACATTCAATTTACTTTGCACATGTTTGCTATTTTTATAGTGTGTTGATCCATATTTGAGGATCAAAAAGTCACTCCTCCACATATCTCTGTCCCTTTCTACTGCCTTAAGACATCTTGGAATAAATGCCATAATTTACATCGTAATTAACAAAAAGTTGCGTCTCCCTCAAATTACTAGGACACTCAATAGTGATCTTCTGCAGAAGAAAGCGGAATCAAAGAAATTTGTCCTAATCATCAAGATATAATATCACAAAATTGTCCTCCGGGTAAAACTCCCGCCTTGTGTCAATATTAAATTTATTTCTTCTGCAAGAATCAAATCAACATCTTGAACAGAAATCCAGAACTATAAACAAGATTAGCAAATCCCTTAAAATGACGCCATTTTTAGACGAATGGAATGATAAAGAGCCGGCCACCCACCTACCGCAGAGCATGCGGACTATCCGTTGAAGCACGACGTCAAAGCTTAACGGTTTTCGCTGGACCTACCGCCACAGCGTCCGCCGTCGGGTGGGTTGGCGGCGGGTGGGCGTGGCAGGGAGCGCTCGACCCCGCGGATGCCCCGATTCGGGCGGGCGCGCCTGCCTGCCCACGCGCCGGCGCGGCCGCTTTTGCGCCGCCTGGTAACGCGCTTGGAATCTGCTCGGCGCTGGCGCCCGCTGCGCGAGCGTGGGCCGCGGTTATGGAGCCCCGAAATAACATTTCGGCGGCCCGCGGCGCCGCGCGCTCCGCGGCAGGCGCGCCGCGCCCCGACGCGCTGTTCGAAGAGGGGGCGGCTGAGCTCAGGGCAACAACTGCTGCCACCGCTACAACGCTGGCCGACAGCTCCTGCGGTTCGACTCCCGACGGTGATGGATTTTCGACACTACGGAGCAGAGCTACGTTGAGTTTTGCTGCTGTCTGGACGAGAAGGGTGTCATCGGTTGCTCTGACTTTTGCTGTGGTTTCTGCTGTCAATTCCAGGCCAATGCTGGAGCAGTAGTCTAACAAACACGCGCTCCCTTCCTTTGCTCATCCTTGTCCACCCCACTGTTTTTATTCACTTTACATTTACATGCGCTACTCTAACGCATATATCAGGAGACCAGTCGAGCGCTTACAGATTGTTTCAGCTGGAGAAGTGCCCCGCTGGGGGAGATGCCTGGGGAAAGTGCTCCGTTAGGTCAGCAATGGGTCTCACTAATCCGCTACGCAAGAGCACCACCAACTTCCGAGATGAAGCATTCGCTGTAATAACGTGTCAAGGACCATAGCAGTTGACGTGCCCGGAAACACCAATCAATCTGGAGCGCGCCTAGCGACACCGCGCTCGAAGAGGGAACGGATTTTTTTGATTGATTGATTTATTCATGTTTCCGGGCGCGTCAACTGCTCTGGTCATTAGTCCCGTTAGTGTAGTGCATTTTTTCTCGGGAGATGGCGGTGATCTTCCCCCGCTGGATGGCGAGATCCGGCGCCGACCTACCGTCGGCTAGTGGGGTTTCCCCCTAACCAGGACTCTCCCACCAACGGGGCACCGCCCCAGCCGAGACAAGCTCTAAGCTTCCGACCGGTCTCCCGGAATATGTGGTAGTGTAGTGCATGTTAGTGTAAGTGTGTGTGTAGGGGGAGAGGATAGGACAAGGAATGGGAAGGACAGATCGCGCGCGGTACGTGGCCCGTTTGATAGGGTACTGCTCCGGCATTGACCTAGCTGAAAAGCTAGTGTCGAAAATCCTGCCGCCGTGGGGAGTGGGAACCTAGGACCTCCCGGTCAGAGGCGCTGCAGTAACATCAGTTGATGCACTGAGCTACCGCTCCCGGTGAAGAGGGTACGGAGAATTGGGAAAGGACCTTCTGGGGAAGTGCTCGAAGGCGCCGGCTGGAGTAGTAGGAAGCGGTAGCGGGCCTCGGGGACCCTCAAAACTGCAGTATTCGCTACAGCTTCTCTGTGTGTAGTTCTACATACATTTGTGAATACTTGTTTTCCTAAATGGACTTTTATAAAATCAGAACATCTGCCTCATTGTTCTTCAAATCAGTCCTTTTTCATGCATCACTGACAACTTGAAGCAACGTTTTGACGAACTTATAAATATAACAAGTAAAATTGTGTAATGTAACTGCGTATTAATGAAAAATATTCTGATCTACGAGAAAGATTACGAACAAATTACATTGTGTATAATTATGTAAGACGCTATAAGATTCATCATTATCTTTAATACACACTTTTAATATTCATTACTTAAGCTTTGTAATGTTTTGTTTGTTATGCTGAAGGGATATTAATTTCAGACCGATCATTGGTACTTCTGTTTATAGCCATACAGTATGCGCCCTACGCCTTGCATTCCCGAATTTCCCCTCCTTCATATTCCATTCCCGTTTGCGAATGGGGCACGAACCAAAGACAGACTTATAATACAAACTGGGATGTCTCGCAGTTATACGGGCACATTTTCTTGAGCCCCGAAATACCTATCACCCCTCCTATACTAATATTAGTTGAATTAAGAATAAATGATAGCAAGAGCATTATTGACAAAATTTGATAATCAGATATATTCGTTCCCGTGTAATAGAAACTATTTTGCATCAAAAAATGTGTTACAGATTTGATATAATAGTTCTGTCGTCGAAACAACCAATTCTCGCATCTAACGAAACGGGGGCTCAAGGAAACGTGCATAGATAATTATGGTCATATCACTCGTTTCTGTGCTCTGAGCACCAGGGTCCAAATATCTCGGCCGATCCTAGAAAAATGCTGTGGCCAAAGTGGGATCGCGGTGGATTTCATTTTTCCCGTTTCTCCTGCATTTCATTACAAACTTCTTCCATCTCATTCATACCATACCAACATAATCACTCATCCATTAAAGTGATTCGTCCTCTCTATGTCTGGTTATTAAGCTTGGGAACGAAAATCTTAATAAATATATATAATCCCTACAGAGAAGCCGAGAAAAGAGACGTTAGGTGCTTCGCAATACAAGGAGAAGACGGGAAAAGGGCCCATTCATGTGCGGGATACGTGCCAATTTTACCCGTCCGTGTTGGTAACCATGCCCCCAAAACCCACAGATGCTCCTTTATTCCGTGTAGGTTTACCGTGGCTCATGCTTAACGAATCATCTTTAACGGACTTAACCTTCATAGGTAAACTGAAATCCGGCAATACAGGTGCACGTCCGCAGGCGTTTGGGATACGGTCAACCAAAACCCATTTTCTTGAAGAGAGCACGGATTGTAATCGTGTTCGTTTTACCCACGGGGTACTGGCTGTCTACGGCGATGAGCAGCACTGGTACGTTTCCCGAACGCCAATGAGCCACCAGCATACTGTGGCGTCATGCATTTGCAATAATAACACAGACGAGTGTGGGTTTAGTAATTTAGAGGTTTATTAACAGACCACCACCTTATTACAAAATAATGTAATTACTAATATCCCTACACGGAGAAACTTCCCGTTACGGCTACCACACCACTACGTACTAATCTCAAGCATTAGATGGCGTGAAGCGCCGCAACCCACCTACGACTCAGCATCGAGTCAGCCTCTGTACGGCAACACATTGCCGGCCCTTGCACAGCTCGCGGCCCGCGCCCACCCAGACTCCGATCCGTGCCGCACCGCGTCCCGTAACCAAGAGAGCGTTCCGCCGCTCGTCAGGGCTGACGCTCGCCCTTCCCCACCACGCTGCCTCCTAGGGTTTCCCGCCGACGTCACATCCGCTCGTAAACAAAGGCTGACGTGTGGTGCCTTAGCGTCGCCTATGCCACGCGGCCGTTCGTTACAATTGCGTTTGTGCATGACGCTACAATACTCTGGGAAAAGGATCTCCAACACTCGAGCAAGAGGAGAAGTGTCACTCAGTACGCCTCCCAGCTAAAATGTATTCACGGACGCTCGCGTCTACAAACAAATTGAGCAGTCCTCGCTATAATTAAGGCTTTAGGTGAGAATCCATTGTTTCGTAATGTACCCATCATACTCCATCATTAAACCGGTTCACTCGCCGAAAAATTATTCACCTATTTGCTGGATTCATATCAACCCTTAACTTAGTCACGTGACGTCAAGTGTCTTTCCCTGCGTAGACCGAGGGAAATCCATCTATCTACTGCATTGCAATACCTTCAAAAATTTAGACTTTATATAGTGGAGTACACAACGTTGCATAAGGTACTATTGTAGTTTGTGCATCGTATGAAACTTTCTTTCATTGTGATTCTTCTTCAGAAGATCATTTAAAGAAACATTTCACTTTTTTATGACTAGATTCTGCTGTTGGTGGAGTGTTGAAGCATAGTTTTAATTTATTGTCGTATTTTCATGAATTAAGTGACAGCAAAGAATATAATCAGTTTCAAAAGAGATCAGAATGTTCGTGAATTATACACTACGCTTAGCAAGCAAACATGTTAAAATCATTATGTATATTTTTAAGAATATGGTGTGATATGATGTATAGAAAATTGAAATACCTGCAAATCGTGAAAATCTTTTTTCAATAATTTTCATTCTTTTTTGCCAATATTTGGAACAACGTTATACAATAAATATTAAATAATCAATTTAAATCAAAGTACATTGTTTTGTTATTTAATATTTTGTAGTTCTTAAGGAAAATATACCAAAATAATACGGTTTACTAAAATAAAAATACACGGGACAATCTTGGCTTATTTCGTAAAATCGTATTGGTTATTTCATTCACCATGCAATATTCCGCTTTAAACAAAGCCATAACAATTTAGGAACAATTATTTTCGAAATTATTTAGAAACCCTGATTGTCGCATTCACTAGTGGCAGAATTTATTTCAATGATTAAATTGAAATATATTATACACAATTGAAATACTTATCAAAAGTGAAATAAATATTAAAACAAATAAAGAAACAAAATAATACTTTTCGCAATTATCTTCACGGACACAACGCACTGACAATGGTAGAAGAGAACAAAAATAGAAAGAGAATTTGATGATATTATCGGACACGAACACAGAAAAATGCCCTCAATTGATTACGGGAAGGAATGGATATGAATGAATTACAAGAGATTTCCTGTATATTATCACAAAGAGTATTCTCTCATAATAAATAGGAAACGAAAAAACGGCAAATAGTTTTACGCAATTGCTTGGGTTCAGCTTCTTGGATTTCAATTTCAACTTGTTTTTTAATGTTGTTCATATCGTTTATATCTTGTATTGTACAGGACACAGAAAGAGCAAGGACAGCTGGTTACTTGGAACTTAACTGTAATGAATATTATTAATATATTGAATAGGATTTGTAAATACATCGTGGGCTGCTCGGAGGAGGAGGGTTAAGGACTTCCCTTACAATATGCAGAATTAAAATAATTATATATTAATTAGATGACACGTAGTCCCGATGATTTTGCTACGTACACCGGGTTCTGGGTTTTCTCTCTATTGATGCAAGAACAATGCGTTACTCTGAATGGAAACAATGGTTACTCTGAATGGAATGGTTCCATCGTTTCCTCCTTCTCCTCCCGAAAGACCGATACCATTGGGCTATACCTCCTCAGGAAGACAAAAGTGAAAGAGGTTTATCTGGACACCGGAACTGAAGGCAACTGACAATCGGGCGATTCCGTCCCCCCCCCCATTCCTAGTGAGGCCATTGATTCGGAAGGTGTACAACGCGGTTCCAGAAATAATAAAAGTTTGAATGAAGAGATCAAATTCCATACGAGTAAACCATTAATTTTTTACATGTATTACCCGCGCAAAACCATTGTCTCCTGCAAGGATTCAAAACTTGCCTGACATGTGGACTCTCAACAAAAAACTCCGTTGGTATTCACCCATTGATGACGAACCTACAACAACAAATAATAAGCCGCGTTCGCATAGCTGTATCTTGAAATATATCGAAATGTATTAAAAGTTTGCATAAAAATCACCAAATTGATATTCTGAATCATTTTCAGCTTTACGGGAAATGAAGTAAATGGTGGTCAGCTCGATTCTTCAAATAATGTTAAATGTTCCTAAATATATAGACAACATATAATTTCGAAATTACTTCAACCAGTCAATTTCATTTTTGTCGGTGACATCGTGTTTGTTCTGACAATCAATTAAAAGTTTTGTGCTTGATCATATAAAAGCAATTTTAAATTATGACTGTCGCCTCGTCCTGATAACCATACCCCCTCCCAAAGTTAAATGCAAGTTCGATAACTGTTTGAAGCAGAAAGCTCAAAACGCATCCAATAGTCTAGTCCCAAAAAGTAAACTTTTTTCCACTGAATCTGAATTTAAATCATTTGCTTATGTATGAGCACGAGAGAAATTAAAGTGAAGGTCGTCAAACGACGCTTGCAACAATCTGTCCGACATGTAAAAGAAGACATTCTGAGTAGCAGTAAATTTGTATTGTGCGCGGTGTAATGTATTAGCTTGTTTCCAGTGGCATATTTTACAACTTCTAGAATCTCGTGTGGAAAAAAGATGTTATAAGTCGTCCTTGTCAAGTGCGCGCGTGCATAATTTCGTCCGTGCTTGTATTATGCATTCCTTCGTGTTGCGTGAGAAGTTCCGAGATGCGTATCGCAGTGAAATGGAGGAGCAACGTTAGTTTGGTTGTGCCACATGGCAAACAGTTTGTAGTTCAACATGCAGGTCGCAACGTTCCTGCGAGTAACTGAGCAACTTGGCGTCGAGTAAAGTAATTGGCATTATTGGTTACTTACTAAGTACCTTACTAGCGCAACGGTTGAATATAAACCGCACGGTTTCGTTTGCATATTTGAAATTTCATCCTATTCATCCGGCAATTTATCTCGTGAGAAAACAGTACAACCAAAATATAATAAATGCAATGATGGAAACGATACAGAAAGGGGGAAGAATGTTTATTTTAGGTTCTAGTCGTTCTCCGTGCATGCGAATACACAATTAACAATACACAATTCAAATTTGTCAGCGAAAATACTCTTCCTTAAATTCACGACTGATAATAATTATTTATAATTATTTATTTTTATCAGAAGATGAGAAACTAAAAGAATAAAATGGCGAGTTAATGTCTTTAACTCGTGGATTGTGTTATTTGGTTAAGAACGGTTGTAAATAATTATTATCCTGTCCCCGGTATTCAAACCGTGATAAGTTTTCTTCAAAGCGCAGTTTTGTGGTCATCGAGGAACTGTGAAGAATTCTTCTGCCTGAAGAACGGGACTCGCGGGCAGAGTGGGTGAGTCCTGAACCACTTTCGTACGCACGAAGAGCGCGGGGCTGCCGGACGCACGCATCTTCCATAAATCTTACTCGTCGCAGCCAGTTAAGAATCTCCCGAGACAATCTCTTCGCGGCCCCTATTAAATATTTAATTTGGCTCGCCTACTTACGTAAACTTTCCTCGTCTTGTCGTGGACACTGACACCGCTAACTTTTCTCATTTTTCTTTATTCTTGATAAAGCCATCCGCACTATTTGATATTCCTGTTGCTACGAGGTACAGACGCATCAGCGTTCTTGTTTTAGACTGTAGCGCGTAAACCGACAACCAAAACCGATACATAGTGACACTAAAAGTGTTAACGTATTATTCTCAGTGTGATATATATATATATATATATATATATATATATATATATTTGTGTAATTTACATATTTCTGCCGAAAAAACCTTGCTTTATTTCGAAATGCGACCCCTCAAACGATTATTTTGAACAATTTTCTAAGCAAGAATGGCTTTTGAAGTAAACTGTGAGCTGTTGTGGAAATAAATTGTACAACTTATTCATTGTTTTTTATGTATAATTTTTCTTTGGTGTAGATGATGTATCAACGTAGTTTGATACCACTTGGTTACTTGTTTTGCCACGAGTGAACATTTAATTGGACATTGTTATTCTGAAAGAACGTATTTATCTTTTTAATTTACTCAACATTTATCAAGTTAATAATAATATAACAAAAACAACGTTTTTTCATCTCAAGGCGTAAGGATAAATTATATTATTTTCTTCTCAAAGCGAACGAAAAGTAGGAATCGTAAGAATGTGATAAATGTGAAATAATACGACACATTAACTTTGTCAGAAGCTATAACACACTTCGAATAAGCTCCAAAAAGATATTGCCAAAAAAAGGCTTTGAATTTTAATGGGCAACAATGCAAAAATCATGTAGCGGTTGCAAAACTCAAAACTAGTGACATTTACCTAGACTTCGTTTAGAATTTCCATTCATAGCTTTGCTCAGTATTTTTGGCTTTAGGGAAATCTTTCTTAAAGAAAAACATTGGCGAGCTTTTTTCATGTTGAACACTTCCTGATCAATGCTGAATGAAGTAAATTTCTGCTTCAACAATATTTTCATTTGTTTTTAGTGCATGGGCAAAATCGACATGGTTCGCCTGAGATCTGATGTCAGTGCTCTGAAATCTAATTCTGCCTCCCCTTCCGCGCAGAAAGCCTCACAACGCTGGGGCCGCGTGGCATCTCCACCTCACAACATGATTGGGGGATGGGTTGGGGTCTACCGAAGGCTCGACCGGGAGCGGTAGCTCAGTGCATCAACTGATGCCACTGCAGCACCTCTAACCGGGAGGTTCCAGTCCTGACGGCGGCAGGATTTTCGACACTAGCTTTTCAGCTAGGTCGAATTCAGTCGCTGTCTGGAGGAGAATTCTAGCGGCCGGCTGCTCTAGTGGTCGGCTGCAACACCAGGCGAATGCTGGAGCAGTACATTACCAAACGGGCCACGGACCGCGCGCGATCTGTCCTTCCTCTTCCTTGTCCTATCCTCTCCCCTTACACACACACTTACACTAACATGCACTACACTACCACATATTCCGGGAGACCGGTCGGGAGCTTAGAGCTTGTCCCGGCTGGGGCGGTGCCCCGCTGGTGGGAGAGTCCTGGTTAGGAGGAAACCCCACTAGCCCAAGGTAGGTCGGCGCAGGATCTCGCCATCCAGCGGGGGAAGATCACCGCCATCTCCCGCGAAAAAACATGCAGTACACTAACGGGACTAATGACCAAAGCCGTTGACGCGCCCGGAAACACGAAAAAATCAATCAATCAATCGAAGGCTCGGCGCGTGGCGCACAGCGGGCGACACTACACCCACGCAAGAGCATATTGACGAGAAAGCTTCTTCAAAAAGGCTCTGCTATGGGGTCCTGCCAGAGTTACCGATGAAACACTTTTCTTGGCGGCAAATATTTCATTATAGCGCTTCACCCAAAGGTTCAGAAATTTAAAAAACTTTATCGCTTAAAAATATGAAAAAGTTGAAGAACCGCCAATTTTAAATACTTCCACTCCAAAAGGAAAGCAAGAAGCGACGAGAGAGATAGGCTCGGTCCTTAGGCAGTTCTGACCAAACTCAGCAAAGCAAGATATCCACAGAAGGCGCCTTCCACAGCGCCGTGTTGGGCCACCGAACGCACCGGTCATAAAATACGGGATGAGTCTTTCACGCAAAAATGTAACGGTAATGTTACGTACACTTTACACTCCACTCTTTGTGATTTCTTGTAAGCATTTTCACCGAGGAAAAAATACAACGGATTTCATTTATCATGTAATATTTGAGCTGTAATCATTTTGGCAAAATGGAATTTTGTTGATCTTTCGATTTTACGAAAACGAAGGAAACAAATTTTCAAAGGGATGAGATAAAATTAACATCATTTATACGTTATAAATAGGTTTCCTGAAACGGTTAGTAAGTTCAAGTGGATAATCATCACATACGATTTTCTTAGTAGAGTAGTTTAAATCCAATTAATTTTCAATTACCTGGTTGCGGGTATGAAGTTATGTTTAGCACATATTTTTTATGACTTCCTCGTGCTGTCATAACTTCTGAACCAATAAAAAGATTTTAATTACTGATAAAGACAAACGACCTATTTTCTGCGTGGGAATGACGCAAGCTATATAACTACATAAAATTACTCTAAAATACACATAAATTGTTTTTTTATTAGACGGCAAACAATACTTAAAATCGTCTTGATTACAATAGAAACAAAGCTTCACAGTTCAAAGAACGCCATTCTTTTGTGTGAAGGGCAAACGTGTTGCAAAGAATCCAGCGAAGTATTTATTCTACAATGACCCCTTAAAAACATTCGTATGATTGAGGGCACTATTCAACCATAAACATACAATCATAAATAAGCATCTTCGAGTGCAGTCGTTTCTTAATCCTAATTGAACGATAATTTTGTTTTAGCAGTCATGCGCAGAAACTAAGACATAATTCATATCTACCCTATTTATCAAGAAAACAAAACTCTGGGGCGACATAAATCAACCTTGCTGCCACCTCGCATTGAAATGGTTCATGTCACCCCGAACTTACTATCGTAGTTTGTATTCATTTTATAAATTACATAAAGCAAAGGTCATTGCGATGACATGCATCAACTCAGTATATTGAGAAAGGTCCGGACAGTACGTGGTGGTAAGTTTACAAGAAATCGTACCAAAATAAAATAATGTATTCAATTTCAACAAGTCTTTAGCAGGCTCATTCCAAAACGACGAGCTTGGTTCCCATCGTCAACTCGTGAAAAATTTGTTTGTACGGCGAGTCACTCTGAACTACCTATACATGAGCAGTTTTGACAATAGACTGGACTGGAAGTGTAACGGCTGAATGAAGGCGTATTTGGGTAGTCGCTGGGAAAGGGCGTCCGCTCGCGCCCCGAGCGAGGCGAGGTGTGGGCGACGCGAGGGGGCGGATGGCGCTCACTCACCAGAGCCGTTGCCCGTCGGCGACAGCGCGTCCTTCTTCGACTCCTTGCTGCTGCTCCCTGCAACACACGGCGCGCACGCCACGTTAACATACGGCCACTCTGGCACGCTGGGAGGCGACTGCGCGCGACAGGAAAATTTGCGGGGAGGGACACGGTTCTAGAAGGAGGCAAGTACACAAATGTTTTCTTCAAATTTGAAATTTAAAAATGAAGCATAAACAGCAAAGAACTCCAACTCAAAATGTGATCATAAATACAATCAGAGAAAGAATACGTCTTTTTTCAGAAGGGAAATTAAACTTCCTCCCGTCCTTTCCTCTTCCTTGTCCTATCCTCTCATCTTACACACACACTTACACTAACATGCACCACACTACCACATATTCCGGAAGACCGGTCGGGAGCTTAGAGCTTGTCCCGACTGGGGCGGTGCCCCGCTGGTGGGAGAGTCCTGGTTAGGGGGAAACCCCACTAGCCGACGGTAGGTCGGCTCCGGATCTCGCCATCCAGCGGGGGAAGATCACCGCCATCTCCCGAGAAAAAACATGCACTACACTAACGGGACTAATGACCGAAGCAGTTGACGCGCCCGGAAACACGAAAAAATCAATCTCTCAATCAATCAAGGGACAAAGATCCATGCCCAAGGCGGGACTCGAACCCGCGACCCTTGGGACCGAAGCGCTGAGTCGGCACTCGCTCTTAGCCACCTCGGTCATCCAGGTCGGCACAGTTTTGTTCTTTTCGAATTATGGTCAAGGGGGCTCCCGATCGCTAGGATATGCGCGCGGTGCAGCGGGGCGGGGAGCGGCCGGGAGCCTCGTTCGCTCCAATTAGCACGGAGGGTGTAAACGGTGCTTATCGCCCCAGGTGGGCGTGGCCTCGACGGGCGGGTGCCCTGTCGCCCGTGAACGATCTCGCGGCATCGATCTCAGGCCGGCAAACGCGCCATTGCACTGATTTCTTTCCTATACATTTCTCGCGCGTCGAGGAACTTTGCTGATCATCGACACATCACTTTGCTGTCCTAGTTTTCAAATACTCTCCGCCATCTCGCACTGGACTAATTTTCCTGGAGGCCTCAAAC
This sequence comes from Teleogryllus oceanicus, assembly GCA_964035755.1. Taxonomy (NCBI): domain Eukaryota; kingdom Metazoa; phylum Arthropoda; class Insecta; order Orthoptera; family Gryllidae; genus Teleogryllus; species Teleogryllus oceanicus. The sequence goes on from CAXIVR010000005.1 coordinate 20,744,431, forward strand.
ATTCTTCTTCGTTTTAGTTCGATCAATCATTTTCCTGACGCCGATGCCTCTTTGTGATCGTAATTACTTAAACTGTGTGATTTTAATCGCAACTTCTCTTGTTCGCCGCTTGAGCTGCTGAGTAAATGACTATCATGCTAATCACTATAGCAACGTTGCGTACATTGCTAGTATGTGATACTGAAATACATTTATGGCAAGGAAGTGGGGCAAATCCAATGGGGGAAGGGTGAGAATTGGCTTGGAGGTCCCTTCTCTCTCCCTTGGACCTATAAATGTTTCTATTTGTGCTCCCCTTCCATTTTCTATTCAACGGAATATATAATGTGCAATTAACGTACTGAAAACTACGTTATAAAAGAGTACAAAAGATATATCATAAAAACATCAAATGAAATCTCTCCACATGTAAGCACTAGTTTCCGTACATGTACCCGTAGGATGTTGCTGGTAGAGTACCAGATGGATAAGAAGTGAACGAAACAAACTTGAGTTATTGAGCGGCAGTTTAATTCTGATCTTTACTCGTGACAACAGAACAGCAGTTAAAAAAACACATTTTCAACATTAATAGAATCTCAAGTATCACGTTGCGCGACAAATCATTGCGGCCAAAATTCATAAAATGATATTTTCTTCTTGCGGGTCAGAACACGTGGAAATGAAGTGGAGAAAGCACCTCTTTACTAGATGCTAATCGAGTCCCACGCCCAGGCTGACGATGGTCTACAACTGGATTCACCGCCCCCTACGAAGGATTTTTTTCATAATGTGGCTTTCGCCCGCTAGGAGCTAGATGGCGATGAGGAAAGACGTGATAAGGCGAGATGGGCGGGTGATGAGGGTGTGTCCGCTGCAGCGGAACGCGGCAAGGGGAGGGGGTGGGGGCTGCCCAGCCACGAGCGCCGGCTATTCTTGGGCGCGCAAGGCATCGACCGCTACCGGTTTGAGTGGGTTGGCAGGGGGCACCGACGGTGAAAGGGGACCGTCGCTAATGCCACCTGGTCACCAGAGACCCAACGTCACCGCGTGAAATGTCACCCGTCAGATGAGACTTTCACGAAAACCGCCTGCCTCCGAACGGACCCTGTTTCACGAGATTGATTGTATTTTGGAACGGATGAGTACTACTCGCGCAACTTTTCTTGAACGATGGATTGAAGAAATGCGGACGGAGTGGGGGTATACGTTACAAAGTCGGCCACTAGAGAATTTACAGTAATGTCAACCTCTGGAAAATCAAAGTCAAACCTGCTACGTGTGCGACCAGGTCATCGCTCTGAGTAGGCAACAGCAGGGACACGAGATTTAGGTGCCTCCCTTGAAAGACCTGGACCTGCCTCAGCCATGTATTTGGATAATGGTAATAAGGCTGAACGAAAGTTATCGACTATTAAAGCAACTAGCTTCGACTGTCTTCTATTTCGCGCCAAAGAAGTTTTAATGCTTGGAATGTTGTCATCAGTGCTCGCTGCGAGCATTTGCCTTCAACTGTTTATTGCTCAAGGGAGGGAGATGCAAAGGGTTCAAGAAAAGTTGCGCGAGTAGTACGCTCTGTAATTTTTATGTCAATATGTTAGAACAGTACTGGAGTGAGTCTTGGTATAGCGATCAGACTGTTAAACTCCCCCCCTCCGATCCAAGAGAAATTTGTAGTGGATTCGTGGCACGTTTCCTCTGGGTTTTCCAGTTCCCCCGCTCTCATCCCACCACCTCCATCTTCATGATCGTTACTCATCATTATAACTATAAACATTAACCCATACCCAGGAAACCCGATGACGGAAGTGTTGAGATTCTGATTTCCGTTCAACCATTGTGCGGAATCCCCGAAAACTCAAGAGATAGAGTGGTTGTAAAATTACATTAACTGAGGCGATGCAAAATATGTTTTCAATATGAGACCACCTAAGAAATTGAAAGGAAATTAAATGTGATTTATGTCAATGATTTTAACAACTGCAAGCTCTTATTACAACCAATTGCACCTTATAGTGTCTGGTGGATTTGTCATTCGTATTAAGATAAAATTAGCGACAGACTAACATATGCGAAAAAGATCATCATTTGAATATAATTGGAATTACAATATATTTGGTCGAGGATAAGCGTAGGCAGTCCAATGCATGAAGAAATATCAATAATTCATTTTCCCTTAAGCAAATTGATGATTTAGATAATACGGGACCGACCACGAGATTAGTTTTAATTTTCTCTTTATTTGTATAACTGCAATTTAACATGAATACATACTGTTTCGTTTCAGAGTTTGAGTGTACATGTCAAATGGAAGTTTAAGGAAGGTAATGGAAGTAATGGAAGTTCTTCATAAATTTCACGTCTGGTGACAAACAGACATTAGTGGAGATCGGGTATAAAAACAAATATTAACAACTGAAGTTTGGCAGAAAAATGCCAAACCCGCGTTTTATAGATAACGAAAGGTACAAGCCGTTACTTGCGAAGGAATTGTCATTGCTATTTTCTGGCAGTTTTTTAAATCATTTGGACCGGAAGTGATGACTCAGATGCAGCATTGCCGTTGGCTCTAACCGGGAGGTCCCAGGATTGGTGTTCTGATGTTTACGGATTTTCGTTACCAGCTAAACAGCTAGGTAGAATTCAAGCACTGTCTGAAAGAGAATTCTAAATTATCTTTTCGTCCTCTTACTTCTCCTGTCCTCTCTCCTTACACGTACACACACTTTCAGGCACACCACTTCCACAGATGTCGGGAGCTCAGAGCCTGTTGTGGCGGTGTCCCGCTAGGAGAGATACCTAAAGCGGGAAACGTCCGCAAGTCGGCGAGTAGGTCGGCGCTCAATCTCACGTTCCAGCAAGAGAGGACACCGCCTCCTCCTTGGATGGAAATGGTATTTGACGCACCACAAACACGTAATAAGTAAATCAACTGAAATAACTTGGCATGTGGAGCTTCACCATCATCTTCTTCAAGCATTTCGTTCAGTGCTTTAGATACATTAATTCACACTGCAACGCCTCTTAGATCGAAGGAGAAGAATGAAGTAAAATAAAAGATCCGAGCGCCTTCCCACCTTGGGCTGGGGCGGGGCGAGGGCGGGGCGCGGGCGGAGGAGTTGGCGAAAGACTTGGGCGGTCGTTTGTCACGAGGTGTTTGCGCGTCGCCGAACGAGGCGGGTGGACGCCGAGCCGCTACTCGCAAGCAGGAGACGGCGCGGCGGCGGTGGGGGGTGGGTGGGTGGAGGAGGACGAAACTCGGTCTGAAGAGATGGACGAGGATGCGGAAGTAGGGTGACAGGAGGAGGAACGAACAAGATACACGTGAATAAGGATGAATTGGTTGATTGATTGATTTTTTCGTGTTTCCGGGCGGGGTCAACTGCTTCTGTCATTAGTCCCGTTAGTGTAGTGCATGTTTTTCTCGGGAGATGGCGGTGATCTTCCCCCGCTGGATGGCGAGATCCGGCGCCGACCTATCGTCGGCTAGTGGGGTTTCCCCCTAACCAGGACTCTCCCACCAGCGGGGCACCGCCCCAGCCGGGATAAGCTCTAAGCTCCCGACCGGTCTCCCGGAATATGTGGTAGTGTAGTGCATGTTAGTGTAAGTGTGTATGTAAAGGGAGAGGATTGGACAAGGAAGGGGAAGGACAGATCGCGCGCGGTCCGTGGCCCGTTTGGTGGGTCCCATGTTGATTCTGTAGTTAAATTTTAGTTAGTGATGGTGTGTGAGAGGGAAATGAGGAATGTCATGAAGTGACGTTCGCGAAGATGTGTGTATTAAAATTGCAGGAACATAAAGGGGACTATATTGCCCCCGTCCGTTCTTAGCAGCCGCGTTGTGTGGTGGAGTGGTTGGGGGCGGCCGCCTGCGCCGTCTCGAAGGCGTCTGCAGGTGGCGCCGCTTCGGTCGCGCCGCGTCGTGCGGTCGATAGGCAGCCTCATCTCGCTCCTTGGTCACGTCTCGGCCCAACTCGACGCCCGCCCCGTCGCGCTCCGCTCCATTTTCGTTCGATTCGCCGTCCGTCGCTTCGCTGCTTCGCGCGGCGCCTTCACGGCCGTCTTTCTCTCGCTCTCTGGCGAAAACCCTCCGAAGCACCTGGCTGACTGCATGTGTTCGTCCCCGCTGCATCGTCTTCCGAGTTTTGTCTCGGATCACTTCGCACACAACCGGGAGCGGTAGCGCAGTGCATCAACTGATGTTACTGCAGCGCCTCTGACCGGGAGGTCCTAGGTCCGAAGTTCGAGTCCTGTCGGCGGCAGGATTTTCGACACTAGCTTTTCAGCTAGGTCGAATTCAGTCGCTGCCTGGAGGAGAATTCTGGCGGTCGGCCGCTCTGATCGGTAGTTTTCCGTGGTTTCTCTGATCAACACCAGGCGAACGCCGGAGCAGTACCCTAACAAACGGGCCACGGACCGCGCGCTTCCTCTTCCTTGTCCTATCCTCTCCCCTTACACACACACTTACACTAACACATATTCCGGGGGACCGGTCAGGAACTTAGAGCTTATCCCGGGTGTGGCGGTGCCCCGTTGGTGGGAGAGTCCTGGTTAGGGAGAAACCCCACTAGCGGTAGGTCGGCGCCGGATTTCGCCATCCAGCAGGGGAAGATCACCGCCATCTCCAGAGAAAAGAACATGCACCACACTATCGGGACTAATGACCAAAGCAGTAGACGCGCCTGGAAACACGAAAAAATCAATCAATATTCGCACACATATGATGCCATCCGCAGTACCTCTCAGATCTACCGGAATCGATGATTTTATTTCTTGGACGCAATACTCTGTTCTCTTTCTTGTTGTCTCCAATATTTAACACACGCCTGGTCCTTACATTGCTCCCTGAATATTTTCACAAGAGATAATACCTTTGATGTTTCCATTATCTTAGTGATTAATAATATTTATTGATTCGGGTATAAGGTTTGTCAACACGGCAACGACAAAAGAAGAAAGAAATGTTCTGAATCTAAAGAACTATTCAAGGAGTTCCAATGAACGCTTCCTGCTTTACGTTAATCAAACAAGCGCCTCAGCCCACAAGTTTCTTTGACCTCGAATCTATCTATCCTCGCGCTATCTCCTCGCGAACAGTGTTTGTTTCGGATATCACCAGGTAATTCTCGTCGAATCATTCACGCAGTTGCTGCCTTGAGCACGCTCGCACCGTTTCTCATCGCGCTGCTAGCTCGGGCACGTCAACCCCCTGGCGCTGGGGAGGGTCGCGCGAAGTACTTCGTTCGGTTTGACAGCCCGGCACCTTCTGTTTGCTTGCGTCGACGCTTGGGTTCGCAAATAGTTTCAAGGAAACAGGATATAAAGCAGCGTCGTGGAGGGTAAAATAAAAACTCGATTCCAACGATAAGATGACGGTGGGTGTCACTGCCCTCCATCCCGAAGATCATTGTTCCAAGCAGACTTCGCCACATCGAACAGTATCCAGATTAACCATATATTGAAAATAATCTTTGCTTTTGTAAATTTATTAATTTTCTTGGAAATGAGTTTGTTTAAAACTAATTATTTCAACCTGTAATTCCCAACTCTACTTCACAGAGAAGCGCCATCTCCCGGCCATGAAAAGCTTGAGTCTTTGTTGTAAATTTGAGTAATAAACGCACGCTAATGACCTAAAGGAGCATGACAAGAACCATGCTTTTAGTCATTTATCAAGAGACTTTAATCACTTAACCCATAGCCCTGCGGGGTTTGTTTCCAGCTCTGACTATTATCTGAAACAAAAAAGCTTATTCCTGTTTCGTTATATACATGGAGTTGGTATCTTGGGTACGTGTACTACCAAGGGCGTAAACAAAAGAGGAAACCAAAATCTTCGGGAGATGGCAGAGAGAAAAACGGCGTGTTCAAAGAGTAGTTGAAACCATTGATGAAGAGTAAACCTCAAACTGCGAATGAGATTGCTTCTTCAGATTTCCCGAAAAGAGCTCAAAATAAAACTTCGCCTTTTTACGCACATCGTGTTCTTTTACTACATTTGTTCGCTCTTGTTTGGTAACCTTGGAATTTTACCACAAGTAATCTGGAAACGCTTGCTGCAGTCGTAAAACCGCCCACACTTTGCCATAGCGAATGACGCGTCGTCGGCGTGGTCTTGGTATCATGGATTTTTCTGGACTCGTCAACTGCTGTGGTGATATGTACGGCATGTTATATTCCTGTAGGTGGCACTGTTCCTCCCCCTCTAGCACGTGAAATCCGACGCCGACGTACACATTCACTTAGGGAATCTCCCCTATTCAGAATTCTCCTCCCAGCAGTGGACCTCCCCTGCAGGACCACCCTCTAAACTCCGTTGGGTGTGGTAGTGCAATGCATGTACGTGCAATTGTGTGAAGGCACGTGGAGGGAACAAAGATGAGAATGGAAAGATCGCGCGCGGTCCGTGGCCCGTTTGTTAGGGCACTGTTCCGGCAGTCGCCTGGTGTTTGCTGGATTGGTTGGTTGGTTGTTAGTGATTCCGGGCATGTCAACTACTGAGGTCATTAGTCCCATAAGTGTAGTGCGTGTTTTTTCATCGTGAGGTGGCGGTGATCTTCCTCCGCTGGATCGCGAGATCCGGTGCCGACATACTGTCGGCTAGCGGTGTTTTCCCTTAACCAGGTATCTCCCATCAACGGGGCACCGCCCCAGCCGGGACAAGGTCTAAGCTCCTGACGAGTCAGGTAGTGTAAGTGTGTAAGGGGTTGATGATAGGACAAGGAAAAGGAAGGACAGATCGCGCGCGGTCCGTGGCTCATTTATTAGGGTACTGCTCCGGTTGGCGCCTGGTGTTGATCGGAGAAACCATGAAAAACTATGGATCAGAGCAGCCGGACGCTAGAATTCTCCAGACAGCGCCTGGATTCGACCTGTCTATCTAGCTTCTTCTTCTTCTTCTTCTTCAAGCATTAAACTTTCGTTCCGTTGCGTCTCATTATTGGTCCATCCATCTTCTCTTCGGTCTTCCTATGCTCGTTTTTCCTCTTGGCTTGTATTTCAGAATCTGTTTTGGCATTCGCGTGTTTTCCATTCTGTCTATGTGGTCTCTCCATGCTTTCCTATATTCGTCAATTTTTTCATTTAGATTATAAATTCCTAGGCACTTTCTTATCTCTTCATTACGAATCCTGTCTTTCCTTGTGACACCAATACCTGGTCTATCTAGCGAACGCCGTTGGGCCTGGAACGCAGCCTCTGAGACAGGGGGTGGGGCTGGCGCTGCGGTGGCCGCGGAGGGGCGGGCGCCGGGAGATGAGCGCAGCGCAAGAAACGCCGCCGCCACCTTGATCAATACGGCGGCGGGGGCGTAGGAACGGGGGCACGGCGCCACGGCGATGGAGGCGGGGAGGTGGCCGGCCACAGGGCTCGTTGAAGCGGCTGTGAGGGCAGCCACACCGGTCCGGCGCTCACCACGTCCGCGGTAGCGGAGACACTTGAAGGCGATGAGAAGGGGTTCCGTTGGAGGAAAAAAAATGGATGAGGAAGCGGGAAGATCGACCGAAAGAAAAGAATCTCAACATCCGATGCACAAAAACACGTTGGAATAGGTGTGAATTACAGAACGCCAAGGATGTGGAAAACAGGTGCACGGGAAGATATGAAGAAAGTGGAATGAGGACGACGCGATGACTTAGTGTTTGAGATTTGCTAGGTCTGCAGCTCCGGTCTACAACGAGAAGTAGAAATGACGAAATGAATGGAGTGTAAGAGATGATAACCCTCCAAATTACTTCTTGGCAGTCGGGATGACGCCGTGAAGTGGACTGAGAGGCCGGCATTTTGTCTGTCATGTCGCAGGAACCCTCCAAATTAGTTTAAGTGAAATTGTTGTGTTTGGCTCGTAGCATTTGTTGTTCATGCAGTGTGAAACTGATTAAGTTCAATTGACGGTTTATGGTTTTCTCGTGGTTGCTTTCATTTTTATGATACTCACTTATTCTTCCTGGACCTAAAATGTTCACTTTCATGTATCTTTAAAGCATTATGTTTAAAACCTAACCCTCCAATAACAGAATCACCCCATGAGTACAAAGAAAGAGAAACAAACGCAAAGAAGTGGAGAGCGTGAGTAGGAAAACGAGGTTTGTGGGGAGCGGTTGAGGCTGGAGGCGCAAAGAACTCGCAGAAGTGGGATTGATGGCGGAGGAGCTGGCAGATGGGCGAAGCGCGAGAGAAGGCAGCAGTGGGCGCTTCTACGATAGTGGCCGAGGTGTTGTGTACGCTCTAGTGGATATTGTGGGCCCCGAGGAGGCGGTCGTGGAAGCCCTTTGTTGGTGGAGCAGCTAACTGAGAGATATAGCTTCTCGCTCGACCTTTCTTTTCTACCTTGTTCATTGAAGGTAAAAAAGCTAATCCATTCTACCTTATCTCAATCCAGGTACCTTCCGTCCTCCTTGCTATTAAAATATTCGTAGAGTATTTATTACTTACGTACTGACATTTTATTTTTACAGCAAATTATTTCTTAAGACTACTCTGTGAAGAACGACTACTGACGGGTAAAAGAATATTAATATTCGACGTAACATAATATCCACACACATACTGTATGTGTAGGTGGGTATAAGTATGTGGGTCAGATATTCAGTTACCTTGCGGGCTACATTTGTTTCTTCGTGATACGCTCCTCTCAATACCTAAATTTCAACCGTTTCCTAGTATCGCTTTTCCTCATTGACTTTGCTCCTCCCAAAACGTATAATGAGCAACATTTTCGATTCCATATTTTTTCAATGGCCTCGCCACCAACAAAGACACGTATTTATTTCAGTGACGAACGTACTATTCATTAACTTAAAAGTCAAGTGATCATTTAAAATTACCTTAGCACAAAATAAGTAGTACCTTATTCTCGTCACCTGAAGGAAACTCGAGTTGAGGGCTCCATATTGTGTTTGGTTCGAAACCAGATGTGGAACCTTCATTAAAAACCTTTTTACCAAAACGACGTGTCTCTATTTCAGTTTCTTTCTAGTTTTACATATCAATATACTGTTAAGACGCTTGCCCATGTCGTAGCCAAATATTTCGTTAATTCCACCTTAAATGCTCTTCTAAAAAAATCTGAAAACTAAATTAATCTTGAACTGTAAAGCTGAATGATTGTTGAAAACTCCTGAAAAATTGTATTCCATGGAGGAACGTCGCGTTCGGAATAGGTGTTCAACTGCGACGAGCGTGGACGAGAGGCGCTGACCCGCGCGGGGCGGCGCGGCGCGGCTGCAGTGGGCGCGGCGCGGAGCGGAGCGGTGCGGCCTGCGGCAGCGGAGCGGGGAGGTTGTTTCCCCGCAGTGCGCGGCGAGAGAGAGTGGGCGGCCCGTGGTCGAACCCGGCCCCGGGCCGCCAGGGCGGGCTGGCGGGCGGGCGGGCGGCGGCCCCGGCGCCGCTGTAGCAGGTCACGAACCCCGGTCGCTCGCCCTACCCGCCTAGCCCATCGATTGCTCCGCCCCGCACGGTACAGGGAGCGGTAGCTCAGTGCGTCAACTCATGCCACTGCAGCGCCTCTGACCGGGAGGTCCTAGGTTCGAGTCCTGACGGCGGCAGGAGTTTCGACACTAGCTTTTCAGCTAGGTCGAATTCAGTCGCTGTCTGGAGGAGAATTCTAGCGGCCGGCTGCTCTGATCGGTAGTTTTCCGTGGTTTCTCCGATCAACACCAGGCGAATGCCGGAGCAGTACCCTACCAAACGGACCACGGACCGCGCACGATCTGTCCTACTTCCTTGTCCTATCCACTCCCCCTTACACACACACTGACACTAACATGCACTACACTACCACATATTCCTGGAGAGCGGTCGGGAGCTTAGAGCTTGTCCCGGTTGAGGCGGTGCCCCGCTGGTGGGAGAGTCCTGGTTAGGGGAAACCCCACTAGCCGACGGTAGGTCGGCACCGGATCTCGCCATCCAACGGGCGAAGATCACCGCCATCTCCCGAGAAAATAACATTCACTACACTAACGGGACTAATGACCACAGCAGTTGACGCGCCCGGAAACACGAAAAAATCAATCAATAAAACCCCGCACGGAGCCTCTTCCCCGTTGCGTCATCGCTTTTCAAGCACCGCTGCTTCCCTCACCCGACGTCTCTCTCTAGGTTTGTCTACGGATTGTCTCTCCAGACAATGCTTATCCTTCTGGGTTGCCTAGGCAAGGTTTACCGTTCTAATCACTGCTTAATATTCTGGGTTTGCCTAAGCTTACTACTTATTCTTTTATGCTCGCCGAGTCAAAGATGACCTGCTCAACTTACTTGTTACTTACTCTTTCGGCATGCAAGGCATGCGGCATGCAAGTGATTTATTCAATGTTTTGAAAGTCTCTTATTCAGTCTTTTATTCAATGTTTTGAAAGTCTCTGAAGCTAAATAAAAAATCGATTGACGGCTAATCGTCCGTCCTATCTACAGTCATTCCCATCGAATAAACCGTTCAGATAAATTCCCCCCATTTTCAAAATTGATATTCCCTGAGCGAATTGAACGAACCTGAGAGACTGAGATGGATAGTTTCAATCTTGAGGTTATTTTACATGAAGCCTCAACATTTTCTAAATTTTCTCAAAAATAGCTCCGAATGTTTTGATTAAATTTTGTCCTCTGATAGCGTAAAGGACTCTTAAGGACGCAGCAGGTATCATTTTCGTTAAAATCTCCAATTTTTCGAAATTTGCAAACGTTCAAATTTCTTTCGGTATCTTTCTACAACTATAATATTGGAGATGAAGATTTTTTCCTTAATGATTCCTTAAACTTTATCCTCGTATGTATCGGTAAAAATGGTGATAGTGATGGGGTTAAGAACAGAGGAAAGGACTGTAAAAAATGGCGCTGGTCCCATTTTCAGCGAACTATGTTCTTTTGAAAATTACAAAAAAAAAAAAAAAAAAAAAAAAAAGACATTGCAAAAGTATAATACTCAAGATAGATTAAACAAAATATGTTTTTTAAAAAGGTCACGTACAATTATTTGAAAACGGGTAGTTTTCGCGTAATTTCTGGTTGAATTTAATGCAATTTATTAAAAAACACATTTTCTCCAAAATACTATTTTTTTAAGTTTTTCCAGAAATAGAGCAAAGGGCGTTTAAAATATGGATCCGACCCCATTTTCATTTAACTCTCCAAATATTCGAAAATTGCAGAAGTATATACGAGAAAGTATCTGCTCGTGTAGCCCCCCTCTATTTTCCATCTGGTTAATTTGCTTTCATTTAAACGTTTGCTTACGTTCTCAACTTGACTTTTTCCGGTAAATTTTTGGCATCGCATCACCTGAGCGTTCGTTCCGTTATTGCCGTCGCCCATTCTCTCCCGCGTTCCTCCTCCCCCCCCCTCCTCCTCGCCCTCGCCTCCTCGCCCTCACGCTCGCCCTCGCGTTCGCCCTCGCGTCGCCCTCGCGCTCGCCCTCGCCCCCACCCCCGCCCTCGCACTGTTGCTCGCCCTCGCGGTCGCCCTCGCGCTCGCCCTCGCGCTCGCCCTCACCCCAACCTCCGCTAGGACTGTTTCCCCGCCGCCACCCCCGCTGCCCCATTCTCCCGCCCCCGTCACACCTACCATCTTTTGCACCCCCATCAGCATTGTACTGATGTTGCAGTACAATGGAGCTTTACGAATCAATATGTACTCTCTAACAATAATTAATACTTATTGCCATGTAAACGAATAAAACGTTTATTAAATGTGTCATATCTCCAGAAGGACGAACTATCCTGTTCTGAGCAAGAGAAACACAAGTTTGTCACAGCAAAGTTACCAAATATTTATAATTAGGGATTCGTTGGAGAAAAATCCATGCTAGAAAGATATGAAAATCATTGCCATATTCTCAGCGGAGGAAAAGACACCTCAACACTGGAACTAGAACTGAACCTAACGGACATATCAGCGTTCAAATATGCTCCAATTTCTTCTGTAGAAGTGGAACGTTCCTTCAACCACTACAAATCTATTTTGAGAGCTGATTGACATTTCCTCGTTGAAAACTTGAAAATGCATGTTGCATCTAACAATTTTAAACTCTAACTTCATTTTTATTTTCATATTTTTAATTTTTTCCTACATATTTTTGAAAAAATAAATACATTATATGTACATATTTTTATTTTTTTATTACAATAAAATCCGTTCCCTATTTATAATACTGTTGTTACTGTTCGATCATTAAAAGAATTAATAAAACACAGGAGTGCATTTGTTTTGTCTTAACTTCAGAACTCAAGAACTTCTGTGTTATATTCATTCTTCTTGCGTTTTGAAGTCACGACAAAACAAAAGCATGTCAATTAGTGACCTCCGTCGGTAAAGAAAAACTTCAAAGAACGATTTACAAAAAATTCACTATGGACAAAGAAGCAACAGACGATTCTTCGTTAAGGTATGTTGCCGCTACCTCAACAAATGCGCACATCCGCGATTCCTCCGTTTTGGGAAACAAGACCAAGTTTATGGTTGCGCAGGAGCTTTACGAATCAATGTTTACTCTACAACAATAATTAATACTTATTGCCATGTAAACGAATAGAATATTTATTAGTTACAGACGTGTCAAACCTCCAGACGGACGTACTATCCTCATCTGAGCAAGAGAAACTCCATAAGTTCGTAGCAGCAAAAGTTACGTAACTACTGTTGTTACTGTTCGATCATTAAAAAAATAACATAACATTGAAGTTCTTGCGTTTTGGCTGGAGTTAAGACAAAACTTGAGCCACATGTAGCATCATTATCATCAGCACCTCTGCTGCCTACTCCTCCGCCGCCACATCTACCGTGTCTTCCCCCCCCCGTAGCCGCCGTCGCCGCCAGCGCCCTCGACCTCCGCCGGTTCATTTTCGCCGGATGCTTCGGATTTTTCCTCCGGGGCGCGCTGCCTGCGGCCTCTTGCATCTTCATCCGCGGCCGCCTTTTTGTCCCGGCCGCCCGATGGCTTCCTTTGTTAACTTATGATGTGATACGCTCCGCGGTGCCATTTTTCCACCGCGCTCCCCGATATTTTGTGCGCGTTTTTGAGACGAAGCATCTCGCCCAGAGTCCGCTTTTGGCAAAGTTTTGTTCTTTTGAGCCTCGCGTTGCTGTGAAAGCAGATCTGAGACATAACAAAAGCATTTGGTTGAACCTTTTCTTTCATTTTCATGCATTTTATTACTATTTGCCTTTGTAGGTTTTCTGAATATTGTCAATACATTTTTTTAAATGTGAGATGGATACGTTCACCTTTGACTTCAATACATTTTATTTACATACACTTATATATTACATGCTACTTACATGCGCTCTCCTTTCTTGAATTTTAAAGATAAAAAGCTTGTTGTATGTTTCTTCTCTTTTGTGGAATAAGCATTTTGAGGGAGTAATTTCGAGATATAGTTTTATAGTTTATACTGATTATCTTATACATTTCTGAAATTGAAAATATGTTCCGTACGTAATGAACATCAATTTTTGTATTGACATGATCACTATCAATAATTTCGTATCTTCAATTGATAGATCGTTGCCCAAAATATTTTTTAATCCCTCCGAGTTTGCAAACTGGAAATTGGAAAACAATTTTTGTAATTTATAAAAGCAGTTTCTGCTATATGATCGTCTTAACATATTTTTGTTGTGAATCCCTAAATCGAAGTGTAAAAGCGACGGTTCTATTTAATTCCAATACTCTCAAGAAATTTGCCATTGATCATATAATCATCATATGCAGTGAGCCAAAAGTTTCTTGGAGACGTACGTAAATGCAAGTAATTGGTACAGTGACATGTTCACACATAAAGCACGTGATCACACTTCCATTTCTTTCGGCATTTAAGAGAAAATTGCCATAATTACAGTTATCGGTAAAATTCCCCCATCATTAACATAAAATTTGTATTTTCATTTTCACAGAAGTTGGTTAGGTCTGAGTATCTCCCCTTGGAAATGAACGGAAATGCATCGTGAATTGGATTTTAATGCCAAGAAATATCGACCGGCTGCGAAAGCTCAGTGGCAACACCATTCGCTATGCTGCAACGTCGACCCAGAGGTCCTACGGTTCTAGACTCGGACTATAGAGGATTTTCGACGCTTGAATAGAAGGGTTGAATTCAACCACTATCTGGAGACGAATTCTTAAGCCCGGATGTTCTGATCAGTACCAGATAAATATCCGAGCAGTAATGTAACAAACGGATCAGGTCCGCGGGTGATCTTTCCCTCCTCTTCCGTTCTGTACACACACACACACACACACACACACACACACACACACACACACACACACACACACTTACATATTCTACAGCACTACACATGTCAAGGCGTGGAGCATTGACTGGGGCAGTTCCTCGCTGGGAGAGATATCTGGAGAAGGAATACCTCGCAAGTCGCTGTATAGGTCAGCGTCGTATCTTCCGATCCGAGGGGAGGAAATCACCACCTGTCGAGGTATAACATGCACGATTTTTACGGAACTAATGACCTTATTGACACGAAATAAATACTCACACTCTCACTCTCACTCGGGAAACCTTGAAGTGCGTGTAATAGGAGCTGAAACAATAATGGAAACTCGATTGAAGCTCAGAGATCTAAGGCAGCAGTTTCCTCGGCGCGTCTATCGTCAGTGACCAGCCACGGGACAGCCATTCAGCAAACTGCAATCCACGTTGGGGGAACTATTTCGATATTAACCTCTTCAAACGAAATGTACGATGATACGACCTCTGGAAGCGGATACGGTTATAACAATGATGTTGGAGCTATTCAACTAGACAACGACGATGCCAGCTACTGGATTAACCTGCGTCTTACGGATCGTCTTTAGCTATATTTTTCTTTAAATGGCTATCCATTTCTTACCATCAACATCAGACCTGGGTGGAATTCCTAGTCTCTGGAAGCGGATACGATTATAACAACGACGCTGAAGCCATGCAAATAGAAGTGTGAGCAGAGGCGATGCCAGGTGCTGGGCTGGCCATCAACATCAGATGGGAGTCGAATTCCGACCCCTGGAAGCGGACTCGATTCTAACAACGATGCTGAAGCCATGCAAATAGAAGTGTGAGCAGAGGTGATGCCAGGTGCTGGGCTGGCCATCAACATCAGATGGGAGTCGAATTCCGACCCCTGGAAGCGGACTCGATTCTAACAACGATGCTGAAGCCATGCAAATAGAAGTGTGAGCAGAGGTGATGCCAGGTGCTGGGCTGGCCATCAACATCAGATGGGAGTCGAATTCCGACCCCTGGAAGCGGACTCGATTCTAACAACGATGCTGAAGCCATGCAAATAGAAGTGTGAGCAGAGGTGATGCCAGGTGCTGGGCTGGCCATCAACATCAGATGGGAGTCGAATTCCGACCCTGGAAGCGGACTCGATTCTAACAACGATGCTGAAGCCATGCAAATAGAAGTGTGAGCAGAGGCGATACCAGGTGCTGGGCTGGCCATCAACATCAGATGGGAGTCGAACCCAACAACGTGCGAAGCCATGCAAATAGAAGTGTGAGCAGAGGCGATACCAGGTGCTGGGCTGGCCATCAACATCAGATGGGAGTCGAATTCCGACCCCTGGAAGCGGACTGGATTCTAACAACGATGCTGAAGCCATGCAAATAGAAGTGTGAGCAGAGGCGATACCAGGTGCTGGGCTGGCCATCAACATCAGATGGGAGTCGAATTCCGACCCCTGGAAGCGGACTGGATTCTAACAACGATGCTGAAGCCATGCAAATAGAAGTGTGAGCAGAGGTGATGCCAGGTGCTGGGCTGGCCATCAACATCAGATGGGAGTCGAATTCCGACCCCTGGAAGCGGACTCGATTCTAACAACGATGCTGAAGCCATGCAAATAGAAGTGTGAGCAGAGGCGATACCAGGTGCTGGGCTGGCCATCAACATCAGATGGGAGTCGAATTCCGACCCCTGGAAGCGGACTGGATTCTAACAACGATGCCGAAGCCATGCAAAAGAAGTGTGAGCAGGGGTGATGCCAGGTGCTGGGCTGGAATGGGAGTCGAATTCCGACCCCTGGAAGCGGACTGGATTCTAACAACGATGCTGAAGCCATGCAAATAGAAGTGTGAGCAGAGGCGATGCCAGGTGCTGGGCTGGCCATCAACATCAGATGGGAGTCGAATTCCGACCCCTGGAAGCGGACTGGATTCTAACAACGATGCCGAGGCCATTCCAAGAGAAGTGAGAGCGGCTGGACTGACCTGTGTCGCGCGGGGGCGAGTCGCCTTCCGGAGCGGGGGCGGGGGCGGTGTCCATGGCGAGGCTGCGGGCCAGTGCGGCGGCCAGTGGTCGCCCGCTCCGGCGCAGGGGCGTGGACTGCAGGTTGCGGGCCGCCGGGAAACGCTGGCGGAAATCCCGCGCGCGCGACGCGGAAACCGCCACCGGCCGCCGCCCGCCCGCCCTCCTCGATTTCCCGTGTCACAACGCCGCGTGCACATTCCGCAAGGTTTTACATTCAATGCGCTTCATGCAATGTTTTTTATTGTTTGACGTCGCACTGAACATACATTTGCGATCTACACATGAACGAATATGTAAACCTAACGGGTTTGTTTCTTGATGCTGGGGAAGATCGTAATCAAATTGAATGACTTCCATTAGATTAATACTCCCGTTCCAGCGAAGTACCTTGTGAGACGCATTTCCTCTTGGGTCTTTGTTCTCGTAAAATAATACGAGACGCATACACACATGTCATTTACTTCACTTGTGATTCCATTGTATTTTACTGCAGGGCGCGGGGTTGGCGACAGCGGAAGCTTTTCGTGCAGGTAAACGTAAACCCAACCGGGAGCGGTAGCCCAGTGCACTACCTGATGTCACTGCAGCGCCTCTGACCGGGAGGTCCTACGTTCAAGTCCTGACGGCGGCAGGATTTTCGACACTCGCTTTTCAGCTAGGTTGAATTCAGCTGCTGTCTGGAGGAGAATTCTAGCTGCCGGCTGCTCTGATCGGTAGTTTTCCGTGGTTTCTCCGATCAACACCAGGCGAATGCCGGAGCAGTACCCTTCCAAACGGACCAATTCCTTGTCGTATCCTCTCTCCTTACACACACTTACACTAACATGTACTGCACTACCACATATTCCGGGAGACCGGTCGGGAGCTCAGAGCTTGTCCCGGCTGAGGCGGTGTCCCGCTGTTGGGAGAGTCCTGGTTAGAGGGAAACCCTTCTAGCCGACGGTAGGTCGGCGCCGAATCTCGCCATTCAGCGGGGGAAGATCACCGCCATCTCCCTCACTACGCTAACGGGACTAATGACCAAAGCAGTTGACGCGCCCGGAAACACGAAAAAATCAATCAAAAAAATCGTAAACCCACATGCCCTTATCCTTCCTAAGGAGTTTTGGTAGGTCTTCTGGCTTCAAGTCAGCCTCATACCGCTTTGCCCAGTTTCGCCAACAATCTCGCTCAGCCCCGCCCCCTCCCTTGTCGCCTCACCTCGCGCCCCTGCCCGCACCTACCCTGCTCCGCCCGATTTCGCGCCTCTCTTGCCTTCGCCGCGCACGCGCCGCCCAGCGAGAAGTGCGGGGCCCCGGAGCGCTCGCCGCCGACGCGGACAGTCGGTTGCGCGGCTCTGCACCGTTCGCTTCGCGCTTCGTTTCTTTTCTACATTGCATTTATTCACTTTTTTATTTTCGAAGAAATAAAAGAAAAATGACCCCAAACTGTACAAGGGCTGGCCAAGCCGTGCAAAAGCTGAACTTAGCCGCAGACGGCCGCAATCAATTTATGTTTCCAGTACTGTACAATATTCGCAATATCGCATTGTATGGATTCCCAAAGAGCCGGGAAAGATGCGGCTAATTGAAAATTTTAGGTTTAGTGTTGTTTTTTTTTTCGATTTTAGTTTTGTCAGATATTGGCGAAAGAATTTGAAGTTCTGAAGTGTGTCTTCTGAAATTTCAGAAATGACTGCCGAGAGAATGAAAAAGTTCATTTGAATAGTTCACATTTACACTACTGTCTGTTAAACATCGGTTAATAATTGAACCTTAGTGGAAGTTTATTCTTTCTAGAGAGGTTTGGGTAAGCGGCCTCAAACAGTGTTTTTTTCTTATCTTGGTTGTGTTCCAGTTAACACAGATTTCTTGGTTCCGATCTGAATATCCTTAGTCATCTCCAGATATTAAAATGTAACAGAACTAGGTGAATTCTCAATATTTTAACGTCTAAGAGAGGTGGTCTAAGAGTTTATACAATAACTGTGTCATTGGCATGTTAGAACACTATCACTGAGATCGCATATTGGTTGAGACACCATAGAAAGTGATATCGTATTAATGACAAACATCCTGTTAAATTGCTTCCAGAAGTAGAGTAATGAATAAGGAATGCGTAATCTAAACCATTCTTCGTAAAGACTCACAGAATAAACTGGGAAAGACAACAAATGTGCACAATTATCTTTCTTTTCGAATAATAAGGTAACTTTTATTTATATGATTACCTTTCATATGTTAAACTGTTATATGTCAAGCTTATTTAAAACTCTAAAATGAGATACAACTGGAGCAAAGATGAAAACACATTGCGATGTATAAGTATGGGCGCATGTTTACGTTTACTGTTCAACCAATAAATACATACTTCTAAATTGCATCAATCATGAATCAAGAGCGGATTCAAGAGCTAAGATCGAATGAAACTGTGCCAACATTTTTGAGTTATGTTAAAATTAATTACATCCGCTAAGTGTTTTTTGCTCTTAGCTTTCGTCGTGAGTGGCAAATTCTTGAATTGATGCCAAGCTATCGAATATATTGTATTTTAAAATTGAAATCTTTAAATAATTTCGTAACTTACACCTGTTAAAAAGATTTGGAATCGGGCCTAAAATTTTTAATTTTTACATAATTAGAAGTCATCTTTGGCAAATTTCACTGAGCCATTTTGCTACGACGACATACATGTTGGTAGTATTGCTACGAGAATTTACTCGTATTTCAACGCTTAAAAATTATGTAAATTCTCCCTGACAGTTGAGTTTATTACGTCATCACAGTTCCTCGCTAAATTGTCATTCATCACTAAATAATGAATATTTCTCACACAAAATATACGAATTGATGGAAAGAAAATATATTGGCCTTTGTATCGACGTGTGAAGGGTTTTGTTGGTTACGCAGGACATACAATTATATTTGGTCAAAGCACATAGTATTCCTGTCAAATTAAATTCTGTAACGACATAGCCACATTCCAATTAAATAAAATCAAGGCCCGATGTTGTGTATTTCCTGTTTTGTAGCTTAAAACCCTGAATACAGTAACTATTACAACAAATTCGTTAATTATAGTTTCTGAAGTACGTTTTTCCTGTAGCTCTTGTTCCTTTCTGGGCTCCATTTGCTCAATTGACCTCCTCGTAAACTGCCTTCCCTCTGAACTCCGCGTTATACGACCTGCTCGCAGCCGCATGTGGTCCGGGCGATGGCTGTCACTGCTGCGGAAACATACGGCTCCGTTGGGCGGCGACAATCAAGTCTCATGAGGTGGACGGCTGTTCCATTGCCCGGGACATCTCAATGCACTTGGTGGGGATTTATTCTTCGTTTATTTGGTATTTTCAAGTCTAGGGGGCCAGGCTTCAAAGAGATCTGGATTGGCTGCAAAGCGGAACACCTCAAAATACAAGTATGAAAGCAATTTCAACATTTGTTTAATCTTTTTCTAAATCTCTTCAATTCAGTTCACTTTACATTTAAACTCATCGGGTTAAGAAATTATCGCCAAATTTTCCGGTACGTGCAAATACGTTCAAAGATGATTTTACACGTCATATGTCTACAGCTTGGGGCCAACATTTACTTTCATCAGAAGAACATATTTTAAGGAACTTCATCGCCCTAAAAATACACCGCCCTCAACAGGCATTGCAAACGAGAACTGTGGCAGCGAATTGTAAAGGTTCCGTGTTCGAAACCAAGACGTTCACTGCTCTGACTTAGTTGCGTGACGAGAAGTGATGCAGGTGCTGGGTAACTTTTCAATCGTCAGTCACCGATACGTAATCGACTTTCCGACTTCTCATGAGAAATAATAATCTTTCTCGACAACAAAAATGTAATTATAAGACGTCCGTCTCATGGATTCACGAGTTCAATCCAAGTCTAAGTTATTAACTTCTCCAAATAGTATGATGTTATCACTGCTACGATCTTAAGCAAATCATGCATAAAACCCACTTCTGTGGAACCGAGATACCCTCGATCTAGTCTCCACGACCTCATGAAGCATTCTGCTTATTTAACCATGGCCTTCTTACATGATACCCCGTTGCTAGGTGGAGACAAATGACAATAATAAACCGTTACGTTAAAGATGACAACCAGCATATTACCTAGAAAAGGGCCAGGCGAAATTGTAAGAACGGCGCCTAAACAAGCCACTAAAAGTTTATAAGAAATCAACTTGTGATTACAGAATATACTCGTAATAAAGAATTATAGTTACTTAATTCTTGTTTCACATTCAAAATGTCCATCCTAATCACAAAATTTAGTGCTAAGCTCAATAAATTTTGTCTTTACTTTGTAAATGAAATTGGTAAAATAAGTTCCTCTCTTATCAGAAAAAATTCCTCCACTTTTATTTATGGGCGAACATACTACAGAATCATTCACGCTTTGTTTTGATCGGCAAAGGAGAACTCTGGCACAACCATTTGTGTTACTTTGAAGGTAAACAGGTATTGAAAGTGATATTTCATTACAGGGCGCATACTACTTGAGAGGCATTTTTTGTCGTCCAGCTTTTGTCCGCCCAGAAACTAGACCTTCTTACGGCGGGCGGCATGTGCATTGTCCCTCTCACTTGTGGCCTCTGCGCTCCAGTTGGCTTCTCCCGGACGTCGTGCATTGCGTTTATGTTGCGAGAGCCCATTGTGAACGCGTTTTAGAACTTTGGCACGACAATAAGTTTCAAAAGGCTACATCATAATATTATACAATTCCAAACATCAGAGTACACTTCCACAATGACTCCATTTAACTATCAAAATCGACGAAATACATCAGTGAACGTAATTCATCGTGGACGACTGTTTTTCTATATAGAATGTAATTTCTAAAATTCAGAATACTAATGTATAATAAAACGTAAATAAGGACTCCTAGTTTAAGTATTAGTTATGCACTGAAACAATTGACGTGTGATAGAATTCATAAAAAAAACTTGATTTCGAAAATACACACTTCAGCACTTTGCAACAAGCAGTATTGCTTGGACATGTTCAACACAAATAAAATTATTTTCTTTAGAAAATTTCACTAACCTTGTATATATTGCAATAATGAAAGATGTTGTACACTCGTATTCACAACAACATTCACAAACTGTAATTGCTGCTCGAAAGATGTACCCAACGTGAGAGACAGAAAGGGACTTCCTTCTAGATCGACCAACTTTACACGAAGTAAGTGAAAAGATTCAATTAACAAACCTCACATCAAATAAAACTAAATTTTTCAAACATCATAAACAACGCATTCAATTACTCAATAATTGACTGAACTTGAGTACTTTCAATAAGTGAAATTCATAAAATGAGTCAGACGAAGGCAGAAAATTGGTATTCCACGCCGCGCTGTGCTCGACGAGCAAACCCCGCGCGTGGAATAAGACTGGTTGCTGCACCCAGGGTCCAATGTTGAAGCATAGGGCCAAATTAAATGCAGTAAATACAGCATTCAAAAAGTAAATACAGTAATAGAGCCAAGAGCGTGACATGGTGCTCTTCTAGGAGAGCACCAGACGCCGACGAGAGCGCTCGTTGGTTTCAAAATGAATTCATATTCTCGATATTGCTGGAATATCTTGAATATTGAATGCCATTAAAAGGAAAAATGTATATTCCTAACATATTATAAAATATTTTTCGATTATCTGGGGATTGTGGAACTTTGCAATCTAAGAAAGAGCCGCTACTGATATTACGTAATAAAATCAAGTCGACTTTGATGGGTGAAATGGCTAAAACGCGAAGCGACACAACGCCTCGGTTCGTTAGCTCAAGAGCTGGAATTCCGTTCTTGATGTGGATGTTTGGCCTTTGCAAAGAGTGCTGTCGTGGAGAGTCTCACCGTCCCCAGATTCCGCACGTATGTTAGTACCCGTATGTAAGTTGTGGTCTAACTTTTTTGTAGTTTAGAGGGCAATTGTCTTGTGCAAGTAAAAAAAAACAACTCTGATAATATTATTAATCGTATAATGCTATGCTCCTTGGTTCCCCATTGTGCCACGCCTCCTCCCTCCGAGAGGTGCAATTGTGAAGCGTCATGTCCGGCTCGTGGCGTAAGGGGCCATCCATAAATTACGTGAGATGTTGAGGAAGGGGAGGGAGTCAAGCGAGTCTCACGACATCTCACCAAGGTGGGGAGGGGAGTCGCAAAATCATCAAAATCGCCTCACGTCATTTATGGACGGCCCCTAAGGAAGGGGCAGAGTTAGGCCGTGCGGGCGACGGTGGTAGGGGGAGGGGCGAGGGACAGCAGCTTCCTTCGTGCGCAGCCTTTCTCGCACGCCGCCTCTCCAGACACACCGCTCCACGTCATGTGGCGAGCCTACACGACTTCCTCGGGCACTGTGCATGTGCACCTCCATGGGGCGATGCAAAAACTCTGAGGTGACGGAATGGAGGATCAGCTAGTCACCCAACCACGAAGGCTGGGTGTGGGAAGAGATAGCGTGCGGTCTGGGCCCGTTTTTGAAGGTACTAATCCGAAAATTGTCTGGAGTGTTCCGAGGAAACCAGGAAACCACAACCAGAATTCCGTAGTGGTGTTGGAGGCGGAAGCATCCTCCGATGAGGGGTTTCATTAGCTGAAATGGAGTATCCGCCGACGAAAGCACGGTGTTCGAATCTCGGAATTCGACGTCAGAACCTCCCGTCCTCCCCAAAACTTCTATGTTGGACATACATCCAGTCAAACATTTTACTTCCACGCTCTTGTGAATGAGATGAGACGATACAAATGATTGGGATAAAACAGAAAATCGAACAAGATTACTAAACGATGAATGGAAAAGGGAGTGAAATGAATAAGAGTGTACTTTCAAAGTCTGAAAAATACACACATACGTTTTCATATTTATAAACCCTCGGAGACGTAAAAAGAACCTACGCCCCCTCAACAAAAAAAGAAAGAAAGAGAGAAAACCGGCGGAAAGTCGGCGCGACGCGGAGGGGGAGGGGGGGCGGGTGCGCGCTGGGGAGACGGGAGGGGGCACGCGTGACGTCGGCGGCTGCTTCCGCGAGTGCCGCCGCCTCCGCCGCCGCCGTCGCCCCCTCGCAGCGACCGCCCCGAACGCGATCTGCGCTTCCCTCCCGCCCGCCCGCGCGCGAGCGGCGACCGCCCCACGACCAACCATCAAAGTAACATTAATTTTAACAATGATACATAATGCATTAGTTACCATTTGAAATGTATAAATGTGTATAAACAACCTGTAACAAGTATTGTATTGCAGCCTCCGGGTCAATGACCCCCATCTCGATCAGGTTTTTCGTCCAGATTCTCTGATCCATTGAGCAAATGCTGAGATGGCCCCTTGTTTTGCTTCTGGACATAAATTTAACTTCATTTTCTGTGCACGTCTTCTAGAATTCAGTGGGAAATACAATTATTCAAATTATCATTTCCATGTTGTCGCGGCAGGAAGTAATAAGAGCCAAAATGTATTGCTTATTTATCCTTGAAAATAGATTTTATTACATGGGAGTTTTTTTTTCCCTCCTCCCTTTCAAAATTCAAAATTTAAGTAGTATATGACTTAATGTAGGGATCATAGGATTTTGAAAATGTGCACACAATTCACTTTTCCCCATAGCACGTCATACGCAGTTTTAACTGTTTTTTTTTTGACGTAAAATAAATAAATAATAAATAAATCCACGATCTCGGACCACCGTCAATCTCTTCATCTTTATTAACGTCATCAGGCCGATAAACAGGATATACTACCGGAGTCTGTTATATTCGTTATCGGAAGTGAGTCGATCAATACGTTTCGTAATTCCGTCTTTTAAGAAAACTAGAGGTGCCACAACAGCAGATAATTTCTCGCATTGATAGGAACGGTTACGTAATTTTATAATATTGCAATTTCTGCCACCACTTCAAAAACTCCATACCAATTCAAACGAAGCCCCTTTGGTGGATACCTACTGTTCTTTCGATAGTAAGGAACAGTAGAATTTTCTTACTTCTACAAAATAAACAAACATGAATGAATTTCGACTGTTACAATATTTGCAGAACATAATAAAACATAAATTAAACAACGAAAACTGAAGGATATCCAATGTATCGACTTATGAATGTATATATGGAACGAACCTAAGACATGATTACGAAAAGTACAACTTCTGCCAGAAAAATCTGTATTTTTTGTATATGTATTCTTCCCGACTTTAATATAGTTGAATGTACCATTTTATTGATCGTACTGAGAATTGATTTGACATATTGATCGTACTCTATTCAATCTCCAAATTTAATCAATTTGCTGCCGTTTTTGAGAAAAAAGTTAGTTTAAATTTTTTTTAAATGGTCTAAATTTCACGTGAAATTACTCGAAAAGTACTAATATTTTGGAAAAATTGTAAATGACATTATTTCAAAATCTGTCTTAACAAAAAAGTGGATAAATCTTGTTATCAGGGTCCGGGATAAGAATTTTTCTGATGAAAATTGGCCGTTTTTTCTCACAGGATTACAATACTTTCTCTATACTGGGTTCCAGTAGCGAGAAAATAAAAAAAAAAACAAGAAATATAATTTATTAAAATAAGCGTATTCATCAACCATTTTTAGCCGCAATTCAATTGCTTTAATTGTTCTTGAAGATCACCGCCATCTCCCCAGAAAAAAACATACACTACACTAACGGGACTAATGACCGAAGCAGTTGACGCGCCCGGAAACACGAAAAAATCAATCAATCAAACGCAGAGCGTTTACAAGCAGCCGGGCCGCCACGAGCCGCACCAGCATGCAATGAGCCTCAACGCGCGTAGCGAGTAGGGCTTGGGGTGAGTGGTAGCAGTCTGGAGGTCCAGGTGCAGCGCTTCGCCCACCCGCCTCGCGAACCAGAGGGAGCCCTGTTGCGCGCAGAGGCGGCACGCGACAACCCCCCCCCTCGCTCCTTCCGCCCCCTGCGGCGTTGCAGAGAGCATTCGCCGCGGCCGCCCCGCCACGCCCCTCCGCCCTGCCCTGCCCTGCCCTTCACCCGAAATAGCCACGCGAGGAGGCTTCTTTTAAGTTTGTTGAAATGTTTGTGGGGAGCGTTCCTCCTGATTACATCTTCCACTTCGGGACCGAAACAACTTGATTCGCGCGGCTGCGAGACGTCACGAGGGGCGGATATTGTTTTATCGTGCGAGGGCGCAGGAAGATGCGGCGAATCTTGTGATGTGGCAGATTTTTTAACGCCTGTCTCTTCGCGACGTGAGGGTAGATGTGTAGCGAGACGGGCGCCCAAGAAAGCCGGGGCTTATGAAGGAAAATTTTAATATTAATATTATTGCTGATCTTATTTTTTTTTATTTCTATTTGACTAGTTCTAAGAGGAAGCTAGTATTTTCGTTAAGATTCTTGTGACGTAGTTTATTGCTTTGCATTTTTAAACTATTGAAGGTGAAAATTCCCAAGCTCAACCCAAGGCGCCAAGTTCTCTACATAAGATCATGGCAATGCTCAAGGTGAAAACTCTTGTACCGGGGGCGAGGGCGAGGGCGAGGGCGAAGGTGAAAACTCTTGTACCAACACAGTTGTCTTCAAATGAAAATGTTGGAAATTGTTATTATAAAATATTAGCCTGATCCAGTGATAATTTCTAATTTTTAAACATGAAAAATTATAGAAAGGTCCATTCATGATCTGATCATTATTTGAAAGCTCCACCCGATATCCAAAACCGCCTACTAGATATAAAGTTGCAAAAATAGTCATTTCGATGTCAAAACATGTTATTGATTACACATACACTTAAATTGTACATTAAATGCACATGTACATTAAAATATAAGTTCTTAGAATATTCGTCAAAGAAAAATTAACCAACAATAAAAGAACTCTCATACACGAACTATGAATTGTAAGAGGATTATAAATTTCAATTTTATAATAACAGCTGATCATATTTAAATCAGTTCAAATATACTACATCAGAGGACTGTCCACTATTGGAGTTGCATCTTCTCCGAATAATATGGCAGGGTATATGAATGTAAATATGAGATAAATACGTAAAGTGTTTAGTCGAAAAGCCATGTCCTTGTACTCAGCCGAGTTATGTAATTGTATCGAAGGGGAGGTCGCTATCTCTTTGGTGACTCAAGTATTGGCGTTGGTCCGACTGCACTCGCTAAGCAAAACGCGAACATTCTCTTTATAAGGAATTAAACATACCGCTTACTACTGTGGTGACCTCCAGGGCAACTGTAATTGAAAAGAGAGAGAGAAAACATTGATACAAGTTTACGAGAAAAATGCGTTACAATCTCGAACTGGATGAGTGCACATTCGAAACCAGATATCATTAGAGAGAACTGGAAGTGTCCAACTTAACTATGCTTGTTCCCTTTATCAGGGCCGAAGATGGTGTCGTATATGAAACTTGTATTGGGGTCACAATCGCCAATATTCGTAAAATAAACGAAAATTATTAGTTACAATATCAAATGAACATGAACGAGTAAGTTCGTTTTCGTTTTTGGCATTTTCTTACAAGTACTGCGTTTTGTAATTTATATTTATTATAATATTTTCAAGGAGTCTCAGTAGTTCCTGGACCCGTTTTAAAGTTGAGATCCTTATTGTGATTTTTTTTTCGATAATTAAGATCTTTAAAAAATTAATGTTTCCTTCAATTTTTTTTTACAAAAAATTCGTAATACTTAAAAGAAGTAACTCATTATCTCCTACAACCACACGTCAAAATAACATGACAAGAAACAGCAAGAGCGAGTTTTTGGCCAAATGAGATCAATAACCTCCACCGCTGATCTAAGTTTATCAAAAATGAACAACTCAGGCATATTATTCGCTCTAATCATTTGCCTTGT
This sequence comes from Teleogryllus oceanicus, assembly GCA_964035755.1. Lineage (NCBI taxonomy): Eukaryota > Metazoa > Arthropoda > Insecta > Orthoptera > Gryllidae > Teleogryllus > Teleogryllus oceanicus. Next base: position 20,771,476 of record CAXIVR010000005.1, read on the forward strand.
TCCTCCAAAATAACACAATTCCTGGAAAGTATTAAAACATTGACCTCCTTTTCGTTACTCGATCGCCACGATTGCATTCGGATTGACCTTCTCCTAAGGAAAAAATGAACTGAATTGTCTACGAAAACGACCATAACTCTATATAGGGACCAGTATAACCACATAAATTTTAAACACCCCACATATATATATATATATATATATATATATATATATATATATATATATGGGAAAGTCAATAAAAATAATCATTAAAATTATTCACAAGTTTCTAAATTGAATTGCCTATCAATCTACTTTGAAGTCAATATTTTGATCTGTTCGAACTGTTAACTGATTTAGCGTCTTACTGCGTGTACATTTAGGCCTCATGTTCACGGTCGCCTTGGGCTATCCAATTGAGCTTGACTTTCCTTCAACGAAGACCTGCCGCGATATGCCAAATGAGATGAGTGATGGCAACCCTCAGCCCCCATCGGCAGAGCGCCCTTTCCCCTTTAAGGCGCACTACGGCAAACGCGGCCTGCGCCGGCGGTTCGCGGTGTGATGTAGAATTAATTAGCTGTGAGCCGAGTTGCATGGAGTACAGCGGCGCTGCCGGCAAGCGAGGCGTTGGCCTCCGGGGCTTGACACCATTGTGCGAACTTAGCGCATCTGTGCGGTTTGGAATCTCCCGCGGGCTCAAAAGGCGCGCTCACGAAATTGAGGCGCTTAATAAATTCAAAAGTTGGCTCTTCGTAGCACTCTGCAGTCTTGTAGACTTTTAATTGCATATGACTCGTTCTGGCACAGGGGTAAATGAGAACTGGAACCTCACACCTATTCCGCGGGCGCTGTAATGGGGTTTGATCGAATTTTGCGGCGGCGATGGTGTAGCGGTTAGCGTATCGGACTGCTATACCCAAGTTTGCGGGTTCAAACCCGATCGAAGCCGTGGATTTTTAAGGGCGAAAAAATCCTTCGTACGCCTTCCTTCGGAGGGGAAGTAAAGCCGGCTGTCCCATGTTAGTAGATTTACTGCATGTAAAAGATCCTCAAGCCTAAATGACGCCTCTGAGCTAAATTCAAATCGCCTGTTTCGTCGCCCAAGTAATACCTGCTTTCTCCCATGATAGGTGAAAGGAGTGTAACGAAATTTGCGTGGTCAGACGGAAGAGCAGGTCTCATGGCCTGAGTCTCGCCACGTAAAATAAGGCAAATTCAATTCAATCGAATTAACGGCTAGGCTGTAACTGTCTGAAGGTGACTAACGCTGACGTCGTGGAGGTCGATCGGAACAGTCACTCGCGAATACACGTCACTAGCTGGTTTTGATAAGCCTAGTAGGCATTCATTTTTAGTCTGTAAAAAGATAAAGTATGATGATGTGAACTGAACACGATAGGGAAATTTTATCTCTCTATCATTTCCCGGTACTTGTCAGATTCTAAACCCATATGTTTGCTTGTTCATATCACTATTCATTATGACGCTTATTAATTGATTGGAGTGGTGAATTGTGACAGAAATGGTCAGTACAGATGGTGTCAGCACTATGTATATAGGTAATATATGAATAAGTCATAAAAAACAATTTTTCAGGAGAAGCAAATACGTGTTCATTTCCATCAATGGAATTTGGGAAACACCGAATCGAAATGACTCTCGTAGACAATTACAGTGTGATTCATGTATTGCACCTATCAAAAACAAAATCATCATGGTAGGCTCGCCACGCTTTTTTTTTTTTATCCTTTTCCTAGAATCGCATTTGTATCAACAGTCAAAATCCGAAAGACTGTTCTTTAATTGTGATTTCGATAACCAGAGAAAATTTAACGTTCAAAAGTAGTATAATAGATAATAATATTCTCTCCCACCTGAATCAATAAATTTCCGAACGGATAACGAATGCTTGGTTGAGATTACCCATTGGGTTCCTCTAGTCGGGATATAGGCCAGAGAATTTCTTAAGGAAAATGTGAAAGGGAAACTTATTTTGTATTCCAGTTAAATGTGATGGGAGCTTACCGAGTCTGTGTATTGGTAGTGATGGGATTTGGGATATGTTTTAGAAGTTAGCAGCTAGATAGCTGATACGATCGTCTTTAGTCTCAAATTAAATTGTGAAATTGTTTATTGGTGACATACCAAGGAGAGAATTTGAAACAACTCTGAGAAATTCGTTTTGTACGATTTCCAAGTTCCTTGGTTGGTTTTTGCTGCATTTATCCAGATTGGGCAGGAGTACGGATAATAAGGTTTGGTTTGGTTTGTTTTTTCGTGTTTCCGGGCGCGTCAACTGCTTTGGTCATTAGTCCCGTTAGTGTAGTGCATGTTTTTTCGGGAGATGGCGGTGATCTTTCCCCGTTGGATGGCGAGATCCGGCGCCGACCTACCGTCGGCTAGTGGGGTTTCCCCCTAACCAGGACTCTCCCAGCAGCGGGGCACCGCCCCAGTCGGGACAAGCTCTAAGCTCCCGACCGGTCTCTCGGAATATATGGTAGTGTAGTGCATGTTAGTGTAAGTGTGTGTGTAAGGGAGAGGATAGGACAAGGAAGAGCACGGAAAGATTGCGCGCGGTCCGTGGCCCGTTTGGTACGGTATTTGCCTGGTGTTGATCGAAGAAACCACGGAAAACTACCGATCAGAGCAGCCGGCCACTAGAAATCTCCTCCAGACAACGACTGAATTCGACCCAGCTGAAAAGCTAGTGTCGAAAATCTTGCCGCCGTCAGGACTCGAATCTAGGACCTCCCGGTCAGAGGCGCTGCAGTGACATCAATTGATGCATTGAGCTAACGTTCCCGGTACGGATGATAAGAATGGCGTAATAAGACTGAAGTACTTTTAGTACTTCTTTAAAGATTTTTTAAAATAATTTAAAGTACAAAGAATATATTTCTTTATTTCATTTCGTTTAAATGGCGTCTAACTCCAGCGCTTGCGGGCAGGACGCGGTCAGGCGGGCGGGAGGCACCGTGTGTGTGTGGGGGGGTGAGGGGCGGGGCGATAAGATTAGATAGGTCCCCGTGACGCCTCGCGACTTGCCGTGGCATTGCGCCTTGTCACGCGAGGCTCCCGACCGTCGCGAGCCGTGCCTCAGCGAGCGCCCACAGACCACTCGGCAACCGGCGAGCCGCGGCGACAAGCGGGTCCCGGGACTTCAAAGTTCCACCTCCAAGACTCGTCAATGGACGTTAGACCCCTAATGAAATTACGAAGGTGAATGAAGGGGTCTTGAGATACTTCACAGCAAAAAATGTTAAACAAGCATGCACTAAACAATTACTATTCAAAATCGAATGCAATGAACGAGTCTCGGCCTTATTGCTTCGCTCTCGATTCCGATTTGTTGTGAAATAAAGTTGTTTTTTATTAATAGAAATGAAATTGTACCATTTTTGAGAAAGCAAATATCAATGGCAAATCTTAAAAACTAACTCAATTTAACGTACGTGGGGGTTGCATTTCGAATAATTATAATAAACGCTGTCCTCCCACAATCATAAATGACTCAATAAAAAAGGTAAACTGTGAAATTGTAATTTTATTTACATCCCCGCACCGCCGGGCTTCACCCTGCACTTCTAAAGTTTCTGCAGGTGCACCTGGCAAAATGTTTTGACCGTCTTGCAATCCGAGAAGCCAAACTACTTCAAATTATTCGTATATCTAGTTCTTAAGATGGATGCATATTTTTAAGTGCAGTTCCGGTATCCAGCTGGAAGCTACAAGCGGTGAAGTTTTACTTCAAAGAGTAACCGCTAAAATATTCGCGAGGTGAGAGTTATGCACCTACGCCAAATCCAATTTTGCAATTCGTTTAGTTAATTCGCAGAAAGGTAAATATCTGTTGCATGTTATGTCCATTTCCCTTGTTACACCAGCTACTATTACTAGAATGCAAGATCTGGGTTATGATTCCAGGAACAATATTGTTAAGAAATTCATCACGATAGAGAAAATAATTTCAATTGTTTTCATTGGGATAGGCAATGTTAGCAGTCCAGAATACCACATTCAGAGGTAGTTGTAGACATACATGGCACATGAGAGTATTTTGGCACCTATCCGAAATTTTTGTACAAAATAGATCATGTATTTGTAAACATTAAAACGTTTACTTTCGAAAATAAATCTAAGTTTATTTAATATTTTTACAATGGGTTTAGCAAGCCATCAGTGTCAATATGGAGACCATGGGAATATAGGGGCGGGATTGGAAGACCATACATGGAAATGAGGGAAGGCAGTCACGATGGCAACTACTAAGAGTTACAGCAAATCTAATGCACACACAAATGCGGGAAAGATTGGACGGAACAGAAGGCGAGTTGGTTGCAAGTAGAGGTATAGCGTTTCAATCCAAAAAGAGGCAGAAGCTGCGATGAAGCAGAACTTCGTATAGAACGATTTTCCTAAGGATGAGCCAAAGTGACAGTTCGCGTAAAACAAGTGAACATCACATTATTTCAGACACGTATCCCTCCGCCGCGACAGCTGTTCAGCGACGCCCCTTCGTAGAGTGATAATGGCTCCTGTGAAAACATCCCTACGAAGTCTAAGAGTTTCGCTGAGGCATATGCACGCACGTGAGTCCGGGAAATATTTACATTTAATTATGTACGTGGAAAATCTCTTAACATGCTCTCACAATCAGTAAAAGAAAACTGCCACGAATGTACATAGAAAGAAAAATGATTTTAAGCCGGAAACACGTGCATCGGTAGGCATCTCGCGTTAAAGTCTCGGTAAAAAAATAAACAAAATATTTATCACACAAAAAGTAAATTCAATGTAATGTTTATAGAAAAAAATATTTTTTACAGAAGAGCACATAACACTGCACTTCCTAAGTTGAATTATTTCTCGCGGCGCACTATATTTTTGTCGGACAATGCCACCACAAAAGGAAGTGTCGAAGCCATTTACAAGTTAGCCAACTGTAAACGAACGAATGCGGGAAGGGAGTCTAATGGGCACAACGACCACAGAACCTTCAGTTATGTTGCCAGCACTCGCTGTCACTTTGGCTCATCCTTAGGAAAATCGCTCTATGGACTTGGAAGGTGGAGCGGCCCTCCCGGTCGAGGGACGGGTCACGTGGAGCTGCGGTCCGTCAAAGACACTGGCCGGGGCTGAGCAGGGTCGCGCCGCGCGCCCTCTGGCGGGAGGCCAACGCACCGCCCGCGGGCCGCGCACGGGGCCTCGCCCCGATCCGCCGCAGCTGCGAGGGAAGGACGACGACGACGTCCATAATGCATAGCACCAATGACCTCCAAAAGCGACAAAACGTTTTTGTTGAGATTTTTGTGACCGCTAGGGAATGGGACGAAACGTAATGTTGCGGTCAGCGCCCTTGCTTTTCTCTGCTATGGACCGGGGTTTAAATGCGGTCGACGCATTTTCATGTGGAGATTGTGGAGGTCATAGCAGGGTTGCCGGTTTTCCCTGCTCATTCACCATGGATCCATTCTCCTCACTGATTCGTTCTCATCTATTCATTAACTCATTGAAAACACGTATTACAATTGTGTTTCTCACCGGACAACTATCCACTTGCAAGGAATAAAATTATTATTATTATTATTATTATTATTATTATTATTATTATTATTATTCCTCTAATGCACGACTTAAGATGTTATGAGTCGGTTGAATATAAAATCTACTCCGGGTTGCAACCAACTTCCTAATGAACAGATCTAGCGACTGCCAGTGACTCTACAACACTTTCCACATAATAAGGGCTGTTCTCAATAAAGCAATGTCTTGCACTTCAAAGTTATTGATTGACCTGTGAGTTTAGAAAGGTCCTTAAATAAATTTTGCTGAACAAAACCCTGAACTCCGATTCCTATCGCGACGACCTTTTACGCCCCACATTCGGCTGATCTCGATTTCCAAACTCTTGTATGTAAGATGTTTCCCTGCCTCCTTGGTTACGACGATTTGATCGCAGGGCACAGCAATACCTACAAGTACACACGTTTTCGCAGGGCACAGCAATACACACAAAAATATCTGGCTTGTGTGCCGCTATCGTGCGATCAGTTTGAATTTGTGGGCCATATAATATTGTATACAGTCTATTAAACGTCACCGGTTTGTATCATTTGAAGAACGTGTTAGGAACTTCGAGGGCGTTACAGAACGGCCAGTGAAAGATGTTATTATTATAATTATTATTATTGTTATTATTATTACTTTACAAACTTTTTCATTCACTCTCATTTAAATCTTTAAACCTTAAAGGCTACGATACAGGAAATGAAAGACAAATCATGAAAAATTGAGAGATGTAACCAACAATAAAGACAATATTATAAAATCATAAAAGGACGCAGAGTTCAATTTCCCTAGTTTTCGTCTTAAATATAACAAAATTACCTATCCAGCGAAATTACTTTGCTTAACCACATCGCTATCATTTCTCTTCTCCCGGACCATTCATGCTCCACTTTCTGGTGTTATTTTCCGCAGCATCCACAGCTTCTTGTAGGATTCTCATCAAAGCCGCGGATAAACTTAACGAAGTCCACCACACAAATTTTCTGTGCGCCTGTTTCTTGTCTCCTCGTGAGAAGGTTACGGCCGGGAAGCACAATGTTTCTAAATGTGAAGGACAAGTTCGCTTGTTTCATTCTCAGTTAAGCAGGTTAATGAAAGACGCATGTAAAATGTAACACCACCAAAACAAAACAAATCAACCATAACAAACGTATTAGTTTTGTTGAACATGTAGTCATCCGTCTTGCGTCTAATTAAACCTTTAATAAATGATATCAGACTTCATCTGCGGATGATATTATTTACTGATGACAGGTGATAAAGCGTATTCATATGAATTGCCGTGGAAATGAAGTTAAAACACTATAGACATATCGATGTCACACGCATTCGGCTTTCAGCCGAAACCACAACCGTTTTGGGGAGGTAATAAATTTGAACGCAGGTCCCGTTTGCTGTCCAGGCGGGATGGCAGGCAGCGCAGGGCGGGGGTCGCGGTTCGCCCTTCGGGACTTTCTCGCACGCCGGGGGCTTGTTGGCGAATTCATGAAGATAATTTGTAGAGTGACATCAGAATGCGTAGGAGTGTAATCCTACAGCAGGCGCAGGCAACTGGTAATGGTGAGTGTTACGGGGAAGGCGAACGTAGGAACCACATTAATTATTTGTTGAATTCCATTTAATTACAAGTGTCTTAGATATTTTTTGAACATTCTTAAAAGGCTTAAGTACTTTGTACTTCCATCTATATCCGATTCCAATCCAACACAGTTTTATGACATTATTTAAGCTATTATATTAACTGACAACGAACGTATCAGAGGTGAGGTGAAAGTGTTTAGTCAGAAAATTGTCGTGCACATGAAAAGTGGCACATGAAAATTGAACCTCATTACTCGCCTTTTCTTTAAGATGGAACGATGTGGCAAGAATAAACCATCCAAACTAATCGGTACAGTCATAATATATTAAGAGGTTTGGAAATGTAGGTAAATGTGCTTGTTAAGTTTTGGCAAACAGGAAAATGTTCGAAAATACTAGGCGCGGTACACGGAGAGAAATGTTTAGTTCACGATATTAATTACGTAGTACATCGAACTAAACGGTTTAGTAAATTTTCGTAGAACAAAGTGCTTATTCGCCTTCAGGAAATGGCTGTTTCGTCCAACGGACTGTTTAGCAAATTTTACTACACGAATAATTGTATTTACTGTATGAATGCTTACTAAACATGTATTGTACCCTGTACCATAACATTTCTCTCCGTGTAAGATACAACTGAATTTAAGGTGTGGAGCTCACTCCACCAAAGTTATTTCGAGTTTGCAGAGGCATCATTTACTTTGGTCACGTTTATGTAGAGCGTTACAGTCGGGAGGAGCAGGTGTTCCTCTCCCGCAGGAATGCGAGATCGAGCGCCAACCTACACGTCGATCTGCCGGTCTTCCTCCTCGTAGTTTCACCGCCAGCAGGGAGCCGCCTCTCTCACAAGAAAATCTAACTACCCGATATGTGTAGTAGTAATGTGTGTGTGTGTGTGTATATATATATATATATATATATATATATATGTGTGTGTGTGTGTGTGTGTGTGTGAGTGTGTGTGTGTGAGTGTGTGTGTGTGTGTGAGAGAGAGAGAGAGAGAGAGAGAGAGAGAGAGGGGGGGGATGGAAGAACAAGGATGAGGAAGTGAAGTTCGTGCGCAATGTATGGCCCATTTATTAAGGCGCTGCTCCCGCATTTACGTGGTATTGTCGGAGAAATCACGGAAAAGATTCGATCAGAGCAACCCGAAGCTGTTAGAAGTCTCTGCGGAATTCGATCTAACTATACAGCTAATGTGCAGAATCGACCACCGTCAGACAGAGTCGCTGCAGCGGCAATGATTCCCAATTCCCTACCGAGCACCAGTCTGAACTTTTGGTGAACAAATGGATGAACAACCTCAATACGCCGGAAGAATACGTACTAGTATCTCGTAGTGCATAGAGCCCAGAGCGTGCATTGTTAAAGTTCCGCGTCTAGACAACGCAATTAGCAGCTGGCGTATTCGCCACGAAACACGAGGCTGATCTCATCCCGCGCGCGGAAGCCGGCCCCGGGGCGGAATAAGCACGGCGCGGCCCGCCGCCGAGCGACGAAGCCGGCCCCGCCCTCCGCCACAATCCAATTATTACGACTCGGAGGGCGCCGGCGCCGCCACCCGCCGCCCCTCCTCCTGCCGGCGGCGGTTGGGTTGGAGGGTGTCGCAGCAGAAGCGGGGCTCCTCGGCTGACGTCATCGCAACGCTGTGCGGAAGCACCGCGAGAAACGATTAGATACGCGACGCGAGGACTTGGATCCGCGCGCCACTCCCATCCTGGAGCCGCACCGCCCCTCTCCCTCTCTCCCTCCCTCTTTCTCCTTCTCTCTCCCTCTCTCTCTCTCTCTCTCTCTCCCTCCCCGCCCACGAACGCCTTGCCTGGCTCCCGATGACCCTCACAGTCTGAGTCGCGTTGCTTGCTGCTTCCCCACGCTGTCCTTACGAATCGATTTCCCCCGGAACGTTTTATTGCAGAGAATAATGCACTCAAATATTGTACTCTATAACTGTATTCTTGGTGTGCTCGTAGCACAAAATCAAACTAGAGACTTATAACTGAATATTTCCTTTCCTGTGTGAAATTAGAGATGAAGATATCAGCTGCTGTGAAATCACGGTACTTGGGAGGAATTGAGGTCTGAGAGTTTCAGGTTCCAGGGAACAGACGAGAAGCATACCTAGGGATTCTGCAAGGGACAATGAACAGCAGTAAGTAGACTTTATTTGGCTCAGTCATTTCTCGGCGTAGCGTTAACCATATGCATTCCCTGGATGTGACATATCACTCAAGATACCTGCGAAAATCTTTTCTTCAGAAACTTTTTTTTTTTTTTTTTATTTATTTCCACAGACCAGCATTACTGCTTTACAGGGATTGTTTACATTTAAATTTCAAATCAAAACATTTACAAAAATAAATAAATAACACATAAATTAACTTCATTCAGCACTAACACAAAAGGTAGCATTCATAAAATACATTCATTCTTTTATAAATAGAAATAAGGGAAGCCCAACAGGTTCCTCATTATTGTATGTTGTTCTAAGTAAAGTCGAATTTTATTTCTTGTATTGTTTATTTTAATTCATAGGATTTATGGGGGGTCAGCAAATTGGATTAGATATTTGTCATATGGAAATCTATTTCTGATTCGGGATGTTGTTGCTGATGACCCAAGGTTGTAATGGTCACTTGTAGGTATTTTATGTAGATTTGTAAGAAGGAATGTGAACGTTTAAGCATTACTTGATGGATAGTTTCTATTTTTAATTCTGAATGTAGTTGAGTGTTTCTAATAAACCAGGGAGCATTTACTGCTATCCGTAGGATTTTATTTTGGAAGGTTTGTATTTTCTTTATGTTAGTAGCAGAGGTGATTAAAGTAAATTATTTTGGATTCATCATAAAGCACTAGAGTATTTTTTGGGCGGATTTTCTGTTGATTAATGGATACAATTTATGTAGTCTTCTGTTTGCTTGTGTAAGTTTTTCATTTATATGATTAGTCCATGTTAGTCTTGTATCCATTAATACTCCAAGATATTTAATTGGTTTGTTTTTTGGTAACCAGTCAAGTGTTTTATTGAATAGCTTTAGAGGTTTGGGAGTAGTGTTTATTGGGCATAGTGTGAATATTTTTGCTACACATTTGTTGGGGTTTAATTTTATCTTCCATTTGTCTGCCCATAGTGATACTTTGTTTAGTTCTTCTTGTAGATTTTCTGTAGCTGTATTTAAACATTTGTTAGAGGTTAGTATTGCACTATCGTCAGCAAATAACGCTATTGTAGTGTTTTGGGTTGTTGGGAAATCTGCTGTAAATATGTTGAACAAAGTTGCTGATAACGGGCTACCTTGTGGTACACCTGCTGTGATTCCTTTTTGTGTGGAGTAGGTTGTGTTTATTCTTACTGAAAAGACTCTTTCTTTTAAGAAGCTTTGTATTATTTTTACTAGGTAAAGAGGTAGGCCTGATTCCTGTAATTTAAATATCAATCCTTCGTGCCAAACTCTGTCAAATGCTTGGCTTACGTCCAAGAATACTGCTAGAGAGTGTTGTTTTCTTCAAAATTTTTATATATTAGTTCTGTTATTCTTAAAAGTTGGTGTGTTGTGGAGTGTTTTTCTTTGAAACCAAATTGGAAAAGTGGTATGTATGATATTTCATTTATATATTTTAGGAGTCGTTTTAGTATTAGTTTCTCTATTACTTTGGCTATGATGGGGATGAGACTTATGGGTCTATAGTTTTCTGTGATTGTTGGGTTTTTACCTGGTTTTGGTATTGGTATTACTATGGAGTGTTTCCATTTCGTGGGATAGTATCCAATTCTTAACATTGCGTTGTATATTGCAGTTAGGTAGCTAATTGCTTTCCTATTTAGTTTTTTTTTGGATTTATTTTTTTGATAGATTTCATTTTTTTTATATTTTATTGGATGTGGAACTGTTGTTAGTTCACAATTATTGATTTGATTTGTAGTGATATTATTTGAGTTTGTGTTTAGGGCAAAAGTTTCTTGAAAGTGTTCAGCCAATATTTCACATTTTTCTTTTGTTGTTGCAGCTGTTTTATCTAATTTCTTTAGTTCTGGTATGACTGTTGGTTCTTTTAATATTTGTTTTGTAGCCTGCCATAAGTTGCTGTCTTTAGGATTTATCTTTTTAATTAATTTTTCAATACAAGTAGGTATAGTTTGCTGTGATAATTTTGGTTTATGATTAGAGTTGGTATTTGCTTCTTTTGCAGCTTTTTGTATAATTTTAGTGATGGAGTCTATGGCAGAATCAATTTCTTCTTTATTTTTCATGAACCGGTTTGTGGGAAGAGTGTTATCTATATTTGTTTGGAATTTATGTTTTTGTGTCTATACTATAAGGCAATTCTGTTTTAATATAGTTCATGTCTGAAGTGATTATTACGGGACAGTGGTCAGAGTCCAATTCAGGTAATGAGTGAGCATAGAGGGTATGTGTTAAATTTTTAATGATGGCAATGTCAAGGATATCTGGTTGAGCATTACGGTTTTTGGGGTAGTGAGTAGGATTTGTTGGTGCTAAGATTTGAAAGTTTAGAGTTGTTGATGCTTTCTGTAATTTCCTCCCGTTAGGAGTATTCACTTTGCAGCCCCAATTGATATGTTTGCTATTCAGGTCTCCCATTATAATGGTAGGTTCTGTACTGTGTAATATTTGTTTTAAATCATTTATATTAATTTGATTTTTAGGTGGTTTATATGCTGTTATGATATTTAAGAATAAATTTTTAATGTTATTTTACTGCAATCAGTTCAAGATCATTCGATTTAGCAATAGAAATTAATGAGTGCTCAGTTTCTTTTTGATTAGGATAGCTACTCCTCCTGCTGCGTGTTGGCATATTCTATCTTCTCTATGGCAGGTATATCCAGGTATTTTAAGTGTTTGTCCGGGTACAAGGTGTGTCTCTGTTATGCATGCAATCGTTATTGCGTGATTTTTTAGGAAGTAGATGAGTGTGTTTCTTTTATTTAGTAATCCATTAGCATTCCAGTTTAAGAATGTTATTGATTTTAAGTTGGGCTTTTTATCCATTTCTTATTATATTTGATATTTGGTTTGATATCATGTTTTGGAATTTGTGAGATTCATTTCCATATATGTTTTGTGTTTGTGAGGTTTGGTAAGAGTTATTGTGTTGGTTTGATTCTTGAATTCTCTTACTTTTTGGAAAGTATTTACATTGTCTAGAAGTCGCCATATGATTTTCTTTACATAGAGTACAAATTGGGGGTGGAGGGTTTGTTGTCTGCAATAATTCACAGTCTTTAGTCCAATGTTGTTCCGACAATATCCACATTTGGGTCATTGTGCAATAATTTTTGTGTGGCCATAAATAAAACATTTTTACATTGAGGTGGGCCTTGTGGTTTCCTTCTTAATTCTACTTTACAATACAGTGCAGTAGTTTGTCCAATTTAAATATTTCTCTGCCTTCAATTGAGTTAGTTAATTCTAGTGCAACTACTCTAAAGGGTAATTGTTCTCTGTTAGTCAATCTAGTTACTTTTTTTATAGGATAATTTAAACTTTCTAATTCATTATAAATCTCTTCATCTGTGAATATTATGGGAACGTTTTTTATTACTACTGATAAGTTTTTTTCTGATTGTACACAGTATGTGTAATAAGGGACATTTTCTCTTCACAATATTTTCTGACTTTTCGGTAGTCGTAACATTTTCAGTAATATTTTACCAATCCCTGTTGTTTTAAGAAAACCCATTTCCTATTAATTGCGTTAGGTCTTTAGATAAGAGTGTTACGTTTCCTGCGTTTCTAATGCATATGGGAGGTATTTTTATGTTTTCTGGTTGTACTTCTATATTGTTTACATTTTCATCTGCTTCTTCTACTGTTTCTAAAATTGAATATCTATTTAGTAAATTATAGTCTTTATTACACTATTGTTTAGCATTCTGCGCTTTGCGTCACTATAATCACTTACTTTTGTAGGTCCTCTTTTTTTTGTCATTTGTTGATGTGAACTTGTTTGATGATGGTCACTGGTGCTTTCTGCTGATCTATCTTCTGTGGGCTGATGGTTTCCGGGGGGCTGGCCAAGTTCCGGATGTGTTTGAGGAGCATGTTGTCCTGTTGCCTCCATGCTGCTTGTTGGGTCGAACCGTGGTTGTTGAAGCTGTTGTTGTAGTAATTGGTTTTGTTGCTCTAATTTTTGAAGATGTTCTTGTAGAAGGTGATTTTGATGTAAGAGATGTTGGTATTGCTGTTGTAGATTTTCCATTTGATTTTCGTGTGTGAATTGTGAATTTATTAGTGTCGTGTAAGTGTCACTAGATCCTTCATTGTTCAGTAGTTCCATGGATCTGCTGATATGTCCCCCTAGGGGGACATCTTCTGATAACATTTTTGATACTTTATAGCACTATTAATTGTCATTCACTTTTGCACTTACTGGTTTTAACACTGTATTGCCACAATTGTAGTTAAATGCACTTGTCCATATGGCGTTGCACCAGTGTTGATATACAATTGTTCGAATTGTAGTTTTGCCGCAATGCGGCAAAACGGTCGTGAGCTACGCCTATGCAAAAGAATTTATCGATCGCACCGGCACTGTAAGATTTGGACTTTGGCACTGATAACGGCGCAAGCGATTCGGAGCCAAGGTACGTCCGTCCCGCTCGGCGGTTGAGAGCGAACTAGTTCAGAAACTTTGAAAGTCAACAGTGTGCATTTGCTGATTTTACTGCAGATTCCATCCAGTTTCTCGCAACATCTGAAAAGTCTAGCATAGCAAAGCATTCGCCTCTCTCACTGTTCCTATGGTTCGTACGTGGTTTTAAAAGTTAGTTCATCAATTCGCTTTTACCCAAGGCCATACCCTGTCCTTCACTAGCACTCCACACGTTTTCCTGTGTGGTTCTTCGCTCCCTTCTTCCAGGGTGTCGCCCGGCGTCTCCCGTCGTTCGCACATTTGCCTAAATCAGCCCCGCCCCCTCCCTTGCAGCGAGCGGAGCGCGCCCGCCCGACCTTTTCCTATTCCCTTCTCGCTTCCGCTCGCTAACCACCTTATCCAATTCCAAACAGATTCCGAAATCAGTTTGCCCTGACGTCAGCCGCGCGCCCGTCTCCGCGAGGGAGGGAGGGAGGGAGGGCGACCTCTCCGCAGCGCGGTCACGAGGCCTTCGAGAGGGCGTCCCGAGATTGCCAGGACCTTCAAGGCAAAGGGTTCAGAGAGACGGATTTGGCGCTTTGGAACGTGTTATACGTGTGCTTGTTGCGTAAAGAATGTTATGTTTAAAATTGGCATAAATGATTCTCTCATAGATGTATGTAAAAATGTTAAATCTACGTGTGGATTTTCTTGTGGAGAGCTTCAAAGTCCTAGACCGGTATTACTCTGAGTTATGCATTTGTAAATTTTGGATATGTAAAAAACCAGATACATGTTGCATTTTAAGGAAGGTTATGTTCAGATGTATTGAACTGCAGGATTTTTCAATGGCTACACTTCACTACGCCTGTCGATATGTTACTGAGATAGATTTAAAAATACAAAATATGTATAATAGTACACTTTTAAAACTCGTTTTTCTCTAAACATATTTTTGGAACACCCTGTAATACACCCTCTATAACACCCTTTCATCAGCAAACACAGGTATTACATTTTTATTAACTTTGACGTGGCGTACATCGTTCAGTGGAAGACAACTGATGTTTCTTAGACGTATGATGTGTAGGCTATTTAGTTCGTTATTAGGTTGTTGTTTAAATCTACGAGTATAAAGTATTGTTTGTAGTTTACGAACCAAGGGGGCATTTGTGATTAGTCTGAGATAATTATTCTGAGTGATTTGGGGTCTTTTGATGCATTTTGGTGGTAAGTTAATTTAAGGTAATTCTAGGTACTACAAAACTGAGGACTCGCCTTTTTTCCCACTCAGCACTGTTGAAACTCAATTGAGTAATTTTATATAGTATTCAGACTAGGTTTCGAAAATTGCAATACATTTTTTAAAATCATATAATATAGATAATATTTTGATGTAAACGGTTTCGTGAATTGAATATCTTTTCCTTATGAATGCCATACGAAACAACGTGTATCACGATAACTAGAGAACGGAAAAATATGTTGTATGAAATGTCAAATTATGTACATAATGGAAACAGTAACAATATATGTAATGGAAACAGTAACAATATATGTAATAAATATGTGAAATCGGATATAATATGTAATATTAAAATTCACTAATTACAAAAACCATTTACAAAATACAAAATTATATTTACAAAAAAATTTTCTAAACAAATTTTAAAAATAATGTAACACACATTGCACACTTAGCACCATACAACTTTTCCGTCAGTAGTAGCAACTTCATCTATTGCTATCCAAATGCAAATCTTTACCGTCTGACTAAACGCAATAAATATAATAACATCATTCATCGTACAAACTGATGATATCTACGACCAGCAAACATTCACTGCAGCGTGAAGAACTCTCACTGAATGTTAAACGTCGGCGATACCCAATATTTCTTCGAAAATGAAGGATAAAGGTCACGATCCGCGTAAAATTGAAGAAAATTGATAGAATATGTAAAATATGATATATAGTACTGAATATGTAAAAATATGAAACGAAAAAACCGATAATGTGTTAGGAAGGGGACGATTCACCAAGATTACAAATTTGCGCTCGGTAAGTAGAAAGACAAAAAATATGTAATTACATAACAATCCGATCTCTACCGATCATATTATTCAGTAAATCATGAAAATGAGATGCATCATAAATTTAAATGTCCTGGACTATGTCTTTGATTTGCCAAGAACGCTATAAACAGTTCTACGACACGAGGTACAGAGTTCATTTGAAGGCAAGATCCATACACATTCGTCATATACTGCTTGGAGCATTGTACGCAATAGTATATCAGGTCAAATGTTCATTCTGTCCAAGAGTCATTATTTGATTGCGGTTATTTGACTCTGCCGAGAGATAATACACGTATGACTCAGGAAGCAAATAATGTGTGAAATGTAATGACTGATTCCAAAGTAACTACAAGAACATTGTGCAAAGCGGTAACCATTGACTCTTCTGTGACACATACAAATACAATCTTGTCAAAATGGTTTCCGGTTGTCAAAATAAAAGACATTTACAAACGTACTACAAGACAGAAAACATTTCGACGTTCTTTACCAGTAAGAATATAAGAGAAATAACTCTTCTATTCCTGAGATTAATTAATTTGTTGGAAAGTAACGAAAATCTTATCATTACATTACTGTTTTCAATAGTTTTGACTTCGAAGTATAAGTTGAGAACTTCACACAGAACATTATGAAAATAAAACAACCTGTTCGTACTGTAGGGAAGAAGCGAGTTTCTCTCAAGTTATCAGGGTAATTGGATGTATTCGCAATCGACTTCAGGGGGAAGGAATTTTACCGAAAACTAAGAAAGAACTTGAAACTAGGGTCCTGGACCAATTGGTAAAGCGAGATCTAACTACCTAATAGCACTCCACTGCTTCAGACCACTCAATCGAAGGAGCCCTTCCTGATTTCCGTAATGTCTAAAAAGAAACTCCCTCCGAATGCACTGAATTCCGAAGATACACAGAAAGCGTCTTAGAAACTCTAATACCTGGCTAGGGCACTACGAGGAAATGTCCAGGAAAGTTCAGCTTCAACGGAGGACTTGCCCTATGGAAGGGCCTGGAGGAAAATTTCCTACGGTGGATTTTACAACTGGGACAAAATCTGCAAGTAAATGCTTCGTACCTGCGTAAGGGATAAAAACCGCATCCTCATGAAAAATTTACAGCAGGATTTCGCTGGAGAGCCCTTCACTGGCGGGCGTCATAGGCCGAAAGACACATGCCCCGCCCAGCGACGCGGAAAAAATCACTGCAAGCTCGCGACTCCAATGGTGCACAGAAGGGCGGCTGTCATTAAACAGTACGCAATTTTTTAAAAGTATTTCGTATAAAAAATTACAGTTTAACAGCTTCAAAAAACCGGAAATAAACACGCAAAATTATCTACATCTTCAGTTGAAGGCCAGTTTAAATACGTAATAGCTCAATATTATAAAATTACTGTGTCTTCTTTCCGATTATTCGAAAAATATTAGGATTCTTAGATGATTTTAGATGATCGTACCAAAGTGTGGTTCTCTTCAAACGTTCTTGTATTTTCGCGGAAAAATTAAGTTGACGGAAAAACGAGAAGATCGAGAGGTAAAGAAAGTAAAATCATGCATCATTTGCATACACAATTTGGTAGAATAAGTATACACCGCTATATTATGGGCGCTTGATTTAATCGCGTACATTTAATCCGTGACAAAATCTGGAAGGCAAATGAACTTTTTTTGAGCTAAAAAATGTATATTTCATTTCAGTTCGCATAAGTCATTGGTTTCATAGTCTCTGAATGGATCAATAATTCCTGGAAGATAAATATTAAAATGCTGCATTTAATTTTCGTGACAGCGGCTTCCATCATAACTTATTGAGTCGTAAACCTAGTAGATCATGAATGATTCCGCTCTATCGCCGGAGAGTTGACGCCCTTTTCGTTCTGTTTTGAGGGCCTTTCTTTTTATTTTTTTTATTATTATTTTATTTTTGCAGATCATACATAGTTCAGAACATATAACACTTTACATACGTATTGATGGCTTACATTCTAAATTTCCTAAAATTAAACTGAAAACTAATTCGGGCGAGGAAATCTTTTCCAGACACCTCTAAAAACAATCTATTTCGGCAAATTTCGTTAGGAATGCCTGGTATGCATATCTATTTTTTAATCTGGTTCTATGAGGAGTATTCCGGAGTCTGAAATTGTCTAGGTGTGGAATTTGAGGTATGGAGTGATAGAACTGGATTGAGAGGTATGTCATGTGGTGTTGTATGGAGTCAATTTGAAATTCTTTGTGGAGCTGTGAGTTTGAGACAAACCAAGGAGCATTTGTGATAGTTCTAAGAAACTGGTTTTGGACTATTTGAAGCTTGTTTAGGTTTGTTCTTGCAGCGGAGATCCAAACTGGACAGGCGTAAAGGAGGAGTGGTCTAATGATACTTTTATATATGGGTATGGCGGTTGGGAGTGGGAGGTGTGAAAATCGATTAATGATGGGTTTTAGTTGGTGTATCTTATTTTTTGCTTGCTGTATTTTACAATTGATGTGTTGGTTCCAGTTCACTTTAGTATCTATGTTTAGGCCGAGATATTTGACGGTACTATTTGGGGGGAGCCAGTTAATGGGTTCATTATTTATTGTGAGCGGTGCTGGAGGTGTATAGAGTCTTAAAGTGAATATTTTAATAGCTGTTTTGGTAGGATTCAGTTTTATTTGCAAATATGCTGTCCAACTGTCTAAGAGATTGAGATACAACTGAAGAGAATGTAAATGATCTTGGCTGACCAGGTGACGCCGCGTCGAAGGTTGTGTTGCCGACGTTTCGACCATCTGTCGTGGTCTTCCTCAGGACTGTTGTGCGCAGCTGTAGGCAACGTCGGCAAACGCAGCCTTCGACGCGGCGTCACCTGGACAGGCAAGATCATTTACATGACTCTGGCCGGAAACCGAGGGCGTACTGCGCGACGCCGGCGGCAATCGCCCTTATCAGATGCCGACGCAAATATTTGCGAGGAGCGTCGGCGCAGGCGACCGCGCCCGGCCCAGAAGCGGGAAACCCACTGGTGGTTTCCGCTCCGCTCGCTGCTACTTCCTCCCCCTTCCCCTCCCCCCAACATGATTAAGGGCCGACACCAGTACTCCGGTCGCGAATTTCAAGGAGGACGAACTATATGTACAGATAGGGGGCATCAGGTGTATGTAGTTGAGTCCCTACCTCTGAAGCTTCGTAGACAGCGATGTTCTAGGTTCGTGTTCCAGTGGTGGTGGATTTTGACACAGACTAAGGAGCTCTTATTTTTCATTTTCTTAATGTATCGCCAAAAAGTAATAAAAACTGTATGTAACGTATGGGAGGAGAAGTATAATCTGCGTACGATTTCTTGAGCTCCACATTCCCTACCCCACTTTTATTATACAAAGTTGAATTATGAATGAAAGTACCAACAAACTGCGATTGGCAACATTAGATAAAATATAAATTTTCGCTCTCGAGTAATGGAAAACGTATTTGCATTGGCACACGAACTACGGATTTGATTTTATAGAATTGCTCACAAATTAACAACCCACACCCCCGCCCTAATCCTACCGCAACTAACGCGATTCCCTTCCAAAATCGACCCTTCTCCATGACCTACAAAGACCGCCTGTACGGCAGTAAGCTCATATTAACCTAAAAGTGAAACTCTGCTATAGTGCCACAGGAAGAATAATAATTTTACTAAAATATGATGGATCTTTTTGAATGACATTTAAGTATCTTGTGGTGTAAATAAAAGTTAATAATTTCCATCAATACTCCATTAATATTTGATATAAAAATTTAACAAAGCGACATTCTAGGCTGGCAAATTAAAACGATTATTTCAAAATTCTTCTTTCCGCGTATTCTTGTCTCTTCTTGAACAGCCCGGCAAGAAGGTGGTATGCCCATATTCCACTTCGAAATTATGAATATTATGGGATTTTATGTGGATTTTTTATGAACGTCGAAGGCGGTATACAAAAATTAATCTTCTTTCTAGGGTTTTTATCCAGCCGACAGCCGGTTACCCTTTGCGTCCCGATGGGACGCATATTCGACCATACTCTAGACACCAACACACTTGCGGGCTCCTCTGATCTGGGGTCAGCAGAACGCGAGGCCCTCCGCAACAACACATACATACAAAGACAAGGGACAAACAACCATGCCCAAGGCGGGACTCGAACCCGCGACCCTTCGGACCGAAGCGCTGAGTCGGTACTCGCTCTTAGCCACCTCGGCCATCCAGGTCGGCGCGCAAAAATTAATAATCATGTAAATCAGAAAAGAAATACTCAGAACGTAGTGACGAGGTATTTGAAACACACGTATCTCTTAGGGCGCGAGAGATGCACGCCTGGGAGGCAAATTAAAATGCAGGGTTCCCAACTCCTGATATTGACGAGTTCTCACTGAACGGGACGAGTCACATAGTGCGTTTCGAGGTTTACATCCGGGCCACAAGAAAATTGGGGTGAAAAGTTATAGACCAAGGATCGCGTAACTATCTTTCAGTGCAGGCTTCTTTCTGTATCATTCTCACAGACACCATCAAATGCAAAGATACACTGTCAGACATGTCATTAAGTTTAATGTAACATTGTACATCAAAATGAGCTTCAGTTATTGATGCATTAAATTTAACACACAAGTTAAAACCAGTGTAGATTTAATGTATAGGTTCCCTCATTTCCTTAGCCTCTCACCATTTATATCTTATATTCATGATCATCAGTCTATCAAGATCATTCATTTATTTCTTCCACATACGACCGTAATACTTCGACTCTTGCATCCTAATGTAGTTCATGTGTACATTAAATTTAATGTGCGTTCATGATAATTACTTTAATGGAATTTACATTAAAGTAATGCGGATATTTCTTACTGTAATATCGTTTATTGCACTGTTCTCAACTGCGATATCTAAATTTAAAGACGCAAAAATCGGAATGATATGTGACTCTAAGTTTAACCTTATTGCTAATGAATAGACAGCTTCCACAGGATCAGCGTTTAACATCAGGTGTTCAGGATACTTGACTCGCATTTGGTTAATGTCATGATTTTGTACAATTTTTACTTTTTCGCAATTACTTCTTAAGAAGAGAAAGTACCGTAATCGTGCGCCGGAAAACTGTGGCTCCGGCAATAAGAGCTTTTGTGTCGAATATTCGCCGTTTTCCGACCCACAATTACAATACTTTCTCTTCTTACGAAGTGATCGGGAAAAGCGGGATCACGTAAATATATGTTATCAACTTTTCTCTCTGCATCCCTCAGGACAGTTTGTTTTTAGCAAAAGTATCACTAATCGTATTATTATCAACGTGAAAAGGGTGGACCTGCTAAAGATGTGTCGATCCAAAATTCACTCTTGATGTAAATTGTGTTTAAGTAATGCTTAACATTTTGTACGTACGAAAAAAAATCATTATTCAGTCAAAGAATTTCCACGATACATTATGTACCAGAATTTTTTTAACTTAAAATACTCTAGGTATCTTTAATTTCCAGGATATATTATACACCAGCATTCTTTTAAACTTAAAATACACTGGGTGTCTTTAAGACTTGAGTGAAGACGAAAAATAACGGTGTCTGAAGTCCATATTCCTGGATGTCAATTCCTGACACTAGTCGTACTATCAACATTCTGACAGGGAATAAGAAATAGAATTCAAAACTATGACATGAAGAAGAGTACAAGGAAATGAATGCAGATACTCTTGCTCCAGTATGACGAAATGTGATAAATGCAAATTTTAGGTTCACGGAAAAGAAGCTACCACATTACGAGGAAGCAGGAAAAATGTCAGTACGTCAGCATGCTACACTTGAAACCATTGGAATGTGAAAAGCGTCTTCAATTACAATACTTGATCCCTTGCAGCAGAATAGATCAAATGCCAATGAAGTAATAGTGGTGTATATTTACACGTTCACATGATATATTCTCAATGTCTTTTCTTCTATTCATTTAATCACAATATTAATTAATGTTTTAATAATAATAATAATAATAATAATAATAATAATAATAATAATAATAATAATTTATAGCGGTTCCACATGACAACACATTTCAAAATGCACTATTTCTTGCTTAAGCAATTGTGGAACTTCGGTGATATAACTGATTATACTCCAAAAATAAATGATTGTGGCTTCAAGCACATCATTACATCTATATAATGCTAGATTTAGAAACATTAACGGTTGCAAAATGTCCAGTATTAGAATATCTGTTGCTAAAAACATGAAACTGATGACAATTTCTGAGGAAATATTGTTTTGCAATTAGAAAAAGGATTTGAAAACTATTGTAACCTTGCGAAACTTTCGAGATGCCTTTGTGGTGTAGAATGATACTGATTGTGAAGATAACTAACTAACAGCTAACGCTAGGGTGCAGCATTGTTTCTTTAGGTACAATGCACCCCCGCGCTTTCTATTGGAACGAGCTCGCATTAATTTATATTGAAATTGCTCAACAGCGCCGGGATTTATAAAAGGAATCAATGGTTCGATGGATGGTTCGTAGAATCCAAAAATACAGAGGACTCCATAAAAGCAAACGGAATTATTGTTGCCTTGTTAACAGAATTAACCTATATATAATTGCACTAAGTAATATTACTTCAGCAGGGGCGAAAGGGCGTATAGTAAAGAGTCGCTAACTGAAGTTTCGTAGACAGGAGATTCTCTAAACGAGTCTCAACGGTGGCTCATTTTCGACACCAGTTGAGTTGCAGAGGACTCAGACCACTGCTTAGATGAAAATTGAAGAGGCCTAATGCTCTCATGCTCTTTCTATAGTTTCCTCCGATCAATAACAAGCTCATGCCAGAGGAGTCCCTTAAGCAAAGACGGACGGCCCATGGTCCCTCCTTCCCTGTCCTGGCCCGGCTAAAATATTTCGCAGGAAGAGCGGCTCATCCCCCATAGGGTCAATTGATGATGATTTCGAAACGACACTGCACTACCGCGAGTAATAGCGCTACAATTTAGCGAACATTAATATAATTTCATTTCTATTTTTTATTTATTTATCGTTAAAAACTGTAAAAACTATATGACGTATGGAGAAGAAACAAGCTTGTTTGTTTTCCACCGCCCACCCTTGGCATGTTAGCCATGTGGCTCCGCGCTGACCAGTACAGTCGCCCAGTTTCCTCGGCGTGTGAGGATTCGCACGTTCATAATGGTCCAGAGCGTAGACGGCGAATCGCTGCAACCGGGAGCGGTAGCTCAGTGCATCAACTGATGTCACTGCAGCGCCTCTGACCGGGAGGTCCTAGGTTCGAGTCCTGACGGCGGCAGAATTTTCGACTCTAGCTTTTCAGCTAGGTCGAATTCAGACGCTGTCTGGAGGAGAATTCTAGCGGCCGGCTTCTCTGATCGGTAGTTTTCCGTGGTTTCTCCGATCAACGCCAGCCGAATGCCGGAGCAGTACCCTACCAAACGGGCCACGGACCACACGCGATCTGTCCTTCCTCTTCCTTGTCGTATCCTCTCCCCTTACACACACGAACATGCACTACACCACTACATATTCCGGGAGACCGGTCGGGAGCTTAGAGCTTGTCCCGGCTGGGGCGGTGCCCCGCTGGTGGGAGAGTCCTGATTAAGGGAACCCACTAGCCGACGGTAGGTCGGCGCCGGATCTCGCCATCCAGCGGGGGAAGATCACCGCCATCTCCCGAGAAAAACATGCACTACACTAACGGTACTAATGACCAAAGCAGTTGACGTGCCCGGAAACACGAAAAATCAATCAATCAATCAATCAACGAACGCGAGCAACTTTGAATTGACTCCCCACTGTGAAATATTATTATTATCAGCTCTATCACAATTTAACTTGTTTCCACTCGTGCATCTCGGTTACCATGGACAAGACATACACGTTTCAACTGTCATAATCAGCACTGGATCAACCATGAATGTTCAGAAACTTCCTCACGATGTTACATGTGTCCAGTATGACAATCTTCTGCATCTGGATGTATAACCCCTTCTTCAGTTGCAGTTCAGCCAGGGATTCATGTAAGAACTTAGGAATTTCACCAGTGGCGCCTAGAATTATTGGTACAATCGTCACCATTTCCACGTCGCTCCACATTTCCTTTATCTCATTTGCCAGAGGTTGGTATTTTAGAATTTTTTCACTTCTTTTCTTAGGGATGTTGTGAGCTAGCGGGACCGCGACATCAATTAGATACACCTTTTTGTTTTTCTTGTCATGCCATACAATGTCCGGTTTATTAGATGATACAGACCTATCTGTTATTATAGACGCGTTCCAGTACATTTTGTGATTATTTGTGTCAATGACTGGCTCGGGTGTGTACTTATAGTATGGTGTTCGGTTACCCATCAAAAGGTTATTATTGTGGCATAGTTGCTGCTAAATCACTTTACAAACGTCATGTCGTTTTGTATATTCTGAGGATGCTAGAGAGCTGCATCCACTGATAATGTGGTCTATATTTTCTCTATGTTCTCCACATAGCCGACATTTGGCATCACGAACGTTAGTGTCTTTCAGGATAAATTTACGGTAGCTTTTAGTTGATACTACTTCGTCCTGAATAGCTACCACGAAACCCTTTGTTTCAGCAAAAAGTTCTCCCAAGCACAGCCATTTAATTGACGACTTACTGTCCATCAGTTCTCCCTCTATCTGGTATGGGTAGCGCCCATGAAGTTGCTTCTCTTTCCAGTTGTTGATTTTCATGTCATTGGTCGGTATTTGCTTTCTTAGATTCATTTTTTCATCAGAAAATGCAATGGTGTAATTTTCGTGGCATCTGAGGGTAGTATCTCCAAGAAGGAATATGGCACGACTTTTTGCGTCTTTCTCGGTCCTGTCTCATGATGTCCAATGACGACCGTATCAAGCAGTGATGCCGATAGCCCATCTAGCGGCACGACCGAGAAAGACGCGAAAAGCCGTGCCATATTCCTTCTTGGAGATACTACCCTCGTTAGAAAACTGCAAGTGACCTATGAGGGAAGGCGGTGCTGAGTCTAAGGCGGGTGGATGAGGCTAAGGCGAAGGCGAAGCGACGCAGGAGCCGAAGGACCGGAAGCGGCGCGGCGCGCTTGAGTCACTTCCGGCGGCGCCGTGCTGCAGCGCCTGCACAGCCCGCGCAGCCGGGCCAGGATCGCCAAGTTCTTAATAATAAATAAATAAAATAAATAAATAAATGTCTTTATTGGTGGCGAGGCTCAGGCGATTTAGCCTGCTTTTCCGCCTGACCACTTTCAGAATTTATATTACAATAATACATAATAAAGGAAGTCATTCAATGAAAAATACGCACGCAATTTGGATGAAGATTTTCACATGGATGACAGGAGTGAAAGCGAGGGAGGACGAGTTTGATAGGAAATCGGAAGAGAATCGGGATGAATGGAACGGTAGAGAGAAAGGAAAGAAAAAAAGAAAGAAAAGGATAAAAAGACATTGAAGTACCATTCATTTACATTAGACTACTACGAATTCCGGATATTTTTACGTTCTCGTATACATACATGTATACGGAGTAACATACGTAGTAGAGAAAGTTATGTAATGCTGCGCGAAAAAACGGCCGATTTTAGACGGAAAAAATAATTGGTCTCTCACGTCTGTAAAACTTACATTAGGCGATTTCTTCACATTATTATATTTATGAGCACATGTGCTTTACATAATATCAAATAAAGTTTCTCAAAAACTCAACAGTTTTCTGTAAAAATTAGCATAAAATTCCACATTTTCAGAAACGCTCAAACGCCATTTTCTCAAAAATGGCTGAAAATTTTTTCTTAACATTTTTCCAATATATAGTGCTAATTGCACTGTTTATAATGACGTAAAGTTCATTTTAGTATATTCTGTTGTTGTTGTTTTTTTAAATTACACAAATGTAATTTTTTTGAAGTACCTCTCACACCGTTAATACGGACATTTCCATCGATTTGTATGCATTATTACATTTGGAAGTGGCTGTGCTTGACAGGACTTCAAATGAAGTTTTTCGAAAATTCAATAGATTCCTGTGAAAAATAGCTTAAATTTTGCATTTACAGTAATGCATAATCGCTATTTTCTTAAAAACGATTCCGAACTTTTTAATGAAAACTTCCATTTAGGACGAGTTTTTACTCTTCTTTAATATTCTTGAAGTAATGGTTCAATTGTGCTACTAGGGAAGCAAAAAGTTGAGAAATTGTCATTAAAATCGGCGACGATAGATGGCAGCTGGCCAGAGAATGGAGCACGACCTTAAAGCCAGACCACACCAAGGAAATTAAAAACAATTGGTACGAGAAAGTCTGTGCCATTTGTAGCACCTCTAGTTTACTCTGTAACAAATATCTATAAGACAGTAAAAATTGATCTTTCGCACATGTGTGAGCGTGTTTTGGTTCCAGGTTCGCCAACTACTGTGGTAGCAAGTCTCGTAAGTGTACCGCATGTTATATCTCGGGAAGTGAGGGTGTACCTTCCCCGGGGCCGACCTACGTCGGCTTGTGGCATTCCCCCTCCACGTATTTCCCCAAGCCCAAAGCAGCTCCGAGCTCCCAACTGGTATCCCGACATGTGATAGTGAAGTGTTATAGTGCATGCAACGGCGTGTGCGTTTAATTTTAATAGCGTTAATTATTGTAAATTAAATAAGCCAAATGGTTGATGAAAAGCCTTTACATTCAGTCTTTTCAAAGAGATAAAAAATGAAAGAGGTGGGTCCCCCTTAAAAAAACCCTCAAAGAACGAAAAGTAGTTAAAACGCGCAATTGATCCTAATGCAATAAGCAACTAAACAAAATATATTAAACAAGCAAATAAATACATAAACAAATAAAAACGAATTAATGATCGAAATCGACAATGTTTTATCATTTGAAATGCATTGCTCAGTTTGTCAGAATCAAATTCGGATCCAAAGGGAAAGTAGATGAATTAACAATGAAATTCAATAAAATAGCAACATTTCATGTTCTTCTGTCGGTTTTCTGCTCTGCAATTAACGGGGGGGGGAATAGGTAAAAAAAAATTGTCTTTTCTCTCTTCTGACATTTAATCTCTGTTAAGTCTCACCTTACGATATTTGTTAACAAGTATCTCGCCATTCATAAGTTTAATTAAACTAGAACAAAAAAGGAACAAATTATCCCTTAAATGTGATGTTACGAGCCTTACAGTTCTTAATTCTCTTAGTTTCAATAAAACTGAAAAATAATCAATACAATATTTTATAAGGAAGAAAAGTATGTATAAATAATAACACTCACAGGAATAATTAATGCTACTACGAAACGCTGATATATTAGATATCCCTAAATTTCCAAAATAAAAATCATTAGTCTGATGTCTATGGAATACTAACAATTAATATCTTGAAAGATATATATATATATATATATATATATATATATATATATATATAAAACGTACGAAACTTCAAATGGACCAACCAAAGAAATATATACGAGCCACTGTACAATACAATTATAGAAGCCACTTCGCGACGTGTATATCCTTATTCGCCTCCATCTCCTCAGATTCCTCTCTGTCACTTTTAATTGCCGAAGTTGGCAGTCGCTGCCAACGAATGATGCCGCCACGCATGGTCGCCATGAGAACGCTCTGGCTTTGATTCCTGGCACCGTCCAATTACGGAGTCGAGTCTTGCTCGAGGTCACTGGGCTTCGCCGCTGCAGCCGGCCAGTGACCGGTGGCACCAGAACGGTCCGCTCCATCGCCTGCTAGCTCCTCGCTTAGGCTTAAGCCTCGCTTAAACCTCGGTTAGATTTAAACAGTGGTACTTCACGATCACAAGCTGGAAGCAGACGGGGTCTTTGTCAACCATTCGGTAGCTCCAGTTCCAAAACTTAAGTTGTAACGATGCTCCTGATTGAATGACAGTGCCCCTCTCTCCGTCCAGCTCGTGACCTTGAAGTGCCACTCTAGTTAAATCGGAGTATAACCCAATATCTAGAACTAAGGAAAATCACCTATATATGGAATCATAAATAAACAGATATACTCCCCAAAATCATTTAAACTCTTGTCATTACCAGAGGAGGTTCGGTTCACTCGGTTTCCAATCGAAAATTTTTGTTTTCGGGTCATTTTTGCTACTTTGGGGACGGCAATTCAAATACCCTGCTCGAGGCGTAGCGAAAAGTCTCGCCCAGGGGAAGACTCGAACCCACACCACTCGAAGAAGGAACATCGTGCTTGCTGCCCAGGACTTCCCTCTCCTCAACAACTCAACGCAGAGAAGCTTCAAGAGCGAGTCCATGGAGTACGGATTATTTGAATTGCGGTGCAACATGTAGCAAAGTGTTTTCGAAATTTCTCGAAAACGAACATCCAACCTCAAGTGCTTCGAAAATTGTCGATAAATCCCTGACTCACGAAGAGAGGGAGGAATCTGAGAATTTCCAAAGCACGAGTGGTGTTTGATAGGACTATTCCACGAATGTCCTATAGAGTTTCAAAAGGCGCCAAATATTGAAAATAACTGAAAGCACGTAAAAATCAAAGAGATGATGTTATGGTACAGACGCTGTTTATTGCACACCAACACCGCGTTCGATGTATACAGCCTTCTAATATAGATGAGTCGCAGCTTACTAGTCGCCAGTTGGAAGGGGCGGTAAGAACAATCGGATAGAAAAAACAATCGGATCGGAACAATTCGTAGAAACAATCGGATATCTATATCTATATCTATATATATATATATATATATATATATATATATATATATATATATATTTACGCTGTCATCGCTGCGACATTCTAGTTTGATCGTAACATTATCATTTGAATGTTTATAAACCTTACGAGAAATTAATAACACTTAATTTATAAATTCCACTCGTGCAATTAAAACCTATATATATATATATATATATATATATATATATATATATATATAGAAGTGTTATTAATTTCTCGTAAGGTTTATAAACATTCAAATGATAATGTTACGATCAAACTAGAATGTCGCAGCGATGACAGCATCGCATCGGTAAGCGAGCGTTAAGAAAACGCGCGCAAAGTGGTAAGTAGGTCGGCTCCATCCGCGGACCGCGCGCGACAGCGACAACACGGGGAGTTGCGGTGCGCGGGGCGGCGCGGCGCACGGGCCGGCGGCCTAATAAGGTGGGCGCGAGCGGCGGCTACGGCGCGTGGCGCGGACATACAAGGTGGTCGGCGGAGCGTGCCGTACTCCGCGCGGCCGCCACGTGCCTGCCCGCCCTTCCTTTTCTTCTTCTTCTCCTTCGGCCATTTCGGGCCATTTCACTTTCCCCCGCTGCCCCGCTCGCCGAGCGCTGAATTGAATTTGCCTTATTGTACGTGGCGAGACTCAGGCCATGAGGCCTGCTCTTCCGTCTGACCACGCAAATTTCGTTACACTCCTTTCACCAACCATGGGAAAAAGAAGGTATTACTTGGGCGACGAAACAGGTGATTTGAATTTAGTTCAGAGGCGTCATTTAGGCTTGAGGATCTTTTACATGCAGTAAATCTACTACATGGGACAGCCGGCTTTGCTTCCCTCCGAAGGAAGGCGTACGAAGGATTTTTTCGCCCTTAAGAATCCACGGCTTCGATCGGGTTTGAACCCGCACACTTGGGTGTAGCAGTCCGATACGCTAACCGCTACACCACCGCTGCGCCGCCAGCGCTGCGCCTTGCCCGGAGGGTTATTCGAATGCGGTTCGTCATCGGTGCTGTCGCTCTGGGAACACCACCGAGGTCTCCGAATTCTTCTTGTGAATGCAGGGCACATTCTCGGCGTGTTCAACTGCAGCGGGTGGGCGTGATTTCTTGAAGGAGTTATTACGGTATTGCTCGCGGCTTTTATCTAAAAAATATACGAGAATCAAGTTCCTCCTATTGTATTTCTTTAACCAATGTGACAAGAGGTAAAGAACAAAAGAGTGAAGTGACGTGTTAGAATTGTCTCTTACAATGTAACCTTTAAATTCTAAAACAAAGATACTGAAATAATGGTTTTAGAAAATCTGACATGAATTAGATCACTCCTTCAAATAATGTATGCGAAGAGAACTCACCTGCACTGTCATCAGACATTACGTGAACAGTGATTTACACGCCGATTTGGGACGCACACATAAATTACACAATAACTTTCAGTATCTTGAAAATTGAAATATAATTCGCAAATACTTCTAGGAACATTTACATCAACATGCATGTTAACTCAGAACGAACAATGTTTTGTCAGTAACAGGAGTCAATTGTTCAGTCACAATTCCCCTTGAATATTCAGGAGTTCTTTATTACGATTGGGCAAACAATTCTGATACTTTCTTCTTCCAATAAATATTTTTCAGGCTGTACGGTCAAATACATGTCAATATTGTGATGGAAACGTTTTTGATTTGTAGATATCGAAGAGAATGTTTTACGCAATATCTAAATTTATTGCGGTATTTAGATGTCTCCATAAAGAAAAAATAAGGGATACTATTAGAAAAATTTATTTCGATTAGTTTTTCAGAAACGTTTGACCAAACGCCGAGCAACATATATGTTAGTTAAAAACCAAAAGAAGTCTTAGAAGACGCATTTCATTACTCCCGTACTTTCCACTGTATTGCGATGTTGAGTTTACCAGGCTGAGCAAAGAATTTGAGTCTGGTTTAAGCAAACGCATTATACGAGAATTTTTACCCCCGAAGTGTTGACAGCTTTTTAATAATTCTGTAGTAACATTACTGTATTTACTTCATAAGGACTGGAAATTCATTAATAATATCAAATTCCTCCATTTATGTTGGCATTACCATTATAAATTAATGCTAATAAAGAAGTATTAGATCAATATACCCCGGCCCCATTTCATCGTGGTATTTTCCGATATTTTTTATTGTCTTTCATCGATTCCTGTGTTATATTAATCTAAGCATATGAGCAGTTTGGAATCAGAACGATTCGTCGCCCGAAGATGAAAAATGCCGCGGAAGCCTGCACATTCACAGCGGCATATTCTCTCGTATGAGAGTAGGGCGCATCTCGGGAAAATTGGTGTTAGGGACGAGTGAAGAAGAATGGAATATTTTTATACGATCATAATAATCCATAACTGAGGATGAGCAAAGCGACTTTCCAAACTTACTATTTTTAACGTCACCGGTAGCGGTAGCTCAGTGCATCAACTGATATCACTGCAGCCCCTCTAACCGGGAGGTCCTAGGTTCGAGTCCTGACTGAGGCAAGATTTTCGACACTAGCTTTTCAGCTAGGTCGAATTCAGCTGCTGTCTGGAGGAGAATTCTAGCGGCCGGAACTCTGATCGGTAGTTTTTCGTGGTTTCTCCGATCAACACCAGGCGAATGCCGGAGCAGTACCCTAGCAAACGGGCCACGGACCGCGCGCGATCTGTCCTTCCTCTTCATTGTCCTATCCTCTCCCCTTACGCACACTAACATACACTACACTACCACATATTCCGGGAGGCCGGTCAGGAGCTTAGAGCTTGTCCCGGTTGAGGCGGTGCCCTGCTGGTGGGAGAGTCCTGGTTAGGGGGAAACCCCACTAGCCGACGGTAGGTCGGCGCCGGATCTCGCCATCCAGCGGGGAAAGACCACCGTGCATATCCCGAGAAAAAACATGCACTACACAAACGTGCCCGGAAACATGAAAAAATCAAATCAAATTTTTAATGTCGAAGTTATCAGCTTCAAAATATTGCCGAAGTCAGACTGACCCGCTCCATACGTTGCAATGGTAAGTGCTATGATTATCCTGACCTTTTGCCACGAATGTGAATACGAAATCATCCTGGAGATAGGTACAGGGAGAATGCTCCGTAGCTATTATTGCAAAATATACTTGTAACGAAATTATTATTTCGTTACGCTGTACAACATAACACAACCGAAAGAAAGAAAAGCATTTCTTAATGACCAGTGTCTGATAGGGGTTTTAACAGTCGGCGACCGCCCATTAAAAATCAATCAAAAAGTCAGCGCGGAATACTCCTACTAAAGATAAAGTATTTCTTTATGTGAAGTTCCATTATAAGAAATTGGTATTGGAAAAGCGTTGAACGACACACAAATCATGTGTAAGGGTCTTTGTTATAAACTTTGGCTGTCGCCACGGTTCACCAACTTCAATCACGTCCGTTATTTGCTGTCTCGGCGTAATGGCTTCAAAACCCATTTCATGTCCTCGAATTTGAATCGCCTGCCACAATACCCGAAGTACGTCACGAAGTTAGCGGAGTAAAGCCCCTCCCGAAATAATTAATCTTCTCTGATGTGTAATATGTGTTGCAAATGTTCGAGAACACATTCTACATTTACAGCTTATATTGTGGCGAAAATGAGATTATAGTGGCCTTCCACATTTAGTCGATGTGAAAATATGTCAAAATCTCGCAAGCGGCAAGTGGGTTTCGCGAAATGAGAGAGGTCCAAGACGAGATTTTCGTGTTAAAAGTTGTAATAAGAAAGTTCACTTGTGGAGCACTTCCTCATAAAAATTTCTGCCCACGACAATGGGCACACTTGCCTGGAGAGAGCCATTCGTATGAATACCGTGTGTCTGTACCAACACTTTTTTGTTCTATCACACAGATTTCTCCCCGGGGTGGGCACCTAGGCGCCAGCCTCTATCCGCACCCTCCGCGGACGCACAAGCCACTCGACCAGCTCAGAGCTACTCGCTGCACCGGGGTCTGATTATGCGCCACTCACAATACGCCGGGATGAATCCCAACTCAATAACCCATGCGTATCGAGCCTTGCGAAGACGAAGCCAAGTGCCCAACTGGGGGCCGCCCAGACCTCAGCGCAGGTGGCTCGGGGCCCTCAACCCTTCTCACTGCCTCCATCTTCAAGCTATCGACGTGAGTATCGCCGGAATCGAGGCAACCTGGCCGGGGTTCACGATCCCCGTCGGACATTCATATGGGGTCAATCCATTTTAAGTAGTCCAGCACTGGTCGGTCGACTATCACGAAAAAATATCATACTTTGTACATAAATTTCCTTATGTTTTGGCTGTTCAAAAGCATCTTTGATTTATTTTTCTTGTATCTGGTTTACAAATGGCGGCCATTTTTGTTTTAAGCCGCTAAATATATTTATTAATTATCCTTTATAAACTATTTTTATATTATCCGGTTCAGCTATTGACATCAAAATGACCATATTTGTTATTACAAACGTAATGACAACATGTAAGTTTGTTTTAAAGTAAAGTAATATTCAAAATAGGTTATGCATTTTTAAAAGGATTTTAGCTGAAAATAACTTCAAAATAATATGATTACTAGTTTTTACAACGTATCCTCAATGTAAAAATGAAGCCTTTTTTGGAGAAAGTTTACAATTTTTTAAAAAATACTTTGAGTTGAACCTAAAAGTTGAAATTGTGAATGAAGTTTGGTATTATAGCGATCTACTACGTGTGCAATTTTCACATTTTTATCTAGTCCCCCAACAGAGATATTACAGTTGAAAATTTGAAAAAAATCGAAAATTCCAATTTTTAAGAGGGTGTAATTTTCAAGGGGTACGTTATTTACGAATGCTATTTTACAAAAGTAACTATACTCTTATGTGTAAAGACACAGAAAATATTAAGCCTGAGATTCTATTCCCTCTTTGAGAAATTACTCTGAAAATCGAACTTGGTTCATTTGCGTTCCATGGATTTAGTTGCAAATATTTCTCAAATAAAAGGATAGAAGGTAGGTATGTAATAATTTGATTTGTAGGTCAGAGTACACTAAATTAAATACGTTTTATTCTAGAATGCTAGAACAACCCTGTGCAAAATAATTTTGAAAAGAGTGCGCGAAAAATGCGAAAAATGGCGCACGGCATTCAACAAAAATGACCGTTTTTTGTAAATCAGATACAATAAAAATAAATCAAAGATGCTTTTGAACAACCAAAACATAAGGAAATTTATGCACAAAATATGACTTTTTTCCGAGATGGCCGAGTGACCAATTTATTAAATTCTGGACCATTTAAAATGGATTGACCCAACGTGGGTCTGGGAGCAAGTCACTCGCCCAAAGTCGGCGAGTAGGGTCCCGAGTGGTGGGTCACCGGGCGAATCCGGTACACGGACCTTAGCATCACTGCGCCCACCATGGCACTATCGACGTGAGTACCGCCGAGAAACTCGGGTCCGGGTGGACGTTTCCGCCTCAGTTCTTACGGCCGTCTGCCCCCCTCCCTGCGGAGTATGGGAGAGCCAAGATGCAATTCGTTTGTCTAATAAAAACCCGCGTGGGCGGCGAGGGGGCGTCGCCCGCCGGGAGCGCGTCGCGCTGCCAGCGACGCTGCGGTAACGCGATTCCTCTGACGTCACCGCCGACGCGTCGCGCTGGGCGGGGGCGGGGGCGGGGCTGGGCGAGGTGAGGCGCGCGTGGGCGGACCGAGGCAGAGGCTGGAGGAAGGGGAGGGGCCGCGCGGAGCGGAAACTCGCCGCGAGCACAGCTGCTGGCGCTGGCTGCGCGAGGCGTCAACGGCGCCGTTTTCGGCCCCATTCACACAGCGCCAGGGGTGAGCAGTGGGCTTGGTCACCCTTACCTATTAGGGACTGCTAAGGTTTCGCAGATCCTAAAGCAGAGGTGTCCAACTTGCAAGGTCTCAAGGGTCACAAATGAAATCTCTATTATGGTTGCGGGCCATATTTTCATTACTAAGGTGATCCACTCCTGACTTCCCAGTATTGTGGATCCCAGCTACTCAGAAATGGGAGGAGCGGTGGAACCATAGTCGATGTCATGCTGAACGATGCATAACGCAGTGAATCTCATTGGGATAATTTTGAATTTCGAATTTACTAGAAAAGGAAATTCCATAAATCTAAACTTAACCTATATTTACATTGAAGGGGGTGTTGACCTTGGCAGGGTGCGAGAGCTAGGAGAAAAATGTATTAATCCGACATGAATGAAAGAGACTTTCACTTTTCACTAGTATTTCGCGGGCCACAGTAAATGGCACAGCGGGTCGTATGCGGCCCGCGGGCCACCAGTTGGACAGTCCTGTCCTAGAGTATAGATATTTTCAATTTTCTGACGAATGGTACCTTCCTGAAACGTTAACCGTTCTCGTAATCTCTTCCCGACCGTAATACTGCTCCGCATGGACATTTTCATATAACAATATTGTGAATAAATAAAGAAAAAGAAAGATATTTGATGGGATTCACAGACAATGCCATTCACTCCTACGCGAGAACTTCGTAAGGTCGTAGATACTTTGTAGACGTACAAGAGAAAAGACACAATAAGTGCACGTTTTCTTGAGCTCCGGAATTTCTAACTCCCTCTTTTACTATATTATGTTGAATAATGAATAAAGGTAGCAGCAAACTCCTTTTGCAAAATTTAATAACAAGAAATATTCTCTCTGGTGTAATAGAAATTATTTGCGTTAGTATAAGAGCTACAGGGGTCATATTCCTTGTAGTGTCTCACATGAAGGAATCTACTCAATTTGCGAGAACATAGAGAATGTCTCACATTCTGCTGACAAAGTAACTAAATTTCCCAATAACACTCTACAGATATAAGAGATTAGCTTTGTTTAAAGATATGAAATTCAGAATGCATACAAAAACTGCAGTGGAAGCCTATTCATTATTTCAACACAACACTATTTTACCCAACATCAGAAAATAATGTTTGGGGATATTCTCAGACGTATTTATATTTTAAACTCGTTACTTGAGGATTTGGTACTTTACGTTAGTAAAAATAGGCTAACATTTGTATATCTAAACTTTTCCCTACATTTTCAAGGATAATAAACTCTCAAACACACTGTTTTTTTTATATTTGGAATAACTAACGTTATTTCCTTGTGAATTTCCATTAGCACATAGAAAGATCTTGCTTTTGTTTCCCGACTTTGCTTCTGTGTCTTCCGAGAAAAACTTAACGATTCAGAGTGATGTCATATATTTCAGAACTTAACTGCAAAAGAAGTGTTCTGTTGCCGTGTGAGCGACGGTTGAGTGGATACAAACAGAAGCACCGTTTTAAAATGACCTCAGTATATTTTCTTCATATCTTCGTATCTTCTTTTATTTTTAAATCTTTATGAAAACTGTATCATTCCAGTAATAAAACAAAACGCTTTCGTTTCGTAACGCGACTGAAAAATAGTATCGTAACAAGCACAAAGAGCAGATTCTCGGAATCGTCTTTCAAAAACAAATTCATTCACATGGATGGACAATTGGACAACACGGCGCCACAGAGGAACGACATAATTACGCCAAAATAAGGGTGTGAAATTGTATTCATTCCATTGTGATGAATTGATAAAAGCAATCGGAGAGTACTGAACAAAGGGACGAAGTAATGTGGGCTCACACTCAGCGTTAACAAACAGATGCGTTCAGCCACTGAAGATTCATTCGCACGATAAAAAAATAGAATTGAGTTCGTAAAACTATTAATAGGAGATAGTTTGTCTTCCATTTTATTAGCACTGTTTTACATCTCTTTATTCTGTTTTAATGTTCAATAGTTTTCGTAATGCTTTCTTCATATAAAAAATCATAAAAACAGTTAATAACATTTCTTGAAAAAAGTGTATTTATATGTCACCATAAGTAACAAATAATTTGTTGCGATTGTTGTTTATTTTTAATGGACGCCAGCCGAGTTGAGTGGCTTTTTCGTTCCTCTGATTGCTTGAAGTCAATTCAACAGTACAGTATCATGAAAACAATCTTACATTTCACTCCAAACGGAGAAAATACAGCATTATCGATACGAGCGACGAGATCTAAATGACTTTGATGCTTTCGGAATCGGCGGCTGGCGCCGCCTGCAGCGCCGAGGCGAGGCAGCAGCAGGAGCAGTGCGCCGCGCGGTGGCCTTGAAGAGGGGGTGGGGTGGGGTGGGTGGGGAGGGGGAGGGGGCGCGGGTCGGCGCGCGGGCGCGGCAAAGCCCAGTTGAGCCCCGCGCCGCTGAATAAATCATGGACGGGCGAGCCGCGGCGATTATGACACTGCGGGGACAGCGCCCCGCCCGCCGCCAGAGAGGGGCAGCGCCTGCCATCCCGCAGACGAACGCGCAAGAGGCACTCGCACAAAAAGGGAGAGAAAAGGCAGCGGAAAAATTAAAGTAGGCGATAATTAATAAATGAAAATAAAAATAAAAAAAACAGTGAAAGTAATACAGTGCAAGTCTCTCCACGCCGAGGCTAATCAGGGCCTTCTCTTCAAAATTGCATTTACGTTGGTAGCAACCAGATCTCTGAGAAACAAGGCCTACACTTCCAGCATCTATTCAATGATCTCAACATTATAACTGAATGCACTACTGCAATGCTTCGAAGTGCTGAGAATCGCGACGGAGCGTTTTTCATGAAGTTGGCTGCGGTGAACGTCTACCAACAGACTTTCCTACGAATTAAATGTCTTGTGTGTTGTTAGTGATGTCTCTGTAAACGAAAATGTCAAAATATTGCGTAGCATTCGTAGCAAAGCATTGGTAGCCATTACTTTAATTATTTTTAGGTTTCCGACGACTATTATTTGCTAAAAATTGATCTAACAAAATTATTAAAGATACGCAAACCAAGAATACTCCCCTGCGTGGATATTAAAAATGTCTCCAAGAAATGACAGGATTTTGTTAAAGTAGTGTAAGTAAATTGCAATTTCAAAGTATTAAATATTGGTTGCTTTCAACGTTTTATTAAGTTTTATTAAACATAAAAGAGAATAAATGTTGAAAATTGAAATAAAACGCTAATTCCTTCAATTTGCTTCTGAGATTACTAGGAGAGAATAAACATTCACGATCATGGCGGACCGTCACCATTTCTAAGCACAGAGTTTTGCTTCCAGTCTACACTAGAGCTCAGGGGCCATTTATAAATTACGTTTGGCTATTTTGGCGATTTTTTGACTCCCCGTTGGTGAGATGTCATGAGTTTTGTCCAGCCCCCCTCCCCCGCCTAATCTCACGTGAGATTTTTCAAAATCCAAATCTCTTTTCTAATCTCATGTGTATTTTTAAAGTAAATACCTTAATTTGTGATTGATTGCATTGGAATTTATTTAAAAAAACATAATTTGCTTAATTATATATCTATTGAAGACTAAATTTTATCAAAAGTTTACTTCTTTTTACCAAACGCCCCGTAATTTTTCTTTAATATTTCTGTAAAAATACAGGTAATAAGATTTACCAACCGCGATAAAAAAAGTATTGTCCGAGATTTAGCCATATTTTATTATAGAAACGTGTTTTACTCAACTTGTCTCAGTTTTCTCGCAATTTAACACTGTTTTTAGCGAAAAAAACGTGATATTTGGCGAGACCCCCTCTCTCGCACGTGAGTGTGTGTGTAAAATGGGACATGGGAAACTCCTCGGTCAAAATAGGGAAAAGAAAAAATAATGGGAAGGAAGGATTAGAAAACCGAAATTGACCGCAGAGAGCAGCAACAAATTCAAAGAATCGGAAACGAAAGATGATTCTCCTACCCCAGGAAAGTGAGAGAAGAACAAAAACGATCGGGGATGAGATTGCAGAGGCGTGGCAGGAGTGGCGTTGGCAAGCGGCAGGGGTGGGCGTGGGGGCGAGGGCGCCGGGATTTGCAGGGCCGCAGGTGCGCGGAGCCGCAGCCCCGCGTCGCCCCTGGACGCCCCGGCCGCTGCAGGCCCCTGCCACCGCTGCGGCAGGGGCCACCGGCCGCCACCCCGCGGACGCCGACAGGCCGGGAAG
Organism: Teleogryllus oceanicus; assembly: GCA_964035755.1. Taxonomy (NCBI): domain Eukaryota; kingdom Metazoa; phylum Arthropoda; class Insecta; order Orthoptera; family Gryllidae; genus Teleogryllus; species Teleogryllus oceanicus. The sequence continues at coordinate 20,810,005 of CAXIVR010000005.1, forward strand.
ACGAAGGCCACGCCCACCGGACCTTCTCCAATGAACACGCGCAATCATCTGACGGATTTAAACATTTTTTTATTATTATTTTTATTTTTGTATTGTTTGACATTACATTGTTAAGTTTACATATTAACTGTGCAAATGTTTGATGGACTTAATCTATCTTATCCTAACTTAATCTAACTTAAAATTATACACATTACAATTATTTTAAAAAATATAAAGCGGGAGAGGAAGCAGGAAGCACCTCAGACAAGTATTATTCCAGGTTTGCGAACATCTTATAGAATGAGTGAAGTGGATATCTGTTTTTAATTCTTGTTGGATAATTGGGGTCAGATTTAAACTGCTCATTTTAAGAGCCGTCCTATCACTGGTATATCTTTCATGTCTTTATAATGTTTGTATGTCAATTAAGTACATTCCTATACTATAAATGACCACGTCCAAAGAATTCTACTCCCCATAAACGAAACTCTGGACTAAATAGAGGAAGTTTTTAAAATTATCATTAGTTATCTGATGTCACGTGCCATAACTTCTCACGATATTTCATTTACTTAATTAACAGACTTGAAAGATGGGAGTAGATTTTAAGAAGTTGAGGCACACGCCAGAAATGATTAATGACAACAAATTAACCAATCATGCTATTTTCCATGTTAGAAAAACTTGTTTCGCCATGCCACTATTCGATAGAGACCATATCGCTTTTTCCCTGTGAAATAGTTCTTGATTTCAGCTTCAACATATGTGCCGCGATATCTGTTAACGTTGCCGTTAATTGCATCCTGAAGAGTAATTCCCTTACTGAAACCACGGTCACAGCTCACCTTTTTCCTCTGCATCTGTTGGCAATAATTTCTCCGTCCGACAGTACGTCGGTGCGTTTCTCACCTGCAGACAGCCACCTTCGTCACACCCACGCTCCCCCACCGCCGCCACTACCACCTCCAGCAAGTCCACACCGGGAGCGGTAGCTCAGTGCATCAACTGATGTCACTGCAGCGCCTCTCACCGGGAGGTACTAGGTTCGAGTCCTGACGGCGACAGGATTTTCGACACTAGCTTTTCAGCTAGGTGGAATTCAATCGCTGTCTGGGGGAGAATTCTAGCGGCCGGTTGCTCTCATCGGTAGTTTTCCGTGGTTTCTCCGATCAACACCAGCCAAATGCCGGAGCAGTACCTTACCAAACGGGCCACGGACCGCGAGCGATCTGACCTTCCTCTTCCTTGTCCTATCCTCTCCCCTTACACACACATTTACACTGACATGCCCTACACTACCACATATTTCGAGAGACCGGTCAGGAGCTTAGAGCTTGTTCCGGCTGGGGCGGTGCCCCGCTGGTGGGAGAGTCCTGGTTAGGGAGAACTAGCCGAAGGTAGGTCGGCACCGGATCTCGCCATCCAGCGGCGGAAGATCATCGCCATGTCCCGAAAAAACATGCACTACACTAACGGGACTAATGACCACAGTATTTGACGCGCCCGAAAACACGAAAATATCAATCAATCAATCAATCCAGCAAGTCCGCCTCGGCCGAAATCCCCTCATCTCCCGCGACATGCGTCCCCGCCATCGTCATCGCCTCGCCTGCCTCTGCGTCTGCAGCCACCGTCAACTCTGCAATTGCCCCGTCCCGTCCCGTCCCGCCCCGCCCCGCCCCGCCCCCTCGCCGCCGCGGCGACACCTCTCGTCGCACCCAATTACTCCAGAGGGCTCTTCTGGCGCGGAGGAGTTCCCCTCCCGCACAGCACCCGCTGCGGCTTTGACGTCCCCCCCCCCCCGCCCCCATGCCTTGCCTGCGGCTGTCGCGCGCACACGAACGGGGGCCTGCTCCTAATCTCAGGGCGAGATGAATGCAACGAACTAAGCTGGGCTTCCGAAAAAATAGGTTTCCCCCGTTTCGAGCTACGCATATGCCACGAAGGCTCCATGAATGGATCTTCAACAACGTAATAGATTTCAGAAATTATCAATGCACAGATGAATACATTCGGAACACATATTCGTTTATGTGCATGTATGTCGGTATGTATAGTATAATTTTAAAACCATCTTTCTGTTGTTATAAGGATACATCCGAAAAGGGTTTTTTCCATTTCAAAATCTTTCACATACTCTAAACGCGCGAATGTTATATTTATAGTACGAGTCTCGTACGAACTGTAGTGGAAGACTTAAATCTAAAAGCTTCTATTTCATTACACATAATCTGCAAGGCGCGTCACACTATATTTCAATAGAACTGAAGATTCACAAATTGATATTTATTTTCGGGAACTTATTTCGATAACTTGGCCTTCTGACTGATTGAAATAAGTAAATATGTGGCAAGATAATACATTGATGCAGTTCTGTACTTCCGAGGAATCGAATACGTACGTATGAAATTTAGAAGCCGACTTTACCTCGCTTACCATATATTTTGTTATGTTAGCGATTTACTTTATAATTATACAATAAAAATTAACGCGTTTTAAAAACCCGTCATCTTTTTCTAATAATCTCGCAAGTATAATTCATTTATTAATTATTATATATTCGTGGGATCTCTGGTAGTCAATATTTTTACGCTTCTAGTGTGTTCCCAACGCCATTTTGGTTGGAACAAGATACTTTCACGTTTAATCACGTAATATCTCTCAGAGTACTAATAATCTTCGCGAAATTAAAACTAACTGCAGACATTCGTGAGCTGAGAATACTTCTGATGAATTCCTCTACGGCGCTTTCGACCACTTTCAATCGTCTGCAGCTTCTGTCAGGGGTCACAGCCGGAAACACTTCGTTGTGCGGTTCGAGGGTGCAAGAGTCGGGTGACCAACTTGATATCCTATTATAACGGTGAAGGTTAGGGGCTTGATGTCCTACCGTGAACTTTTAGTGAAGTAATAACAGGTTGTATATGTGTTTAAGAACAATACCGTCTAAATTTTCAACAATTTTATTTGCTTAACTTCGTTCGATTGGGGCTGATTTGATAAACAATAACTAAATAAAAATTCTTATTTGTACGTTTTTAAATTTTCATTTGTAATTATTACTCCTTTCTGATAAGTAGTTATATGCATGACCACAGAATCTAATTACTTATATTTTGTTTTAGTGCAATTCAAAAGTGTAACTTTTGGTTTAAGATTTCTGTACGTTCATTTATCCTAACCCATAATTTACTATCCCAATCCTTTCCCAAACAATACGCGGAAATACGCAATAAGCAAAGCGATTCTACTAATGGAGCATTTTGACAATCGTTGGTATTTCCTGGAGATATATCTTCATTTCCAAAATTAAGAAAGCTATTATTTTAGTTTTCCGCATTCCAGAACAATTGGACCAATAGGGAGAAACCCATACCCAAATGGTTCTCTGAAGACAACAAAATCGGGTAATATTTCTTGCAAAAGAGTGTCGCCAACCACCGAACATGTATCTCCAATTGAGCGGCATTTTTGGACGTTATTTGGTTCTGCATTCCTGTCTACTTACTACACAACACCCAAAAATAACGTAAGGTTTGTCGAAATGTGGGCGAGGAACTACTTTCCCCCACAGACCTCAATCTTGTGTGATAATTATAAAATTCATTTATTATTATTATTATTATTATTATTATTATTATTATTGTTATACTTTATATTTTGTTATTATGTTGGATATTAAAACACGTGCTCAGCATTTATTTCCTTACGAGCTGACGTTGCGCCCTTATCTATCGTTACGATAGCTTTACATTTAATCAGTTTGCTTCGCACGTTCACACTGTTGTAAAGTTTTTTCCGCGTAAGTTGACAATTTCTTTTATATAAAAACTAGTAGCACTTGCCTCCTCCCTGTCGTCTCCTAGCCCAGCATTAGTTTCGCCCCGCCTACATCCCGCGCCACCTGCTCGGCCTGACCTGCTCAACCCTGGCCCGCGTCACACGGCAACACGCAATAACGAAATCCAGGTGGATTCATTGCATATCGGTCAGATGGTGGATTCGTGGTGTCGTCTGATTTATCTATTTCGAATACACCACTCCATTTATGTAAAAATGGATTGGTACGAATTTCGAATACACCAATCCAAAAATGTAATTTTCTCCCTCAAATCGTTAATATTTACATTATGTACGATTTTTATACATTCTTGAATTTGTTAAAGCAAGTCCTTCAAATGTTGCCGTTTAAACGTTCTCGAAAACACGAAAGTTTTCAGTGAAAATGTTCGCGATTTATGTTCACGTTAGACAGATTTCTGCATTATACATGTTCCGCATTGAGCGACTTTTACCGCAATCTACTCGCGTAGGTAAAGTGAATACAGTGCGTGAACGTGATCAAAATAAAATTATTGCACTTACTGCGATTGAGTAAGGCACTGTATACTACGGTTGAGAGATTCTTCTAGCATGGTTCACGGGAAGGCGACATTTATTTCATGGATTTGAGAACAAGGTTCATTTAAATGAAATGATTTCATGTGTTTGGTGGTTAACGCAAGGACCTGGTGAAGTATTCAATTAAATAAATTGGTTTATTATAATATTTAAGAATAACAAATTATGAAATTTTGAACAACAGCTGATGTAAAAAAAATTCACATTAAAGTTTATGTTTAATTAAAAAACTCTACAGATAGGGAAGTGGGCGAAAACCTGTTGCTATAAAAACATGATAAAAACCAAAGAGCAAAGATGTGCAGGTTTCGTCCACTTACAGACGTGGTTAAAGACATTGGAGAGTAAGCTGAAAAGAGGGAAAAGAGATTTAGACGCACGAAAGCAGCATGGTCAAATGGCCATGACCACTCCACTTCTAGCTTTCTAGTGTGCACGTTCGCGTAACGGATTAATTACGGTTAGTTTGATCAGTTCAAATTGCATGCTACACGGCGTCAGAGACGTCCTAATTGAAAAGAAAATGTCTTTAAATACTAGGCAGCTAGGTCGCAGCGATATAATTATATCCCTTGGATGTTCTGTGTAGTTGCTTTTGTTAGCGGTAAAAAATTGATATTGGACCGTTAGAATTTGACTCTGAATTGCAACCACACACATTAAACGGACTGAATTTTTAGAAACTATCCATGTGAGCTCGAGATACAATCGTAGCAATACATTTTCATTTGTATTTTATTCGCGTACACAAATACATAAATAAATCTTGGATCACAGGCAATATTACGAAGAATTAGTATATTCCATTTTGAATAAATGTTTTTAAAACGTTTGTTATTATAGTAATTCTGCAGTTTAAGTGCAGCATTAATATAAGTACACGGTATTATGCGTAAAATAAAAACTTTCGAAATCAATAATAATGAATTAAAGTTTAAACTCAGTGCTATATTTATGGTCATTCATTTCAAAGTCAGAAAAATTGTACTATCGTAGATGTATTTGTCAACCAGTTTCACGAGCTCACATTAGCAGAAATTAAATACCGGGAAGATCGGAATCGTACCATTTTTGGGTTATCTCTCCGTTGACGATTATTTCCCGCATTATTTCAAGTATTCCGCGAGCAGTGCGGATTTGTGGGCGGTTTCCAGGAACATATACACCCAAATCAATCGCCGCAAGGTGAGGCTAGCTAGATTGACGATTGAATCCGTCACATTCCTGACAGAATTATCTTATCAAAGCGATAGCCCCGCGAATGGTATCTGTTGCCTCGAAGCGTTCTTAGAGAGGAGCGCAAGATCGTGAAATTCATTCCTCTGCAATGTGTACCAGAAAGAGAACTCTGCAGACAATGTTAAAAGGTTCAATAACGCTCAACAAAACTGCATTAATCTACTAAGTCACCTGTATTGTGAAAGAAGACGTAAAGATCTCAAGTAAAATATTACTCAATTTATTACTTTCTTTCTCTGCAAGCTTCGAAAGTTTAACGTTCTGGATCTCATTGAGAACGAGGAAAATTTCCAGAACGTTTCGCATCATAAACTTGATTTGGAAGAGCGAGTATGTAAAACAATTACGTACCTCATCGATAAAAAAACAGCTTTCGTTTTCAATAGTGAAGGAACCGAATTTGTGATCAGACGAAACGCATTATCTCAAAATCTATGACCCATGAAGAGAGAAAGATCGTTCGAATAAAAATCAATCCTTAGGTAGTCACATGCACGTCATTTGAATGTTCTTCAAATAAAAGACCGCACTGTAATTCATGTTTTATGAATGAGTGCTGTGTCATTGGCAACGATGCACCGAAGGTCGACTGGAAGCAACTCCAATCAGGTTTGACGTCCGTAGCATGGAGACTGCGACCTGGCAAGTGGAAGGAGGAATGCTATTTCAACCACTAGGAACACGTGGAATAAGTATTTCGTCTCAAAATTGAGGAAGGCGGTACGGGGGGGGGGATCCAGCCGATGCTTTTCTTTTGGTGTGTGTGTGTGGGGATCATAGATTTTTGTATATAATAAATATATTTCTAATATTATTGCATATTTTTTGTAGCGCATATATAATACTTCACAATATTGTTATTTAAATAATTCAATAATTCTAACAAAAATAAATATTTAAATCGATTTTGCTAAATAAAGGAAAGTAACAAAAGAAAATTCTAGGCCTTTCGGGAGGGGTCATGGCCCTAATGATACAATTTATTTATTTACTTTTCTCCACGTATGTTGATTCATGGTACATATTGTGTGATTTCTAATGTTGTTCAGACAAGTTGTCTTTATTCCTTGTAATTGTGTTTTTGTAGCCCTGATGAAGGAATTAAATATTCCGAAACGTTGGCAAACTAATGTGGTTCATTAATTGACCGATCCCGTGATCCATATCCTACTATTTCCATTGTGAGAAAGAAATTATTTCGCTAAGTGGTTTTAGTAGGAGAATTCCCGGTTGTGTCAACGCCAAAAATGGCCAAGCGGCAACGGACTAAGGCGTAAGGATAAAAGCGTGTCAAAGGGCAGGTTGGTTGGTTGGTTGTGATTCCGGGTGCGTCAACAGCTTAGGTCATTAGTCCCGTACGTGTAGTGCATGTTTTTCCTCGGGAGGTGGCGGTGATCTTCTCCCGCTGTATGGCGGGATCGAGCGCCGACCTACCTTCCGCTAACGGGGTTTCCCCCTAACCAGGTGTCTCCCACCAGCGGAGCACCGCCCCAGCCAGGACAAACTCCAAGCTTCCGACCGGTCTCCCGGCTTGTATTAACCAACTAATTGCAAATTTAGCCCTGTACGAGCCGGACACTTCGGCAACGTACAAACGCCCGCGAGATATGCTAGAATAAAACGGGCTTAACGCCAATACTGGCAAGAAAATTGCGGTAAACAACGCCACAAGCGCGCCGAACGGCTATTGTCTTTCCTGACCACGTTTTTTCCATTCTTCAGATCAGCCATAGATGTCCGCAAGGATAAAGATGGCTCCACAGCAGGGAAGTGTGGCTGCATTGCACTTAGGGGCCACAGGGAACTGTGCTGTATAGCAGAGCGGCCGGCTTGTATGGTAGTATCCGAAGAGCAAGTGATGGCCAGAAGTATTGTCTTCGTAGCGATCACACCGAAGGCATGAACATTACTTTGAAGAAGCAAAAAATATTTCCTTATTTTAAACCACAAGTAACGAGGTGGGCACTAAAAGTGAGTGTGGTGTGGGTCCAAGAGCCCGCACAGTGGGGAGGCGAATGCCGCCGGCGCGGGCGGCAGAAGGGCGAGGCTGTGGGCCTCGCAGCTTCCTGGCCCGGGGCGGAGCGGGAAGGAAATGGAGAGTTGGTGCCCATTAGGGGGAAGACAAGAGGCCGCGGGGAGGGGGTAGGCTGGCAGCGGGGCGGGAAACCGCACCCCGCGGTGGCCACCGCGGGACGCTTATCGCCCAGGACATCCGCACTCGACTTGCGGCCGAAGCTCTCGCTGTGTCGACTCTCGTACTTCACCAGTGTGCTACATTCACTTCACAACTTTATTTTGAAGCACACAATTAATTATCCCTTTATTTGCAATTTCTTCCTTGCTTTGAACACGAAAGAACGTTTTTTATTGCAACAACGAAAATAAAGAGCGAGACAATTTGATATGAAATAATAATACAGCATTGTTTTTAGAGCTTCATATCATAAGCACACAAAATTTTGCCACTCGAACAGTTATAAGTTTACACATAAACTTAATAATTCCTTTCATTTCGACAAAAATATAATGTGCGTTACTTTTGTTCTTCGCGTTTGTGACTGATAAGTCATAATCATTCTTCGAATTCATCTAAAGGATATATTATCCAACTTTCATTAATACTAAAAGAACATCGGGCAAATAAGGTGCCAGATCAAATTATTACTTGTTCTGTATTATAGTTGACTTTAATTTTGCTATAGAGATCTTGTGGTTCGTGTAAACTTGTTTTTTAAACAATGCATTCTTAGGGGAAACTAAAAGAAGATTACAATACCGATGATGAAATGAATGGAATGGAATTATTCAAATAATAGCCAAAGTGTATAGGTTTTTCTATCCGTCTTGGGGTTATTTAATATCGATAGATGTAATTTCGAGATTAGTGTTTAGCAATTAAGTACAAATAAATGACTCTTAGGTTATTCACAAGTATTTCAAATAAATAATTTTAAACAAGATAAAAAAAGAGTGAAAGCTTCGAAAATAAAATAAAAATTATATTCATAAAAAATTGCAAATTAATTGACGAATTCATTTATTACTTTTGTCATTATTCTGAAATAGGACGCTGATGATGATAAATGGCTGTGCTTAAAGAGAGCAATCCTCTGTAGCTACAACAGAAATAAAATTGCATCGCACTAAGGAAGCGAACGCAGATAATTTCGTACACGCAGTCATGAACCTACATCAAACACGTGATTCATTATCCTCGGTTCTGGTTCGTTTCACGTGCTTTTCACTCAATGCGTGACGAGTTTAAAGTGTCCCCGTCCTGCATAATGCCCACAGAAGGCAGTGTTTCAATTCCCCCCTCTGCGCTGGTCCCGCCCCCCTTTGGAATCGCTCCATCCTGTGTCGCATCTCGTGAGAGATACGCCGGTGGCCGCGATAACTCGTTTTTTTTTTTGTTTTTTTTAAATTTATTTCTATCTGCTCGACCAGGTGGTCCTACAGAGTTGAGAATACATATACATAATTCTTGGAAAATTTCCTAAGTTGATTGTCTTATTGCGATGTTAAACCACAAAGAAAGACAAAAATTTGTGTTTTATGGTGAGGTGAGAAAGGAAGATAGTTTGAGATTGATATTGTTAAGGTTTGAAGGGGGTGATAAATAAAATATTCTGAGAGGACATGTGGGGAGATTTGAATCAGGGGGGTTTGAAAATATCTTTGGGAAAACGAGATTTTATTCTGTTCGGAGTATTGGCTTGTTGGCCAAGGTGGAAAAAGGAAGTGCTTGGGCAAGATGGAAGAAGTGAATAAAATTTAGAGGATAAGCTTATTAAATAGTCAGAGATGTAAGGCATTTGAAGTTCACGATGAATTTGACTGTTAGGAATAAACCAGGGTGCGTTAAGAGCGATAACTCGTGCGCATTCATCATTTCTGGAGGACCTCCTCTCCGCGGCGCTCGGACCTGCTCTTTCCTTTAGCTTAGGGCAGGGCTCTCCAAACGTGTGAAGGGACGGGGCGAACTATTCTTCACGTTGAAAAACAGTTTTTCATGTTAAGAAAGTACACAGAACAATAACTATACTCACATGTGCAGGGGCCCGAAGCAGAAGGAAGTATCAAAGAAATAAATTATTTATTGATAAAAAGGCTAATACGAAGTAGTTTTTTTTTAGAACGCTTTTCATAAGAACTTATGACATATGGTTTTATTATTCGAAAATATGATTGGAATATGAATGAAACTGTATAAGACGCGTTCATGCAGAGTCAAAGGTTCTCGAGAGGCAACAAATGCATATTATCACAAATTCTCCGAACAGCAGATTGCAAATCTTCGTGTGATGTCTGTTTCCTCTGTTTTAATGTCTTTCGCTAAGTACCCGACATTACATCTGGTGACATGCTCCTGTACTCCGACCCGCGCCATCACCTTCAAGTGAACCAATTCCTTCAGCATCGAATTCCAGCTCCAGCACTGCAGTACGGATGATGATTGCTAAGCCATCGAATAGCCCCGTCGACGGGCTGAGGTGGCTCAGGGCAATAGCCGATGTCGCTGCGCTGCCTCTGCGAAGTTCTAGGGCTCGGTATATTGATTCAGTGGTGAGGTGTAGTTGACATTTACATAAATGAAATGATTGAAGGCGTTGTCATTGTCAACAATAGTATTTATTTCACAAATGATGGCTAAGCCATCGAAAGCTGCTATTTGTGAAATAAATACTATTATTGACAATGACAACGCCTTCAATCATTTCAATTCTAGGGCTCGACTTCCGACGGTGACGGTTTGTCGACACTGACACTGTCGATTGCTGGGCCGAATTCAGCCGCTGTTTGGAAGAGAATTCTAGCTGCCAGCTCCTTGGAAAGCTGTGCTTTCTCCAATCTAAACCAGAGAATGCCGGAGCAGTATCCTAACAAACGGGCCCTAGACTGCGCGTGATTTTCCATTCTATATCACTTCCCCTCCTTTCCCCTTTCACGCTAGCATGCACGCCACTATTAAACATGCCAGGAACTTATTTCGACTGGGGAGGTAATTATCATAGGTATTACCACAAATGCTTTGGAAATTGTCGATAAATCCCCGACTCGCGAAGCGAGGAGGAGATTTATCTGAGAATTTCTAAAGCACGAGTGATATTTAATAGGACTATTCCACAAATGAAATTATGTCCAACAGAGTTCCCAAAGTGCGTCAAATACTGAAAATAACTTAAATCTGTGTTAAAATCAAAGAAGTTATGTTGCAGTACATACGCGGTTTATTGGACATCGACTTAGCGATTGATGTATACTCCTAAGATAGATGAGTCACAGTTTATGACTTCTAAGTTGAGCCATAGATGAGCCAAAGTTTATGAGTCACAGTTTATGTCTCCTAAGATAGATGAGTCACAGTTTATGATTGGCCAGTAGGGAAAAGCGGTAAGAAAAATCGGATAGAAAAAAGCGATGAACTTTTTGAGATACAAACGCCCTAATTGGGGTATTTTGTTGCTATAGTTATACACTATTGGTTTTAATTTCACAAGTGGAATAGTGATCATTACAATTCAACGAGTTGTAAATCTCAGCAAAGTTCATTGTGATTCCTTATGAGAAGAAATATTTTAATAAAGACAATGTCAATTTGCATCACTTTTTCAACGCCAACAACTCATCGCGTGGAGAATAAGGATCTTCAGCACGCCGCATACTTGGAGCTTTTCTCCACACGTTTCGAGTTGATTAGAAGATATACAGGCCAGATATCACACCACCTTGGATCGCATGTGACCCCCTGGCCCTAGTTTGGACGCCTCTGGTCCAGAAGCCGGCGGCGCTAGCCGAATTCGTTTACTACGCTCCGTGAAGTCACGAAGGTTAAGCGAATTCGAGACTCGCGGGTTCTTGGTTGGGTGACCGGCCAGGAACCCCGGGATCTAACGTCGTCGAGCCCTTGGCCGAAGGGATAAAAGGCATTGACTGACTACGACGTGACGAGACTTGACTTGAGATTATTGTAACGGAGGATTACCCCAAAAATAAAAGCACATTAATGGAGGATTACTCCCCAGTGCAAAGCGCTCAACGCCCCTTAAGGGGCTTGGAGACGCGTTGCGTCAAGGTGTAGACGCAACAAATAAATAAATACAAAGAAGCCGCGTGCTCCTCCCAGCAGAGCGGTCCAATGGGGAAGAGCGGCTTTGGCTCGCCTCGGCGGTTACGATGCGGCTCTAGAAAAAGGCGAAATGCGCCGGGGAGGTAATTAATTTTCTTGCAGGAACTCTCAACATTTTTAACAACAAATATTTTTTCTTTAAATCGTTGGCGAAGCTTCAAGTTGTGGGCATTTTGTTGTTTTGCGTCGGTTTTTTCGGGCTGGAAATGGGATGCGGAGACCTTGGCAGAATTAATATAGGGTGCTAGTTCTAGTTTCGATTTCTTGTTCAGCTCTTCGATTTTCCGTTATTCTATATCTCTTCAATTAAGGTTGTTAAAATAAATTAAAATTATCGCAATTCCTTGACACGGCTCTTCAACCGAACGTCGCAGCTCCCTCTGTACAATAAAGTACTACTACACAAAACTGCCATAAAATCTATTTGGCCCTACGGTCTAGAATTATGGGACCCCGCCCAAGAATCAAAAATAGAGATTCTTAGAAGATTGGAAAACCTTAAGAAAATTATGCGGAATCCTCTAGTTCGTTACCAACAAAACAATCTATAAAGATCAAAACATTTCATCTCCTCCGCAAGTCATCACAAAAAGAAGCCACGCGTATCTGAAGAAATTAAGTGAACGTTCAAATCATCAATACGTCAGCCTAGTTGACAATAGTAATCACGATCACGATGAAAGGAGAACACATCTTGGAATTGGACACCTTTTAAAAAAAACTAAATATGTAACCATTATGAGTATGAAAATGTTATTGTTGTCATTTCAAACCATTTACTAAATGTTCAACAGGAATAGATTGTAAATTTTGCGAATTCTTGTTACATCTCATTAATGAATCTCAAATCATCTTTTAGTGAAAACAATGTTTTCATTCATGTCCGCGGACACTTTAGTCTCATTTTAGACCTTCCTCAGAGTCAAACAGTACAACAAACCATAGAACATCAAAAGAAAATCGCATAAAAACTTGGATTTATCTTCCTCATTACTATGTACTTCATCAAGATTTTCAATACAGAATTGAAAGAGAAAGAAGACTTTTTCATTGGCTAAGTACTGAAAAGACAATGCTATTCCGAGAAGAAAAGGCATCTGGCCAAGTTCCCTGAATTTGGTGGATAACTTTTTCGATTTCTTTTTCGTTTCTTCGGGCACCTAATTGATTTCGCGATTTCTCCCTCTGGTTCGTTTGGCCACGAAAAAGTTCGCGCTGCTGCTTGTGCCGGATCTCAGAAATTCACCGCCGGTAAAACCCAACGTGTTGCACTTCGATCCACTTTCGTACGGCAACTTACATGTGGCAAGTCGCACATTCCCCTTCCCACGTGTGTAAAGTGGTTTCTTCAAAAATTGAGTTATAGTTTTATTTTTAATGCTGTATAAAACTAGTTAAATGAGAGGCAAGTGATGGAGATACTTCTAATCATAGTTTTATGTTTTTACTGAATAATTAAATGGTAGTATTTTATCGACTCTACACTCTACACTCGATCATGTAGAAACTCATAGTTTCTTCTAATCTGACTGAATCTTACATGTTTTTCTATAAACCTTAATTATATTACGGTAAAGGTTTGAATATCCAACATTCCATACGTACAAGTCTATTAAAAGATTCTATGACTCGGAGAAAATCATAACATTAATAGTTGTATGTGGATATGACCTGAACACCTTGCTCGAGCAAATTTATTATTTGCTGTTCAGAAAGAGTAGACTGGGCGATGAAAACGACTGAACTGTTCTTTCTAGTCTAGATTACTTTCACGCATGTTCTTTTTACCACAAATTCTTCGAGGTTGCTCTGCACATTAAATTTCAGTCAAGAGTAAGTTTTTTTTCTAAAAAGAAAGATTTGACCAGTCGAAAACGTCTTCTCAGTAATTACTGTCAAGACGTTTTCGACTGGTCAAATCTTATTGATGCCAGAAATTATATCGGCTTTGTAATGGCGAGAAGTTACAAACACGGGGGTTTTACAATTTACCAAATTTCATCAATTTATTACAAAATCTAAATTTTACAAAACTGTGCAAACTTTAAAAGTCATATTCTGGAAAGAAAAGAAATACGACTTGACCACTTATTCTCTGCACATACAGAAATGATTCTATCACTTTTCAAAGTGGAAGTCTGAACAAAAGAAAGACACGAATAAATTAAGAAACTTGTGAAAAGATATTTGCATTAGCCGTTGAAAATTAGATACACTTCAAAACAAACGCCGAAATAGATCTCGGACATTCTTATCAACCATTTCTTCAGTCGAAGATCGCAAATCTCCACGAAGCAAATAAGAGTTACAGGCCGACTGACCTAATAATGAATCAACCCAGATGAAAAACGGTTTATAGCATCGGAAAAAATTTTGAATAATAATATTAATAAAAATATTAAATATTGAATTGAGAAATATTGAAGTGAAATACTGGCATTTTGGATACCTATTACTAGGTTTAAAATAATGTAATCAAGTAAATAAACCAATAAAATAATTTGTTTTGCTCTCTACTTGGTAAAGCGAAACTGGAAACATAAGATTTAATTAATACGAAATCTTTACGTAAATGGATTTTGTAAAATTTTCAAAAAAATACGAAAATGTCCAAATCTAAATGCTTTGGTCACTTGGGTTGTTCAAGTAAAGGAGCAGTCGCAGGAGACGATACAAAGTAGAATTATCTGACGAATTTAAAATGACCTTTAGGCGAGTTCGTTGAATATGTTTGAGACAATGAAGAAGAAAAAACGGGAAAGTTGAGGTGGTGGAAAAACGCCTCTAACTGTAGAAGTACTGACCGGCAGCGTATAAACGACTCTGACAGTTCTCTCGCCACGTGACGTGGTCCGTCATGTGATCTGCTCTGAAGCAATCAGCTTGCGAGGATTTGTACCCGGACTCGCGCACGCGCACATACCTCAGGGAAACTCTTAAGGCTCATTCACAATGCAATCACAAACATAAGCATAACACATAGACATAGACATTAACATAAGCGAAGAGTTGGCGTATTCACAATGTCGAACATAAACATGGGCAAAATAAGAGTTTCTATTGGCTATAAGACATTTTAGTTTACTATTGGTGGGATATGAGAATCGATTTCGAGATATCGAAACAAATGCGACAAACACAACCACGCAGCACACGAATCGACACGAATAGTTCGCCTATCGACTTCGATACTCGATTTTGAGTTATCGAACTGTGATTGGCTTATTCCTTATGTCTGACATAAGCATAAGCACACAAGCTTGCAAGCTCTTAAGTTAACGTCTTACGTGTTATGCTTTTGCGAACGCATTGTGAATGAGTCCACTTGTAGACGTAGTCCTAACTTTTATGTTAACGCCATGCTTATGCTTATGTTAGCATTGTGAATGGGCCTTTAGC
Organism: Teleogryllus oceanicus; assembly: GCA_964035755.1. Classification (NCBI taxonomy): domain Eukaryota; kingdom Metazoa; phylum Arthropoda; class Insecta; order Orthoptera; family Gryllidae; genus Teleogryllus; species Teleogryllus oceanicus. Next base: position 20,825,156 of record CAXIVR010000005.1, read on the forward strand.
CTTTCGCATAGGGATGTTTTCACAGGAGCCATTAGCACTTTACGAAGGGGCGTGGCTGAACAGCTGTCACGACGGAGGAATACTTTTCTGAATTACATGTGACGTTCACTTGTTACGCGCACTGTCGCTTTGGCTCATCCTTAGGAAAATCCTTCTCTGCTGTAGTGGCCTCGGCTTTCCAGAGGCTGCGCCCCTCGGGATTCGCCGCTGCCCCACATTCGCAGCGAGACGCCGCGTCGCGGCGTGCAGCTCCGCGGGGCCCAAACCGGACGCGAGGAACGGAACTCAAAATTCCAGCGCGTCGCCAGCGAGGCGGGGCGAGACAGGAGGCGTCGCCGGAGACGGATTGGGACAGGACGGGGCGGGACGGCTGAGGTGGGAGGGGACTGAACGGGTCGGAGGCCAAACGTGGCGGCTGGGGTGGGTGGGCCGGGAAGGCGGTTGTGAGGAGAGGGGAGGGGAAGAAGAGGTCCCGATGAAAGGCCTTCCTGTGGGCGCCGACTCCGACTAACAGTTACATTTACGTAAACGTAAGGCGTACAGGCAAACGAAACTCGACCGCTAGAACTGAACGACGTAACTACGGTAAATCTCGATAGCCCCGAAACTCTAACCGACATAACAGAAGACGAACTAAAAGACGCAATCAAAAAACTAAACCCCAAAAAAGCAAGCGGACCAGACAAAATAAACGCAGAAATGCTCCGACACCTACCACGCAGCGCCATCGCAGCTCTCCTTCAGATAATCAACGCAAGCCTCCGACTATGTTACTTCCCAACCGCGTGGAAGCACGCCACGGTCATTCTACTAAACAAACCAGGAAAGAACCACAGAGATCCGGAAAATTACAGGCCCATTAGCTTACTATCACAAACTTCAAAACTCTTCGAAAGACTTCTACTTCCAAAAATTCAATACCACCTAGACGCAACCTCTCAGAACCGAATCACACAATTCGGGTTCAAAAAAGGCCGCTCTTCATCTCTACAAGTTTTCCGCCTAGCTATGGAGGTAACTTCAACGCTAGTACTCTCTCGAACTCTCCCCGCAATATTCTTCGACCTCACTGCCGCTTTTGACAAAGTCAACCACCGCCTACTACTAGCAAAATTGCAAAAACTTCTCCCACAACATCTTCACCTTCTTCTAACCAGCTACCTAACAAATAGAACTTTCCAAATTCGTCACTTATCACAATTCTCCTCCCCACGCAACATTCTCGCCGGAGTCCACAAGGAGCAGTACTCTCTCGCTACTCTTCACTCTCTTCCTTTATGACCTTCCAACCTTTCCAAACGTGACAGAATCCTCTACGCCGACGACATACCTTCCAAGACGCGCCCGCAAGCCATAAGACGACTACAAACAGCCGCAAACGGACTCACAACGTGGTGTAAGCTAAATGGGCTCACCTAAATGCAAGCAAATGCCAAGCCATCGCATTCACGTGGAGCCGGAAAGAAAAGCCCCTCCCGTTAGAAATAAACGGATCTAGAATACCGTGGCGTGCCCACATAACTTATCTCGGCGCCATCCTCGACGAAAAACTCACCTGGACTAAGCATTGCGAGCACGCAGCGAAACAGATGGGCAGCAGAATCGCGCGCCTCGCACCGCTACTACGTACGAAGACGCTACGCGACAAGACGAAAAAGATCCTGTACGACGCCTGCATTCGAAGCGCCGGAACTTACGGATGCATCGCCTGGGCCGCAGCAGCAAAAACTCAACTAAATCGCCTGGAACTAGCCGAAAATAGATTCATTCGCATCGCCTACCGACCAGGACCCGAGACCGCTTACTGCACAATACGCGACAATCACAAAATGACGAACATAAAAAGACATATATACGACCAAGCAACAAAAGAAATAGAAAAAGCTTTCACAGACTCCACTCTAGACCCCCTTTTCGATAAATACCGCCAATATTACTGTAAAAAATCCCCTACCAGCTACAAACACATGCCAACCGACATCCGATTTCTAAGACCACCATAAAATATTAATTATTCAAAAGCCCAGCGGAGTAGCCGCGTCTGTAACAAAAACTGTCTCCACATCTTTCTCTTCAACTCATCTTCTATAAAACAAAAATTTCTCTCCACTCTCTTTAATCAAAGAAACCGCTCTGCGCATTACGCTGCAACCGCGCCTGCCGCCCAGCGGCGACGCAACCCAACTAACATCCACCGCACAGCAGAGGGGCCGCGGCGCCGCTCGCACCCGCGCGCGGCGCATGGTCCCACGCCCACTCAAGACGACAACTCTACCTAAAGACCACAGCGGATGAGCGCCTAACGGCGTAGGCCGCTACAAACAGCAGGAAATAATTCGCACTCGCTGTGGGCGCACAAGCACCCCTCACACGGATACCCCCCTCGCCCCCCTCCCCCACTCCCACATGCGGCCACCGCGGGGGCTCCGTTTCAAACCTCCGTCACTCACTCACGGTGCTCCTCAAGCCACGTGCTCCATACTTCTAGGCTGGGCGTCTACTCGCTCACGACCTTTTCACGCCGAGTCTGGCGCCTTTATTGATTTTGCGGGGTCGGGTCTAAGAAGGTACCACTGGCATTCAGACGTTGGAGATACGCCCTGGAATTTGCCAAAGTATGTCGATGGTCATTTGCAATTTAGCAACTCACCGTAGCTCATTTGTAATGCTGCAACGTTTGTGTGAAAACAGAAAATTAATATTATTTTGTTTTTAATGCGTTCATATCATAAATACTTGAGGATAGTATGTACGAATTTACTACAGTAATTTGGATTTAATAGTAGAGACGCATATCCATGTCGAACTGTTTATATGTATTCATTACAACTGGAAAAATTATCTCAGCGAGATAATTATACTGTCCCATGTGATATCAGTTTCTAAATAATAATCTTTTCTGTGAAGTAAAACGGAAAATGTAAAATTAATTTTAATTAGAAAATATAGTAAGCAATAAGAATAAAATTATTTTCTAGAGTAATTATATCAGAGATAATGTTTTATTCGATGCAGTGGCAGTGTAGTGTTGTTTGCAATTCAGTCAGTGAAAATGACAGCTTTAGAAAAGAGGCCGAGGCAGTGGCAGGAACAGTCCCATACAGAAAGATGCAATGGTAATCCACTTAGAACTGATGCAGCAGCAGTACCATTCAGGACAGAAACAACGCCAGTGATAGTCTCATTTAGAGCAGAGACAGTGATAGCCCCGTATAGAGCAGAGGCTGTGCTAGTCTCATTTAGAGAAGAGGCAGTGGTAGCCTCTTTCAGAGGAGAGGCAGTGGTAGCCTCTTTTAGAGCAGGGGCAGTGGTAGCCTCTTTTAGAGCAGAGGCAGTGGTAGCCTCGTTTAGAGCAGAAGCAGAGATAGCCTCAAAGCCCCATTTCGAGTAGAGGCAGTGATAGTCCTATTTGAGAAGAGGCATCCCCAATCTGAGCAGAGGTGGGGTCCTTACTTTGAGCAAAGGCACTGGCAGCGGTAGTCCCCAATTCGAGGCGAGGCAGATGGGGGTCGAGCGGAGCCGGGGCCTTCGCGAGCGCGGCTCGTTCACCCGCAGCGTGCGCGCGGCGCGGGGCGGCGCGGGGCGGCGCGGGTTGTGGGCGCGCAGCCTTCAGCCAGCGGCGGCCCGCCTTTCGAGAGGCGAGCGGCCCGCCAGCCGGCCCGGCCCGGCTCAGCACGCCCCGCCCCCCGCGCTCTGCACTTGCTGTGCGCCGCCAAGGCCGCCCGAAGGTGAAGGCCGCGACGCCGCCACCGCCGCCCGCCGCCCGCCGCCCGCCGCCCGCCGCCCGCCGCCCGCCGCCCGCCGCCCGCCGCCCGCCGCCCGCCACCTGCCGCTCGCCACCGCCACCGCCGCCATGCCCCGCCCCGCCACGCCCCGATGCCGCCACACACCGGTGGCGCCCTTGGCCATAGACGCTCCCCTACGACTTCTACAGTTCACCACCACCGCCCCCGCTCCGTATTTGTTTCTTCTGTATCGCCGTCGTGGGGAAGGTCATTGCGGCAGACGTTCATTTCTAACGAAATCGCCATACAGACCTCACCGCATTCCCTTTTTAATCTTTATCAGGAGAAGCGACACTCCCGCACTCTCACTGAAAAATAAATTTACTCTCTGTACAAAATTCTAAGGACTCTGTGAACGTTTCATAGCTCTAATAATTGTTTCGAAATAAATCTATATACATTACTATTTAGCCATTTTCAATAAGAAATAAGCGCGAACAGCAATGGCAGATGCCAACTCCACACAATCGTGTTAGTTAGTTAGTTAATGCCTTATTTTACGTGGCGAGACTCGGGTCATCAGGCCCGCTCATCCGTCTAACCACGCAAATTTCGCTAAGCTCCTTTCACCACCTAGCGGAGAAAGGAGGTATTTTCTTGGGCGACGAAACAGGCGGAACTCAATTTTGCTCAGAGGCTTCGTATAGGCTTGAGGATCTTTTACATGCAGTAAATCTACTACATGGGACAGCCGGCTTTACATCCCCTCGAAGGATCTTTTCGCCCTTAAAAATCCACGGCATCGATCGGGTTTGAATCCGCAAACTCGGGTACAACAGTCCGATACGCTAACCCTTTACACCAGCGAATCATTGTTTTCAATAAAAAATAAAATGACTGACGTGTGTTCCTCCTTCCCCATTGCTTTACAAAAATGTTCTGCTGATGCTAATTCCGTCTCCATGGAACTAGCAATTGCTGTTTCCTTAACCCGTGCCTCTGCCGTTGCTGCCAGCGCCGCTTCCACAGCGACCGCTAGGGACACTTTCCGCGTTCCTCCCGCTCCCCGCGCACAGGTGCGGCGGCGGCGGCGGCGTGCTACCATTTTACGACGCCTGGGGACAACGCCGGGAACTTCGCAGCGACTGCGAGGCACTGATACGAAGTAGCCAGGGTAACGGCTTGCCCAAGGCGACGCCGGGGTGCCGGCTGCGTTTGACACTGCAACGCACTGGCGCAGACAGCAAAAACAAGGGGAAAGAAATTTTAGTGTCAATGGGAAGTTGTGCTGTTGTGTTAGTTGACAGAAGTGCTTCAAATGTACTAGATGATTGAGTTGGTGAAACTGTTTTGAAGAGTGCATATTTTGCGTTTCGTAAGCGTTTTGCAGAAGCGATTCGTTCAGCAAAACGTTCACGGGTTGCACGGCTCAGTTGAATCAAAATTGAAGAAAAAAGAGTTCGATAGTTTGGTAAGCAATAATTACTATTACAACGAGAGACGATACAGGAAAGCACGTAGCCACGAGAGAAAACATAAATTGTCCGAGAATCCACTGCGTGTAGAGGATGCTTGGCAGTGGTAAGGGAAGGGCTACACTAGAGAAAGCAATGGGGAAGATCACAGACGGCCTCCCACATTGATTTTTTTGTGTTTCCGGGAGCGTAAACTGCTTTGGTCATTAGTCCCGTTAGTGTAGTGCATGCATTTTTCACGGGGGGGGATCACGCATGTGATCTTTCCCCGCTGGATGGCGAGATCCGGCGCCGACCTACCGTCGGCTAGTGGGGTTTCCCCTAACCAGGACTCTCCCACCAGCGAGGCACCGTCCCAGCCGGGACATGCTCCAACCTCCCTACCGGTCTCCCGGAATATGTGCTAGTGTAGTGCATGCTAGTGTAAGTGTGTGTGTCTATGGAGAGAGAATAGGGCAAGGAAGAGGAAGGAAAGATTGCGCGCGGTCCGTTTGGTAGGGTACTGCTCCGGCATTCGCCTGGTGTTGATCGGAGAAACCACGGAAAACTACCGACCGCTAGAATTCTCCTCCAGACAGCCCACTGAATTCGACCTAGCTGTAAAGCTAGAGTCGAAAATCCTGCCGCCGTCAGGACTCGAACCGGCCTCCCTCATTGGCGCGACAGTCGCACGCCAGCGGGAGTGGAAGGCAGCAACAGGGGCGGCGGGGGTGACGGTCAGCCAGAAGCGCCGGCGATGTCTGCCCCGGCGCGACGGTAAGGACGGGGGGGAAGGGGCCACGGAGGATGGGTGGTAGGAGCGACGGCGGCCACCGCGATACGGTAGCAACGGAGGCGACCGGGGGGACAAATAAAACGGCAAGGTTGGGGCATTGGAAGCGGGCGGCGGCAGGGCCAATCCTTCCTTGTGCAGGGGGCCAGAATCGGCGTCGGCGGGGGTGGCGATGACGACGGAGGCGGCGACGCCACCGCACAATAAAGACGCCGGCGGAGGCGCCGCCGTCGGTGTAGGTCTGGCGTCTTGGGATTCCGTTCCCGGGGAAGCGTCTTCCTCGTCCGCTGGCTACCTGCGCCTCCCACCCCCGCCCGCGCCGCGGCGGCGACCGTCTGGCGATAAAGTCCGTTCCGAGCTTGGGCGCCTCGCGACCCGCCTCCAGCCTTCCAGGAACTGCTGCTGTTACATTCCTGCGTGAAGGACGCCATGACGATGCGGTTTCGCCAACGTTCTGCGTTTCAAGTTTGCACCAAAAGAAATGCACAGCGCGACCTAACGGGCAGGAGGGTTGACGCTGGGAGCGGACACGGAATAGCAGATGGAACGTTTGTCAATAAATATTCGTTTTCAGATGTTTAGTTTAGTTTAGTTAATACCTTATTTTACGTGGCGAGACTCGGGCCATCAGGCTCGCTCTTCCGTCTAACCACGCAAATTTCGATACGCTCCTTTCACCACCTAGCGGAGAAAGGAGGTATTATCTTGGGCGACGAAACTGGCGGATTTCAATTTTGCTCAGAGGCTTCTTTTAGGCTTTAGGATCTTTTATATGCAGTAAATCTACTACATGGGACAGGCGGCTTTACTTCCCCTCCGAAGGAAGGCGTACGAGGGATTTTTTCGCCCTTAAAAATCCACGGATTCGGGTTTGAACCCGCAAACTCGCTGACCGTTATACCACCAGATGTATCTGCTCCGTTCGAACGCCTATCACATTTTCTTCATACCTGGCAAAGTTACTGATTTTCATAAATCATTTAATATTTTTATTCTTAAATTATCCATGATTTTGGAAACTGACTTAATACCCAACAAGTGATTAAATCATTTGATTTAGATTTAATACATATTTTAATATTAATTCCCAATATGATACGCAAATTATTTGTCTGCATACGTTTAAATATACAATTAATTATAGTACATTTTCCTTATTAAAAATACAAATACAGTACATTCAAGCAAAATGGCTATAATCGTATTCAATTTTTTGTATTATACATGTGTGATTGCAAAAATATGTACTATCATAAGAATTTGTAATAAATAGTGTAACGCGGGAACGTAACAGAATATGCAATACTGTGCAATCCCAGTGAAAATATTCTGTACTCATATTTTCGTTAAGCTTTCCAAGATGCACATAATTCTGCATTTATGGAATCAGTCTTTCGTGGACAGTCGGCCGGCCGCACACGGAGCACCGTCGGGCTGTAATCACCTTTCGGGGTGCCGCAGGTGAAGAAGAGAGTCGGAAAAAGCCTTGTAGTAACCACATTTGGCTAGATCTGTTATGGCCAAGTACTGCTCAGTGCACTTGAATTCTCAGCACGACGGCATTTTTCCTGGTAGACTTTATCCTTCAAGTCGGCTCTGTTTATGTCTTAGCGAACACGCGAGTACGACTGTATTAATGAGTAGCTTGGGAGTGTATTGAACTCGTAGTTACGGCAACATTGAACACAATTGCTGGTGTGTGTGTGTGTGTGTGTGCGCGTGTGTGTGCGCGTGTGTGTGCGCGCGCGCGCCTGTGTGTCTGTGTGTGTGCAAGGGGAATGTTGGAAGATGCGCCTGATACCAGCGGATTAAAATACAAAATACGTTTGATTGTACAATATATCACGGCAGTTTGTCAACCTCTTGATAAGGTTATATACATTTATTATACACAATGGAGATGTTTTGAACGCATATCGATGTAAATCGTGCAAGATATTGTTCTTAGCGTGAGCTTAAGTTTTGATTAACGTATCTTGAGTAACGATAACGATAAAGTTAAGATTAACAATGTTTCCTATTGGAAGGCTCCAGGGTTCGAGACCCAACAATGGTGGAGTTTTAACATCAACTAGATAGCTACGTCGAATGAAGCCGTTATCTGGAAGAGAATTCTAGCGGCCAGGTGCTCTGATTGGTAGTCTTCCATGTATTTTTTCAACAAACGGACCACGGACCGCGCGGGATCTTTCCTTCCCTTTCCTTGTCGTAACCTCACCCTATTTACACATACACGTACACGTCGGGATACCATTAGGGAGCTTAGGGCTTCTTCCAGCTAGGTCGATGTACCGTTGGTGGGCGACACCTGGTTGGGGAAAACTCCGCTAGTCGACGTGTAGGTCGGCGCCGGATCTCGCCATCCCACTGGGAAGATCACCGGCACCTCCATGGCCAAGAACATGTCTTACAGTTACGGGATTAATGATCTCAGCGCGCTGGGAATCACTAATTAATTAAATAACCGACCCGCATCTCACGTGCTAGTAGAGGACGATCACAGTCACCTCCGAAGAAACAACATGCACCACACCTTTGGGAGTATTGACGACATGGGTTGACGCATCCGGAAAGGCAGAATAATTAATCGATGAAAGGACTAAAACACCGCCAAATGCTTTGGGTTTCAAGATCATATCTATTACTACCCCAACATACTTCCATTTACGTAATATATAATAGGGTATTTAATCCTAGTCTATAAATATATTTCGAAGCCTCATTATAACATTAATCAGATAAGTACAATTTATTTATTCCACCAAATTAGTAACAAAATATATGAAAAATAGTAATTAACTCCCAATTAAAAATACTCACTTGTATTTCACGACTAACCGCGGCAGCTGGCACGCATTTAACCAATACTTTAAGAAAAACTATATAAAAAATAATCTTATAGTCCCCGGCTTGGCGGGGGGGGGGGGGGCGCCAGTGGCCGCGCGTGAGTCAGCGCGGCGCGGAGGCCTTCCTGAGGTCGCGGTGGCTGGCGCAGCGCTCCCAATGAGGATGTGAGGGCGATCGCCTCCCAGAGGCTCCGACAGAAGAAGGCGTCACCGGCGCACGCGAGATAAAGCACGCGAGCGGGATGTGTTTTCTGGCTTCATTTGCTGGGAGAGTTTACGCGAGCCGACCTGGATGGCCGAGGTGGCTAAGAGCGAGTACCGACTCAGCGCTTCGGTCCGAAGGGTAGCGGGTTCGAGTCCCGCCTTGGGCATGGTTGTTTGTCCCTTGTCTGTGTATGTATGTGTTGTCGCGGAGGGCCTCGCGTTCTGCTGACCCCAGATCAGAGGAGCCCACAAGTGTGTTGGTGTCTAGTGTATGGTCGAATATGCGTCCCATCGGGACGTAAAGGGTAACCGGCTGTCGGCTGGATAAAAACCCAAGAAAGAAGAAGTTTACACGATATTCTTAGATTGCTTTAGAATCATTATATCAATATCCACGCTTAGACGATATTGGAATCCGCAGAACTGGGTTCCGTAGGCATCGTAACTCCTTGGTTAACGGATTTTGGAAGGACGCACGATTTTCTGTGCAACTTTACACTAGACGCACGACTATTTACACATCTGTTGGGGAAGTGCACTGAATTTTCTTTGCCCATTCGTGCAACCGTACGTCTTCCACTAAGGGTATTGATGATATCTTATTAATAACTATCATTAATGTTACTTTATTTCATTGGCGATATTTTGCACAATGGTAGTTTTTGTTGGTATTCCATGAAAAAAAAAGTGATTCCGATGGTGAAATGCTTTCATACAAAATAAATAATTGTAATAATAACTTTTACTTTACCGAGACTTCAGCGTTTCCATGTTGTTCACTCTCTTACCTGCAACAAAAGATAAAAAAATATGAAACGTTTCTCTCTTTCAGAAATTACAATTTAAAAATTGAAATATTTTTGATACATTAAGAATTAAAAACGCATGAAAGAAATGTTCACACAAGTGTAAAGTAAGAAATGAGTTGAAGTAAAAAAAACAGTACAATTCCGGCACTAAAATTTGGTGATTCAGTTATGAATTAGAAACAACGGTGGGATCTAAAGCCGATCAAAGTAGAAACGATTAGAAGAAGAAGAAGAAGAAGAAGAAGAAGAAACATTTAAATCACAAGGACAGAGAATGTTACAACGTGCACATGCCTCTGGGCACGTGGGCGCTTCATTTAACCTCCAGCTTTCGCTTTGTTAGAGCCGAATGCACGAGAGGAGGAAGTCATCCAGTAAAACGTTCCTTCCCTAGAGCCACGAACGCACTTTCGCCTCATTTCGAGTACTGCTCACGCCCCGCCCCGCCCCGCCCAGCTCCGCTCTGCCCCGCTCCGCCCCGCTCCGCCCCGCTCCGCCCCGATCCGTCCCGCTCCGATCCGTCCCGCCCCGATCCGTCCCGCCCCGATCCGCCCCGCCCGGCCCCCAGCGCCGGCGCCACTCCTCTCGGCCCCCCCCCACCTCTTTCCCAGACGCATTCCAGAGTCCACTGCTACCTCCATTGTACCGTGCTGCACGGCGCCGGCCGACGACGTTTCCCTCTTCGGTACCTTTCCTGCTTTTTAATCTTTTCTCTTGGAATTCTCTTCCTCTTTTGTATTCGCCTGCACGTCTTCACTCACAATAACTGCTCACTTGTCTATTGGTGTATGGGTGATGAAATGGATTCTCTCACCAATTACATTTGTGTAAGACAACAAATTCGGAGATGTACGAGCGCTCATCACAGAATTTTGAATTCAAGGTGGAGTAGAAACTATTCCAAAAATAAGATAAATTGGCGCCATAGACTTCAGTTGCCCACTTTCGCGGGAAAAGTACGTATATCCTCCAAGGTTGTTCCAGGATACCTCAGAAAGTTCTTGCAAACTTTATCATTTTGATCTTTCTAAGTATTTTCATTCATGCCATCTTTCTCTCATTTCTACAACTTCTAATCCGAACATTCTGTACCTATGACTCTCCACACAATTTACCTACGACTCTCCACGCAAGTTACAAATTAATAACACGGTCTTCCTTTCTTGCTCAATCACTCGTGGAGATGTAGAACACAGAGAAAAATGTTCACCACTAACTTATCTTCAACTGTTTGGTTGCAAGTTTTTTTCTAAATAATTCTTAATTCCTTGATTACTTTCATTTAATAGCCTCTGGGATGGCTCATGAGCACCGTGCTGTGGCTCCCGGTCGAGGCAAAAATATAGATGTAGTTGTAGCTTTCCTTCAAAATCGTCCCGTTGTGACGAAGAAAAGCTCAAGCAGGCGGATCTTGCTAGTTACGGTGAAGAGCATACGTCATGTTCGCCTCATGTCGCTCTTACCCCGAAGCAGTCCAGGCACGAGGGACACCGGTAGCTTGCTGGCGAAGTCGGACTACCCACCCAATAAAGCCAAATACATACATCCTTTCATTTACATTTTTTCTAAATAATTCTTAATGCCTTGATTATTTTCATTTACATTAAAATGATTCATTTAAACCAGAAATCATTCTGAAACTTATAAAATGGAAGAATATATCAGCGTTTCACCATTAAAAGAACACACGCCCCTCACCCACCGGAAGATTGGTCGAGAAGGCCTACATTGGGTGGATTCCCAGCAGCGTAGCCTTCTTGAGCGGCTGCGCCTGGAGGAGCCGACCGCGTCATGCGCCGCCGTCTCGGTTTCCTCGCCCGGCGGCGGCGGTGGCGGCGGCGCCTGGGTGTCGTCGCGGCAGCGAAAGCGCCCCGCCCCCGCCCCGCCCCGCCCCCGCGCGCGGCGTGAAACGCGGTTGCGCAAAGGCGGCGGAGCGCAGCGGCCGCTCACCGCACCGCGTCGCGTCGCGATTCTCTTCTGTTCCATTCAGCAGCTCCTTCAGTGGGCGGGGGGGGGGGGGCAGTGTCGAGACCGCTCGCCTCCAGAGTAGTTGAACGGCCCTTAAACCTCAATCCATCACTTCCCCAACCTCCGCGGCCGATCCGTAGTTTGTGGTGGGCAGAAATTCGCCAGACTTCCCCAAAACTTCGCCAGAGGAAACCCGTTGTCTAATGTATGCTCTGGACAGATTCTTAATTTGACATATGTAGTACAGGTTCGTGTCTTTCATATGAAAGAAAACCATACTAGTATTGTTGATAATGACAACGCCTTCAATCATTTCAATTATGTAAATGTCAACTACAACTCACCACTAAACCAATGAAAGAAAACCGCCGACCTGCGAGCAGTATGAAGGACGGTGTTCACAAAGTACACCATCATTTTATGGCCGGTTTTATTATGTAACGTCCGCAAAAACAATGAAATTGATATGAATGACTTAATATAAGGTGCAAATTCAGTGTTCAAATTCAACGTCTTAGCGAGAAAGGGGCTTATATGATGAATGGAATCGATTTCAATTTCGGGGGAGGGAGAGGAAAGTAGGCAGACCAAGCATGAATTTTGTTTTTTGAACGAGAATGACAACTATTGTAATACATCATAGAACTGTGATGTTTCAATTAATCACGTACGTGTTGATTTCCACTGACCAACGAAGCCAAAATTACGAGGTAGAAGCATTAAGTAGTATATGACTTAGTGTAGGGATCACAGAATTTTGAAAATGTGCACACAATTCACTTTTCCCATAGCACGTCATACGCAGTTTTTAACTGTTTTTTTGACGTAAATAAATAAATAAATAAATAGTGCTAGGAACGTAATCTCACATTCTTTAAATCACTCAAAGCGATGTAAAAACAATACAAAGAGCTAATATCATTACATATGACTCAAAACTGTTTGGAAAAGTACAAAAGAGTACCCGTTATCAATTATTATTCTTTTCAATCAGTCGAACGTGATATTCTTCAGTGTTGCAATGTATTGAAGTTTATCACCATTGTTTTTCAGGCAACTTCTTCCTTCAATGAAGAAAATTTTTAACTGTAGTTTCAGAGTAGGTCACCCCCCGGGGGAGGGGGGAGAGAAAGAATATAGGACATCGATGGAAGTGTTGTCCAAAGTTTTACCGATGTCACAGCTGTTTGCTTTCGCGCTTACCGAAAGCCAATGACGTTCCGCGCTTCATAAGACGTCACAACGATGTGTCAAGATTGCTTTTTAGTTTCCGTAACAGTAGAAGAAAAACAAGTAACTTAACTTAATGCTTTAATTTGGTTCGATGGCGTGGGATCAGGAAGAATATAAGTAGTTGTCTGTACATTGATAGACGTATTATGTCAATTTTCTATTAACATTAACAATGGCAAACAGGTTTGAAGAATTTAGAGGGCATGGAATATTTGTAGTGGGTGGGGTAGGTAGAGCAAAGAGTGAATTCCACAAAATCCTTCTGCCGTCGCAATTTTATTTACTAGGAATTTTAATGGAGAATTTAAACATCGAAATCGAAGAACATTCGTGGAACGCCACATCATTACGTTTTTATTGTTATCCATATTATTTTTGCTACGTTTGATCTTTCCTTATTTGTTTCTGGACGGGATCAACAAGGAATTCAAAAAAGTCGTTCGTCCTATATTCGGCACGTTCTTCTTTTTCATTTCTATCCATGATGGTCTATGCCCTGAAACCACTTTGCTCGCAATCTTTTCCCCTGCTTCTATTTGGCTGATTCTTGTAACGCCTTTATTTAACGTGCTGTCTTGGACAGCATATTATTCCCCAATCTATTACTTAGCTCATTTGCATGGAGTGTGGTGAAGGAGTTTATTTCTTGAAAGTTCTCTCTCTCTCTCTGTCTGTCTGTCTGTCTGTCTGCTCTTCTCTTCTCTCTCTCTCTCTCTCTCTCTCTCTCTCTCTCTCTCTCTCTCTCTTCTTCATCGGTGATATGTTCCATGTTGTAATACCGTAAAACTCTCAAAAAATCAACTGAGGCAGCTTCAATCTTAGTCCTCTTGTTTCCCGTTATAGACATCCCACCCCCCACAGCAGCAATCGGTATAAACAAGAACTTGGCTTGGCAAGCGCCCCGCGGGGCTTGCATCAGCTGCAGCCCCCGGAGCTCCGCGCTGCGTGGAGGGGCGCGAAGCCTCCAGCTGGCGTTTGACTTGGAGCGCGGCGCGCCCTTTGACGTCACCGCGACCCCGCGCCGCTCCAACCACAACACTGCGGGCCCTCGCTCCCCGCGCCTTGGCGAAAACGCTCCGCCAAGTGTTTTTCGAAGGAGGGCAGCTACAAACGAGAGCTCGAAATAACAATTATTTCGGCTTACAATGTACATAATGTACGGTGTCACTAACTACGCCAGTTACTCGCTTTTAAGGAAGAGAAACGTACTTTACAATTAGCTCTATTTTAGTAATTCAGTTTTCCAGCACGTACAGTTTTTTTGAACCGTCGTAAATTCAGTTGGAGTGCATACCTTCCTGTAGGCTTCTTAAAATTCTTTCGCAGTTACACGTGCTACACTTCGCTTAGCTGATACCCGGAAAGAACCGTCCAAGAAATGTATGCTGTAGTCTGTCAAAATTACCACTTTTCTCAGAACTCGTGTTAAAAACAGATTTCAGTTCATTTTTCAACACGTCGGGTATGTTGGCAACGTTTACAATGTGGAAAATCTGAAACGATTTTGAAAATCCGCCTAAATGATTCTTTTTTTCATCTGACATAAAAAGAACTTTATGAAATTTCTTGTTTTCAAAGAAATGTGGAGACAAAAATCAAGATGTGCAGATTGAGTTTAGCGCCAATACAAAAATCCGTCGAGTTGTACGCCTGCACATGCATTTAATGAGCACTGACGAAGAAACTTTATTTATTATTTATTTATTTATTTATTTATATATATATCTATTTATCCATCTATCTATCTATCTATCTATCTATCTATCTATCTATCTATCTATCTATCTATTTATTTATCTATCTATTTATCTATCTATCTTTCTATTTATCTGTGAATGATTGAAGTTGGTCCCCGGCCGCGGCCGGCCCACACGAGGCCAATTAGGGCGGAAGGAAGGGCCCCTGGGGCTTGATGCGATTTGGAGGCAGCGGCTCGTTTTGCTTTATGGCTGTTTTCGAAAGCTAAGAATAGGAGCTGTTTTCCTGGTGCGCGGCGACAGGAAGAAGCGGGGATTGGACCTGGCGCGGAGGCGACGGCGAAAGGCCGGCGCTCAAAACTGCTGGTTTTCATGTTCGTCTTCTTTGTACGTGAACTGTAATAGTCTCATTGCTCAGTAGTGTGACAGCAGTAATTCCGAACGAATATTTACTGTAATGGTTGCTCTTCCTTCAGAGAAAAAAAGAGCAGAAATAGGAAACGTTCCATCTTCTATTACCTAAAACTGAAACTGTTTATAATCCCATGTGTCAAAACAAAATTAGTAACACTAGAGTCATTGCTCCCAAATTTGCCCTGAATATTTCAGATCGATCAAGAATCAAACACAGCGTAGTTGCCATTCAAAATGCTACATCGAAATGTACGACATTTTTTTTTACAAAAAAATTACTAAATTGCTTTGGAGTATGAGTATAGGCATCATAACTGTAGTAGCTTATCATTTGTTAAAATCAAAATGTCAAAGAAGTGAACCGAGAGCAGCAATCTGTAACTGCCTACGCGTTGATAGAGCCGTGTCTACGCATAAAAGTACAACTTGTAAGAGAAGAATTAAAGAATAATGGTAAGTGGGGGAATGTGGGGCAGCAGTTAAGGCAGGGTTAAGGTAGAGCAAAGCGAAGAGATAGCGGGGCAAGACGAAGCATTGCGAGGCAAGGTGGGGTAAGGCAACGTGAGGCAAGGCGAAGTGGAGCAAGATAGGGGTTGCACTAGAATAGATAGAAGTGGGCGAACAAGACTTGACAGGTAGAGTTCCTGTCTAATAGGTTGTGAAAAATAAAGGAGCAACAGTTCTGTTTGATATTAACAGATTAACATGTCTTCAATAAAACTGTTAATCAGATTTTACTTCTTCACTTTTCCCATAAAGGGCGAAGAAGGTGTTGTCATTAGTGTTAACGTGAAGCATCATCACGCAAAACCTGAGCAACTCCATGTATGTCACTAATACACGATTTCAATAAATATCCGTACAATGCCAGATTTCCTGTCCAATAAAGATATTAATAGCATTAGTAGTGATCAAGCTTCTTCGTAAGTAAAGCTATTATTATTCTTAGATCGCAGAGAATGAATCTCACAAAGTGGCACACTTCGACAGCTATTTTGGAGTAAATTTGCAAATGCAAATGCTAATGCAAATTAGGAATGAACGGAGACGCAGAAATCGCGTCTACAAGTTCTTTTATTGAGATTTGTATCTACATTTAAAATCTTGTAAAAAAATAAATTAGCAAAATGTAGAATTAATAGAAAGTGAAGCACAAACCAGAATGTTGTAGGAGACAGGGAACATTTTTTAAAAATCTGATGAAGTGTCGTATAATGGCCGTGGTTGCGACTGCAATCAGTATGCATTTTTAAATGACTAATTTCTGCTACGTCGTGCCTCCAAAATGGAGATAAAAGAGATGTTGCTTTCAACAGATATCAATATTTAAATGCAGTCCACACCTAAGTGGCGGAAGTGCTTTCATATTCAACAAAGGTTTCGTTGGTTTGGGGTTGAGGTAACTCGTAAACTTTTCTCGTGAAGTAAAAAGTTCAAAATTAAATCTTTACGTGGAACTCACATTTGTGTTGTGTTCATGCTGGTCTTATCTACACAAGTTTTTCGCAGACTTCCGTTATGAAGCTTTGTAAAGCGTCCTACAAGACAAAATGCCATTGAGCAGAAAGTATTTGCATACATCTGGAATTTGTGATGATCAGTGATTGTGTAATTTTTAAATTAAGTCGCTGGCTGTTTAGGAAAAATATTTAATTTGTTTGTAAAATTTTACATGTATTTTCACTAAATGATATAACATTTTAATTGTAATTTAGTTGGAATTTGAAAATGTTTCTTACGATTTTTTACAAAACGGGACAAATTTGGTACAAATATTTTACGAAACAAAGTTCTTGATATAAATTTGCGGAACATAAAATCCATTTCAGTTGACGTAAACTTCAGAAGAAGAAAGCAGTTTGTGAACACATATTTCCTCCACCCAATCCCAATACATTTTATCCCTTTCACAAGGAAGAATCCCTTTCTACTTCAACTACAAGCATGTAAAACCACGGAAAATAGATACGCATCGTGGCAGATAAAGAATGAGCAAGAAATGCATTTTCTTTTTCCGCCTTTCCGCGTCCGCTTCCTTCAGCCACCAGAGGCGCTGCTGACAGCAATGCTTCATCCGACTGCTGCAAAACAGAGCAAGCCGAGTTGACGTGATAAACCACTTCGATGATTGGAAAGCATAAGCCGGGGAACCAGAAAGATGGTGAATCGCCTTTTTTATAAGTTTTTATTTTCCTTTTCTTTCATAAAGTAAGGTGCACTGCTTCAGCACTTCCCTGAAACTCCAGTGTTCCTTCACCGTACATGAAGAATCGCCTCGCGTTGTATCGTCCAACTGTCCGAGAGCCATCATCATTCTTATAATCGTCTCTAGTATGTAAATAATAGACAGATTACATCATTACCAGAAATTAAAGAATCTCTTAAACTATTTAAATTAGTAGATAATAACATTGGAATTTACCAGTGAAATAATGACTAATATTATTTTCGAAGTTATTTTAAAAAAATAATAAACTCATTTCAACGAAACTACTTGAGAAATTTTAGATTTTCCAAGTAGAATAAACATGTTACTTTTGAATAAACGGTTTACGAAAATAGTTTCGATTCTAAAGATTGTTATTATATAATGAATTTCACACAATTCTCTTCTAGATCCCTTCCAGACCCTCGTTTTAGATCTTTGGAAAAAAGCCAGCATGTCTGGTAAACATCACGCCCCGGAAGATATTTTGACCCTAACTATTACAGATACACCATACAAATTTCAAACAGACAGGCGTTCCACTTCATGCATGGTCCTCTTGCTCGGGGAGAGGACTACTCATACAAAAAAAAACGTTCATTGAAAACATAAAGTAAAGTTCTCTTCAATGCCAACGATTTCTTTTAAAAGAACTCAAGAAAACTTTTTTGAACAGATATTTCAATAATTATTGTACGCGGTCACAGTTACAACTTAACTGATGCCCTACTAAGAGTAGGATTCGGTTTAAGACAGCAGGAAGTCGCAATGAACTCGTACACAATATACCAAGTGGGTCACACACCTCGTTCCGCTTCGCCTGCAGGGAAGACTGCCAGCGGCCGGCGCATCTTCCGGCCAACGCAGTGTGCAAATCTGGCCATTTACTAAAAAAAAAAAAAAAAAAAATTTTCCAATGTACTCAGAAGGGTTAACTGGGGTACATGTTTAAAAGGTCCATAATCCACAAAATGAAAATTGAATTTCTTCTGAATCGCTTAAGCTGGCAGGAGAACAAGTTGAAACATGTAAGATCTTGCAGCGCTGACACCGCACGGCTCTAGCAGCTGCATTTCCATATATCTCGTGTTGATGACCAGCGTGAATCAGCTGGTACTCATTTTGAGGCAGTCCTTCACCAATTGTATTTTCGAACGTTTCTTTCTTTTTAGTATTAGTACCTCAAGGTTTTTGTTGCTCGTGTGCTGTTTTGAAAAAAGTAATTTATTTTAATTGCATTTTTGTAAATTACCCCCCCAAAAAAAAACATCGGTTTCCAAATTCAACGAGCCGCGACGACAGCCAGATCGATTGGGAAATATCAGTTCTGGTGAAAATCCTACTACCGGTTCAGCCGCTAGCGTGTCCACAGATTGACGTTTTGCCATCAATCGATTTTTCGGTATCAAGGACCAACAAAACTTGGATTCGGAACACACAACGTGTTAGAAGAAGTAAATTTACACTATATAGGGGCAGTATTTATACACTTCTTCTTTACCAGGACCCGACAATAAGAGTTTTGTGTCGAACATTCGCCGTTTTTTCCCCGCAGCATTACAATGCTTACTGTAAACTGAGTACTGCACTTCCCTTCACAAATACATCCAGGTAAAAAAAAGTTGAAGGCATGTGTCGACTAGGTATGCGACATCAACATCAAAACATCGGTGTTTCTAAACATCGATGGTCAAAATTAAAGCATCGATTTAAAAAATTCCCAAAACCTTTTGAATTTAAAATGATCTCGTTCATTAACTTTTAATAAGGAGTTAATCGACACAACAAATTAAGAAAATCAGGATAATTAAATAAAACTGTACTTATCTGGTTCGATAATTCAAAAATAATGTAGGCTTCTTTATTCACAAAAACTTGATTATATTAATTTTTCACCCTTGGTCACTTTGGTCTGAAGAATATTCAATTTATCGATACCTGAAAATTATTATAGAACTTTTTTATGATGGTACTTTTCTTTAGAAAATATATAAAAATATCAAGCACATAAAAACATCGAACACACAATACCGATGTTAAAAGAAACATCGGCTTCAAAATATCTATACACTGGGAGCGGTAGCTCAGTGCATCAACTGATGCCACTGCAGCGCCTCTGACCGGGAGGCCCTAGGTTCCCACTCCACGGCGGCAGGATTTTCGACACTAGCTTTTCAGCTAGGTCGAATTCAGTCGCTGCCTGGAGGAGAATTCTAGCGGCCGGCTGCTCTGATCGGTAGTTTTCCGTGGTTTCTCCGATCAACACCAGGTGAATGCCGGAGCAGTACCCTACCAAACGGGCCACGGACCACGCGCGATCTGTCCTTCTTCCTTGTCCTATCCTCTCCCCTTACACACACACTTACACTAACATGCACTACACTACCACATATTCCGGGAGACCGGTCGGAACTTAGAGCTTGTCCGGCTGGGGCGGTGCCTCGCTGGTGGGAGAGTCCTGGTTAGGGGGAAACCCCACTAGCCGACGGTAAGTCGGCACCGGATCTCCCGCCATCTCCCGAGAAAAAAACATGCACTACACTGACGGGACTAATGATCAAGGCAGTTGACGCGCTCGGAAACACGAAAAAACCAAACCAAATTTCTATATTAAATACATGGATGTTTTGAAAACATCGACATTGATGTCGCATCCCTAGTGTCGACATGTCGCCTCTGACCCTTCCCTAGTGAGGTCCGCGCCCGCCCAGCCCCGCCCCGCCGTACCCTCCCCGCCTTCCCCGCCCCGCCCTGCCCCGCCCCACCCTGCCCTGCCCTCGCCCGCATCCTGCCCCGCCCCACCCTGCCCTCCCCGCCCCGCCCTGCCCTTCTCGCCTGCCCGCCCGCCCTCCCGCCCTGCCCTCCCGCCTGCCCCCCCTGCTCTGCCTGCGCGCCCTGCCCTCCTCCGCCTCCGTTTTTGCGCCAAATGCGCAACGGTTGGCGGCGCGACGCCCGCCGTGTTGTTGTTGGCGACGCGGTCGGCGGCCGCCGCCAGACGCCCAAGCAACGTCGCGATCCCTCAGCTTTTTCTGCGTCTCGGATTACCGCCACCGACCGTCAACCGATCGACCGCTAGTCGAACGTAACTATCGACTAATCGGTAGACTAATTTTGGAGGAGTGAACGAGCGCGGGGACGAGACGCGACGTTGAGCGATTAACGGGAGAGAATGTGTCGGGCTGGTGCCCTGGAAGAGTGGAAGCAAGTCTTGTGGATCTGGAAGGATTGTTGAGATGACAGCAACAATTTATTCCTGCCACTTGCAATATACGCCACCATTTTACTTTGCTTTGTGGTGATTTTCTAAATCCGTTCGCTCGAAATATCCGATATATTTCACGCATTTACCGCAGTAGTGGAAAGTGAATGCAGGATAACACTACTCATTACTGTATTGTTTTCCTACATTTAGGCAGTTGCTTAGTTTTGAATTTATTAAACCTACACTATCTTCAAAATTATAAATTCGAGAAATCCCCATTAAATCTGTGGCGATAGAAATGTAACGAAATTGAACAATTATTTGGGGAAGTATTGAAATGAAATTCTTGCGTGTTTCATTCATGCCACCTCGACAGATGAAAAAATCGTAAAAAGACATCAGTAGAAAAACAAATTTTTGAAGAAAAAAATGATAAAAATGTAATATTTCTGCAATTTTCTCATAAGATTAACAATAAAACTATTAGCTAATAAAACTATTAACAATAAAAATTCAGTTCATTCCATCTGTAAGCGGAATTCATACAAATAGGACCTGGTGGGGGCCAAATCTTGAGGTTTTAAAACGCTTTCGAAACCTGGGATTGGTGGTGGTAGGGGGGGGGGGTTCCAAAGCGTTTTCCCCAGCGCCGCTAACGAGCCGAGGGGAAGGGGTCGGGGCCTGGTCCTCGTCAACATGCTTTGAAGGCCGCGCGAGAGGCGGATGGCGGAGGCGGAAATGAAAAACAGAGCGGGTGGCCACGACCCCTCCCGTACCTCTTGCGGGGCCAGGCATTGGAGATCAAGTACGTATTACAGACGCGACATCGATGTGATGGTTTCTATTTATCGATGTTTTAAACATCGATGTATTGAAACCGATATTTTTTTAACATCGATGCTTTCGATTCGATGTTTTCTACATTTTCAATGTTTTGTTCGTGGATGAAAAATGCGCATAATCACAATTTTGTAAAAAATAAAATAATGAACAATAGCTGATGGCACTAATAACTGTTTGTATTCGACCGAAACGAACGCGGTTTGTTCTATCTTCATCGAGCAGACTACCATTCCTTGCTCGAGAAGATCCTGATTTCCTTCCTGTTTCCTGTATTTCGTACATGAAGAAACATGGAGAGGTTGTATAACTTTTCAATTATATTTTAATTATAAATTAATAAGCTTGGCCATTGTAAAATTAAATTTTGTTGCGCACGAATTTAATGTTATAGAAGTTTCTAAACCAACTCAAAAATATCGATGGTTTTTGGTCGATATATTATTAATATCGATGTTTTGGTTTTGAACATCGGTACTGACAACATCGATGTTTTCTTGATAATGTCGTATCACCAGTACGCATTACGAAAAGTATTTTTTAATAAAGCACATTCGTTCAATCCAAAACGAAACCAAGAATTATTTATTTTATAAGTTGATTAAAGTGCGACTTAAATCCCACTAGCATTTGCTCGCACGTTTTGCTGCAAGATTAAAATGTCTCTTTAAACCCGGCGAGCTTGGCGGTTCGTTTGTGGAAGAGAGTGGCATAAGCGTAGACATGTTTGAAATTAAACTTTAAAGAAATGTAAACATAAATATTTGTGTACGAGACAAAGTTTAATTGAGCTCTAACCTCTTCTTAAATAAATAGCTATTTCTGTGTTACGTTTTGAAATGAAAATGTTATTTTCTATTTCGAAACGGAATGAAATGTAAAGGAAGCTTTACTTCCTTTCAAAAGTTACTGGAGTTTATTTCGTTACGTGTCTTACGTAGGAATAGATGGCGCAGGAAAATGTTCAGGACTGAAACTTCGGCACAGTAAAAATTCTGGAAAAGAAGGGTGGATGACTGATGGACGGAGAAATGTTGCGAGTGTATATTTTTAGGATGCGGAAGGGAGTTTCAATGAGTGATATGCGTTCACAGAAAAATGTATATTACAAAATACTTACAAAACATACTCCCGCGTATAATATTTTTAATTTTTATTAACTAAAAGTAACTTGAAAACGTTTCTGCATGTTTTCTAGATAGGACTTTAAAGTAAATCTGTTGAAAATATGAAGAACTCTTAATCTGTCAAGATGTTTTACTGCTTCAGTTGGGACAAAATATTGGAGCTGATCCACATTTGCGACAAAAAATATGATTTGAAGTATCATATCGTTTTCTTTAAGAACAGATTGGAACAAGTTTTATCTGATCCCATTAAGCACTTTAATAACTGCCACAATCAATGCTTGAATAAGGGCGGCTCCTCTGCTAATGCGAAAAGGCCGTCCTCGTGTTCCGGTCGTTCTTTTCAGGCGTTAAACCGGCGGCGCCCGCCCAGCCTCAGGGGAGGTCCTTCTCCGACCCCCCCCTTCAGCACTCGCGTGTGGCGGCTTCGCGCAGACAGAAAACCGGTACAGCACGAGGGGCCGCGTCGCGCGGCTGGCTGGAGTGCTTGTCTAAAAGAGAGCGTGTACGTTGGCATGGACGAAGGAAAACAGATAGCGTACACTCACGCTGACATACGAGCCCCAGACGTGTGTATAATGCAAAGCACTGTCAAGTGGTACAAGCGGGATCCTATTGGATTTGTACTTATGAAATGTATACGCCGTGTGGCATGATCAATGTAGTCCGCACTTATTCGACGTGGAAAACGCTCAACTTTTCTGAAGTAATCTGTAGCTTTGGTGTGGACTAGGTGAAAAGTATTGCCGGAACCTCTTGCGTAATACCCACCTTTCTCACAGGAATACTATGGAGAAAAATAATGATACTTATATTTAAGAAAATTCACCATCTACATGCCACATATTAATACTGTGAGTCATATTATTTAATTTTGTAGTATTACAATGTGATTCTGACTGATTACTTAATCACACGTCTGAAAAATGCTGGACGGTAAACTGATCTCCAGGCGCGTAAATATGCTTCAATAGGTTCGTAATGACGTGCGTAGAAATGACGGATATTTGAATTCAAAGTAAACCGTCTTTTACGTATTCCTGCCTATTTTGGAAACGAATAGATATTTTGTGGTATTATGTACCAGCGTTGTAGTAAAGATAGATCGCCAGCCTTTGCCAATAAGCGTTGAGCTCCTGGCTGAGCAAACATCTGCCCAGCTGGCCAGCTGCGCGCCCGTCGCCTCATGCACGCGCGGCGCGGGGCGACGCGGGCCGTGAAGAGGGCGGGGGCGAGGGCTGGGTGCGGATGCTCGGGCGAGTGACGGATTGTGGCGGAGGCGGAAGCGGAGAGGGGCCCAGTGAAGGGCAAGGGGGTGGAGGCAGGGCGGCGGCGTGACGGAGACGTGGCGGAGGCGGAGCGGAGGCAGGACGGAGGCGGGACGGAGGCGGGGCAGAGGCGGGACGGAAGAGGGGCGGGGTATGGTGGGAAGGAGGCGGGGCAAGGCGAAGGCGCGACGGGGTGGAGGGGAGAGGAAGGCGCGGCGGGGCGGGAGGATGCAGGACGGAGGCGGCACAGAAGACGGAGGCTGGGCGGCGCCATGACGGAGACGAGGTGGAGGCGGGACGGAGACGGGGTGGGTAATGGAGCGGAACGGGGGTGGGTGATCGGGGATATCGTCTTAGGTGGCTACTGATGTTACTGCAGTGCCTCTGAGCGGAAGATCCTAGGGTTTGTTTTCGACACTATTAGGTAGCTACAGATGGAATTCACTGTCTGGAAGGGAATTCTAGCGGCCGGCTACTCTGCGGTTGATGCGCTCGGAAACAAGAAATAATCAATCAATCCATCCAGGGGGATGCATGCGCAGCTGCAGGGCGTGGCGGGGGCATGGAGGAGAGGAGAGAGGCTGGGCAGGCTGGAGATGGATGGAGCGTGGCGGGGATGGGCGGGGCTGGGAGGGCTGGGCGGGCGGGGCTGGGCGGGCGGCTGGGCAGGGGCTGGGCGGGGGGGCTGGGCAGGGGCGGGCGGGCAGGGCAGGGGCGGGCAGGGGCGAGGGGGCAGGGGCGGGGCAGGGCGGGCAGGGGCAGGGCAGGGGCAGGGGCGGGCGGGAAGGGCGGGCAGGGCGGGCAGGGCAAGGGCGGGGCAGGCGAGCGGGCAGGGGCGGGCAGGGGCGGGGCAGGGGCGGGAAGGGGGCAGGGCGGTGGGCGGGGGCGGGCGCTGCGAGGGCAGCCAATCGATGGGCGGGCAGGGCGGCAGATTTCTGCACTCGAATGCGCCCTCGCCAGCCGCCCCTCCCCCGCCGCGGTCGATGGGCGCCGAGTGATTTTCCAAGGGCGACGACCGCTCGCGCCGATGGTCGCCCCCGGGGAGAGGGGGCGGGCGGCGAATTTCCACGAGGGGAATAATAAATGCAGGCGGTTGCTGAAATCGACTCGCTGTTTCAACTGTAGTAGCTGCGTGTGCTGGGCGGTCGGGTAGGAATTGGTTTAAGAACTGGTGACCTCCCAGAAAAGAGCGCTCATATAAGGTTGGTTTGTACAACTCATAACACATTCCCCTTGTGACTTTAGATTTGAGTCCTGTACGTTAACTTACAAATTCTTAAATTCATTAAAGGCTAGTTGTAAACAAATTAATGAAATGATTTGTTTCGTTGAGAATTTCGTTCTACCTATTTTATCTATTAAACAGAATTTTATTTTATTTTCAATTATAATATTGTAAATAATAATTATGCGGTTGCTTGTGAATGGCAGATTCATAGGATGTCCCTTTAACCTTTTCAATATCGAGATACACATAATTTCAGTCGTATTCTACGTCATCCACAAATTTGAAATACTCGTCCAAGTAGAGTAAAAAATCTGCAACCTCTGACAATATACTATAACATTGAGGCGAGAGTTATTACATATTTAACAAATCAAAAACTAAAGGGAAATTAAATGCTTGCTATTTTCCCCAAAATGTCGAATCAATGTAGAACAGACGAATAAATCACAATGTCATTAACTCTCGTAATTCTACCCCCTTACACGGGCCATACTGCACCACCTGACGGCGGCGGCGCTGGTGTTGGTGGTCTTCTTCGCTTGGGGCGTAGTCCCCGCCCCCGACAGCGGCCCCGTACAGTAACAAACTGCAACTGGTGTTAAGCCTGTTTTAAGTTTTATTGATAAGTTGGATAAATCGGCGAATTCGTATAGCAAGCCATACTGAGAAACGACGGGCCCAAAAACGCGGGTGTAAAAATAATGACAAATTTAGAGTGAGTGACACTAACACGCTTCGATTTAGATATTATTGACAAATGTTATTATTTTGTCATCGATTTTCCATTCTGAACAACCATATAACAACAGCTGCAGAGACAGTTGTGGCAGTGGCAACGCCAGCTGGCGGAGTTCGTGATGGCGGGGGCGGGGGCAGTAGCTAGGGTAGTGCCGCACAGTGAGGCGTTGGTGACAGCAGCGAATGAGGCCGCGGTGGAGGTGATGGTGCCGTAGCTAGTGGTAGTGTTCGTGGCAGAGACGGGGCGGCGTGTGGAGGCCGGTGCGCCTGCCGCTCTGGCGCCCTCCGGCGCGCGCCGGCGCCTCGCTGCTGGAAGCGCAGCCGGCGGCCCCGCCACGCCCCGCAAGGCTGACCAAACTACACGGTTTGGTTTGGTTTGGTTTTTTCGTGTTTCCGGGCTCGTCAACTGCTTTGGTCATTAGTCCCGTTAGTGTAGTGCATGCTTGTTTCTCGGGAGATGGCGGTGGTCTTCCCCAGCTGGCTGGCGAGATCCGGCGCCGACCTACCGTCGGCTAGTGGGGTTTCCCCCTAACCAGAACTCTCCCACCAGCGCGGCACCGCCCCACCCGGGACAAGCTCTAAGCTCCCGACCGGTCTCCCGGAATATGTGGTAGTGTAGTGCATGTTAGTGTAAGTGTGTGTGTAAGGGGAGAGGATAGGACAGGGAAAAGGAAGGACAGATCGCGCGCGGTCCGTGGCCCGTTTGATAGGGTACTGCTCCGGCATTCGCCTGGCATTGATCGGAGAAACTACGGAAAACTACCGATCAGAGCAGCCTGCCGCTAGAATTCTCCTCCAGACAGCGACTGAATTGGACCTAGCTGAAAAGCTAATGTCGAAAATCCTGCCGCCGTGAGGAGTATAACCTAAGACCTCCCGGTCAGAGGCGCTGCAGTGACATCAGTTGATGCACTGAGCAACCGCTACCGGTGCCAAACTACACGGCAGGAAACGCGCTCTCAAGTCGGCGCGAAACTAGATACATTGTTTAGTTAAAGTTCTACGTGTATTTATAAAAGGGTAAAAGCATTAACAGTGGCCACATTTAACAACAGTTTTGCAGTTTCGTCAAAATTTTTGAACTTCAGTAACATCTTCAGAAACAATTTCAGGTTACATCTGTATACATAGATTTCTTATCCAATAAACGCCATTTAAAAAAAAAGATTTTTTTTTCAAACCTCGACTTTGATTCAGTAATGATCACTTGAAAATTGCAAAAAAATTGATAGTGGTCAGATACTCGACGCATGCTCAATCAATATTCTACCCCTTGAAGGCTTTCGAAATATCCGAAACAATTTCGGTTCGTCTTTGACGCAATGCCAATAAGATATTTCAGATTATTTAATTTGTAAGATGTTTCAGCTATTTTTTAATATAAAAGAAAGCAAAAAAAAAATCGTTATAATCCTCACCATTAGGGAGCGCATGTTTCATGTTCGGCAAGTTTAAAGCAAATGGATATCCTCCTATTCATATTTTTCAAATGCTCTCCTTGAAGCGGCTACAACTGACTTCGTTACCCCACAAAACTTCTTTCTGCGACGCTCCAAACCTTCGTGGGTTCGTCGTACTCTCAGTACTCAGACTCTGAGTAATGAGCGTAAGGAAATAGAGAATTCGCCACCCCTTGAAGTCGAGAGCGGGAACGGAGGGCAAGTGAGGCCTTGTTCTACTGCTCCTGCATCCGCATGGATGTGATTGGAGGAAACTGTTCAGAGCAGACGTTTTTAGAACTCTCATGTAGACGGTGGTCTACCTTCACTCCACCACTTAGAAGGGTTGAATATCAGCCACTGTCCACCCTCGAACTAGGGTCCCCTAGCGTATGACCGGGAGCGGTAGCTTCAACTGATGCCACTGCAGCGCCTCTGACCGGGAGGTCCTAGGTTCGAGTCCTGACGGCGGCAGGATTTTCCACACTAGCTTTTCAGCTAGGTCGAATTAAGTCGCTGCCTGGAGGAGAATTCTAGCGGCCGGCTGCTCTGATCGGTAGTTTTCCGTGGTTTCTCCGATCAACACCAGGTGAATGCCGGCAGTACCCTACCAAACGGGCCACGGACCGCGCGCGATCTGCCCTTCCCCTTCCTTGTCCTATCCTCTCCCCTTACACACTCGCTTACACTAACATGCACTACAATACCACATATTCCGGGAGACCGGTCGGGAGCTTAGGGGAAATCCCATTAGCCGACGGTAGGTCGGTGCCGGATCTCGCCATCCTGCGAGGGGAAAATCACCGCCATCTCCCGAGAAAAAACATGCACTACACTAACGGGACTAATGACCGAAGCAGTTGACGCGCCCGGAAACACGAAAAAATCAATCAATCCATCAATCAATCTAGCGTATGAAGCATTCCTTGCGGATCGTAAGTTGTCGCACACGGTTTTTATATTGTAGGAGCGTTTAAACAAAAGAGCATAAAAAATAAACATTCCGTGAACCTCATTTCACCCACTAATACTCTTCATAATATCTATGTGTATGTCTCTTCCCTTATATGGAAATCCGCCCCCCCCCTTTTTGGTGAAAATGTCCCCCCATTTACTCCTGACATGCACTCTGAACTTCGGCAATACCTCATAAAATACAGAAAATAAATTATTTCTCAAACACAAAGACTTTTCCGCATGTAGCAACCTCATATTTAAAGAATATGTTATAACGAAAGCATCGATTTTACCAACCCCTGACCGGCTTCTTCCTTTTGCCTGGCGATTCGATTCGCGAATTATGTAAGGGCATGGGCGGATGGACGAAGGGAGTTTGGAGATCTGGCAGCTCCTGTAACGTGCCAGATTTATGCAAAAGATATTACTATGCAATTTTGACATCGTGCTCCTTTTTTACAACATCCTGTGCTTCTTTTAAAAAGTGTTTGAGGCTGGGGTCATAATGTTGACAACCTTTAGGATTAAAAAATCTATTTGAAATTGTGCAACGTTGAACATTAAGTTAACAACGATTTTGTCACAATTCTGAGTAAACTATAATTTTGACAAAAGTGAAGTCTCCACTCAACGCTGACCCTTCGATTGAGAGGGAAGAAAAGTATCAAACTTTAAATCTAAGGAGTAACATCGCTGCAGGCGGCTGGTTTGTCTGCTGTTGTCCAGAAGGTTTAGGGCCAGTTTCGATGATTATTGAGTTCAAAATATATGTTCAATATGTTCCGTTAAATTATCCCAAACATGCAAAAACTTTCGAAATTATAACTTGCAATTTTGTAAAGTTCTGATCAATTTAACTGTAGATCATTAGTGAACGTTAACCTAAATTAATCTTCAGTTAATGTAATTGCAAACGATGCTGAACACTTCTCATATTTATAAGTAATCATGCAAAATGTTTAACAATGTGTAGACCAGGCATAACAAGGTTGTGCGGACAAGTAAGTAGCTTTCTAGAGCTCGTGGGCATTTCGACCAGAGCGACTGGCGCGAGGTAGAAAAGTAAGGGATGTACAATACGACGGTGAGTCACTGGATACCTGGCCTAAGAAAGACTTTCGGAGCCTCTTTAAGGAAGTCAGTTGTCAGATAATGAATCCAAAGCCATATTTATAACCATTTCCTTTACTAAAGCAAAGAAATGTTACATTAAAATTAAATAGATCGGTCATATTTACAATTGTTAATTGAGAATAGGCTTACTCTTAAACATTTCCAAACGAAAGCTATCTTGGTTTTGTAATTCTCTTTACTTAAAGAACATAAATTGAATTAACTTTTTACTTTCAGGTTAGGTTTCACCAAAAATTTTGGCTGATAAAAGAGTTGTTCACATGTAAAAGAGATTTGTTATTTTTTCACATTATAGGTATGTACAACTTATAATAACAACGACTTAATTAAATATAACACAAAACAAAAACAAGCAAAGATTTGGCCAATCAAAGAAATTCTGCCCCTTGGCAAAAGTGTTCATACAAGGCAGAATTCAAAAAGGAAATGAAATATGAAATAAAGTAATAGGTAGTAACGTAAATAAACATAATTCAAATCTCATTTGTTCGATAGAAAACATCCGAGAAACGTTCGTATAAAGCAACCATTCTTCGTAATATTTCGATTTAGTTTTCCTTCTACACCTCGTGCGTGTAGGCCTTCACCCCCTCTGGGTTTGGAGGGGAAATGAGAGCGGAGTCAGGGGAAGTGGCCTGTGCGAGCAGCAACACCAGGTGGGCAGGTGGCTTGTGCGGGTGCAGCTTGACACGCCTGAAGACGATGAGGTGCTTTCACTGTGTCCGCATCTATTCCATTCGACCTTGCTGAGGCAAGGCCAAAAAGACTTTCTGGGGCAGGTTGCCCTAGACCCGACGTTCCGCACAATCTACGAAAGCTGACTCCTGGCAGGCAAAGCCTTTGTTCGGGAGGGTGCGACCTCAGGTCGATGGAAAACAATGAAAGTTAAACGGGTACATTAATAAAATGGTTGCACGCAGGTAGTGAGTTGGGTCAAGGATAGTGGGGGAAAGTTAGTATAAGTTTAAAATAATTTCTTATTTGAAACCTAATTCAATGCTGTTTCTAATTTCTTACTATTTACATTTCCATAGAACGTTCGAAGTAATCTGGAAAAGGAAAGATACATCTTTAATACGAATAAAAATGCTTCAACGTATTGAAAAAACTAGATCAAATTAAATATATAAGATACCTGAGTCGAAAAGAGTTGTTGTATGAACAGCATTTAGGACCAACCAAATCTATTGTTATTATAATTCTTAATGAATGATGGAGTTATTACTAAATCAAGAAAATTCTCAATGTGTAATATCGCGCAATCATTTGTATTATTTGTTTTCTGATATGAAATATTTCTTCGTATTTATCGAGCAAAGAAGAATGGAAAGGCGTGGAAGTTTTGGGCGTGGTCAGCTCTGACGACCAAGCATGGCAGAATCACTGTCCAGGAAGAGCACGGCCTTGTGCGGCCCACTCGCACCACCTGGCGGCGACACTCCGCCAACATCGGGACTCGAACCGAGACTAACGGGCGTTCGAAGCTTCAAAAGGGAACGCACCCAGTCAATTATATATTCTCGTACACACTGTATACAAATAATAGATGAGTTTATTTCCAAAATGACGTAGGCTATCTTTCTTTTTCTTTTTTTATCATTATTTTTACATATCAACATATTCTTAGGGCGCTGTAAAATGTGTTCAAACACGGCGGTTTTTCCGTTTTGCAACCGGTTGAACCCTATCTTAAACCGTAAGGTTGAATTCATATATTTTCCATTCTTGCAAAATTGAATTTTTTACGTACGTATTTCAACGAACGTTTCATTTTGCACGTATAAGTATTATGATTGTAAAATCATTCCACTTTTCTCCCTATCAATTATGCCAAGTAATGAAGTGTGAAACGCTTTAACAGAAGTAGATCCTTCCATTCGCCATCTCCTGGCGCACCAAGTAGTGCAACGGCCTCCAGAGAGACGCTATGACGTCACTCGCGAACAGATGCGCAGCGCGGGGCGCACGTGCGTGGAGCCGGCGCTGGGGATGCGAGGATGGCCGAGGTGGCTGCAGAAAACGCCTCCAGTTACTTTTAACAATGATACATAATGCATTATTTACCATTTGGACTGTATAAATGAGTATAAACAACCTGTAACAACTATTGTACTACAGCTTCCGGGTCAATGACCCCCATCTCGATCAGGTTTTCGTCAGTTTCCCTGATCCATTGAGCAAATGCTGAGATGGCCTTGTTTTCTTCTGGACATAAATGTAACTTCATTTCTGTACGTCTTCTAAATTCATGGGAAATACAATTATTCAAATTATCGTTTCATGTTGTCGCGCAGAAGTAATAGAGCCAAAATTTATTGTATTTATTTTGACAATGAGTTTATTACATGGAGTTTTTGTTTTTCCCTTTCAAAATTCAAAATTTATTGTATTATCTTGAAAATAGATTTTATTTTCGTGGAGCGGCGCTATGCGAGGATCGCCGAGGTGGCTCAGAAAACGCCTCAGT
Source organism: Teleogryllus oceanicus (assembly GCA_964035755.1). Taxonomy (NCBI): domain Eukaryota; kingdom Metazoa; phylum Arthropoda; class Insecta; order Orthoptera; family Gryllidae; genus Teleogryllus; species Teleogryllus oceanicus. Next base: position 20,856,905 of record CAXIVR010000005.1, read on the forward strand.
ACGTCATTTTCATGAAACACGACTGCGAGAGAAAACAAAAATTCCACAACGGCCGAGATCGCTAAGGCAGTAGTGTCGTAGTGATCTCGGACCGAAGGGTCGCGGGTTCGAGTCCCGCCTCGGGCATGGTTGTATTTGTGTTCGTCCTTTCACCCCTTATCATCAATCACCATATCGTTTCATCCACATAGTTACCATACCGTTAACAGCAATAGTGGTCGCTAATGACCTTAGATGTTGAAGCGACCTAAAATAACCCCTAAAAAAAAAAATTCCACAACGTAATCATTATTGACGCGCAATGCTAATAGGGTTGAAAAGACTGACCATTAGAAGTCGCAGCACATCGAATATCTATTACCAACCGGTCGCCTCTAGTACAAAATCGCTCTTTTTCGCACAGGCACCCTTCGGTTCGACGAATGCCATCCGGAAGAGATCTTATTGAGCGGTTTTTTTCTGTGAAGATTTTAACGCTCTAACTCCTGATACACCTCTCCTAAAGGAATTTTCAAAAAGGAAGATTACAGGCAAAGTTTGTCAGTGTTTGAATGGTAACAACCAACTGGTTAAGGAGGATTGGTGCAACACATACCACGAGTGAACTAAATAGAATATTCGTGCCTGATAACCGCGGGGCTGAATATGGGAGAAGGAAAACATGTAGGCGAGGTAGACACCGAATTTTAAGAAGAATTTCGGAAGGAGTCGAAGTAGGAAGAGGAGTAGAAGAGATTCAGGAGTCGAAGTAGGAAGGAAAAGATATTCGGAAGGAGTCGAAGTAGGAAGAGGAGAAGAAGAGATTTAGGAGTCGAAGTACAGGAAAGAAAGAGATTCGGAAGGAGTCGAAGTAGCGGGAGGAGAAGAGATTCAGAACGAGAAGAGGAAAAAGAAATCGAAGAAGAGAATTAGAAAGTCGAAAGATCATCGGAAAAGTAGAAAGAAACGAGCAGAAAGTGTAAGCGAAAGCATTCGGAAGTCGAAGATTTCCGCCAGAGTGTAAGCGAAGAATAACCTGCGAATGCAGGGTCGCGCAAAATGTGCGGGCACTGCTCGGGGGCTGAATGGTGTCGCGAGGCGAAGGTCCGCGCGCCGGCGCCAAGGAGAAGGCAGCGGCTCTCGCCTTGCCCCTCTTCGCCGCGCCTTTCCTTCGCCCGAAATAGAATGTAGGGCCCGCGCAAATAGATGGGGCTGACCCCGATGGGCAACTGGGAGATGCTGGCGCAAGTGGTTGCGGCTGGGGAAGCGCACATGGGCGACGGAGAGGGAATGGACGAGGCGAAGGATACCGGCTGCTGGGGAAAGAGAGGGAGAGCAAAGAACGGATCATGAATGATCGATTGATGGTTTGCGAAATTGGAAGGAAAATGAACCCGTTGCGTTCCAGAAGTACGCGAAAGCAACAAGATGGCGAGAAATAACGAATTAGATGCAGTGCAATGCAGGGAGCAATGGGTGGTATTAGTTTTGCACACTATATTTGTCAAGAACATTAAAAGCTTTAAATGGTATGTGTTTTGTTGCTCCGAATCTTATGACAGGGAGTAATGGTGATATTGGTCTCATTGTCAGACATATATCCGTATGACCTTAATAAAAAAAAAGTCAATAATTTTAAATAGTAAAACTTGATATAATGACGTGTCATTGTGTGGCAGTGAAGTTTCCTAGAATTCCTGTTCAAGTAATGGGTTGGGATTCATTTATAATCTCCCTTCTTAAAGATTATCCTTAAAAAACTCTTCTTCAAACACCTCAAGCCTGCACCGAAGAAGCTACCTGGAGATATGACAGAGGCAAACGAGAGAGTAAAGAAAGCCTCCAGCAGCATCAGCCCAGAAGTGTTGTGTCAGATCCAGAGAGGAGAGGAGTGGTGAGCAGGGCCGGATCTGTGCGAAGTGGAGCAGGTCCGGCCGCAGGGCAGGCAGGGTCGCCGGCGGCTGTGGACACAGGCGGCGGCGGCGGCGGCGCCGCGACGGAGTGGGACGCGTCGGACTTTCACTGCACCGCGCGCGGGCGCCGCCTGGGCGCCGCGGCGCCTGCGTTCTCCACTGCAGCGCCCTCCAGAGTTGCCAAATCACACCATTTGTCGGACGACTGGCGTGGCGAACGTGAATTCGCGGAGGGGTGTGTAATGGGGGCCAAACTCTGCTTATACACGATGGTAAAGCTGGCAAGATCGAATTTTCTGCCTTCATTATTTTTAAAATAGGTTAAGAAATTCGTCAGTAAGTTTCGAAATTGGCTGTAGTTATTAAACCGCGCCCGCCGGTTTTGCAATGCAAGAGCCATACGGTAAAGAGCTGAGGATAGACGGCTCAGTGTCTCATTCAGTGTCTTCTTTTCATGGGACGAGAGTTGGCTAACTGAACGTGACAACTAGAGTCGCTGTTTCAACGTAGAAAGATGTTAATAGATTTCTCTTTGAAATAACAATGCGTTAGCTGCGCCCATTGCTCAACATTGATTTATTTCCGTGAGAACTTGTCAACTGGCGGTGGGACAAGCCGCGTGCCCGAATCCGATTAGATGGTCATTGGCACGTATAGGCGTATGTAGCGTATTCAAGCGCCCATGGCAAGCACAGAATTTGCGTTCAGGACAGAGGTCGGGATACTTCAAAGGGTTTTGTTATTTGTTTTAGCGGATATATTTTTAAAAGCGCCCATGGCACGTGCCATGTCTGATATTGCACATATGGCTGGTTTACAGAAACTCCTTAGTACGATTTCCTTCTCACAAAATGTGAACTGCATTTTGAAGCCTACTTTACTTTTAGGTAGATTCGGTTAGGATGGAAGAAGAAAATCGCGAGTAAGAGCGTCAGTGACAAATCAAGGCTGTTTGACACTAGCTGAGAAGAGGCAAATGATCTTATGATCCTAGAAAACGAGAAAAGGGTTTCTGAGATAAAATTTGCTCGCATGTGCAGAAGAACGAATTAATGGAATTTTAAAAAATAGGACACACTTTTCTGAAGTTTCAAAACCTGCACAGGTAAAAAGATGTGTAAACTTCAACCAACAACTCTAAAATACTTTCTTTGTGAAAAAGTTAGTAAAATCAATGCGTAACCACATTTCTGTTTATTTTATAACTGATCTATATTTTGATGTATAAATTGTATTTCGTAGTTGAAGATAATTAAAATGATTATATGGAAAACATATATTCATAGCAATTCATACAACGAGACTTGAAGTAGCCTGCGCCTCGCAAAACATCATAACCTTGATTAAGCGACCAACAGAATGAACGAAAAAATTGAGTGGAACATTTAGTGACCGTTTAAGTCAGGTTGACGTCATTTTGGGAATAAGCTGTTGCATATTATCTGCGAGGAATCTCCAGCACGACCGTCTTAGTTAATTCCATTTCCGCACTGCGGTGACGCCGCATCTGCGGGACCTCCCTTTGCTCAGCGTCTCTTCTTCGCCCCACGCGAGGCTGCCGCACGGCGCGAGCAGATACGCCCCCGCTTCATCCAGCGAGAAATCTCTTTCGCGCAAGGGGAAGGAAATTAATACTGGGAGGGGATGAAGAAAACGAGGATATTTATGAAAATAATTCATGGAGTTATAAAATAACCGCAGGAAGATGTTAGAAGAACCCTCAAGGAACTGGAGAAATGAGACGTCGGCGAACGGATGCATAGTGCAAGCAATGCAACAGAATGTTCATTAAAAATTGTCTCTGTAAGTTCCTAATTTGTAAACACGTTCCGAAAAATAATTGTATATTTAATATCGAACTGAAGCACTGAAATATTTTAATAAATGGAACCGTGGAAATTAAAGCTAAAGTGACACGAAGAGGAACTGCTAACGCGCTATCTTTCCCTCTCTGAGTACCGGAATTCAAACTCGATTCATGTGAATCTGGGGGAACAAGCGGGTTCGCACCGTGTTTACTCGGGTTCAGCCATTTGCCGCGCCTCTCATTTCACCAGCACTCAGACCAACTCAATATAATTGCATAACTATGAAATCACTCATGCATTCCAGGATTATTCATCGTGAAGAATGGGTACTGAATTCACAATAACGAATGCAATACATGGAGTTCTTAAGGAGGAGTCGTTTCGACTTAAAATGATCAGGAGTCACATTCTGCATTTCCGACTCTTTCCCAGCCACTCCCTTGAGCTGCTCTCATTCCTACAGTGAAGGTAAACAAAAGAAAAAAAGGCAACTCTAGAATGTGAATCTAGAGAAGCGTCGAAACCATATTTAATAATACATTTACAGTTCTTCAGTATCGATTTATGTACGAACAAACACAATGCCAGTTCGTTTACATTTAAAATTCCTTGTATTAATACATGTAATATTTGTAAACCGGAAAATCTGACACAAGTCATAATTAATGTGCTATAGCATCCATCAGTGGCGAATTCTCCGATACACCGCATATACCTAGTAATACGAAGTGTATAAAAACATTTCATAAGTTTGATAATCCTCTAAAAATATTTTATGATTTTATGAGACATTATTGAGATTTTGATAGCTTTAAAACAGATGCGAGAAAATAACTCTGTTTTGCTATCAAGAGTCAGTCAGTCTTCTGCATTAGTAAGTGTTATGAATAGCATTACAGTGAAAAGTTTGAAACAGTTTTTAATGCTGTTTAGAGAATTCGCTAGTGCAAGCAAAGGCACCGCATACCAGCCGCGATAACCTAACGCTCCTCATGTTTCAAAGGCGGGGAGAAGGGAGGATGCGCGTCTGGACGTTCGGTGGACACCGCAGAATATTGCGGTGAACAGTCCTTTCCTTGTCGTTCGTAAGTTACACTTCTCTCAAGTTTTTGTGAAAATGGAGTGTGTTAATGATCCTGAAGTTAGAGGTTTGTGTAATTGTCTTATAGAACAATTATTAAGGACGGAATTTCATTGTATCGGGATTTCAGAAAAGCTCAAAATAAAAGACAACGGTAGAGGTAGCTTCCATAAAGTGCGGTATACTTGAAATAATGCTCAGGATTCGCCACTGGCATCCATAATACCAATAAAACACTACGTACATAATGGAATGGTACGAAAGGGATCGTTCATGTTCCGTCCGGGCGCGTCAACTGCTTTGGTCACTAGTCCCGTTAGTGTAGTGCATGTTCTTCTCACGGGAGATGGCGGTGAACTTCCCCCGCTGGATGGCGAGATCCGGCGCCGACCTACCGTCGGCTAGTGGGGTTTCCCTCTAACCAGGACTCTCCCACCAGCGGCGCACCACCCAAGCTGGGACATGCTCTAAGCTCCCGACCGGTCTCCCGGAATATGTGGTAGTGTAGTGCATGTTAGTGTAAGTGTATGTGTAAGGGGAGAGGACAGGACAAGGAAGTGGAAAGAAAGATCGCGCGCGGTCCGTGGCCCGTTTGGTAGGTTACTGCTCCGGCATTCGCCTGGTGTTGATCGGAGAAACCACGGAAAACTATCGATCAGAGCAGCCGGCCGCTAGAATTCTCCTCCAGACAGCGACTGAATTCGACCTAGCTGAAAAGCTAATGTCGAATATCCTACCACCGTCAGGACTCGAACCTAGGACCTCCCGATCAGAGGCGCTGCAGTGACATCAGTTGATGCACTGACCTACCGCTCCTGGTACGGGGGAAGGGAGTTTTAAGAGTTGTTACAGGGGATAGGGAAGAAATATAAGGAAAATATTAATTCAATGATTGATTCAAAGATTTGATTTAATGATTGATTCTAAAGTGAATTACATACCTCGTAGGTTAAGGTCTCAACATTAAATTGAACGCCCCTATTTTTCTCTCTCTTGAAAACCGCGTAAAGCCATTGCTCCCCAGGGCATCGTTGGGGTACGCGCGACGGCGAGAGCGAAGGAAACAACGCTCGCCCGCCGCGCCGCCAGATGGCTGCGTTTCCGGGAAGCGCGGCGGGGCGGCGCGGCGGAGGCGCAGATGACACGTGCGCGACAGCGGGTGGCTTTCCGCGAACCGCAGACCGCCTCACTCGTGCCCTTCCCCCGGGGCCTCGACACGCGTCGAAGTCGTCGACGCGACCGAGGGGTTGGAGCGAAGAAAGAGAGCGGGGCCCTCATGGTGCAGCAGAGGAAACATATGATGCGCGCGATGTTAGAAATAAAGAGGCAATAAACAGATTACGTTACCGGGAGATGTGGCTCAGTGCATCAAATGATGTCACTACAGTGCCTCTGAGAGGGAGGTCCTAGGTTCGCGTCCCGACGGTGAGAGGGTTTTCGACACTAGCTAGTCAGCTACGTCGAAATCACTCGTTCTGGAGTAGAATTTTAGAGGCGGGCTCCTCTGATCGGTAGTTTTCCGTGGTTTCTCCGATCAACACCAGGCGAATGCCGGAACAGTACCCTAACAAACGGGCCACGGACCGCGCGCGATCTTTCCTTCCTTTTCCTTATCCTATCATCTGCCCCTTACACACACACTTACACTAACATGCACTACACTACCACACATGTCGCGAGACCGGTCGGGAGCTTAGAGGTTGTCCCGGCTGGGGCACTGCCCCGCTGATGGGAGATACCTGGTTGGGGAAAACCACGCTAGTCGACGGTAGGTCGGCGCCGCATCTCACCATCCTGCAGCGGAAGATCAACGGCACCTCATGCACTACATTTGCGGAACTAATGACCTCAGTAGTTGACGCGCCTGAAATCACTAACAACTAACCAAACATATAACGTTGCATGGAGAAAGTGTTATTGATAACGAGTGTTTTATTCGGTTGCGGAAGGGGCGTAATACTTTTATGACCTGTTCGTGGGCAAATGGTCCCAATCCTGGTTTGTCACATCGTTTTCTATTGGAAAGTTTTTTTAGAGCTGATCATGAGGGATAAACCGAGCCAAGTGGCTCAGAGCGTACTGCGCTGACTTTGCATTCGGGAGGCCCGGGTTCAATCCCCGTGCCGGCCATCCTGCCCGGGGGTTTCGTGATTTACCTCGGTCATCCAGGGCAATGTTGGGATGGTTCTACTGAAAGGCCACGACCCCGAAACCGGCGGCGCTAGCCGAGTTCGTTAACTACGTGAAGTCACGAAGTTTAAGCGAATTCCAGACATCGCAGGTTCCTGGTTGGGTGACAAGACTAGGAATCCCGGTACCTAACGGTCAATTGCCCTTTACGGGACATATAATGGCCAAATACAAATGAGGGGTGAATGGTGAGAGATGAATGGTTATGGTTCTGAAGATACATACAACACATGGTGGGTGCTAAGAGAAATCCCCAGGTCATAAATATATGGTAAAATATCCTCTCCTTAAGCGGGACTTGAACTCTGGGACTCTGATTACTTCCACGACCCAAGCGCCTCCGACGCAGGCGAACTTTCTATTAGTGGTTTAAAAATAGTATGATAACTCAGGACACTTATCTTCGTAATACTACTACTACTTGGTGACAAGCCATCCAGCAACGTCATACATTTCTCGGAAGAGTTTGATAAACTTTTTCGTAAAATTGAGTGGAATTCCGTAAATCCCACTGACAAGATTTGACTGTCACAACGTTTTGAATGCTTTTCTTAGTTTTAAAATTTCCTTCTCTGAAATGCATATTAAGTGCTGTTCATTATTTCAATTTGTGGAGAATAAACTGTTTTAGATAAGACTTCGCATTTGCCAATCATATTTGCATTCTTTCCCTCGCAATTTGGTAGCATTAAAAAGCACCATCCTTCTTTTCTCGAAATTTTAGCGCGTCGTTAACCGTAAGAAGGGTTGAAAGTGAGTGAGGGAAGCCAATATTTCGTGACAACCTAAGGCAATCTTTCGCGTCCTGCAGCAAAAAACTGTGTCACGAAGAATGCTCTTCACTTTATTCTTAGTCAAATTATACGTACGTGCATATTCAAACTGTATTTAAAAGACAAGGTCGTTCACCGCAACTGAGCAATATAATTATAAAGTAAGTCATGTCGAGATTGTCAAAATATCACAAAAACATAAAATAAGCAAGGTGACTCACTCAAGTAACTATGGGATAATAAGAAGAAATATGGAAAGATGATCGTTTAATCTATTTGTTTTAAGTACATTTTCCTATAATCTACCGTAGGGCTTGGTTTGGAAAAACATTATATGCATATCCTACATATTAAATAAAGACTAGTTCTAATTCCAATGGGAATAGGTCTTCTGGGAAATGTCTTCAGAAACGAATCAAATTAATAAGCAGCTATAATAAAAACGAAAAATATTGCTGTTTACTAAAATTTTAGACATTCGCTGTGTAACCTGCCGACGGCGCTAGCCGAATGCGTTTACTACGCTCCGTGAAGTCACGAAGGTTAAGCGAATTCGAGACTCGCGGGTTCGTGGTTGGGTGACCGGCCAGGAACCCCGGGATCTAACGGCGTCGAGCCCCTGGCCGAAGGGATAAAAGGCACTGACTGACTGCGACGTGACGAGACTTGACAAATATAGTAATTAACGGAGGGTTACTCCAAAAATAAAAAGCACATTAATGGAGGATTACTCCCCGCAAAGTGCAAAGCGCTCAACGCCCCTTAAGGGGCTTAGAGACAAATAAAAAAAAAAAGACAAAAAAAACAAAAAAAAACATCATGAAGATCTATGCCATTAGGATCTGAATCTCAATTCGAATAGCCTCAACGCATCCAATTCATCAAAATCCCTCAACAGAGTTCTCACCTTTTACCCCCTCAATAACCGAACCCCTCTCGCGCACACGGTCCTGGCGGAGAGGTCGCCAGCAGCGCGAGGAGCTCGTTAACGGGTTGGCGTCGAAGCTGCCTCCAACGGGAAGGCAGCCGCGCGCTGCCGCCGCCGCGGTGGCGGAGCGCTGGCCGCGGCCCAAGGCCGCCGCGCACTCCACTGACCCACTTGCGCTGTCGTCACCGCCGCCACCTGCGTGGACAATCGGAGCGCTGTGCGTGGGCGGGGTGCGTGTGGCGCGGGCGAAATGCTCCCCTCGCCAGGAGACGAGTGGGGAACGCGTTCCCTTGCCTTGAGAAAGTAGTTTAGTTTAGGCCTTATTTTACGTGGCGAGACTCGGGCCATCAGGCCCGCTCTTCCGTCTAACCACGCAAATTTCGTTACGCTCCTTTCACCACCTAGCGGAGAAAGGAGGTATTATCGTGGGCGACGAAACTGGCGGATCTCAATTTTGCTCAGAGGCTTCTTTTAGGCTTGAGGATCTTTTACATGCAGTAAATCTACTACATGGGACAGCCGGCTTTACTTCCCCTCCGAAGGAAGGCGTACGAGGGTTTTTCACCCTCAACAATCCACGGCTTCGATCGGGTTTGAACCCGCAAACTCGGGTACAACAGTCCGGTACGCTGACGCTGACCGTTATACCACCGAATCCACCGCAAAGTACTCAGTACATCGTTGTGGAAAGTGAGTGAGTCAGATTGAAAATAGCAAAACGTGATCTAGTAAGGTTGTTAGCAGCTGGAACAATCTCTCAGACGTGAGTCTTCTTGAAGTCAAGAGTTCACGGCCAGGTTGGTGGAATATCTTGCCCAGATGTCTGGTCGGTCTTCTGGAGATTTGCTCCTCCTGTGAAGGTATCTCCGGTATCGGGTTACGATACAAAATATTTTCCATCTGTCCGCCATCATGTGCTCACCGCTTAAATTGGCAAAGAGGCGAGGGCTTCGTCCAATTCCAGGTGCTTTAGTTTGCAACGTGCCATGGTATTGCGAAAGGCGCTGGGATTACGTAGAATCTTTTCACCGGATGGTTAGGCAGAGGTATTTGTCCAGTCAGCGAAAACTTTCGTTTTCGTTTCGCTTTGAAGCATAACAACGGTTGAGACTGCCAGGGATTCGATAAAAAGTATTGCATATCATGATAACATTAGGAATACTAATTCATGAGAATGTGATTATTGAAAATTAGATGACGAATCTTCAGTAATAGAATTTTCGTAGATTTACTCTTAACTGACAATGCAAAGATTGGTGTGGTGATAATATTAATGAATACGTCGTATGAATATTGTTGCGCACAGAACGAATTGGTAGATCGTAGAAATCAAGCAGAGTTTGTAACATCTACATTCATAAATCTCATATGCATTGGCGTCTAAGATTCAAAAGGAACATTTGAACACTTGCTGTTGACGTCATCGTTGCTTTTATATACTAAGAAATAAAGTTGCTTTCCCTGATCGTAGACGGATTTAATTTAGTTTTAGCGAGTTTTAATAACACACGTAGTAAAGAAATTGATTGTCAAACAAAAAATAATTACTATCTCAAAAAAAAAAATCAAAATATGGATACTCGTATAACAAACAAAGCCGGGTCAGGGATGGAACTCTCGGATCACAATTTTAAAAAAATCCTTTACTTGGAAAAAGATTAATTTACACCCCGCTTTGATATTTAACTCCATTTACACAAAATTCACCTGAGTAAAAAAATATAATTCTGTTAAGCCGTGGCCTCCTCGAACATTACGCTTCGAATCCTTCCGGCGTTTCTATCCTTTTGCTTTCTAGTAGAAAGTTTTGCGTGGAAATTATCTGCATTCTGGCATTCTGTCTACAAGTTGCAACTAATTATATTTTTGTTGGATTATTTTTTCATTGAAGTTCCTTTTCCTGTGTCGTTTGGTTATGACGCTTTCCACTCTATTAAAACGAATTACTCTGGCAGTATTTTCATTATCTACAGAGGCACACCCACGAATCTACCAGGGGGAGGGAAGAGAGAGGCTACGGGTGTAGTGACCAGCCGATTTGATATTTTCTAATAAATATTTTTTTTATGATACCTGAATATAAATGTTGTCACATAATTAATATTGATAATCGCAACAATTGATTTATTGATTGACATTTATTAGTATAGAAAACAAAGTAAGTATAGTTAGTAAGAAAATAAGTAAAAATCTGTAATTTTGAATATACATCTTGGGCTTAGGTGAAGCCCCTCCCCTTTCCATGAGCCACTGGTTATCTAACTAGTGTCAATCTGACCTATTAATCAACATTCATATCTGCCTTAATTATCGAAATCCTGGAGTGCGGGTCGGGCGCTTCGTTCAGCGAGCACTTCCAGAAGGTAACTGAATCCATATAAATTTCGCCGAGCAACCTGAAATACCCTGGCAGGTGCGTAGAGCCTTGGCGACGTTTTGGTCCAGGGCCGTAGGCGTGCGCGGGGACGGGGCGCGGCGCCGCAGACGCTCGGACGCCGCGTGTGTTGGGCGAGGCCTCCGCGCACCGGTGCCAAAGGACGCACTGCCGCCGCCGCCGCCGCCACCGCCCCGCCCCCTTCCCCTGCGCGCATCAACATCAAGGAGACCGAGAGCGGTAGCTCAGTGCATCAACTGATGCCACTGCAGCGCCTCTGATCGGGAGGTCCTAGGTTCGAGTCCTGACGGCGGCAGGATTTTCGACACTAGCTTTTCAGCTAGGTTGAATTCAGTCGCTGCCTGGAGGAGAATTCTAGCGGCCGGCTGCTCTGATCGGTAGTTTTCCGTGGTTTCTCCGATCAACACCAGGCGAATGCCGGAGCAGTACCCTATCAAACGGACCACGGACCGCGCGCGATCTTTCCTTCCTCTTCCTTATCATATCCTCTCCCCTTACACACACACACACTCATGCACTCACTACCACATATTCCGGGAGACCGGTCGAGAGCTCAGAGCTTGGCCCGGCTGGGGCGTAATGACCAAAGCAGTTGACGCGCCCGGAAACACGAAAAAAACAAACGAAAAAAACATGCACCCACTAACGGGGCTAATGACCAAAGCAGTTGACGCGCCCGGAAACACGAAAAAAACAAACCAAACCAAACATCAAGGGACTCACCACTTGGTGTCATTTCTACAGCACCGCGGTGGCTGATGTTCCCGGACATCTGCTACGTGAATTTGTGAATGTATTCATCCTGTAGGTGTGGGGGTGGTTTTCCCCCTCCAGGTATCATCCACAGCGGAACACGGCCAAGCCGGACAAGCTCTAAGCTCCAGACTGGTGTCCGATCAAGTGTGACAATATAGTGCGCTTAAGTGTATGTGTGTGTGTATGTGTAAAAGAAGTGGATAGAACAAGGAAGACAAAGATGAAATCGTGCGCGGTCGCGGAAGCTCGTTTGTTAGGATACCAGACCGGCATTCGATTGGTATAGGCGGTCCGACAATCGCGCATTGGTTCGAGAAGCACGGAAAACCGATCAGAGTGTGCCGCTAGTATTTTCCTCCATACTTGAATTATAGCTGCATAGCTATGGCGACAATGCGCCACAGTCGGGACTCGCACTTTAGGAGTCGCTGCAGGGTCATTCCATGCAAAAAAGGGGATTTTATGACACGACTCCTTCAAACTTGAATATATTTTGGGATATTGTTGTCCATAATGCCTTCATCGTCGAGGTACAATTTTAAAAATTTCTAGCTGATTGTTCAGCACTTCAGTTGAATTTGATACAAGTTTTACTGTTCAAACGTTGAACTTGAATGCACTTATTTAAGATCCGTCTTTAAGGAACAGATTTCACTACGGAGAAAAATCTCTCTCATCAATTTTATAGTTGTAAGAAGACGCCACAAAAATTTCGCGTTTTTTCAATTTTCATAAAATCTGTCATTCGTCAGTGAGAACAAACTTTCAGTAAAACCTGTATCAAATTCAACCGAAGTGCCTAGGGAAGGTGTTCTCCAAAAGGCACCTATGAATCAGCCGCCACGTGAGCAGAGCCGCTGTAATGGTTGTGTCGTGTCGCATACTGTCTATTTCAGCTCAGGTGAGTGTTTATAACGATAATTTTTGTTCCTTTAAAGATATCATCAAGAAAATTTAATAGCTTCTAGAACATCCTGAATACAATATTATAGCAGACTTTCATAAATTTAAAAAGGTTGTCTTGCGAGTGATTGCGTTTTAAAGAAGTTTTGTATTGTTGTGTACCAAGATAAACACGATATAAAATTGATATTTAAGGAATAATTTTACTACGTATCGTATATATACTCACAATTTTTTAGAATTTGTAGAAACGTTTATATGAGGGCAAACAAATTAAAGAATATAAAGGTTTTCCCAATAAGTCTTAGATTTTAGGAGTGGATTGTTGGTGAACAATCAGTTAGAAAATTTTAAAATTATACCTCGAAGATGTAGGCATTATGGACACCAATATCCCAAAATATATTCAAATTTGAAGGAGTCGTGTCATAAAATCCCCTTTTTTGCATGGAATGACCCTGCAGTGACTACAATTAATCTGACTCTGAAACGAGTCTGCCGGTGCAGCCGGTAGAATAGAGGGCGGCGTCTGGAGAGGACAAATCTGGCTCGCGGCAGGTTTTCTTGTGGTTGTCCACTGCCTCTGCCTCTCATTGCACCGTTGCTCCACCAGCCTTAAAATCGTATCTGCGCCACCCGTCCATCAAAGCATTCGTCTCAGGAATGGCCGAAGAGGCTAATAAACACAGGGTCATGATAAAGATAAAAGGTCCGGGAGGCACTTCGAAGGTCTTAACCTAGCAAGAGATCAACCTCAGCTACCGAGGATACCCCAGCTACCTCTGGATAATGCTATCAATGTGTACCGATGTGTATTACACTAACATGCACTACACTACCACATTCTGGGAGACCGGTCGGGAGCTCAGAGCTTGTCCCGGCTGGGGCGGTGCCCCGCTGGTGGGAGAGTCCTGGTTAGGGGGAAACCCACTAGCCGACGGTAGGTCGGCGCCGTATCTCGCCATCCAGCGGGGGAAGATCACCGCCATCTCCCGAGAAAAACATGCACTACACTAACGGGACTAATGACCAAAGCAGTTGACGCGCCCGGAAACACGAAATATCAATCAATCAATCAATGTACCGATGTGTACAGCGCTTCATTCGCCTCACTGCTTGTGAATTGCCTAGCCTGCAGTTCTGTCAATACCCTCATATATTTAAAACATAAAGTAGCAGTTTCATCTCATTGGCCAGATCAGAGTCTTTGTGTGAGCGTTCCGGCTGGTATTTCATAACATGGGACAGACCGTTCTGTTGAGCGACTGACTCACGCTGAATTATCACCGTTCAGCGATAATTGTACAACATGCTTCCTTCGAATGACGAGTCTATAGCTGAACCGCTCGCAAAAAAAACATCATGGCGGACGTACCTTTGGTAAAGTCTCGCAGGCAGCCCCCACCCTGCGGCATCTGAGATTTCCCCTCTCTGCGATAAGGGAAGCGCGTAGGCGAGAAGGAGAAGCGACTGCGAGACGCAGCGATCGCACTCACCGTCACTCGTCATCGCTGCCCCCGTCCTCAGAAGAAGAACTCGCACTCCCAGGAGTGTCCAAAGAAATGACTGATTCATAGATGTGTTGGTCCATGACATTATCTGAATTATAATGTCGCCTCTATTCCCTACACATGCTCGCAGGATTTCTTCCATTGTTCAGCACCGTATTGTGCAAACGTTTCTCTGCAAAACGTTTCCTTTTCTTTTAAGGATGCACCAATAGTTTCTGCTGCTTCGCGGCCTTTTATAAATCCCCAAACAAGTTCTATTGGATTTAGATCTGGATGGTACGGTGGAAGACGGAGAGGAATGTGGCCATGTTCAATGATAATTTGATCAACGACCTATCGTTTTTCACTGGATATACTTTGAATTATTTGTAATAATTGGGTTTTGTGAATAACAGCAGCTACTGTGTAAAGCACACTGTTACTGCTCACTAGCCACGGTAAAACAGGGACTGGAGACTGAAACTCCAAGACACGGCTTATTTTCTGTTGATCATTTGGACAACCCCTACTGTAGAAACACGAAAGCTGCCTTTCGTCTGATCCTTTTCACTCATCAGTTTGTTATCACCAAACTCGCAGTGTTGAATTACCGCGCGACCCACGAGAGAAAGACAGAGGAAGAGCTATGTTGTGACAAAGAGCGCAGGCAGGCGGGGAAATATTAGAAGCTTTGGAGGGAGAGGCCACGGTCGGGCATGCGCAGTGGAAGGTTTTTTTGAGAGTGGTAGAGCAATAGTAAGTGTCGCAAGTTTTCCAGGTCAAACCATCACGTATATTGGCTCAAGTTTTACATTGAAAAAACAATTAGCAAGTCTGAGTCTTCGATTACATATGCCAATTGAATGAATTAGGGATAAGTATATAAGGAAGACGCGTAAGTAGAGGATGATTAAGGGAACTGAAGGGATCAGAAAAAATAAACTTGAAAACGAATGAATTACAAGAATAATCTGACACTGATGTCATTGAGGAGGAAGACCGAGCATGAAGGGCAACAACAATAACTCTCACAACAACTGAAAACACCCTGCTAACAGACAAAAATTATTGTTTTGTAATCAGTCATCCTTGAATTACGTTAGACGTTTAACCCAAACGATTCTTCTATTTTAGGATATGTTCTATAAAAGTGAGTTCAGCTGTATTCACTAATACGTTTGAAAAAATCTTTATGCAATGAGAAAGAGAAAGAGAGAGAGCGTGGGAGAGGGAGGGGGAGAGGGAGGGAGGGAGAGAGAGGGAGGGGAGAGGGAGGGAGGGGGAGGAGAGAGGGAGAGAGAGAGAGGGAGAGAGAGGGAGAGAGAGCGAGTGTGACAGGGAGCGAGGGAGAGGAAGAGCAATACTTCACGAAATATTTCTGTATCATTTACAAACTTTGACAATACAAAATATTTTTTATTTGTAAGCAATTTGGTACTTACATCAAATTACTTCGCCACCCTCATGAATCTTTAAGAATATCGCATTAATTTACATTTATGTGTAAGAGAAGAGCACTGGAAGGCGAAAAGCGATAAGGCTCTATAGAGTTGTCTGCGTGTCCGCATCAGGAGAAACGACGCTCGAAGGGAAAGGGTCTATCTAGGTTGCGCTGTCCCCCGACTGGTGATATTCAGCTTGCCATTTTAAATGCACATTAACCGGCCAGTTGCGTCACGCGCAACCAGTGCATAATGTGCATTGGGAAATGCGACTGGTGCAGCGCATTGCTCAACCGCTTGCATATCGAGTGGAATCTAGTCGGCGCCTGAAGCCCTTCAGAATTGCCTCCAAAAGCAAAAGGGCAACTTTTACTATTGATGGGAAAGTAATTCAACTTGGGGTAACATCTACACTAAAAGAGATCTCTCATAACAGGTTCATAATTAATGAAACAAAGTAAGCTGCTTTAACAAAAATAATTATATAAATGAAGTTCTGAAACTTGACTCGGTGAGTATTTGAATATTACTTGGTCATTCATTTGTAAAGGGCATTTCACACAATTGTTTTCCTCCGCTTTCATTAAATGACAAATATGCTAAATCACTATCCAAATTGCTCAAGTAAAATTTTTAAACTACAGGAATGTCTGAATATGTGAGGTACAGCTGAATAAACAAGCTGACTTCCAAAACAGGAAACTTCCTCAGTGTTGATATAAAAAATAACACTTAAGATCGTAAGCATTTCAGTGAAAAAATCAATCGTCCATCTTTAGATAGAAGATGTAACAGCTGCGTGTATGTCACGACTAATTATTCACTCGTAACTTATCTAGACCTAGTGACCCAACAAAGAAGTTTCAGTCGGTTGCATTGGTGGCTGCAAAGAGAGAAGGCTATTAACAATCAGATATTAACAAAAGCTTATACACGTACAAAAGAAATTGGCAAGGGTGGAAACAATCAAAGTGTCGAGTCTGGCCTTGTAAAGAGAGTTTTAATTGATTTTTTCGACGATCTTTCATTCTCAAAGAAATTCTCCGAAGATTATTTTTGCTAATGTTTCGTCTGGTGGTAAATTGTGACGCGAGCTATAGACTCGGGAGAAGATTCATTTGTCTGCGGACGTTCGAGAAGCTGGTTTCACGGAAAGCAACCAAGAACGGTCGTTGGTCTGCACAGCTCCGAGAGCGCACGTCGCTGTTTGAAATAGAGTCGTTTCGAAACAACCGGCCACTCGCTTCGACGCCGTCCCTGCTTTGCATCAGCGGTGGGCAGACTGCGACGTCACACAGCGTCTCCTGCTTTGCAGGCCATTCATTCACATACCAAGTGGGAAACGACCCTATCAATCAGTCTTGTTCTTCATCTGCTTGCAAATAAAAACCTTCGTTGTGAAATCATAGAATTTCAATATATAGTTCGTGTGTTATTTAATGCACGTTTTGGAAAGCGTGTTGCAAAAAAAAGTACGTTTTGTGACAGTGCATCGAACATGAAATAGCGGAAAACGATTCTATGCCTCTCAAATATTTACAGACGCAGAGAAACGGAAGTAACTCTGTAACATCTTAAAATAAGAAAAATATATACAATTTTGACTTTGCAATGTCGCGAAATGATCCATATACCTTACTAGTTAAAATATTACATTATCAAAAGTTGAATGATATGATGCTTTACAACTAATGGGCCCAAATTACAGACAAATTACGAAACGTTTGAGAATTTATTGTTTTTTGGCTTCTTATTGTCATAATTTCATATTGTTATTACTGCTGTAATGGAATTTTTAGATTTAACCAGCTGAGCACTAATAGAAACGCTGATGAATACGTCTTTGGAACCGCGGAAACCGCGAAAACAACACACATTTGAATCGGAGTAATTCTTTCCGTATGGTATCCGTGATGTTATTTTTGATCACAAATGCGACTTTCAGATAAGATCTGACCCGCATCGAACAAGATGTTAAGAGAGTTAACAATGCAAGTTACAGGTTAGTTCGTAAAGACAGTAATGAAACAAGGAAAAAAGAGGGAAGAACTGGAGAAAAAAATTAAGTAAAATTCTTAAATAGATTCACGGACTCAGACAATTGATAACGCACTGGAGAAACGGAAAAACCGAAGTTCTAAACTTGCGACGGAGAAGGTTAGACGATATACAAAAGACGAATTCAGTTTTAGGGGCAAATTTTTAAAATGTTCGAATATAGTTTGACAAAAAACCATTAGTAACATTTTAAAAATAAAGGCGACCAAAAGATAGATTTAGGAAACTAAAAAGACAAGAAAAAAGTTGAGATCAACTCAGAAGAGATCTGGAAGAGAAATGTGTTTCACAAGCTTTCTGAATTCGAGTGAAAAGAGAATAACAAAATAAAAATGATTAAAATAGGTAGGCAGAAGAAAGTAGGGGAGAGCCCCTTTAAAAAGAAATTCTGAAAGCCAAAAATGAAGAAAAAAAAGAGAAAGAATAGGAGAAGAGAAAGAAGAAGAAAGTCCCACCTGGAATTGTCTCCGCCGCGGCAGCGGCAGCGAGTGCGGAGAAATCGTGACCCGAAGACTAGCTCGAGCTTCGTGCTCGCCGCGTCGCCTTCTAGAGGGCAAGAGGAGGCCGGGTCCCGGTTTTCTCCGGGCGCCCACCCTCCTCCTTGCCGGCGCGCTCGAAAGCATTTTGATGCCCCATTTACGCCTAGCACTCGCCCTTCGCCCGACGCGTTGCTCGCCTGGCTGCCCCACCCCCTCTGCAATCCCTTCCGCCGCATAAGCTGGCGTCAGGGGGTGGACACCAGGCAGATAGCACTGATTGCTCTAAACTGGAATCAGCCTGATTCTTCTCTGTACAGGCAGCAGAAATATTGTGGAACTCAATTACAACATAATTAACCAAAAAATAATATTCTGCAAAGAATTTATTCGATGGGGGTCTAAACATCTTTCAGAGTATTATTTGCTTTCATTTTTCAGGAGTCAAATAAAAAATGTTCTAGGGTGAATTGTAAACACACCACACACACACACACACACACACACACGTATGTATTGAAAAGATGAAAGCGGTATCTGTTAATGATAAATATCTTGCTCATTGTCTCTGTGTTGTATTTTAGCTCAAAAAATTCACAATCTGCTGATGAGGTGACTAGGTAGAGCAGATAGATTCGCAGTTATTTGAAGCTCCACAAGGTTGCATAAATTATATTCGAATGGACAACAAATTTAGGGCTTTTGTTACCTGGGCAACCATAGCCAGAAGCTTGAAATACTGTTTTTAAAATAAACGTCGAGATTTGGAATTACCAGATAATTTTCATTTAATTCTAAAACGTACTAATGTCAATAAACATGCATTTGCTAAGTGATTATAAAGTAAGTGGAGAAGTAATCCACCAAATAGAGTACTACAATATAATAATCAAGGCGACAATATTATTAACATCACAGCAAACTTGCGAAGTATCTCATTATTGTGACATCCAATAAAAGCTATCTCATATGTAGACAATTTCTTTTCATTGATTTCATCCAGTTGTTTTATAAGTATTCAATGCCATTTTTATTACATTTTAAGAGGTTTACATGGTTCAGTTATAATAACAACTTCGACACATGTAATGGTGGCTAACCAATAACTAATTTCTTACATCTAAACATTGACTGAGGAAACCTTTGGACCTCTGTTTATATTGTTCAGTGGTGAGGTGTTTTTTTAGTTGACATTGTCAACTATTGTTGACAATGACAACGCCTTCAATCATTTCAATAACCTCTGTTTATTCCAATTCGATGTCGTAGTTGAGCAGCTTCTGCTGGAAGAGGCCACTAGTGTTTTAATAGTTGCGTCGCGTCGTCCGCGAGAGACCGCTCAATTAGCTGCACTGGAGGCACGCGAGGCCCCGCCCCCGCCATCAACCGGAGATTACCTCGACATCGGACGAATTAATCTGATCACGCCACCGGCTCGCTCTCGGAAAGTGTGCGATGTGTGCCTGGCATTATCGTCACGGGCGTAATTGACATCGGCAACGCCCGGACGAAACAGTTGTCTGATCGGTGATAACGCAGTGTTTGTTCGTTAAATTTGCCCCTCGTTCCCTTTAATGTAGAGAATGGAAGCTATCGTGTTCCGCGTTCGTTTATGAGGGATCCTCTTGGATGCCACAATCACGAAATACAAACCAGTTATTTTTTAATCATGTTAACCTCTGTCGTTTTCTGTTTCATGATGAAAATCCAAACATTAATCATTTATACATCTCTGCGTTTACTCGAGAAAGGCCATGTAAATATGCTAGATTGAGTGAAAGAAACTTTTGTAATTAAGAAGTTTTTGAGAAATTTTCATTGTTTTTTAAGGAGAAAATGTAATCCATCAAACTATGGTACCTTTTTTTAAAAGATGAAAATTTGAGAAAGTAGGGGTGTCGCTTCAGGCTAGATCTTCTGTTAAATATTTTGTTATTATTTATGTCGGTAAACAGGCGCTTAGCTCCTTAGCAACCAACCATCTAAACAACGCTTTAAGACCGCGTACGTAGCAACGTCCGATAAAATGTTCTAGTCTATTAAAAATATTTTAGCGGACTCTCGAGATTAGATTTTACCAGTGCTCATAAATATTTCATAAAGATGTCCCCTTCGCCCTCTTGTCCCATTTCATCCATTTTGTTCCCCAATCCCATCAGCCCCCCCTTCCGTTTGTCCCCTCCCCTTTTTTTCCCCATTTCTAATACGGCCCCTTCCCTCTTTTGTCCCTCCCCCCCCCCTTTTACAATTTTGTCCATTTTCCCCCCTTATCCAATTGTGATTCCTTACCCTCTTCGTCCATTTTCCGTTTTGTCCCACTTGCCCCATTGACCCTCTTTGTCCTTTTGACCCTTCCGTGCACTGCGGTTGTTATTTAAAAACGGTACCAACAACCCTTGCTCGAGAATAATGGCAATTCGTAACTCTTGAAAGTGTGAAATATTTATTTTGAATAAGTAGAATAATTATAAATAACTAAAAAGTTTGTATGTAACACGTCTTCAATTAGTCTTTAAGGACTCGACCGGAAGGTTAACTACTCGGCTCCGCCATTTTGGAGGACTTGTTACATAAATTAGTTTATTAGCTAGTTTAGAGGACTTGGTACATTAATAACTATTAACATAGTGATTTTTTAACGGCTTTTAATATCGAATTAATACCTCTGGGATGGCTCATGGGCAGCGTACTAGCTTCCTGTGCTGTGGTCCCCGAGTTGGATTCCCGGTCGAGGCAAAAATATAGTTGTAGCTTTCCTTTAAAATCGTCCCAGTTTCTGTAGCTGTGTGACGAAGAAAAGCTCACGGATCTTGCTAGTTACGGTGAAGAGAATACGTCATGTTCGCCTCATGTCGCTCTTGCACCCCCCCCCCAAGCATGGGAATTTAACTAGGCCCAGGTGAGGGGAACACCGGTAGCTGGCCAGTGAAGTCTGACCATCGACCCAATAACGCCAAATACATACATAATATCGAATTCATTTTCGTTTTCATTTTACTCTTTCTCTTCTCCATTTCAAAAGCATATTTTTGGTTGGTAGTGTGCTAACAGTAAAAAATGTCTTCACGTCTGAATAACTGGAATCAAGATAATCACACGTGTACCTTCAGGTTTAGTGCCCCTGAAATACACACTCTTAGCGCATTTTGTGGAGTCCCACAACTCAGAGCGGGCGCAAGTGGTCTCAGCCGGCTATTTTGGAGCTGCGTGGCGCCGGCGGCGGGCCTATTTCGCCGAGGACCATCAGGGCGGCGAAG
Organism: Teleogryllus oceanicus; assembly: GCA_964035755.1. Lineage (NCBI taxonomy): Eukaryota > Metazoa > Arthropoda > Insecta > Orthoptera > Gryllidae > Teleogryllus > Teleogryllus oceanicus. The sequence continues at coordinate 20,878,354 of CAXIVR010000005.1, forward strand.
TCGTTTAGATAAGCAGGCCCCGCCCGCAACGCTCAGGTGGAGGGTGGGAACGGGGCGCGGGCGGGCGCGGGGGTGGGGGAAGAAGGGATCGTGCAACGCCAGGGAGGCCGGCGCCCGGGGGGCGGAAGGAAACGGCGCAGCGGTCGGGGCTGTGGTGGAGTCACCGTGCGGGGAGGTTGGCGGCGCCGGGGCTGTGGTGGAGTCACCGTGCGGGGAGGTTGGCGGCGCCGGGGCTGTGGCGGAGTCGCCGTGCGGGAGGTTGGGGGCGCCGGGGCTGTGGCGGAGTTGCCGTGCGGGAGGTTGGCGGCGCCGGGGCTGTGGCGAGTTGCCGTGCGGGAGGTTGGCGGCGCCGGGGCTGTGGCGGAGTTGCCGTGCGGGAGGTTGGCGGCGCCGGGGCTGTGGTGGAGTCACCGTGCGGGGAGGTTGGCGGCGCCGGGGCTGTGGTGGAGTCACCGTGCGGGGAGGTTGGCGGCGCCGGGGCTGTGGCGGAGTCGCCGTGCGGGGAGGTTGGGGGCGCCGGGGCTGTGGCGGAGTCGCCGTGCGGTGAGGTTGGCGGCGCCGGGGCTGTGGCGGAGTTGCCGTGCGGGGAGGTTGGCGGCGCCGGGGCTGTGGCGGAGTTGCCGTGCGGGGAGGTTGGCGGCGCCGGGGCTGTGGCGGTTGCCGTGCGGGAGGTTGGCGGCGCCGGGGCTGTGGCGGGTTGCCGTGCGGGGAGGTTAGGGCGCCGGGGCTGTGGCGGAGTTGCCGTGCGGGAGGTTGGCGGCGCCGGGGCTGTGGCGGAGTTGCCGTGCGGGAGGTTGGGGCGCCGGGGCTGTGGCGGAGTTGCCGTGCGGGAGGTTGGCGGCGCCGGGGCTGTGGCGGAGTTGCCGTGGGGAGGTTGGCGGCGCCGGGGCTGTGGCGGAGTTGCCGTGCGGGAGGTTGGGGCGCCGGGGCTGTGGCGGAGTTGCCGTGCGGGAGGTTGGGGCGCCGGGGCTGTGGCGGAGTTGCCGTGCGGGGAGGTTGGCGCGCCGGGGCTGTGCGGAGTTGCCGTGCGGGAGGTTGGGGCGCCGGGGCTGTGGCGGAGTTGCCGTGCGGGAGGTTGGCGGCGCCGGGGCTGTGGCGGAGTTGCCGTGCGGAGGTTGAGGGGCGCCGGGCTGTGGCGGAGTTGCCGTGCGGGAGGTTGGCGGCGCCGGGGCTGTGGCGGTTGCCGTGCGGGAGGTTGGGGCGCCGGGGCTGTGGCGGAGTTGCCGTGCGGGAGGTTGGCGGCGCCGGGGCTGTGGCGAGTTGCCGTGCGGGGAGGTTGGCGGCGCCGGGGCTGTGGCGGAGTTGCCGTGCGGGGAGGTTGGGGGCGCCGGGGCTGTGGCGGAGGCGCCGTGCGGGAGGTTGGCGGCGCCGGGGCTGTGGCGGAGTTGCCGTGCGGGAGGTTGGCGGCGCCGGGGCTGTGGCGAGTTGCCGTGCGGGAGGTTGGCGGCGCCGGGGCTGTGGCGGAGTCACCGTGCGGGGAGGTTGGGGGCCAGGGGGGGGGGAAGGGGGGGGGGGGGGGTCGCAGAAAGGCAGAGCACCAGGAGGGAAAAGAGACGTGGATGGGTAGGTGGGAGGGAGTAGGGTCGTGGTTCGGAGAACGGGGAATGCGGGGGCGAGTGGGAGGGGTGGAGTCGGGACGGAGAGAAGCAGGGCGGTCGCCGATATTGCATTCCGACGATCCACGCCAATTCGCAGGCCGTCGGCCCTTCCTCATCACTGAGGGCGCCGAAGGGCATTCCTCAACTGCTGTGTGTGTACACGCACACGTCTGTGAGCGCTGTGCGATTGCTCAGACCCACTTTCCGACGAGTCTTCAGTATTTCGCTAAATAGGAAGCTCCGGTGTACATTATTTTTCTTTATTCATTTGCAGTTTCTTTGCACTCGCATCATTTAAAAATCGTATTTCTTAATTTCATGTTTCTTTAAACTAGAGATGGTCGTGGTACCTCTCTTCCGACAACTCCCATTACATTTCCAATTGTTTGGAAACAAATTTTTGTGGTTAAAATGTTTTAAGGTTCTTTGGCTAGGTTGTAATCTAACTTTTGTTAGGCCTGAGAAGTGGCTCAGGGAATCAACTAATACCACTGCAGTGACCACTGACCGGGAGGTCCTAGGTTCGAGGCTCGGCAGCGCGTGGCAGGATTTTCGACACTAGCTACATAGCTAGGTCGAGTTTTGTCGTCTGAAAGAGAATTCTAGCGCCCGGCTGCTCTGATCGGTAGTTATCCGTGTTTTTTTCGATCAATGCCAAAGTTTCACAAGTAAGAAACTTTTTCACAATTTTCTCTTGTCTTCATCTTTTTTAGGAACATTCAGTTCAGCAAGTTTAGCAGTTTAGCAAGTTTATTCAGTTTGTAAATTTTGTTTCGAGCAAATGCGTCTTTTTCTCGATTATATTGCAAATAGATTGATTTTGATAATGCATTTTCATCTTTCCTTGAAAATAAATGGTCGTATTATTAGGAGATGAATGGTTGTCACATCTTTCTACAATAGGTTCCCGTTTGCATTTTTTCATTCCTCGGGAATGTTCTTGTTCTCCGACTTTCAACAGACTCGTATTTCTTTACCTCCGGTTCTCTCGAACATTCCACTCTTGTTTTCTCGTTCTGCTCGCTCTGAAATCTAAATATACCGAGAGTGCTGTGACGCAGCACATTTCTGCGTCTCTTCTTTCTCTTGCCATCATTTCGAGCATTTCCTGTCATTTTTCTACACTTGTCACGTTTCTTTATTTCCACTGGTTAACATAACTATTTTTTTCTTTTCGGTAAGGATTGTGTTTCAGCACAGAGACACGCAACACTCACGACAGCGGATATTACCAATGAGAGAGGAAACATAACAATTAAGCTACATCACAAGGAGCAACAGGCCCCCGCAATGTCCTACACATCCATGAAAATTTACAATGTTGAAACCTAGGGGGGGTATTGCTCTTCATCTAAAACATTAACATCTCATCATACCGGGAGCGGTGGCTCAGTGCATCAACTGATGTCACTGCAGCGCCTCTGACCGGGAGGTCCTAGATTCCCACTCCCCACGGCGGCAGGATTTTCGACACTAGCTTTTCAGCAAGGTCGAATTCAGTCGCTGTCTGGAGGAGAATTCTAGCGCCCGATCTGATCGGTACTTTTCCGTGGTTTCCCGATCAACACCAGGCGAATGCCTGAGCAGTACCCTAACAAACGGGCCATGGACCGCGCGGTCTGTCCTTCCTCTTCCTTGTCCTAGCCCCTCCTTACACACACTTACACTAACATGCACTACACTACCACATATTCCGGGAGACCGGTCGGGAGCTTAGAGCTTGTCCCGGCTGGGCTTCCCGCTGGTGGAAGAGTCCTCGTTGGGAAACCCACTAGCCGACGGTAGGTCGGCGCCGGATCTCGCCATTCAGCGAGGAACACCACCGCCATCTTCCGAGAAAAACATGCACTACACTAACGGGAGTGATGACCAAAGCAGTTGACGCGCCGGAAACCCGAAAAAACAACCCTAACCAATCAAATCTCATCACTTATACTCGTACATCTGGAATAAACAAACCATTTAAAATAATTTTGAAAAATGAATCACGATTTTCTAGGAGTATCAACAGTATCAGCACGTTCGTGAAAAAAACGTGAGGAGTTCGCCCATTTAAAGAAAACTATAAAACCTATTCATACGATTTATTAAAGAATAGTGTTTGCAGAAATAATAATATAGATTAATAATATCGATCACCTTTCACTACCACCCATCTCAGTCATATTCTTTGGTACAACGAAGTATCACACTACGGATCGGGTCACCATTTGGCTTTCATGAAATGCCGTAGTTTCGAGATACCAAGGCCCGTCGATTGCATGAGAGTAATTAGATGTCACGAAGGTCACTGCCCAGGGAAGTTCCAGCTTTCTCTTCGTTTCTAACAGTTGAAGCTCCAATATTCATCTGGCTTAAGCAGTCTCCATGTATTCCAGGTAGCTCGTTGCTTTGCTAGCAGACACTGAAGTCAAGTGCCTTCGCTTACTCTTAAAGCAAGAGGGTCACTCCTTTCCGATGGTCGTTTCAGGCTTTTCTGTTCGTTCATTGAATAAGACTCGAAACAACCATGTGAACTCACTCTTCTTAACTTAACAAGTTTACGTGCGTTCGTCTTCGACTAACAGAAGGAGAAAGTACTATTTCGCAGACACATATTTTGGAAATTAGTTTGTTTCTGAGGACAAAACGATATCTGAATAACCTCAGCTAATGTAAGAAAAGAATTAAAGAATATTGCCCTATATCATAGAATTTCAAAGAAAGAAATCTGTACTAATAGTTGTAGCACCTGACAACACAATTTAGAGATATTTCCGTCTCCAAAAAACTTCATAAAATTAGAGGTGCCTTATCATCCATCCATGTCAACCAACAATTAAAATTCTAAGAATTTCAATCTGTCTCGTCCATGTCCATATAGCAGCAAAACATTTCGTCCAACGAAGTGCGGGAAATTCGAATTTGCAATTTTGAAGATATAAAATTCCAATTTTTAAAAAAGTTTGGCATGACCATTTTTAAAGATCTGATTATTGAGAACAGATTTAATTTAAAAAAAAGTCTGTTATTAATATTGTAGTTTTGCAATGTTAATTTTTTGCAATTTTCGAAATTATAGGAAGTTCCCAGAAAATGAGACCAGATCCATTTCCTTCATCGTTTTGTCTACTACACGAAGAAAAATTCAAAGCAAAACTTGAAGCCATTTTCGAGAAAATGTCTATACTTCACGCAAAATAACCCGAAACTACAAAAATTTGACATGACCTTATTTCAATATGAACATTTAATTAAGGAAAAATATATCTTCAATATTGTAGTTGTAGGAAGAAGTCGAAAAAATGTTGAACTTTTGTAATTTTCGAAAGTTTAGATAGTTCACTGTACGTCACATTGGAACACGATTACCAGGGCTTCTTTATCACGGCCCGGCAATACGAGTTTTTCTGTTGAAATATCGCCTTTTCCCATTACAATACTTTATACTACATGAACAGTTTGCGAGAAAGTAAATTGGTTAGCCAGAAGAGCATGAATTACCTGATTCTTGCTACTCATCAACTTATACATCAACATACATACATCAACTTTCTCTGAAGCTGTGGGTGGATGGTGACATTGAAGTTTCCGTGACTCTGCGAACTGAGTCTCTCTCTTCCTTGCGGGCTGACAAAAAGGTGTATACTGATGAACATTTGAAAATAACATCGTGATAATAACTACGTTTTGCTTCCAGGCTCACAAATAGCAGCACCGTGCTCTCAGTGCGATGCATCATCAACAAATACATCTTTAAAATTGTTAATTCCCGTTTCTTCCTGTCCTCTTCGTTTTTCCGAGGCTTTCCAACCGGTAGGAGATCTAGGACCACGTCTTAAATGCTTTCCAATATTAAAATGATTATCTACACACAATGCCGACCTATGTGATGTAACGTCCACATCAAGGTTCGAAGTTTCAGACAGTTCGAAGTTGGGATTCAGAAAGAATCTGTTTCCACTTTTAAAACAAGGATTTACGGAAGTGCGGCATGCAGCCACTGCGCAATCAATGCTTCTGTTCTTAATACTTGAGTGGCCAGGAAGCGAAATCGAAAATCCCTCGCTCCCGCGCATCGTAGATCTTTTCCGTGTCTTGCTCGCTTTCTCGATCACGCGGGGCGGCGCGGGGCGGCGCGGGGCGGCGCGGGGCGGCGCGGGGCGGCGGGGGCGGCGCGGGGGGCGGCGCGGGGCTAAGGTGTGTGGGCGGCAAGGAAAGCGCCTTAGGAAAGCCCGAGGCGGTGCAGCAGTGTTATTGGACGTGATCGGGAGGTTTCTTGTATTATATTACTTGTTTTTATATTTTCCCATATCGTCACTTAATTTTCGAGCTCTTAGTTAGAAAGTATTGCAAGCTAATATTAATAAAAATATAATACCTTTCTGTGACCCTGATTTTAAACACCAATTGAAACGTGCTATTCATTTCTTGCTACGTATAAAAATATAACACTTGCCGTTCATAAAGAATTTTGAGATTTTAATTTCGAAGAATTTAATTTTTACAAGCATTGTGTGTTAACAGAATAAGAAATACGCATCGTGTAACGACTTACTGGTTCGACTTTAAAGTTAATTCATTAAATTACATTTCCGTTACGTCTTAGCACGGGGCGTTGGAGAATTTAACGTTTGTGCATCTCTAACAAATTCCGCTCCGCTTCGCTATTCAGGCTACTATTATGCAGTAGCTGGAGGCTGAAAACAGTCTCAGGAGCAGCTGCTCGTTGGACATGAACAATCCACTTTCGCCTTCCATGGATGACTCAACAGCATGACGGGCACAGGCCACTGGAATGTTATTTTCACACCAAAACACGACGTTCTCTCACAATCAATTAATTGATTTCCAGTTGTATACATGTTATGAGTGCCACTTCGAATGTTTTTAGAGCTTCAAAAAAGGAAGTATTTTGGACGTCTTGCTTTTGAGTCACTATCTAATGTAAATATCTCAGAAAATGCAGTCGTTGGTTTACGAAGTGTTTACCTCCAAATCCACTGCGAAGAGAAATACGAACCCCTGTCATAATGATCGTTCTTTGATAATACTACAATATACATTCGTACGTTATTAACATTTCCATTGTCACTTACCGATGAGAGACTCCAAAATGTTATTTGGGTCATAGGAATATATCTCGGACCTAAGCTAAGAGCTTAGAGTCTTTTGTACCAAGATTATTTTATTGACCTTCTTGAGAGTTTCTTAGTGCGAGCCAACTAGGCATTTGGGGCTGCAGACTCCAAATCCCGTGCTTTATATTTGTGTACGAGGGGGAAGAGGGTCATTTAAATGATTGTAAGGGATAGGTGTTAATTCCCTAGGCGAGAGAGAGGCACTAACCCACTGGTCTGTTCATTCCCCTCGTCACTGTAAGCAATCGGCAGACAGGGGGGACCACTTATACCGGTAGTTTCTCACTTCTGAACTCGCTGATAGGAAGGAGATACCGATGTACCCAATTCGTTCAAAAACGTGCTAGTCAATGGAAACGGGCATATGGAATCCGATCTCTCCCGACGGCGTCCGTAAACACCAGCTGTGGGATAAAGTTCGGTTTCATTTGATTCTGTCGGTTCCATTCTCCCGAAGTCTGCTGGAGAATCAAGTCCGTCTGTAATACCAAGACTACCTGCAATCCATGTGCTTCTCGCACGTGTTTCAAACAATGAACTGCGGAATTATGGGAATATAAGGCCGATTTCGGGTGCAACCTTCGGGTGTTTCTCGGATGAAACAAGTCGCCCGGTAGCGAGCGACCGATCCCGGTAGCGAGCGACCGATATTTCGGCTGCACCGCGACCGCCAATGGGAGGTGTCGTTAGGGCGAGGTGTGAAAGAGGGCGTGGGCGTGTGGTTGGCCCGTCGCGAAAGCGAAGCGCGGGGGGCGAAGAAAGCGGCGGGGCGTGGGCGGCGCCCCCTGCAGCGCCCACGCGCACCCGCCCACTCGCCGCGCCTCGCGCCGTCATTAGCAGCGGCCGCACAGTGGGCGCACGACGCGCCTCCAAGCGCCAAATGAGGCGGCGGACGAAATCAGCGGGTCCCAAGGCCTGCTGGCGGCACGGGACGGTGCCAGAAGTCCACAGGATTCCCCGCCTATTACGATAGGCAGATGCAAAATGTATATTTCTTTTTAACATTTTAATCAGTTTGTGCAAATGTGTACCGGAACATATTCACGCAAGATCACGTAAGAAAAACACTGCCAAAGAAGAACCACTGGCAGAGAAGTTACTGTCAAAAACCCTTTATATTTTATAAAAATACACTATAACTTTTATACAATTTTATACAGCTGAATCAGTGGCGAAGGTTTCCATATGCTAACCAAAGGGAAGACATGAGAAGCTATTTTGGACCAGAAATTGAAGTGAAACAACACGCTGCGTATTTCGTACAATTGACAAAGTGAATGAGCATAATGTTGCGACTGAAACCTCAAAGAAATTAAATTCATTATTTGAACTAGTACGCACGTACCATATTAAATGTCCATTTTTATCTCAAACATGATCGAAATATACGTTTCGAATGTTGTATGCATGTAAGCGAAGGGCACTGTGCAAATGAGAGGCTGCACGAAGAACGGAAAGACAAATATTTTGGATTGATTGATTGATTTTTTCGTGTTTCAGGGCACGTCAACTGCTCTGGTCATTAGCCCCGATCGCGTAGTGCATGTTTTTTTTCTCGGGAGATGGCGGTGATCTTCCCCCGCTGGATGGCGAGATCCGGCGCCGACCTACCGTCGGCTAGTGAGGGTTTCCCCCTAACCAGGACTCTCCCACCAGCGGGGCACCGCCCCAGTCGGGACAAGCTCTATGCTCCCGACCAGTCTCCCAGGATATGTGTGGAGTGTAGTGAATGTTAGTGTCAGTGTGTGTGTAAGGGAAAGGATAGGAAAAGGAAGAGGAAGGACAGATCGCGCGCGGTCCGTGACCCGTTGATAGGGCACTGCTCCGGCATTCGCCTGGTGTTGATCGGAGAAACCACGGAAAACAACGGATCAGAGCAGCCGGCCGTTGGAATTCTCCTCCAGGCAGCGACTGAAGTCGACCTAGCTGAATAGCTAGTGTTGAAGATCCTGCCGCCGTGGGAAGTGGGAACCTAGGACCTCCCGGTTAGAGGCGCTGCAGTGACATAGTTGATGCACTGAGCTACCGCTCCCGGTACAAATATTTTGGAGGTAAATCGCCAACTTCATTGATATCTCTTCGATAGCCCACATCTCAATATTGGGAAGCAATCATATCGAGCTTAAAGGCTTACAGTTCCGTATTGCTGGTGCGACCTCGGGGTTCTGGAATTAAGCCCCAAAACGCAGAGGAGAGGGAGTTTGGGCCGCGGGGTGAGCGGGCGCTGGCACTGCGCGCAGGCTTTCCCCGCGGGCGGCGAGCTGCACGCCGGGCCGCCCGGCTGGGTTGTGCCGACACGCGCGAATCGACCTATCGGCGTCTCATCGATGGTCGTAATTAAGGGCGCCCTCGATTCCCGCGCCGGGCTGTGCCGCGCCGCGATTGCCGCCCGAAATCGTCGGCGCCGCCGCCGCCGCGGTGCAGCGCTCACTTGGCGCCGCCTGCGACTGGCGGCGGCGCATCGATCCCGGCGAAGGCGCCGAGCAAAGCGGCAGGAGGACCAGTTGCGGCGCGGGGCGGAAAAAGGCGAGCCATGCCGGCTGGACGGCATTTTACGTTTTCTCGCGGACCTCGCTGATTCGTGTACATATCGTCTAGAGTACCGGCAACGTATAAGCAACTCTGACAGTTCGATGCGCTGTTGCCACACATGGCATCACCTACATCACAGATACGCTCATGGCATCACCTACATCACAGATAAATTAAATCTCAAAACTTTAACACTTACTGACAGGGTACGACACGTTTCTCCGATCAACACCAGGCGAATGCGGGAGCAGTACCCTAACAAACGGGCCACGGACCGCGCGCGATCTGTCGTTCCTCTTCCTTGCCCTATCCTCTCCCTTACACACACTCACACACACTTACACTAACATGCACCACACTACCACATATTCCGGGAGACCGCTCGGGAGCTTAGAGCTTGTCCCGGCTGGGCGGTGCCCCGTTGGTGGGAGAGTCCTGGTTAGGGGGAAACCCCACTAGCCGACGGTAGGTCGGCGCCGGATCTCGCCATCCAGCGGGGGAAGATCACAGCCATCTCCCGAGAAAAAACATGCACTACACTAACGGGACTAATGACCGAAGCAGTTGACGCGCCCGGAAACACGAAAAAAATCAATCAATCAATCAAACTGACAGACTACGACACGTCGTGGCTTCATGTTCATAACTTTCGCCAAAGCCGAACCTAATCACCTGCGACTTCGTGTGAGTCAGATGAGCGGCAACGCTGAACATTCGCTGTGAGTAAGGAAACAAATCCTCGGAAGCTGATTGCTTCAGAGCAGATCACATGACGCACCACAGCACGTGGCTAGAGAACTGTCAGAGTCGCTTATACGCTGCCCGTACCGTAGAGTACGATATTCCACGCGAATGTTATCTGCAGCAAGTCCCCACGATTTCCAACACCCATTACACAGCTGGGTGAATTCAGCCACCTACCTGGAGGAGAATGCGCCAGCTGCTCTGATCGGTTGATTTTCGTCATTTCGTCAATCACTACTAGGTGAATGCCGGAACAGCTCACTAGTAAACTGGCAAGGGACTGCGCGCAATCTTTCCCTTTGTCCTCCTTCCTCTCCCTTTACGCACACCGTCACATACTCTTGCATGCTATACTGCCACACATCGGGATACCAGGCGGGACACGCTATAAGTTCCCTTGAGAGAATATGAGCCAGACACCTTGAGAGAAGCCCCGCAAGCCCATCTCCAGATCGGTGACGATTACGATCCAAGGACGATGTATTGCCACGAAATAACATGCACTACACTAACATGATTGTTTCTTAAAGGGCACCACAAGAGGATGAACTATTCACACGTAGCGCACATTTAGAAGAGATCGTGATCGCCTTAATGTGATAACAGCAGAGAACAGAGCTCGTTTCTGCCCTGATGATGGCATTTTAGAAAGATTTCACTAAAATTTCTCGATGGGGTATTAGAAATGGCAGGGGGCTACGCGTTGCCGGCCAATGCCAAAAGCCTGCTAAAGTGGGAGGCCTATTTGGATGCCTTAGCCCAGCGCTTATCTGCAGGCCACGGGCGAGGCTCGCTGAGCCAACACCACGTCAGGAGAGGGATATCGCTCAGGCGCGATCGGCTCTAGACTGGTTAAAGAGTGGCACGCGGGCCATCTGCGCATTGTGATCTCGGTATCTTGAAGTCTGCCGTATAGTCCAATTGTGGCACTTGAAGGTCAAGAGATGGACAGAGATGTGGTCACCGACATCTGATCGGGAGCTTCGTTACGACTTTGGTAATTTCGGTATTGGAGCTTCCGATTAGAACACAATGTCTCCTTCGCCTTCCAGCTCGTGACCTTGAAGTGCCACTACGATTAAATCCAGTCCTAATGGGGGGAGGGAGGGATGCTGCAGCGGCGGCGGGGCGACCGGTTTCGGCGGCGGCCGCGAGGCGCGCCACGCGAGCGCCAGCGCCAAGGCCGCGCGTGAGTGGGCGCATCCTGCCCACGACCGCCCCGCCCCGCCCCGCCCCGCCCCCGCCCAACGACACTGACACTGGCGGCCCACTGCCCCGCGCACCCGCACCTTCGGACGCCGATCCGCCACTGGCACAGTCCGTCTGCAAGACGGGTGGAGCAACTCTCTTTCTGGGCCATTCAACATTTTCACTTGCATGCGACAAATGTTACTCAAAATGAATGAAACTTACTACAAGGATGTTGACATTGCAACTTTAATGGTAAGTCAATAAACCAGGAGCGGTAGCTCAGTGCATCAACTGATGTCAGTGCAGCACCTCTGACCGGGAGGTCCTAGGTTCCCACTCCTCACGGCGGCAGCACTTTCGGCACTAGCTTTTCAGCTAGGTCGAATTCGGTCGCTGTCTGGAGGAGAATTCTAGCGGCGGGCTGCTCTGATCGGTAGTTTCCCGTGGTTTCTCCGATGAAAACCAGGCGAATGCCGGAGCACTACCCTACCAAATGGGCCACGGACAGTGCGCGATCTTTCCTTCCTCTTCCTTGCTCTATCCTCTCCCCTTACACACATTTACACTTACATACTACACTACCACATTCTCCGGGAGACCGGCCGGGAGCTTAGAGTTTGCCCCGGCTGGGGCGGTCCCCCGCTGGTGGGCGATTCCTGGTTGGTGGAAACCCCGCTAGCCGACGGCAGGTCGGCGCCGGATCTCGCCATCCAGCGGGGAAGATCACCGCCATCTCCCATTTGTTAGGGCACTACTCCGACATTCTCCTGGTATAGATCAGAAATCTCGGAAAATCACGGAAATCTCAATCAAAGCAACCGACCGTTACAATTCTCCCCCAGACAGCGTCCAAATTCGATCTAGCCAGTGACGAAAATCCGCCAACGTGGGGACTGAAACCCTAGGGCATCCGGTCAGAGTCGCTGCAGTCAACGTCAACGCTGGCTCAGAGTTATAGCCGGCCGGCGTCCACGTTCGCTGGCGCAATCGTCACGGGCCTCGCACGTAAGGAGTAAACAATTCTCGCGGAAGTAAAGTAACTGAGCAGGCTCTACGATTTGCCTGGTGGCGCAGTCGGCAATTGGCCCGGCTCGTGCGCTGAATATTTCTTATGCAAGTCTTGGTTGCAGCAGGTTATTTTTCATGTTTTTCTATCTTGTTATTAATTATATTCCAAAAAGCAGTTAATAAATTTCTTAACTTCTCGTTTTTTATTTTGTCTTTCTTGTTTCTAGCGTAACAAAAATGATTATTTTTATTAAAAATCAAAATAAATGTTCGACAAATGTGAAAGGTATTTTTAAGAACAAAATACCACAGATGAGATGTGAACTAGAAACATTCTGTTCTCGAGTCGTGATTGGTATGTACTGCGTCACAAATAATTTGTAGATGGCTGCTCGAAAAATCACATGCTCGACTGGTCCGTGCGAAATTTTTTATGTGCTTTCCTCCGAAACTTGCGGCCAATTAGCACAACCAGTGAAGGCACTACGCACGTATGATAACAGCATGAAGAAATACCTTCACATTGGACTTCGTTTACTTCTAATTCTTAATTTCCTAGTCCTCTATGCCCCTTTGTTAGTACAAAAAAGTCTTACTAATAAAATAAAATAAATCAAGGTTCACTGGATAAATACAATAAATAGTAAGCGATGATTCCAGTCAAGTCAAAGATTCTATTTCAACAACAGACATTTCGATATCTTTTGCGAGATCCAATTCAGTATCTGAAACTATATTTTTACAAACTACAAAATAAAATTAAACAATTTTAAAAATTAAATTAAAATATTTTAAAAATAAAATTTTAAAAAACTAAAAATAAAATTTAAAAATTTTTAAAATAAAAAAAATTTTTAAAAAATAAATTAAAAAAAAAATAAAAAAACATGGATGATGGTAGGTTATATTCAGCGGGATTTGCGTGACCGTCCCCCGCCTCGTCCCCTGACCAGGGCTGCAGCTTGCCGGGCGAGCGGGTTCTGGAGCCGCAGCTGCTCCCGGCTTGTCTGGGCGAGTCGCGCGCGGTCAATTGCGCACACGGAAGTCGTTGCGCCTGTCGAGGGCCCTCGCTTATCATCGAGGATCTTTATGGCCGCCTCCGAGACCGAGAATTGTACTTGCGGTAGCACTCTGTTCGCCCGTGGAAATTCCGAGTACACTTGGAACATTGGACTCACTGTACGTGACTATAACAATAGAGTAATTCAAAGTATAGGACGGCTTATTTTGAGCCATGACCAATAGCTCCTCGTGTTGTCAAATTCTGAATAAACAGGGATTTTTAATGAACGATACTACTTCTCAGAACTTCTAAAAATGAACAGTTATTTGAGTTACATTTCCCACGTACTTTGGAAACATCAGTGCAATATTGTAGCACCACTATCGTACTAATTTCATGTAGTATAAATATGTCAAAACGTTCGCTCGTCTCAGTAATCAGGCTCTTCTTCCGACGATAAACGGCGATTGTGATAGAAATATCAGTCGTTTTTTTTTCAGGCTCAGGGATTTGATAACGAATCACTCCCAGTGAATTAAAAGAACTTTAGCAAAGTACATATGATGATACACGATCTAAATATTTGACATGACACCAGACATAATTATAGAACTTACAAAAAACAGAAATCCTGATATTTAACACGCATATTTTTAATGCTCGAATGGTTAATTCACCATACAATGCTAATTACAACATTAGTCTATAATTTTACTATCCTCAATAACTACTCCACAATTCTAACATCCATTCATGGTCGTTGAATTAATTTATAAAACTTCAGTGACAATGGAGAACAATAATGAAATTCTCCACTTTAGGACTTCTATAAATTCCCCGTACAATTAACCTTGAGCATTGGCTTCTTGAACTACGTAAGAACTTCATCTTGGCTGTTGTTTTCGGAACGCCGTTTTCAATGAAAAGTTTTTTAGAACATTGCTGGTAGTTTTCAGGACTCTTCTGTCTCGCAATACGGTTTTTAGAAAGTTTTGCTAGTACAAACAAGTAATAAAAATTATTCCAAACGATTGAAGCTACATGTATATTTTGATGTCTTTCTCAAAAGTAAAACGTAATATTCCAAAACATCTGATAATAGCAATTAAAATACACTTTTATTAGAAAGTGTTTACCGAGTTTTTGCTGCAACATAGCCAAATTTCAAGTCCAGTGGTCACGACGTCTACTCTTTCGCATTCTCACAAACAATCTCGTTTCTTACCGGGCGACAACTGATGTCACTGCAGTACCTCTGCCCGGTAGGTCCCAGGTTCGAATCTCGACGGCGGTAGGAATTTCGACACTAGCTTTTCAGCTAGATCGAATTCAGCCGCTGTCTGGAGGAGAATTCCAGCGGCCGGCTGCTCTGATCGGTAGTTTTCCATGATTTCTCCGATCAACACCAGGCTAATGCCGGAGCAGTACCCAGACAAATGGGCCACGGACCGTGCGCGATCTTTCCTTCATCTTCCTTGTCCAATCCTCACCCCTTACACACACACACTAACATGCACTACACTACCAGACATGACGGGAGACCGGTCGGAGACTTACAACTTGTCCCGACTGGGCGGGGTCCCGCTGGTGGGAGATATCTGGTTGGGGAAAACCACGCTAATCGACGGAAGGTCGGCGCCGGATCTTGCTATCCGGTGGGGAATGATCGCCTCCAATGAAAAACATGCACCACACTTACCGCATGAATGACCTCAGTAGTTGACGCGCCCGGAATCCCTAACAATCAATCAATGAATCAATCATTCTCGTTTCTTAGCAAACTGTGAGCATGCAACTCTTCTTTAACGGCAACAACTTGCAGGAGCTGATGAGCTGACATCGGCAATCGCTTTCGTTTCTCGTCACATTTCGAGAGGAATCACTTTTTCTTCAGTAATTTCTTATTCGCTGCCTTTACGTTTTTTGCAAGTCTTATTTCTTTTTTATACACTCACATGCTCTTATCAATTGCATTTCCTTTTTAGTACTTAAGTAACGTAAACTTACTATACAGTTTCGCATGGCTGTTTCTGGAAACCTCATTACATCCAAAGTGCGATTTTGTTCATTCGTTTCTTTCCAAACTAGCTTAGTCATGTGCCTCAATACATCCGACTTTTCCGTCTCATTTGAATTTTATAATTATATTGACGTTTTTAATAGCCGAAGAAGGGAGATGTGGAGGAATACTAAACTCATCTACCCTAAGCAGGTGAATCTGCAGTAATTGTGAAGTACAAAGAGTAAAAAATATTTTTTAATGCTCTTGTCCTGGTGTTCCTCTTGGCCACTTCTTCCTTCGCCCTCCCTGCCTCAACCAAGTGTGCGTTCACATTCACGCCCCAAGCTCCTTTCTCCCCCCCTTTTTTCCTAAAAATTGCTTGAAGATTATTTTGCTTTCTTTAATGGGTAAATCCGAAGTTTAAATCTTAATTTAAATGTTTACGGGACGCCGATTACAAGGCGCACTACAAATATAATTTTGGATGAACCACGGCTCATCCTTCATGTCCGCGGCCGACGCGTTGGGGCCGAGAACATCGCTGCCTGCCCGCGGCACGGGCCGCCCGCCCCGCCCCGCCCCGCCCCGCCCACGGTCCAGTTTGCTTGTGTGGGCTGCTCTTGCCACTACCACCCTGAGAATGTAGGAGAGCACTCCCTGCTGGGCTTCGCTACGCACACGGTCAGCCTTCGAAACGAGACGAATATTGCCAGCAAACCTCTCGCACCGGCTAGCCTGCATGTAGGTCTCGCTCAATTTTCAACTTGTCTCCGCACCTTTGGTCTACTTTCCCAGCGGCGGAATTTCGAATCTTTTATTGGGGGGGGCGGGGATGGGCAAAGGGCCCCCCCGGGAAAGATAGTAAAAAGTTCTCCTAAACCAAATGACATCCGAGTAGTTACACGATAACTCTAACATTAAAATAAGATTTTTGAAAATTTTCTTGGCCACTGTCCCACCATCCACACTCCCCGCAGCGCGAAATGATCTGTTAAAGAAAATCGTTGCAACGGCCAAAAATTTTCAATTTGCCGACTATGATTCCATAGATTACAAGGAATGCTAAAAAAACATGATTTTTATTGCACCGCGGACTCACGAAACGTTGTTCCGTGAGAAGCACCTATTTTTCGGCATTTGAAATATTTAAGAACGCTAGAAAATTTGTAATGGAAAGAATTTATTTAATCATAATATATATTAATTCGAGTGTTATGACTCGTGATTTTAGACATGAAATTGTTACAGTTCTAAGTACATAACGTTTAAAAGCAATATAATTGAAAGATGATTTATTAATACGGGGTATTCACAGTAACGCTTAACATTATCCCGCGCGTTTTACAACATGATACTAAATTTCACCAATTTATTAATGAATCTTATTAGTTCAACTTAATAAAACTATTGTTCGCTTAATTATTATTAAATTTCTTCTCAAAAAGTAAATCGTTCACGATATAAATTTGAAGATCCGTGAAATGAAATATTTTTAAAAAATGTGTCCCAACATTGATCCACAACTTGCGCCCCCCTCCCCCATCCCGCCACTGGATTTCATACTTGTGTTGTTGCGGTTTAGTGTACGGTAGAATTATTAAATACTTTCTTGTTAATTTCATTTTGTTTCTTTCTCTCACATCTTTTAAGAAAAGGGAAAATGATTCCAGTTATAAGAAAGTAGGAACCTGAATTATTCGATTTTATGCTATACAACAGAAACCCTGTTTTCTCTTACTTCTAAGATCGTTTGCATGAAGCGACCTAAACAAAACTTTAAATGTTTCTGATAATTTTACGAATAAATAAACTATATTTTTTATTACCTAGACACAAAATGTTCACCATTTCTTCATTCCACCTCTTTAAAGTCATATGATTATTAGGAGTTTATCCCAGGAATTAAAGTTTTTTTCAGGTGCCACATTATGCCTCTTGTTTTGTGAAATATTTATCTTAAAAGGGAAAGTAAAATACTTTCCTACGAGAACACCTTCCAGGGTGACAGATACGAAAGTTGCGGCAGTCAAAGCTTATCAAAATACTACCACTGTAATGACGAACGTCAATGCGTTAAAAATGAATGAGTCACGCCTGCTCTCTTACGTAAGTGGCATGCAGCGGTTGGCAGCCCGTACTTTTTTCCGCCAACGCAGCCCGAAATGAAAAGTAACGCACGCACCATGCGTCACGCACTTAACGCAGTGAAACGCACGCGCACGCGTGCTCGCCTGCACCGCAAGCTGGAACTTCACGCACCGCGAGTGGCCCAAAGTGCGAGCATCTCCCGCAATTCATCAGGGAACGCGTGGTTTCACTGTGAAAGCGGAACCTGGCGCTGCCGTGGTGGTCAGTGTGGAACAGATTCTCTGTGCGAACTTAATTAAGTCTTAACGGTAGACGCCTACAGGGTCGCCTATTAAAAACCTACGCATGTGACCGGGAGCGGTAGCTCAGTGCATCAACTGATGCCACTGCAGCGCCTCTGAACGGGAGGTCCGAGGTTCGAGTCCTGACGGGGCAGGATTTTCGACACTCGTTTTCAGCTAGGTCAATTCAGTCGCTGCCTGGAGGAGAATTCTAGCGGCCGGCTGCTCTAATCGGTAGTTTTCCGTGGTGTCTCCGATCAACACCAGGCCAATGCCGGAGCAGTACCTTACCGAAAGGGCCACGGACCGCGCGCGATCTTTCCTTCCTCTTCCTTGTCCTATCCTCTCCTCTTACACACACACACACACACACTAACATGACTACCACATACTCCGGAGACCAGCCGGGAGCTTAGAGTTGCCCGGCTGGGGCGGTGCCCGCTGGTGGGTGAGTTCTGGTTGGAGGAAACCCCCTAGCCGACGGCAGGTCGGCGCCGGTCTCGCCATGGGGAAGATCACCGTCATCTCCCGAGAAAAAACATGCACTACACTAACGGGACTAATGACCAAAGCAGTTGACGCGCCCGGAAACACGAAAAAACCAAACCAAACCAAGACGCATTTGAGCTCCTTGTTGTGTAAATGGGAAGACAATCAGTGATACAAACCTCCCTGCGCAAGTAAGCACTCTGTCCCTTGCTGTACATTCATGGTACGTCAAAGATTCTCAAAAGCAAAAGACACTTCTGAATAAAACTTGAATTGAATTAAGGCTTTTCTGCTCAAAGTTATAACAAATAGTTCGCGAGCATATTGCGCTAGGAGAGCTTACGGAAAGTAAATACTGAATGGCTAAAAAGGGGCTCCTTAGAATTCTTTGGAACAAGCTTACACTATAATCCGTGATTTTAATGACCTACAAAAATGAAAAAAAAAGTAAAACAATAACAACTGACATTTAATTCTAGATGCGAAAACTGTGCAAAACATAACCTTTCTATAAACAGGGAGCTAGTAAACGTAATTGCTTCTAAAAATGTGCGAAATGCACAATTGAAGACAAATAATTCAACATTGTATTTCACAGGTCGGCTGCTCCACCACTCCTCGACTTCCGATTGCCTTCGCAGTTACCTAGAAAGCCAGTTCAACACAAGGTTAGTCTCGGCTAGTCGAACCCAGTCTATGGGCATTTTGAAGAAGTCGTTCGCCGTGAGCTCCATTATCATAAAGACAATCACGAGCTATCGATTACAATTGAGGACCGAACAATGTACAATGTAATACAATAGGAATTAATACCACAAATGAATGGGAATTGCAACATCCTTTCAGCACTCCCTGCATCGAAGCAGAAGCTCAGTTACCAACCTTCAATAACACGGTCGAACATACGTAAATTCTTGCGACACAAAAGTACCGCCAGCATCATTAAGCATCTTAAGTTTAGCTTTTCTGATTCTTTATTTCAATTCTTAAAATGTTATTGTGCTGTTTCCTTTGATGTACCTATAAGTAACATAGAGAAATGTATATATAGAGGATAAAATCTATAAAATGTAAAACGATTTAAAATGTATTATCGCACCTGAAAATATCTAACTTGGCTCTTGGAAAGAAAAAGACGTGGATTGGGAAATTTAATGTGTTAATTAGTTATTTTATTTTAAATTTGGAATAGCTCTGCACGTTCAATGCAACGTACTGTGCTTTTATAGCTCATTACAACCAGCGGTCATTGAAATCGATACAGGAAAATCTCGATTCGCTGCAGCTACTACACAAAGTATTTCATTGGGCAAACCCATTTACAATTGTGAAAGAAAAATAATCCAGAAAATCCAAGTACTTATTTGTTATGTGTTGGAAGCATTAAAGGATGTTAATAGTTTTTAAGTGCAACAAAACAAGAAACGTAGTGCTAAAACCTATTTAGTATATTGTTTTTGTATCTAAGAAAATGATTTCCTTATGTTCAATCTTTCCTCATCTTGAATTGTTCCTAAAGTTGAATCGTTCGAAACGTTGAATCTTTTGCAACGTTGAATCGTTTGAAAAGTTGTATCGTTCGTAAAGTTGAATCGTTCGCAAAGTAAAATCTTACGTAAAGTCGAAATCCTTCGTAAATTCCTCTAAGTTGAATCCTTCCTATGGTTCAATCCTTTCTAAACATAAACAATTTCTTTTTCAACCTGTACAACTTTTGGGAGTATTAATAAAAAGCATCAACTAATTCTAATAGTTTAGAACAGTCCGGGACATCGCATTACATGTTGGGCAGAGCTCCATCGCCAACCTCCCCGTCTCTTGCCGAGCAGCCAGGCTTGGCGCCCATACGCGGGCGCCCGCACCCGTGCACTCCACCCCGCCCCGCCCCGCCCCAGCCCGCGGCGCCCCGCCCCAGCCCGCTACGCCCCGCCCCGCCCCACCCCAGCCCGCTGCGCCCTGCCCCGCCCCGCCCCAGCCCGCTGCACCCGCCCCGTCCCGCTGCGCCCGCCTCGCCCCAGCTCGCTGCGCCCCGCCCGCCCCAGCCCGCTGCGCCCCGCCCCGCCCGCCCCACCCGCTGCGCCCTGCTCCGCCCCGCCCCAGCTCGCTGCTCCCGCCTCGTCCGCCCCAGCCCGCTGCGCCCGCCCCGCGTCGCCCCAGCCCGCTGCACCGCCGCCGCCGCCGCCTCCACTTTCGCCGCGTGGCGGAGCGCGTCGCGCGTGCGCCCGCTCTAACGGGCCCCTCCCCCTCTACCTCCCCCACCCGCTGCCCGGCGGGCGGTAACGCACCCCGAGCGCGCACGCATTCGCCCGCCCCGCCGCGCCCCGCGGCGTCACGCCTCGCGGCCGCGGCCTTGCGCGAAGGTCAGCGCCCGCCCGCACAGCTCCCGCAGACGCCCTGGGGCCACACGAGACCCTTCGCAAGCGCCCACTCGCATTCATTTTATCAGGGGCGCAGCCACCAATATTCTATGTGTATTTGTGGGTAGAAGAGGGACGACTGTCGGTGGTGGTAACTAGACACCACACACTGACAAGTCCACTTGAAGTATTCTTATAAATAATATTTCGTTCGTGCTCAATTTATGTGTGATCTTAATTTCTTGATTTATAGTTACTTATAACTAGGGAACGGATTTCCATGTAATTACGTGTTTTTACAGGAACTAGATACCCGCATTCAATTAAATTTTTTTAAGATTAATTGGCATAAATCCATATTTTTACATATTTTACCTATTACGACACATTCTTACATATTTAGCTACATTTCAATATATTCATACGTCAAAAAGGAATATTTCAGATCCGCGTTTGCAATATTTGCTACGGAATCATCTTTCTTACAAATTAAATGTAATGCTGTTGCGCTTCTATTACCACTTACGCCATGAATTGTCAAACATACCCCTCCCCCCGCCGCTTACTGCGTACTTGCGAGTCAAGGATGAGCGGATTTTTATGCACAAAAGTAATATCAACCACGTGCTTGCTCATGTTACAAACAGCAAATTCGTTTCTCGATCGAAAAACTAACACATATTTTTTACAGAAAATTGTCTTATCGCATTGTTCAATTTGGAGGGTGGGATATATACCATTTAACCACCTCTCCTGGGATCCATCACTCGCTACACGGTCTACTATTCATTGTACACGGCTCCTCGTAAACATTGTATATATACTATGAACGTATTTTATATTTCGAATAAATTCTTGTATGTGGTAAGGTCTAGTGTACAATTACTTCAGTTGGGATAGAACCTACTTTCAGACACTCCAAATCGTTAAGAACTGATCGGCGACATTCTATGGTAGGAAAAGGCTTGTAGAGAACAATTTTAAACACAATAATAAATTTTTATTTTACATATTTTCTATTTTTTCTTACATGTTTTGGAAAAAATAAGTATATATTTTTTTATTACAATACATTCCGTCCCTACTTATAACCTACTATTATATTATTTCTGTAGAAAATTAGTAAAATCAGTATTTGTTAATCCGTCAGCTGAAGCCCCATGAATCCGCACCCTTGAGTGCGCCTGTTGGAGATCAGAATAATAGAGAGGAAACCCGACGTGTAGCGACCAGCACGCTAACTTCCAAGCGTTAGACGTTGACGCTTAAACCCCTCGCGATCCACAGAAAATTATGGTAGACATTTTGGGGTTCCTGAAAGGGATTCCCGTAGATTCCACTTTTCTGTCCTTCATTCAACCATTGCTCCTTCACCCATCATTAACTGCCTGCGGTATGCATTGAAACAGCAACGACGTAGCATTTTTTTTTCAAATAATGTATTTTTCGTTTGATTGTTTGGTACGCATAGGGATGGTAACGATAAACATTTACTATTTTCTTTCGGTCTTATCGTTTACTATGAAATTCTCCACTCATATTTCATGGCTTGCTTATTAATTGTTTTTGCTTCACGACTTGCTCATTTATTGTTTTTGTCACATCGAGAGCTTCGTCTTCTGAAGTCGATCTTTTCGGACTATTCTTACTGTACCTTCCGGGAGTACTCTCCTTTTGAATCTCTCCTAAGTTTCTTGGTGGTTAGGACTCCCTTAGGTCGATGAGGATTGCGGAGGATTTCCTTTCAATTGTCTTCGTAATCCCCACCCCTAATTCCTACTGATGAGAGTTTCATTGGATTCGCTGTAGCCTTTGAATCGCCGAAGGGGGTGCCAGTAGAGACTACTCCTTCGTCCGTGAAGAGAGCGGGATTTGGAGGGGCATCTCCCAGGCAGTAAAATCCTTATCCTCAATTAAGACTGTTTAGAAATGTAGGCGCTGCGATCTCTACTTTTCAATATTAGGCCCAGTTATTGAATGTTAATATTACAAGATTTTTAAATGAAAAATGAGTTTTCTTGAAAACTTGAAACGCTGTAATGGAATTCAATCAACAGAGAACCTCTGTGAGTTACTTCTTATTAATTGGGTCACGCTGTTTCCAGAACCGAAGTTCTTCTTCAATGTTCTGCCGAAATATAAATCAATCTTTTTATGCCCTGCCCTGATATTCTTAGCAATTTATAGCGAAGATAATGTCTCTTACAATCTCGAGCAACGCAGCGTTTATTTATTAAGATGGAAACGGAGGAAGGAATCCAAATAAAAATACATCATGCATTGACTACTGACTCCTTTCCACCCGTAATCTATTAATTATTTCTGAGATAATTTCCCATACTTTTATAACAGTCTGAATGTACATTTATAATAACCACGTGCCCGCATGTTATAATTTGTGCCGAAATCATGTTCCAAGTTGTGTGTTTTACCGGGTGAAACCAAGCAAACAGAATAATTGTGATCACATAGTAACTTACTGAAATACCTTATTTGATTGAATCTCATACTAGGTACTACGCCTATTAGAAAAATACTAAAATCTGGACATTACCTCTCCATTGTGAAAGAATGAGGATCGACACATCGAGGAAAGCAATTTCCAGCCGGATATCGAAGGCCAACCCAATGGTCTGTCCTCTCACCCCGTGACCGGGCCGCAATAGCCGTTGTGGGCGTTGGGTGAAACAAGACCGAAATCAGCCGCGCACGGCGAGTCGGAGCAGCCGCCGCCCAGGCCTCCGCTGCTCCCCTGTTGTGACGTCACGCGGCGCGCGTGCGCCCGCTCATTTGCATAAGCGTCGCTCTTAACGTATTCTCGTCCCCCTTCCTTCCCCTTCCCCTTCCCCGCCCGCCCCCGGCGCGCGCACCACGACGCCCCGCAGGAAGCCGACTGAGACGAGTCTCCCGCTTCCTTCCCAGCGACCGCCCGCTCCCCGCGGCTCTTGCACGCCGCCGCCGGCGTCTCTCTCCGGGAGGTCCCGCGGTTCGAGTCCCGGCGGGGCGGGTTTTCAATACTATATGAGACAGATCGAATTCAGCCGCTGTCTCGAGGGCTGCACCGGGAGCGGTAGCTCTGTGCATCAACTGATGTCAGTGCAGCGCCTCTGACCGGGAGGTCCTAGGTTCACACTCCCCACGGCGGCAGGATTTTCGACACTAGCTTTTCAGCTAGGTCCAATTCAGTCGCTGTCTGGAGGAGAATTCTAGCGACGGCTGCTCTAATCGGTAGTTTTCCGTGGTTTCTCCGAACAACACCAGGCGAATGCCGGAGCAGTACCCTAACAAACGGGCCACGGACCGCGCGCGATCTGTCATTCCTGTTCCCTTGTCCTATCCTCTCCCCTTACACACTATTTACACTAACATGCACTACACTACCACATATTCCGGGAGACCGGTCGGGAGCTTAGAGTTTGTCCCAGCTGGGCGGTGCCCGCTGGTGGGAGAGTCCTGGTTAGGGGAAATCCCACTAGCCGACGGTAGGTCGGCGCCGGATCTCACCATCCAGCGGGGGATGATCACTATCTCCGGAGAAAAATATGCACTACACTAACGGTACTAATGACCAAAGCAGTTGACGTGCCCGGAAACACGAAAAAATCAATCAAATCAATCAATCGAGGTCTGCTAGTCTAGGGGCTGTTGTTTTGATCGGTACTTTTCCATGGTTTCTTTAATCAATACCAGACGAATGCCGGAGCAGTCCCCTAATAAACGGGCCACGGACCACGTGCGATCTTCCCTTCTTCATCCTTGCCCATCCTCTCCCCCATTCATTTAGCAAGCCCTTTGCTACCTCTCATACCGGGAAACCACCGGGAGGTTTGAGCATCAGCCGGCTGGAGCATCGCCCCGCAGGGGAGATACCTTAAGATAGGAATCCAAGCAAGCCGACATTTACATCGGTGCCGAAAGCTGGCAAAATCCCCCCCCCCAAAAAAAAGAAGAAAAAAAAGCTTTTTGGTTTTTGAAACACGTACACACGAAAGAAAAGTAAAAAGCAAAAAGGTCGCTTGAATATTTTAATGATTTTTAAATTATTTCATATAAAGTAACAAAACATAGTTTTAGTCATCGAAATAGCTTTATACTACATTAAAAACCAAAATTGTATCAAAAACTCATTTGACAAATATATAAAGACAATACAAGTACCGACTGAGGTAGGTCAGAGCATTCACTAATGACACAGCAGTGCCTCTGACCGGGAGATCCTAGGTTTGAGTTCCGACCGTGGCGGATTTCCGACAGCATATATTAGCTAGGTCGTTGTCTGGAGGAGGCAATGCATTCATTCAAGTTTAGTGGTTCCATAGAATGTAGAGAATCGCTCAGTGGATTGCGCTCGCCCTTGGCTGTTGAATGAGCGGTGGCGAGCGTCCCTCGTCCCTGCGACGCAGCTGTCTGAGCGGCGCGTCAACGCCTAGCGCGCTGCCTCTCCGTCAAGATGTGTATCTTATCTCTGACAATATAGGTTGATGTCTGGCTCGGGGAGCGTTACTTGCAATGAGACGGTTCTTGGTTACCAAGTATCTGAACCTGTTTTGCGAGACTGCTTTTCACACCGACTTTTTTTAACTAACGGTGCACAAATTTGCGATGCACAGAGCATGTAATTGTATCTCCATCCCACATACGTTGGCTGACCTATTTTGGAGTAGGTTGCATGTAGTTGGGTGAAAAATATAACTTCTTTTTCTATCCTTCTACGTTTTCTTTATTTCTGATTTCCAATGCGCGCAGAAATTGAAAGAAAACTACGCTGCCTTCGGCCGTGCGAGGGGTGTCTGTGCTTTCCTCAGACACCCAGGAAGTCGAGAAAAAACCACAAGCAATGAAACAGATTCGATTTGGAATGAAAATGTAAATATTTGATTATGTTACAGAGTATTTTCTCATACCTGAGGTTAGGACAATATTCTGTACTCAGTGCGTCACCTCTTCGTTCGTCGCGCAGTTGACGTCATACGACGAGGAAAAAAAATCAGTTCCACGTGTGCTATTTCAGAACAGACACTTTTGGTGTTCATGTTCTACATACTCGATAGCAGCATATTTGTCTTCGTCCCCCCCCCCCCAAGTCAATAGTATTAAAAAAAATATAGCTTTTCACATTTTTGATAACTTTCGTTTGTCTCAGTGTAAATGAAAAATTATTTTTAAGAAAACAGATTGTCGGCTGGACTGTGCCCCCTCCCCCTCCGAGAAAGATTCTGGGTGCGCCTCTAATTATTAGTAAAGCTGTCAAACGGAACTTTATTGAAACATGTTTTATCATAACTTTCGTTTGTTACTCGATTTGTTAAAAATTAAATTTAAATGACTCACAAGACTAGAATCAATAATGACTATCCAAATAAGACAATTGTAGGTGCAGAAATCATACTAGCAAAATCGCCCAACAACAGAATGTGACCATAAGAGAATAATTGCTTCCACCAACTCTTGCTAC
Source organism: Teleogryllus oceanicus (assembly GCA_964035755.1). Taxonomy (NCBI): domain Eukaryota; kingdom Metazoa; phylum Arthropoda; class Insecta; order Orthoptera; family Gryllidae; genus Teleogryllus; species Teleogryllus oceanicus. Next base: position 20,904,222 of record CAXIVR010000005.1, read on the forward strand.
CGTCACTTTAGTAAGACTTCTTCGAATCACCATAAACCTCTGAGTTTGTTTCGTTCCCTCGCTTGTGAATTGCTCTGCCTCAGTCCTCAGGCCGCCCAGAGAGAGAGTAAAAGGACTCTGCAGCGGTAGGGGTGGGGGCGCGCTCACCTCCGCCAGGAAGCGAACAACGTTGTTCCGTGCTGTTCCCCGCGTTGCGGTCCAGGCTTCGATTGATTGATTGATATTTCGTGTTTCCGGGCGCGTCAACTGCTTTGGTCATTAGTCCCGTTAGTGTACTGCATGTTTTTCTCGAGATATGCGCGGTGATCTTTCCCCGCTGGATGGCGAGATCCGGCGCCGACCTACCGTCGGCTAGTAGGGTTTCCCCCTAACCAGGACACCGCCCCAGCGGGACACCGCCCCAGCCGGAACAGCTATAATCTCCCGACCGGTCTCCCAGAATATATGGTAGTGTAGTGCATGTTAGTGTAAGTAAGTGTGTAAGGGGAGAGGATAGGACAAGGAAGGGGAAGGACAGATCGCGCGCGGTACGTGGCCCGTTTGGTAGGGTACTGCTCCGGCATTCGCCTGTTGTTGATCGGAGAAACCACGGAAATCAGAGCTGCCGGCCGCTACAATTCTCCTCCAGACAGCGACTGAATTCGACCTAACTGGAAAGCTAGTGTCGAAAATCCTGCCGCCGTGGGGAGTGGGAACCTAGGACCTCCCGGTCAGAGGCGCTGCAGTGGCATCAGTTGACGCACTGAGCTACCGCTCCCGGTCCCAGGCTTCGAATCCCAGGGCGGAGGCGCGGCAGCGTGCGAGCGGGGAGCCGGCCGTGCGTCTCACGGCGCGGGAGAGCGCTGGTTCCCGTTGCCCATCCCGTACGTTCCACTTAACTGCACCGTTCGTCACTCTTCAACGCGTCGACGAGCGCTGTACGCTTCCGTACGGGCCTCACGCTGCATGCGTAAGATTAGTACTAGGGGCGGATTTTAATGAAATGCCTTTTTTTTTATTTTCGCTTTAGAACAATGCCATTCATTTTATGTTATGATCACATACATTAATTTTATGTTATGGCAAAAGGAAATTTGTATATGACATTTATATGACATATGAGAACAGGATCCATTTTTATAACTTTTTTGCTTTTTTCGTCGAATTCGACTGATAGGTCGAGTTACCTTTTCCCATCATTTTTAAACCATTTTGTGCTGATTTAATCGATTTTTAATATTATTTTAATGATACTTGCTTCAAATAATATTTGGGAGATGCAACAAATGTTCTCTAGAGAATTCCTGAGCAGCCTTATTTTATTAAGTATACTGTTTTACTTTTGATGATGTATACATAGTTCAGTTTATATTTAGTAACTCTCGGTGTGTTTGTTGGCTTAATAACTAAACAAATAGCCAGCGCCATTGTCAGTTCGGCCGGTTTCTGTATAAGTAGACTGATTTCCTGGAAAGGGACAATCAAACCTAGTTTGCATCCTGAGTTCATTTTAACGAAAGAAAGAAGACTCCATTACATCAGTAACATTCAGCAGCTTGTGCTGTTCATCTGAATTGGTTTTGGTCACATTTTTAAATCGTTTTTCTGTGCTTTAGGGCATTTTAAAACAAATTTAAGAGCATTTTATTGATCAATTTTGGTGATGTTTTAGGTCATCAAAATTCGCCCCCTTATTATTACGTTTTCGGCACGTGGCCTAGAGTCGACCGACCGGAGTCGGTCGACCTATTCTATCAACAGCCTCCAATTCCTTTTTGTAAGTCAACTCCTTTCATGTTTTGTCGCTTTGATGATTAATGTGTGAGTGGACGCATGTTACTCGGAAAAACGAAATACGATGGTGGCATCGATTTCGGAAGAATCGGAAACTGATAGCATAAGGAACCGGTGCAGTATGTTCACGTATCCTTCCACAGGATATTAGCTTCATATATTGTACATTACCAAAGCAACCAAAGACATTTAAATTCATTTTCCCCTTCTACTTGATTTCCACCCACCGAATATATATTCACAAAGTTTTGAAATTGTGTAGAGTACAACTTGAAAAGCGTTAAGAGAGTATTCTAATTTCATAGTGCAAGGTGTTCTAATCCATATTGTTAAAATGCTCTTACTGAGCACAGTAAACCTAAATTTCCTTCATTTTAATATTTCTGTAGTCATTGGGTTCAGTGAAAGAGGTATTTGTAACAATGAGCTTCAATAGAAAACTAGTTTAACATTTAGTTTTTAAAATGAATGAAATTATGATTTCACTTGCAAATGTGAACTTTGGATCTTGTAACATTTTAAATTTGCATCTTGTAGGAAGCTCTCTCGCAATGGTACACGAAATACAAATATGTACATCGCACAAAACAAAATCAATACGTGTACAGTCACATCCTTAGAACAATAGTTTTATTTGCTTCGAAACCCACTAGACGCTGTGTAAGTGAGATATTCATACAATATTTCCACAGCTGTGAATACCACTAAATGATAAACTTGTTTCGTTCGTCTTTACATAACTTGTTTCCATATTCTCAGTCACTGCGTCACTCACGTACTCCCAGTTTTAGAACTTGTTTTCCTCCTTGAATTTTCCGGCGGCTTCCCGAATTTCTCAGAATGATGACTGAATGAAATAAAATGAATGTCAAGATGAAATTGGTAAGTATGGAATAAGAGATAAAACAATTACTCTAAGCACCAGTCTGAGCAGTACTTTCTCAGAACTGACACAAAATTTTGAAATAAAATTTTAAAAGTAACCTAATTTTAAAAAAATAACATCAATTCATCTGAACAAAATGCATTTCTGAATACGAATAAACGATGTGGATTACTTAACATGATATTAACGACTGTGGTATGACACGTAAAAGACATGCCACTAAAATGCAAGTCTTGCATATAATAAAAACTTCCCCACAATTTCAAAGGTCTCCAAATTCTATAAACGTTGAATGGATTTTCGAAGATATTGCTCCTTTTGGACAGTGTATCAAAGTTGTTTCTCCTTCTGAGACCTACTTGAGAGAGATTCCATGTGCATGAACTTATTAGTCTCGGTTCCTAGAAACAGACGCTACCGAGACGGACGGCGATGTCTATCGATCGGGCAATTAGACGAATTGCCCCAGTGACCTCGTTTCGCGCGCGGACGGACGAACGAACGAACGACGGACGAACGAGCACTCCCCGCAGTGCGGAACCAACCGGTGATGGTGATGGTGATGGTGATGGTGGTGGCGGTGGTAGTGGTGGTGGTAGTGGTGGTAGGTAGGTGGTGATGGTGGTGGTAGTGGTAGTGGTGGTGGTGGTGGTGGTAGTGGTGGTGGTAGTGGTGGTGGTGGTGGTAGGTGTGGTGGTGGTGGTGGTGGTGGTGGTGGCGGCGGCGGCGGCGGCGGCGGGGCGACGGCGAGGCGGCGGTGGTGGCGGCGGCGGCGGCGGCGGCGGCGGCGGCGGCGGCGGCGGCGGCAGGCGGCGGCGGTGGCGAGGCGGCGGCGGCGGCGGTGGCGGTGGCGGCGGCGGTGGCGGCGGCGGTGGCGGCGGCGGCGGCGAGGCGGCGGCGGCAAGGCGGCGGCGGTGGCGAGGCGGCGGCGGCGGCGGCGGCGGTGGCGGTGGCGGCGGCGGTGGCGGCGGCGATGGCGGCGGCGACGGCGGCGACGGCGGCAGCGGCGGCGGTGGCGAGGGAAGCGGCGGCGGCGGCGGCGGTGGCGGTGGCGGCGGCGGTGGCGGCGGCGGTGGCGGCGGCGGCGGCGGCAAGGCGGCGGGGTGCGCGGCGGCGGCGGGGCGGCGGCGGTGGCGGGGCGGCGGCGGTGGCGGCGGCGGTGGGCGGCGGCGGCGAGGCGGCGGCAGGCGGCGGCGGTGGCGAGGCGGCGGCGGCGGCGGCGTGGCGGTGGCGGCGGCGGTGGCGGCGGCGGTGGCGGCGGCGGCGAGGCGGCGGCGGCAAGGCGGCGGCGGTGGCGAGGCGGCGGCGGCGGCGGCGGCGGTGGCGGTGGCGGCGGCGGTGGCGGCGGCGGTGGCGGCGGCGGGCGGCGGCGCGGCGGCGGCGAGCGAACGGCGGCGGCGGTGGCGGGCGGCGGCGCGGCGGCGGCGGTGGCGGTGGCGGCGGCGGTGGCGGCGGCGGTGGCGGCGGCGGTGGCGTGGCGGCGGCGGCAGGCGGCGGCGGTGGCGAGGCGGCGGCGGCGGCGGCGGCGTGGCGTGGCGGCGGCGGCGGGCGGCGGCGGTGGCGGCGGCGGCGGCGGGGCGGCGGCGGCAGGCGGCGGCGGTGGCGAGGCGGCGGCGGCGGCGGCGGCGGCGGCGGTGGCGTGGCGGCGGCGGTGGCGGCGGCGGTGGCGGCGGCGGTGGCGAGGCGGCGGCGGCAGGCGGCGGCCCCGCGCTGCGTTCATAACAACCGCTCGGCGCCTCCCCACCCTGGGCTTCGCCAACGGAAGCGCCCCCTCCCGCGGCCGCAGCGGAGGTCCTCCGCGCTGCGTTCGGCATAACAACCGCTCGGCGCCTCCCCACCCTCACCCTCACGGCTACTGACTGCTACGGTCGTCACCTCCGCAGTCCACGCAGGGGGCGGGCCGAGACTGCGCAACAGCGCGGGCCTGTCGAGTAGGGTTGCAACATCAATGGTTCATGGAAAAGTCGATGGTTTTATGGAATCGTTGATGGTTTTGTAGAAACGCCGATGATTTTGTAGAAACGTCGATAGTTTTATAAAAAACTTCATGTTTTCAGAGAACCGACGATGTTTTGAAAATGATTTAATAGCGACAATTTTGAACATCGATATTGTGACGTTTTCGCTGTTTTGTTTGAGAAGTAAAGTAACCCATTATTACAGGTTTGTAAAAGCTGAAATAACATACAATAATGTATTATATCATCAGTTCATATGTTGGAATAAAGGAAACGCACTCGTCCGACAGATGTCTCCCAAAATTTGTGTCTCTTACAAATTTCCCAGAATTTCAAGAGAAGCGGTCAACTGTTTTAATTTTTTTAATTCTATTTTCATAGTTAAATCTTAACTGCACGTGAAAAATACGAGCACTGTCAAATTAAATTCTCGAGCGCAAAAGTTCAAACGTTTTTCGGTGTCTTTCTACAACTAAAATATTGAAGACATATTTTTTCTCTTAATAAAATATGTTCCTTGAAGATAAGATATTGAAATAAGCTTATGCACTTTTTTTTAAAAATTGAGTACTTTTCTTGTAGTTTTGTGTGAAAATAATGGAGAGAAAGTACATGCTCTTTTACCACCATTAGTTTTCCTTCATTTCATTCGTCTCGATATTACGTTTGTTCTTTCAAAAAACTGGAAATTTTCTATACGTTTGCTTTGAATTATGAGTTTTCTTTTGGTACATTACAAAACATATCTTACACTTTTAGAAAGTATGTTAGAATATATGTTAGAGAGAAGAGGATTCCATTTTAAAATAAAGAAGCGAGAAAGTAAGAAGAATCTTCTCTGCTATAATTGAAATGAATTAATTCTAAAATTGTTCCTTCCAGGAAATTTCTACGTCGCTTTATTTCCAGTGTGATAAAAGATTTCCCTTGATGACCTAACATACTGAGAGAGGACTTTATCAAAGATAAATTCCTTAAAAAAAAAAACAACAACTAGTAAGACTCTAAAATCCATCAACATTATTTTCTAACTCTGTGAGGAAAGTTGACAGATACCATCTTTCTCAAACAGTGACGAATCTGTTTTGGTTCCTTCCAAAATAGCCCGTATATCGGAACCTTCGAATGCCCGCGTCGTATTCTACTTTCGACAGCGCTTCTGTTCATTTCGAGCCCTAGCCAGTCGGTGCCTTAGAGAATGGAATGGGAAAGATCTCGCTTGCTCCGTGTTCTGTTGTTTTAACTACTGCTCCAGCAACCTCCTGGCATCGCAAAGAGAAAACCACCAGATCAGCGGGCTTCTTTCTTCATTCCCCATCCAGGGAGTGATTGTCTCGACTCAACTGCTGATATGAAATACACCACAGTCGACACTAGAACTTACGAGACGTGATCTACTACATTCAGTTGCGAACTTACATTCATATGCTGAGAGTAGCTCAGAGCCAGCATTGCCGCTGACTCTGCAGTGGCTCAAACCGGGAGGTCCTAGGGATCGTGTCCCCACGATGGCGGACACTAGCTACATAGCTATATAGTGAATTCGAATTCAGTCCTACAGACTGGAGAAGAATTCTAGCGGCCAACGGGTCAGATCGGTAGTTTTCGTGGTTTCTCCGATCAACACCAGGCGATTGTCGGAGCAGTACCCTAACAAAGTAACCATGGAGCGCGTGCGATCTTTTTTCTTCTTCCTTGTTCTATCGTCTCCCCTTAGCTTACCCGCTTGCCCCGTTGGAATGAGGTACGTGGGAGAAGAAATCCCCCAAGCCGACGTTTAGTTCTCACTACCCATTGGAGAAGACACACCGCCACCTCCAGCGATAAAAAATTCACTACACTACCGAGACAAATGCAGTACTAGTAACAGTAAGTAACCATAACAGCTGACGTGCCCGGAAAGAATCAATCGAACGAATCGTATTCTGTTCCAAATTGCTAATATCTCTAGTAATCTCCGTATGCTTCTTATACTGTAACAAATTAATGTATGGCAGGCAGTGAGACCTTTAAAACTTTTGGTTCGATAATCCGATGAACCAGTGGAGGCGGGGACGGAAGGAAAGAGAGGTCGGGGCGGAGAGAAACAAGAGATGGCGTGGCAAGGATGAAAATGAAGTTAATTTCATTTTAGACTACAGAGACTAGCCAGAATCCACTTCGGTCGAATAGGTGATTGTGATAAATATCCCGGCAACACCTGGTTAGTCAGTTAATTTTGGATAAATGATGATTTGGAGGTACACCGTGGTAAAGAAACACTAACAACTAGCTTAAGTTCCAGATAACAAGTTTCGTAACATCCCAACTCCTCGGCGCTTAACCTAGGATAATAGCGAAGAAACCAGTGAACTATCAAGAGATTTACTGTTAGACCTAGGTTCGATTCACTGAGCCATTGGGAAACACGTAATTGTAAATTAATTGAAGTCGTAGGCTTCGCGGCCGAGTCAAAATTACATTCTTGGCTGTCCGGGTGACGCCGCGTTAAGTTATCTGGTGCCCAGCCGGCAGGACTGTTCCGTACCGTCCGACCTCCATTCACGCCGGCCGTCTGGCCGCGGACCGCGGCGCGCCATCCGACTCCGGATCTGCCCGCGTCGTCCGACTGCGGACCGCTTCCTACCGTCCGCTCGTGTGCGACGCCGCCATCCCGCGGTTGACAGGCAACCCTCTAGCTACGGTTGCCGTTTGTTATAAATAAACAAGGCATTACGAGCCCTGATGAAGATCACGACATGTTGATCGAAACGTCGGCACCAGATACTAACTTAACGCGGCGTCACCCGGACAGCCAAGAATGTAATATTGTAAATTAATTGTTTAGTGTATTTGTATGTAATGCATTAAAATTCACCATAAGAACTTATAGCACTAATCCTGAACAAGCGGAAGGAAAGCAACAGATTGATGTTTTGGACGACAAAACCTTCAGTTTCCTTGGGAGCCACGCAGCACGTGTGCAGGGCTGCGCCGTGGCGTCAGGCACCGATCTGCGCGAGCGTCGCCGCTTATCTGCAGCGCAGCGCTTGCATTTCCGCGCCCCGCCCCCGCCCCCGCCTCCCGGCGCATCAGCGCGAGATAGCGCTCACCTGTCGGCGCTGTGACGTCACCGCGTGGGGCCTTGCCGAGAACGCCGTTGGGAAAGTTCCGTGCCGGTGCAGCGTTCTGGGAACGCACGAAGAATGCCCACGGCTTCCGGGGGCGTCTCCGACAGAAGGAAGCCGTTGTTATGTACTTGTGAGGTGATGTATTTGGTATTTCACGGGGAAGATGACGCTTCCTTCGCCACGGAGACGCTACTCACTCTTTGGAATAATCGAACCTTCTAGATGAGGGGGTAATCAGTACGGTGGCTCGCATCGCTTCCTGCTTTCGCCGGGGATTCTCGACGGTTAAACCTCACGTCCACGAACCCGATGGGGCTTTTGTGGGACAGTGTGATTGAGGGGACCTGGCAAGAGAGCTGTTTGATGTTCAACTGGTAAGCGAAAGGGGACCACGTCGTTCCCAATTGCGGGACGGAGAATTTTCCCTCGGCCCGTCTCACGGCCAATAGGCTGTTATCCAACCAATGCCAGTCTTGCCGGCTACGAATCACGACCCGATACGTGGACATGTAATGCGCTTCATATGTAGCACTACAAGTTTACAACTTTTTTCTGTAATCGATACATCGATATTGGAAAAAATAGCAAGCCCAAAACCAATGGGAATTTTATATTTATATTGTACATCAATTTACGATATCAAACCCTGTCGGCATGATTATCGACGATGAAATTGGAAACTGTTTGTCATATGGCTTTCCATGCATTAGACATTAACAACACTTGGGAGCGCTTCAGATTTAGGTCAGCAGAACGCGACACAACGTGCACGAAAAACGAAGAGACGGGCAGGGCAGGATTCGAATCCGGGCATCTGCCAGCAGAGGCGTCGAGTCGGTTCGAGCTCAAACAATCTGGACCTTATGGGACCCTCACACTTTCAGGAGAGACTTCTATCCGGTCCGATTCGTACGTTTTGTGATTCGACTTCCCCGAATGAGCCTGCAGACGCCCAGTTTCCACCGCTTTGGCTTACCGCATCTCGCAGCGCTCATTCAAAGCTGCACGCGAAGCGGACTTTCGAGCGCAGACGTTCAGGATTCGCTCCAGCACCAAAATGAGACATTTACAAAATTACTGGGGGGTTTCATTAAAAATCTGCCAATGTTTCGTTCTTGAGAGTTGTACTCACACGTGCGAAGTTGTCGCCTAATACTACTTCTCTTTCTCCGGGCAAAGCCGCCCCAAACGTGGCTAAGCAGAATTTTAACAAACGGGCCATGGACTATGCGCAGTCTTTCCTTCTTCATCCTTGTTTCCTCCTCTCTCCGTATACACACACTTACATGTACTACACACACCGGGAGCGGTAGCTCAGTGCATCTGACTGATGTCACAGCAGCGCCTCTGACCGGGAGGTCCTAGGGTCGACTCCTGACGGCGGCAGGATTTTCGACACAAGCTTTTCAGCTAAGTCGAATTCAGTCGCTGTCTGAAGGAGAATTCTAGAGAGCATCTGCTCTGATCGGTAGTTTTCCGTGGTTTCTCCGATCAACACCAGGCGAATGCCAGAGCAGTACCCTACCAAACGGGCCACAGACCGCGCGCGATCGTCCTTCCTTTTCCCCCTTAACCCCGGTGGGGGGGCGGTCCCCGCTGGTGGGAAGTCCTGGTTGGGGCAAACCCCACTAGCCTAGCCGACTGTAGGTCGGCGTCGGATCTCGCCATCCAGCGGGGGAAGATCACCGTGATCTCCCGAGAAAAAAACATGCACTACACTAACGGGACTAATGACCGAAGCAGTTGACGCGCCCGGAAACACGAAAAAAAATCAATCAATCAATCAATCAATCAATGTACTACACATGCCCGGGAACTTCCTCCGTTTGAAGACCTGTGGGGAGCTGGTGGGGGGCGGTGCTTCATTGGAGGGGAAAACCTCGCCAGCCGTCGTGCAATATGGCACAGGATCTCTTGTTCCAGGAAGAGGGAGACACCATGACATCCCTGGATTTGACATGCACTACATTCAAGCGAATAATGATAATAACAGAAACAAAATATTCAATCAAGAGAAAGAGTAAGGGCCCTTTACATGTGTGCAACGGACTCGGGACTCAGTCTTTACTCTACTCAACGGCGGCCAATGCGGTGCGACGGGGCGTGGGGTTCGGCGATCGAATGCTGAGTAGAGACGTAGGCGAGGCGACGGCCGGAACGGCGCGGCGCGGCGAGGCGCGGCGAGGCGAGGCGAGGCGAGGGCGAGGCGAGGGCGAGGGCGAGGGCGAGGCGAGGCGGGCGAGGGCGAGGCGAGGGCAGGCGAGGGCGAGGGCGAGGGGGGCGAGGGCGAGGGCGAGGGCGAGGGCGAGGCGAGGCGAGGCGAGGCGAGGCGAGGCGAGGCGAGGCGAGGCGAGGGCGAGGCGAGGGCGAGGCGAGGCACGACTTCCGGCGTGCGCCGGAAGCGGTCGGCGGCGCGGCGCCGGAACTCGCAAGAGCGACGTGGACGAGCACTCCTTGGGAAAGCGAAATTGGCTTTTTTTACGACAGACCTTTTTTATGTCCCGCGAAGGGAACCGCTATCGTTATTAGAAGAATTACTTTCCTACCGTACTTGCACGAACCGTAAATATATCGGGCAGCGGTGTAGGCTCACAATAATATTTCTGCCCGGGAAACATTGGAAAGCAGAACTCTTCCGGAGTTCCAACAAGAGTTCAGTCAAGCATTTGGTAGCACACCATGTGAAGGAAGAAAGAATACGGTTGGAAACAACGGCATTACCTAATTTTCGTAAACAAATGTAAAACATATGTTTTTGAATAAAAACGCACCTTCTACAGCTCGCCAGGAAAAACTCTCCGCTTGCTGACGAGAGTGCTTGCAACAGAAATTATGTTGGTAGCACGAGCTGCAGCTTGAAAACATAAATTGAGTACTCACTACAATCATGATAGATGTTGAAAGTGTCGTCCCTTTCTGTGGTTTCCCATCATCATAAATGCAATTTCTAGTAGGAGGCCATGATTAGGCTCAGTGCGGAGGCTCTCCGCCGGAGAGGCTTTCGTGGCACTCTATATACCTTGTGTCCTATGACTGGATTGATTGATTGATTTTTTCGTGATTCCGCGCGCGTCAAATGCTTTGCTCATTAGTCCCGATAGTGTAGTGCATGTTTTTCTTGTGTGATGGCGGTGACCTTTCGCTGCTGGATGGCGAGATCCGGCGCCGACCTACCGTCGGCTAGCGGGGTTTCCCCCTAACCAGGACTCTCAACACCAGCCGGGACAAGCTCTGAGCTCCCGACCGGTCTCCCGGAATATGTGGTAGTGTAGTGCATGTTTGTGTAAGTGTGTGTGTAAGGGGAGAGGATAGGACAAGGAAGAGGAAGGAAAAATCGCGCGCGGTCCGTGGCCCGTTTGGTAGGGTACTGCTCCGTCATTCCTCCTCACAACTCCGGCATTTGCCTGGTGTTGATCGGAGAAACCACGCAAAACTACCGACCGCTAGAATTCTCCTACAGACAGCGACTGAATTCGACCTAGCTGAAAGCTAGTGTCGAAAATCCTGCCGCCGTCAGGACTCGAACCTAGGACCTCCCGGTCAGAGGCGCTGCACAGACATCAGTTGATGCCCGGTCTCTACGACTGGAGGAGAATCGTGGGGGCGTGGTGCATGTCATGGCAGGCGTCGACCGTCAGAGGGGCTCTCAATTCGTCCCCCCCCCCGTGGGTCGCAAATTCTATGCTTGCTGTGGGCCGCTTGCCTGAAGCCCTAGATATGCCTCTGCGCGTGACAACAACGTCAGGCTCTACACCCATGTCCTCGCGGGACGCGGTCGCCAGTCGTGAAATGGTGTGGGACGGCGCACCATCGTGGTTCTAGACGGAAGATGGATGGAATGGAGAATGGATTCGTTGGGTGCATCACTCGGTCAATGCGTGAGTACAGCTACAGAATTCCCTCCGACGTGATCAGGAATGTCCGATTCCCTCAGGTTTTCAGCGGGAAGGGAAACATCGACTGGTATGATGAGTGAGGCAGTAAGTGCATAATTTCGAGAGGGATCGGTGTAACTACTTTGGTCAAATACTCTGGTACAGAGCTGCTAAATTTAGAGGGCTATTTAGCTTTCTTCTCCACTGGATTCAGCCCAGTCATGCTTCAGCAAGTACAATTTCTGAGCATCTCAGCCTGATAAGTAGATAGAGAGTGAGGCGTGAGTGTAGCTAGTGTAATGCGAGAGGAAGGGAACCGAGCAACTGCATCAGAATTTGCTGTTTAAAACCATCGTGAGTATTCTGTAATTCATTAATAGATGATAATCGAACATCATGTTTACAACTCCATGTTGGTTGTAGTCGTTGTGGCATCACTCGTAACCCTACCCACATACTACGTAGAAACTTCACCATCCATCGAGTTCTGAAAAAACTAGAACTCCTCGAACCACGAAGCTGGGGTCCCTACTCCATCGGCTAAATTGACGGAAGCGGTAGCTCAGTGCATCAAGTGATGTCACTGCAGCGCCTCTGACCGGGAGGTCCTAGGTTCGAGTCCTGATGGCGGCAGGATTTTCGACACTAGCTTTTCAGCTAGGTCGAATTCAGTCGCTGTCTGGAAGAGAATTCTAGCGGCCGGCTGCTCTGATCGGTAGTTTTCCGTGGTTTCTCCGATCAACACCAGGCGAATGCCGGAGCAGTACCCTAACAAACGGGCCACGGACCGCGCGCGATCTGTCCTTCCTCTTCCTTGTCCTATCCTCTCTAACATGCACTGCACTACCACATATTCCGGGAGACCGGTCGGGAGCTTAGAGCTTGTCCCGGCTGGGGCGGTGCCCCGCTGGTGGGGAGTCCTGGTTAGCGGGAAACCCCACTAGCCGACGGTAGGTCGGCGCCGGATCTCGCCATCCAGCGGGGGAAGACCACCGCCATCTCCCGAGAAACAAACATGCACTACACTAACGGGACTAATAACCAAAGCAGTTGACGCGCCCGGAAACAGGAAAAAAACAAACCAAACCAAACCAATCGGCTAAATCGGCCTGCGTAAAGCGCGATGTCGCTGACGCGAGCGCGCGCGCCGGGCAGTGGCGCCGCGCGCAGGTCGCGTCGGCGGGGCGGGCGTTGCCCTCGCACGCGCTCTGTCTTCGCGCTTGACAGCCAGACGCTGCGCTTTCATCCCGACCGCGCCCCGCCCGCGCTACGCTTCTCGGCGCGCTATTTTTCTTTGTCGTCTTCGCAGGGTTCACAGAGGTCGCGGATCTCTCCGTCGCATGCACTTTAGATAGCAATGATCTCTCAGATCGTTACGAAGGCCTAACGTGAAAGGAGAAACGAGTCTCTGATGTAGTACACTATTCTTGGAAGGGAATAACTTAAAACAGAAAAAGCCAAAAAGTGTACGATTGTATGAATTTACCTCATTCTTTAAATGAGACGATATGAACACAGAATATAACTCTGAATTTATCATGCAATTAAATATTGGCGACATTTGACTGAAAAAGAGGAGCGCGGGAGTGATTACATTGTCTCCCGCCATGCAAGATAAAGTTTAAAACACCTAGTTTTTGCACGCAATTTTGCCGTATGCTCTACATCGTTCTTGTGCGCATCATTTCAAAGAATATTGCTTGTAAATAAAGAAAGTCAGAAAAATGATACGAAGCGATGAACACTGAGAACAAAAGTGATGCAAAAGAAACCTATTTATTATTCAATACACTTATGTGGGAAAATATATGATTGCGTTCGATATTCTTCGAAATTACAAGTCCGATAATACTTAGTAAACGACTTAAAGTAAGATCTAAATATTTCGCCGTAATGTTTAGAAAGAAAATCATTAGATCGTGTCGTGTGAATCCATTTAGTTAGGTGCTCACCTTTCTTTCCGGATTAGTATGCACTAAAACATGCTAAGCAAAATTTGTATCGAAAATATGAACTGCAGAATGACAACATTTATCATTCTTTTGAACATACGGAAGTACGTCAGATTCTACGCACCCAGGCTGGTAATGTGACAAATACAGTACAAGATACCATCAGACAGGTTCACAAACAGAATTATCATCATCAAAGGTTCAACTGAGTTTCTGTTGAGGTTGTCTCTTTGCTGAGCGGCATACTAACTCGAAATGTATCACTGTGGGTATGTTCAGTCTTTCAATGTACGCAGCGTACACAATGGATTGCACATTGGTTGTTTCATTAAATTAATATAATATAACTATTTTACAACTGGCTGAACTGGGTGGACGAAATCATTAAGACGGGTGCGCCCTGACGGCTCGACTAGAAGGGCCACGGGTACCAATCCCATCTCGGGTGTAGATAGTGCTTGCGTGTTGTGGCATGATGGAACTCTCCCAACCACCATATATCGGACTTGTAACCGCACTTCCTTCCACTCCTTGTCGATTTGGTGGCGCAAGGACTTGGGGAAACTTCGCCTAAGTACGCCAAAGCTATGGGTTCGAATAATGTAAGGCATGCATGTTATATGTAATGATATGGCAGGACACCCTCACCTTCAACCACATTTATCACCTAAAAACCCTTCCTACCTACTACAGACTGTGATACCTTCCCCCAAACCATTTACAGTTGAGATTGGCTAGCGGGTAGCCTCGGCAGTGAACACCTACGACCATATGTCCGACAGTCGCGAAGAGGGTGTGTCCCGTTCCGACAATAGCAGAATAGAGAATATGAGCAGAGAAACGGGTCAGAATGCCCGGGATCTTCCGGGGCAGGGGTCTTGTGCTGTGTCGGGATAAGCGCGCGCTGAGAGGGGCCAAAAGCGAAAATTGATTGATTGATTGATTTTTGCGTGCTGGTTTCCGGACGCGTCAACTATTTTGGTCATTAGTCTCGTTAGTGTAGTGCATGTTTTTCTCGGGAGATGGCGGTGATCTTCACCCGCTGGATGGCGAGATCCGGCGCCGACCTACCGTCGGCTAGTGGGGTTTCCCCCTAACCAGGACTCTCCCATCAGCGGGGCACCGCCCCAGGCGGGACAAGCAAGCTCCCGACCGGTCTCCCGGAAAGGGGGGGGGAAGGAAGGCAGCTCCGGCATTCGCCTGGTACTGATCGGAGAAACCGGAAAACTACCGGTCAGAGCGCCGGCAGAATTCCCTCCAGACAGCGACTGAATTCGACCTAGCGAAAGCTAGTGTCGAAAATCCTGCCGCCGTGATGACTCGAACCTAGGACCTCCCGGTCAGAGACGCTGCAGTGACATCACTTACCGCTCCCGGTGCGAAAAAAAAAGGCATCTTGATAAAAAAGGAATTTATCAATTTCATAACATTGAACATACGAATGCTGTTACGATATTACTGTTCATTAAATGCTTAATAAAGTAAAGTAAATTTAATTTTTATGTGCATGTAGTTTTGTTTCTCGAGATAAATTTCGCTTACTTTGGACGAGTAACCTTTACCACAAAAATACGTGAGAAATATCTGCGCTTCGTCATCAGAAACATTCAAAGACTGATGAGTAAAGTGTTAGGAATTGTATTTCGATCCGTCCACGCCCTGCCCATGACTCAAGAGAAGGTCACATTACAAGAATGCATCCTTCGTTTCAAATTTCTCGTGTCGTGAATACTCAGCAAATGATGAGAGCACCATTGTCAGGAAGAAGAAAATTCTTTGGAATGTATCGGTACAAAAGGATCACATCATGAATTATGGTTCGTCAACTCACAATATAAAGATTTCCTTGAAAATAACAAAATTTCAAGTTACATAGAAAAAATGGATGTTCATTGGACGATAATGAATCGCACTAAGTGAACTTCAGAAATACAAGCTCTGAATGTCTAAAATTGGTACGATTTGTTTTACATTCATAAAAACGTACACGAACTCTATTTTTCATTATCTGAAGTCCATTGTCGAGAAATTATAGTAAAAAATATAAAAAGGTTTAAATACGGTATCTATAAAAATAAACGCAATTGCTGTGCTTAATGAATATCACTAATACTAATTAGAATATTCTTATACTTTTAACCTTGCACTGCCGTAATGGGTAAATTTATCTTCAACCGAAGATGGCAATGTTTTATAAAATCTAGTTTTCATTATCAGTATAATTATCATTACTGCTACAGCAAATTGAACAGTTTCTGACGTAATGATTCGGTTTACTGCAATTGGTTAGGGACCCAGTGGCGTACCGAGTGTTCAGCCGCTCGGGGCGGAGGAAAATTTTGCTGCCGCCTAATTTAGGTATTTCAATTTAAAAGACTAAAATATACGTATATATAAAAGTCATGTGTATGTATTTTAATATATAATAATCACGTTTATTACAAAATTCTTACACTCATGTCACTAACATGAATAAACAGGTATAGAACACTTATCTATTATACCTTGAGGATGGACACGATTAAGTTATTAGGAATTGAATATAAAACACAAATCGACTTCCAATTAAAACTAAACGATACTGTTACTAATTATATTTTTATTGAAAAGTAACATAATTTTTAGAACTAAAACCAAAACTTACCTTGAAAACTTTATTTGTCTACTTTTTTTTTTTAAGAAAAATGTCCTTTATTGCACCATCAATGTTTATAGCACCAAATGCCTCTTGCGCCATAGACAAGATATTCAGATTGGTTAGCCTTAAAGTACTCATTGTTGATCTTGAATAATTTTGATCAATTTCAATTTTGAAAAACTCCTGTCACAGTTGGCATTGTATGTGGCAATTGTGAGCAATATTCGGAGAATTTTTGTAATATTCGGCAGAGTATCTTCCACATTTCGGTCCTCATTCATTAATATATTTTCGTTGTATGTAGCAGCAATAAAAGTCCGTAGTCGAAGTCGTTCCAACTTGACGTCCTGCTCGGCAATTTCCGCAAATGCATAGTCTAGATTACATTTACAATCGTCCGAATCTTATAATATAACCGGCGTCATATAAGCAAACAGTAGCCAAATTCTTTAGCTACTAAAAACGCTCCCGAATTTCTACAGATATTCTATCTAACGAATAAAACAGCTTCACGAAAATGTTAGCATCATCATCAAAATTGTGTCAATAAAAGTCACTATTCTTTATATGATAGAAGTCATCTCGCTAAATTTTAGTCAAACAATCCAAGCACAAAATAAAATACGGGGAATCCCTACAAGTCAGTACAGACGGCTTTGCCAGTCGCTACAATGAGCAAGATGTCAATATTATACATTCACTTAAAGAAATCACAGAATAAGTAATAAAAGATTTCGTGCTCATTTCAATCGGTTCGAATTGTATGTATGACAAAAATATGAAATGATTCAAATGTTTACAAAACATTATTATTATTATTATTATTATAATTATAATTATTATTATTATTTATTGTGAAATTTGCCGCTCCTTAAAAGTGGCCAGAGGCGCCGATTGCTGCCCCACTATGCTACGTCACTGAGGGGACCATAAGAATATAATCTTTCTCCTGAGGAACGTATTATCTCTTACAGTATTAAAAACGTCGCCACAATTTTGAGTAATTTAACATCGGGAACGTATTGTTGTATTCTCTCCCACTCCGTAATAACCTTCATTGAAATTAATTGTTAATATATAAATTAATAAAATGTATTAATTCATTGTTAACTAATAACATTAATGCAAGACGATTTTTTGAACTTGCCATTTTCTTTTCTGGATACCTTTCGGCAAGCTTAAAATCTGTTCACATTTTTCTTTCCGCTTTAATCTCCCTGGACTGACATTTGACGTTGTGGAAAAGTATTATTTTCTCTACCGTTTCCTCGTTTTCGTTTTCAGTCATCCTTTTTCTTTTCTTTCGAAGCGAACCCAGTTGAAGCGAGCTGTAGTAAACAACAGACGCTCGCGCCCAGTCCGCCAGAAGAAACAAGCGCAATCCGCGTGGCGCGCTCCCGCGCGCGCGGCGGCTGAGGCCAACACCGGATATAGTCGTGACGTGCGAGTGGCGTGCGAGCCCCGGCACGAGGGAGAGGTTCCCAGAGGTGTCGCCAGATGCCGCGGCTCCCGAGATTCCTCCGCGCGCACTCCACGCTGGCACGTCTCGAACCAACTGCACACGTTTCTGGAGCTCCGGAATACCTTCTTCCTCTTTCGTCATACGCAGTTCGATGATTCATTGAAGCAATGGGGTTTGATGTCACTATTTGCTAGTAAGTGATCGCTCCCAAAGTGAAAACTATTTGCAAGGCCGTCACTTCCGCTGGGACAAACTAGGCAGAGCTCAGGGGATGCCTTCAGTTCGGAGAAAAAAATACTGATTTTTATATCTTCTTTTTCTAATTTTAATTGTCACTGCTAACAGGACTTGCAATATATATATATATATATATATATATATATATATATATATATATATATACACACACACACACACACACACATCAAAGATTCAAGGAAACTTCTTTTCTTTTGATTAAAATATATGAAGCTACTTTAATAAAAACATGATCGGCCGTATCGAGAAAAAAGTGGGTAGGTTAGGAGAAACAACAAAGAGAAGACCCCAGTATCATCTGTTGCTCTTAGATTTCCTAGTCTCTAAATATGACATATTGTCATCGATAAACGAGTTACATATTTAATTTGAAAGTTCTATTGATCACTTACTTCTTTCTCAAAATATAAGTTAAAGCAAACTTGGGTAGATAGTACAAGAATGTACACATTTCTTGATGCAAAGACAGGACAATATTCTTATACTAATGACAAGTTTTCGTTTGGCTTATGTAGCATTTGATCTCTCATAGACACAAGTCTAAAATGGCGAGTTGAGGAGTTACCAGATACGGTGCTTCACAACAAGTCAGACAAAACCATTTAATTATGACATTATTACGGCCCATATGGCCAGAGACAATAAATTTCTTAGAGAACTCATTTTTAAGACGATGTTTCTAAATTTGGTGTTTAAAGTCGAAGGATAATCAACGTGTTGTCTGGTCACCTCTTTGAAATTCTCCCTGTCAGCCACACGCACGGGAGCCGTGAGCGCTTATTGCTGCACTGTGTATCATCTTGCATCGTGCACGCGTACGTACTTACCTGGTTGGCCTCGCGGGCGTGCAAGTGCGACGCCGTGACGGAACGACAGTGTTGCATACGTGCGCTTACCTGCAACAGACAGATCACAATGCAATTAGTCAACAAATCATACATATTTGAACTGCAATTGGGAATGACCCGGTGGCAGTTAAATAACAATAATAATAACAATAATAATAATAATGATAATAATAATAATAATAATAATAATAATAATAATAATAAAGGATAATCGCTCGGTAGGATCATAAACTTAGGATCAATACTTGTTTCAACATCGGACAAACGTACTACATTTGCAGGGCTTATCGTTTCTTAGAGAATGTGTTATAATGATGTATTTGACATAAATTTTGCTGCAATATTACAGAATAATATGGTTCGTCCTTACATAGTTTGTAGAGTTTGGGTTTATCAAAAGTGAGTTAGTGGTCAATACTCAACACGATCTCCAACACAACACGCACAATCTTTTTCAGCCACGATTAAATTCAATGAAAACGTATGTTTTAAGAATCCCTCATTCGTGGACAATATCCACCAAGTTATTTTTGTTCTGACCCAATAATCACCCTCTTCCATCCGTAAATTAATCGATTTTTTAAAATTTTGACAAGAAATGTGATCAACAGTTGCTATAGACTGGAATCACACGCTCATAGTACAGAATAATAGTTGAGGAGAGTGAACGTTCCTCTCATCAACGTCAATTCTATTCATTTCCGCCTACCGCATTTGATGTGATTTTTTCGTGTTTCCGGGTGCGTCAACTGCTTTGGTCATTAGTCTCGTTAGTGTAGTGCATGTTTTTTCGCTGGAGATGACGGTGATCTTCCCCCGCTGTATGGCGAGATCCGGCGCCGACCTACCGTCGGCTAGTGGGGTTTCCCCCTAACCAGAACTCTCCCATCAGCGGGGCACCGCCCCAGCCGGGACAAGCTCTAAGCTCCCGACCGGTCTCCCGGAACATGTGGTAATGTAGAGCATGTTAGTCTGTGTGTGTAAGGGGAAAGGATAGGATAAGGAATAGGAAGGATAGATCGGGCGCGGTCCGTGGCCCGTTTGGTAGGGTACTGCTTCGGCATTCGCCTGATGTTGATCGGAGAAACCACGGAAAACTACCGATCAGAGCAGCCGGCCGCTAGAATTCTCCTCCAGACAAAGACTGAATTCGACCTAGCTACCGCATTGGAGGTTGTTCGTCCGAGCGACACTTGGTGGCACACAGCGTCGTAGTAACTTTGAATGTGATTTCTGACGCTGCGACACGAGCAGCGGAGGAACCAATTCTGCATCAAATTGGTGGAGGTTATCTTCACGTCCTCTTCATTTATTACCATTGACTTCATAATCATTCTAATTTCACGCATCCTAGCGAACAGTTGGACATCAAGATGATAACTGCAAATAGGCCTTATGTTTGGAATGCCCCATCTCGACGTCCTAGATATTAATTGCTGGATGTTATGATTAGTGTAGAATTCGTCTATGAATAAGGGGGTTTCAGAACATTAATGTGATGAAAAAATTTGTTCGGAAAATAACTGAGGTACATTTTTTTATTTATTTATTTATTTTACGTCAAAAACAGTTAAAACTGCGTATGACATTTTGCTTTAACGTTAAGGGCCCATGATAAGAACACACCGATCACGATATACAAGGCTGGGTACATTTGAAACACCATTGCTAACGTTTCCTTTAGTAAGGTTCGGTGACATTTCACACTTACACTTTCAAGAACTGTGAACCCATTGATATGCTACATTAATTAGTTTGCAACATTCTGCCTCTCTTAACCCCGTAGTTCAAATCTCATTCACTTCATAAACGATGGATTTGAGGCAGTTGCATAGGTTTGGCCCATTCCATCATGTGAATACTTGACATCCAACAGCTAACCACTTAATTTTCACCCCCATTTCTTTTTGTACGATGGCTGAGTAATTTGTGCGGGGTAACAAAGCTGTGAAACGATGACTTTCGCCCGTCTTTCCGTACTTCATTCCCGAAAGAAGTAAAAACGTAAAGAAAAAAGCCTAAATTAAGCGAGCTGTAGGTTGAAGCATCGAGTTCATTACATCATATTGAATGTCGTCTCCATCATCCTCCGCCGGATTGGCTCCCCGCCCGCAGGCAGAGCCTCTCCACTCGCTGTTGCGGCGGAGGCACCCGCACACAGAGAGCGCGGGGGGGGGGGATTCGCCGCCACCGCCTCTATGCTGTGGCCACACATCAAACGCAGCTCGCCTCCCATCGATCCTCTTGCTTCCCACACCCCTCCCCGCCCCGCCCCGCCCCGCCCACGGCGACGCCTCGGCACAGTGGAGCAGACAGCGCGGACATCTGCCTTTCCAATAGGATAAAAGGATACAAAGCAAACATACGTTGCACATTTTGCGCTTTATTAGCTTCAGATGTCGCAAGGGCATGGAGAAGCGGCCGTGTCAGCGGTGCAAAAGACTGTGGGTTCGAGTACCGCAAAGCCATGGGGTCATGCGTCGTTGCCTTGGGAGATCACCATTATCGCACCTCAACCGAGCTCCCATCCTCACTTGCTCCTCTCGTCATCAAACGAACGCTGGAGGGCAGGGGTCAACAGCCGGTGCGCTAACCCCCTGGAAAAGGGAGACACTTCTCCTCGCCTATGCTCGCACAGGCTCCGCGCATCATCATCAGCGTCAGGAAGTGTGAAAGTGCATTAGAAAAAGTGTATTTCTCTCTTGTTGCAGTAAAAACTACTTATGCAAATCAGGCAAAGCAAATCGAAACGTTAGTAGGTTCGTTGTTAGTGATTCCGAGCGTCATTAGCTAAGGTCATTGGTTCCGTGTGTAATACAGATCATCCTCCGCTGGATGGTGAGATCCGGCGGCGACCTAACGTCGACTAACGGGGTTTCTCCTAACCGGGTATCTCCCGCCAGCGGGACACCATCCCAGCTGGTGCAAGCTCTAAGCTCCCGACCGGACTCCTGACATGTGGTAGCCATATGTGATAGTCATGTGTGGTAGCCATGTGTGGTAGCCACGTGTGGTAGTGTAGTGCGTGTGTGTAAGGGGTAGGATAGGACAGGGAAGAGAAAGGAAAGATCGCGCCAGGTCGGTGGTCCGTTTGTTAGGGTACTGCTCCGGCATTCGCCTAATATTGATCGGAGAAACCACTGATCAGAGAAGCTGGCTTCTAGAATTCTCCTCCAGACAGCAACTGAATTTTACCTAGCTACTTGTATCTACACAGTGTCAAATGTCCTGCCTCCTGGGGCCTCGAACTTAGGACTTCCCGGCCAGAGGCAGTACAGTGACATCAGTTGATGGCTTGAGCCACCTCTCCCGGTAAATAGAAACGAAATACTACAGTCTAGTCATAAAAAAATAAACATTAAATTATAGTTTTTTTTTATCAAGGAAACAATCTGAATAGAAACAAACATCGTATTCGTGAATCCATTGCAATGCCCAACCGATATATTGTATAAGTGCAATGGAAGGTTTCATAATTTTTCGCAGAAGTGACATTACAATGGTCAAATTATTGTACTGTCATAAATGTCGCAAAGCTGTGACGTGAGAACCAACTTAAAACTTCAGTACCTTTCCTAACCATACGTCACTAGAGTAATTCATTTTAGCGCGTTTTGCCGGATTCTCTGAGCGATTGCCACACTGTGCCGTCCCGTCCCGTCTCGTGGGCGTGGTGCGACGCCGCGCCGTCTCATTTTGCGGGCCGTCCCAGCTGGCGCCGCGTGCATGCGGCGGCCAAGGAATGGGACTTGTTAGGATGATCTGGCTTAGCGGCGGGGCGCGGCGCGTGGCGAATGAGTTTGCCGCGCCGCATGGGCGGGGGAGGGGGCACTAAGGAGTGGGGGACGCGTCGATATTCTCCCGAGGAGCAAGCGGATGCGTCTCTGACATTATAAGTCCCAAAATGGAGTGAGAACGCGGGTTCTAGATGAAGTGTGGGCGCGGAGCTATAAGCTCTGCTGTTGGCTTTAAATGCGACTCTAAAAATTGTGACCCCCTCCTAAAGTGCATTTTATATAAATTTCAATTAGCGTGGTTATTTGAATCAATGAATTGATGTTCACCACCAATTTCCCGCGTTCTTCAAATCAAACACTCTGATCAATTGTTGTGCCATTTCTCCCAGTCCCAGCCCGCCCTAAAGGATCCGAACAGCTGCTCCTGTTTTTGAGTGAATAAACGGTTAAAAAAATCCCCTCATTATCTGCCTTTATTAGTGTTCCAGTGTTTTCCATCGCAAAGAAAGGGCAACAGGCTTCAAAAACTTTGTATTCAAAACTTTCTTTACCCGCGGTCTGCACTCAGCGCATGTAAACATAAACAACTTCAGGTTCATTAGCAATTAGTACGCCGTGAATCAGATTGGATGTGATGAACGGATGTTACTTTATTGGGGGTGGAAAAGGGAGAACCTTCGTTTAAAGTCCTGTTCATCTTGCGATCTTCTTTTTAAGCTGTTGAATCTTACATGGCAGTGATCTTACGCGAGACTGAATGCCGCTTAAGACTGTCGCGTTCTTTCCAATACTTGAAATATCGCCAGACATTCGTTTGATATAATTGTTTCCCCCCCGATATCGGGTCTGACTCATCGGTAGTATCACTACATCGACAGAAAACAGCAGCATCGGTATAAAAAAGCTGTATATAGATCAGATCAGAATATAGATTAACATGAAATAATAAAATGTTAAATATGCCAACTATAATTATGTAAGTAATTCATTAGAAAAACGATTTTTTTAATCTTTATAATAAACATATCTGTCCCGGCACTTTAAATCGAGTACCGGTACCCTAAGAAATTCGGAGAATCGATTGAGTTTCGGCAATATCGATTGATCGACACTGTTGATATCCGTATCTTAGTGCCAACTCGAATCCCAATCCAGGAGAGCGTGCGAGCGAGCGGCGCGACCCGGAGCGCGCGGGCAGGCGGAACGGGACGCCGCGATTGGACGCCCGCGCGCGCCAGGGGGCGTTTCCCTCGCGAGGCCGCTCGCCGCACCCTCCCTGCACTGACGCAGGCGCCGTTGCTGCCCGCGGGTCCCCCGTCATCATTGCACTAAATACTTAACATTCATAATGATACGCGTCAGGCCACTCCTCCATGCAGGGCATAAGCACTGACAGAGCAAGATTGATTGATTGATTGATTTTTTCGGGTTTCCGGAAGCGTCAACTACTTCGGTCATTTAGTGTAGTGCATGTTTTTTCTCGGGAGATGGCGGTGATCTTCCCCCGCTGGATGGCGAGATCCGGCACCGTCGGCTAGTGGGGTTTCCCCATAACCAGGACTCTCACACCAGCGGGGCACCACTCCAGCCGGGACAAGCTCCAAACCCCCGACCGGTCTCCCGGAATATGTGGTAGTGTAGTGCATGTTAGTGTAAGGGTGTGTGTAAGGGGAGAGGATAGGACAAGGAAGAGGAAGGAAACATCGCGCGCGGTTCGTGACCCGTCTTGGTAGGGTACTGCTCCGGCATTCGCCTAATGCTGACAGGAGAAACCACGGAAAACTACCGATCGGAGCAGCCGGCCGCTAGAATTCTCCTCCAGACAGCGACTGAATTCGACCTAGCTGAAAAGCTAGTGTGAAAATCCTGCCGCCGTGGGGAGTGGGAACCTAGGACCTCCCGGTCAGAGGCGCTGCAGTGACATCAGTTGATACACTGAGCTACCGCTCCCGGTGCTGATCTGCTCTGCTCTGAGGGCGAAACACATGGTTTAGAGGAGACGCTGGGCGTACACGAATGCTTAGCTACGGAGGGATGCCAGGAATGCGAAAGCTGATCTTGAGGAAGAAGGAAAGAATTCACTCTTATCAGGAGAATGCATAATTAAATTAAGAGTTTTAATGGAATGATTTCTTATCAGGATATTTCTGCATTTGAAGTGCAGCGATAGTATATACATTTGAGATTTTCTTATCACTTCTAGGAAAGTGCTCCCTTTCCTCAATACTTCTGAATTCTCGGCGGACGATAAAGAAAAGTTTCCCGGCTCTTTCCTTTGATTTCTTTATGAAAGAACTACAGGAAAAGTATGAATTTATGAAGGTGAAACTTAATTATGTTAATTTGAATATGAAAGAGTTTTTGAACCATAATTTTCAAACCATTCTGAAGTGTGGTTTGTCATAACATGAAACTTCTGAGAATATTAAACTGACACGAACGATACGGTAGTGTCTTCATAGGACTCACAAAATGCATTTGTATTGTTCTGTTGACGATTACCTTCGTTTCCTGATTACATACACGTCATGTAAATGGAAACTTTCCAAAAACAAGATTCAATAATATGGTTGTCTGAATGTTATCTGAACACTTGAATTACCTGTTTTGCCCTACCACTCAATTACTTGGGGTCTTTCTCGTATAAAAATTTTGACGTATGATAAAGTCATTCGAATAACTCCAAATCTTTTGATTGAGTGATCCTGGGCACCGGCTATTAGTCTCATGAGAGTAGTGCATGTTTTTTTTTCTGGGAAAGTGATGCTGATCTTCACCCCAACTGGATGGAGAGATACGGCGCCGACCTCCCATCGGCTAGTGGGGTTTTCCCCAATCAGGTATCTCTCACCAGCGGGCACCGCCTCCGCCGGGACAAGCTCTAAGCTCACGACATGTGTGGTAGTGCAGTGCATATAAGAGAAAGGGTGTATAAGTAAAGGATTAGGATACGACAAGGAAGAGGAAAAAAACATCGCGCGCTCTCCGTGGCCCGTTTGTTAGGGTACTACTCCGGCATTCGCCTGGCGTTGATAGGAGAAACAATGGAAAACTACCGATTAGAACATCTGGCCAATAGAATTCTCCTCCAGACGGTGACTGCATTCGGTAGCGTCGCGAATCCTGCCAACGCCGAGTCTCAAACCTCCCGATCAGAGGCACTGCAGTGACATCAGTTGATGCCCTGAGCCACCTCTCCCGGTATAAATCTATTATTTCAGCCCTTTCTCCAAGAGGTGTAAGCCAGTCGCCGTGCTCCTGCGACCCTTGAGCAGAAGCCTCCTGCTGGCGCGCACTCAGACCGGGCTCAGGAGCGGGGCCCCGCCCCCCTGGCGCTTCGCAGCCGGAGCGGCGCGGCGCGGCCTCCCGCTGTCCGTCGTGCACTTTGATCTCCGCCCCAGAGACGAGGGATGGACGAGCCACAAAGCCCTCGCTGCAAGAGGCCGCCGAGCCGGCCGGCGCCCGTCAACTGACCGTGCGGGAGAGGGAGGGGCGGGGAAAGTTTCCAGAATGTGTGCCATCATCTTCACCCTCGAGGAGTTACGTCCTTCAGTAGATTTCAGCTGTCCATTCTTCTCTGTGCATTGTCCATTCTTATTCATTATGCTCTCATATTCGTCACCTAACATTTCTTTTCCTTTCAACATACTGTAGCTCTCCGAAGCTGATTTTAGTATTTTGTCTTCTTTTCCCAGAATACGCTCTCTCCAAATACGGTTTCTATTTCTTCTCTACTACAACATATTTCTTTTCTCTTTTGCAAATTTTAGAATGTTTTAATTTTTTTAAATGGTTCATTCGGAAATATATGAATCGGCGCCTACTGAAATTCTCTGGGATACACAGTAAATCGTGAAATGAAACCTAATTGCGAAAATGGGGTACAGGAAGGCTATTGGCAGCCTTGAAAGCAACATGTCGGAGACTCCCAAGTGGTGGAAATGAAACAGACCAGGGTACACATAAAGAGCATGAATTGCACGCCTGACGATGGCGGCGAGAATGTGAAGACGAATGAAAAAAATTATATGTAACAAAATAAGCTTTATCTCACACACCATCATGCGCACCAACGATACCAAAACGCTTGGGAATGAATAATAATTAAATTTCTTGAGATTTGAGTGTTCATATGATGAATTCGAAGTGAACACAAAAATAGCCTGATTAAGTATAATTAATCTAGCACCCTCCATTTCAGGAAGTGCTTAGGTTGATGGTTGTTAGTGATTCCGAGGACGTCAACTACTGAGGTCATCTACGGGTGTGTAGTGCATGTGTTCTCATCTGGAGGTGGCAGTGATCTTCCTCCACTGGATGGCGAGATCCGGCGCCGACCTACCGTCCGTTAGGAGGGTTTCCTTCAACCAGGTATCTCCCACCAGCAGGGCACAGACTGAATCTGGCCATACTGATCGATGATTTGGCGTTTTGTTTACGATCTACCGTCTCGCAGAATTTGACTGCTGAACTAAGGATGTTTCAGGAAAACATGCAATCGCAGAGGGTAGTCAGAAGGGGTGGTCAATTGATTGTTTGGTTGATTAGTGATTTCGGGCGAGTCAACTGCTAAGGTCAATAGTCCGTAAGTGTAATGCATGTTTTTTCTCAGAAGGTGGTGATCTTCTCCTGCTGGAAGGAGAGTTCCAGCGCGGACCTACCGTCAGCTCCCGTCCGGTTTCCGGCATGTGGGGTAGTGTAATCCATGTTAGTGTAAGTGTGTGTAAGGGATGAGGATAGGAGAAGGAAGAGGAAGGATCGTGCGCGGTCCATGGCCCGTTTGTTAGGGTACTGCTTCGGCATTCGCCTGGTGTTAATTGGGGAAACCACGGAAAACTACCAATCAGAGCACCCGACTTCTAGAATTTTCCTCCTGACGACTGAATTTGACCTAACTGACAAGCTAATGCCGAAAATCTTGCCACTGTCGGGACTCGAACCCACAACCTACCCGTCAGAGGCACTGCAGTGACATTAATTGATGCAATGACCACCTCTCCCGGTGGGAAGTGCTTAAATATAGAATATATGCAAGTAGCACAATAAACACAGGTATTTTTGACTCTAGAATCATGGATCCAATAAATGAAAAATCACATATAATCTAGAGAACTTCGTTGGTTAAGTCTTTCCAATTCTTTGATTCCCTCATATAGCATTAAATGATATTTGCTTAATAAAATGTCTTGGAAGTAAACATAGTGAGAGGGCGATAAGTAAACACGCATCACTGCTCGCTGATGTGCGAAGCGAGAACCTCCGCTTTCGTTTCAAGGCCGCGTGCTGGCGAAAGTGTCAGGCTGTCTGTCAGTCGGATTTGCAGTGCCTATCGTTTTCTCTGGGGCAGGCGATGCGTTCATCGAACGGCAGGTGGGACGGCGGCTCGCAGTGAGTGTGCACACCTGGCCGCACGAGCGCCCTGCTCATCTGCATCTCCGCCAGGTGGCGTCCGTCACTTGGTGCAGCATCTCCCAGCTACTCAGCGAGATAACTGGACTGCTCGTGGTCAGACGAGAATTTATGGCTTCGTGTAGCAAACAAGTGAGGTCTCTTAATACACAACATGAGTACTTCAGCAGTGCGAGTACAAACATGATGGTTTACCCTGAAAAAGCGCCGTGAAAGTAAAAATTGTCTGGCACGAAATAAAATTGCCCGACCCATTCTTTTCTTTTTTTAAATCTTGGGATGACATTGTAAATTGTTCATCGTATATTCGTGATGAGAAAAGCGCATGCGCCTGGTTATGGAAACACCAAGGAGATCTCACATGCTTGTAATTCTGTTTCAAAGTATTATTAATATCTAAAATTGAATATACATGAGGTATTTTGTTTATATTGAATACTTTCTTGGCTTAATTTTAGATCAAATCCCTAAACTAGAGAAATAACACAATTAAGAAAAAGAAATGCAATACTAGTCATTTTACAAAGCTGTGGCACAAAAACTTCGTAATCAATTTTGACTGGAATAAACGTAGTAGTTTTTTACATCACAACTTTTTTCTTTGTATTTGCCTTCGTCTCGAAATTGAGAAGCAACTGTATGCAGGAAATCATTAGTAACATTGACGTTAAAGCTAAACTCAAAAATCCACTGACAGACAAGTTTGACAGTGGTACTTGTAATACGTAGAGTACAAATATTACATACTACATTGTTCCAAATGGAGTGGTGGGATTACAAATTGCTGGTTTCAGAAATGGAATGATCTCTTCCTTAGTAGTTAACATGACTGTACATTAATTTTTTCTACTCAGCTCATGAAAACGAATGAAAAAGTCCTTTTTCTCACTATTAAAATAAATCACCTCGAATCCCACAGTAAACAAAGATTGCACGTCAACAGTCATCAGCGGAAACTTTAGATAGGTGCCCTAACAAAAAATTGCTTTATTTACATCAGTCTGATGATCTTCGGGTTTGTGTTTCAGTTATTCCATTGTAACAAAATTGCATTCAAAATGCATTCATCAACATTTTGTCACTGTTCTTCCCCTCACATTTCGTTTTGTGTGTGTGTGTGTTAAGAATATTGGAGAAGAACTGTTTTTCATTCGTAAATGTCCTACCAATGCGCCATCTATGAGAGTCGAAATCAAGTTAGGCGATACTGAGCTGTTCTTTGTGCAAAGAGAAGCGAGCACCATGTTGATTCGCCTTTTTTTTCTTTTCTGGTCCGCAAACCACTGACCCTTGATCGGCAATTGGTCGTAACGATTTACTAAACATTGCAAATTGCCTGACGGAGGGTTCCATCGTCTGGAAGGAACGCCCAATTGTGATTCCTTTTTTTGTTCCGAGGACCCAATGCTCCTCTTCGATGAGGCCTGTTATGTAATGAAGAGTTTCATTGGGTTAGACGGCGAAACAAAAGAACCAAGAATGGAACTGGATTCGGCCCAGAGTCAAGACGGTCCTTTTTCAAGCAGTCTTCGGTTGCACAGTCAGCTGCATTCCCTGCTACGGTGAAACTACCTGGGCAAACTTGGCAAACAAATATAATATTAAAGACTGGCGAAAAATAATGAATATCGGAAGTAGAAATAGTTGGCTGAATATTTTTAAGTGAAAAGATGTTAAAATGGATTATCATCTACTTAATAATCTCATAACAAAATCAATCAATTGGGATAAAGTACTGAAAAGAATTAACTGTTCATTTCAAGAGAACTAAAAAAAAGATTTATTTTACAATGAGGGTAAAGATTTATTTTACAATGAGGGTTGTTTGCTACTAATTCCAATTGGGACTGTATGTAGAACCGTCAATATTATTCCTGTTTTTTTTGAGTTGAGAGACCACTTCTCAGTGCGTGAACAGAGCCCGAATATTTCGAAAAGTGTTTTCAATGTCGTCGTGGCCTCGCCCACTCCGGCACCTTCCTTGCCCTGTCGGCCCCGCCCTCGCCACCTCACCCATGACCCTGTCTGCGCGCGGCGCGGCGCGGAGCGGCGAGGCGCAGAAGCTAATTAAAAAGTTTGGCGGCGGTGGCGCGCTGCGGTTCAGGTGCAGCGGCGGTGGGCGGAGCGGAGCAGCGAGTCGCAGGGCAAGGCGTGGCAAGGCAGACCGGGCGGGCGGGCGGGAGGGCGAGGCGGGGCAGGGCGGGCGGGCGGCAGGGCGGGGCGGGCGAGGCGGGGCAGGGCGGGCGGGCGGGGCAGGGCGGGGCAGGGCGAGGCGGGGCAGGGCGGGCGGGGCAGGGCGGGGCAGGGCGAGGCGGGGCAGGGCAGGGCGGGCGAGGCGGGGCAGGGCGGGGGGGCGGGGCAGGGGCAGGGCGGGCGGGCGAGGCGGGCAGGGCGGGGCGGGGAGGGGCGAGGCGGAGCAGGGCGGGTGGGGTGGGGCGGGACAGGGCGAGGTGGGACGGGTCGAAAGGGGACGGCACAAGGTGTGGACTGACGTGAGGCACGGTGGACAACGCTGGGAGACGTGGGAGCGTTAGGGTGTGGAGTAGCGGGGGCGGGGCGGGGCAGGGCCAGATGAGCCTTCGGCAGCGGTTGCAGAGCTGCGGGTTGTTCGCTTTGGCGGAGTTGGAGCAGTTCTTGGTGAAGTGCTGTCGTGAAGAGACTCGCGTGAATGCTCTTGTAAAAAGTAAAAACAGCTTCTTGCGGACATTTCACTCTATCATGTTTTTCGAGTGAACTACTCCCTTTAAACGCTAATTCACTGAATCCTGGTATGTGCTGCCGAGGAGACAGGCTAATTGAAACTCGGCCCAAAAATCCCAGGTATTTTAGAAATTATCAACTGTTTGACCGGTATTTCCACTGACCGTCTTTACACGCAGGCACTCGACCATGATATCTGATATTGTATGGGAAGATGCCTGTAAAACATTAAAACGCGAGAGCTTGGAAATGTTTTCGTTTTGTCTTCATTTCCACAATCTTAATTATTCTTACTGCCGTTCAATGCTCCTGCTTCTTTGTTCTGACAGCTTACTTAATAATTAATGAACTTATCACATGACCAGTCCACTTCGACAGAGCAAGTTTTTCAAAAGAGGAGACAACTAGAGGAAGGGCCCTTTTTTTACCTTCCCCTTCACCCTGATAAAAGTAAATACATTTTTTTAATGAATAACGAGGTGAGAGCTTATCTCTCTCTCTCTCTCTCTCTCTCTCTCTCTCTCTCTCTCTCTCTCTCTTTCTCTCTTAATTGTATGTTGTAGGAACAATTAACCTTAAGAGCCCTCCAACTTACGAAAAGGAATGATTTGAAAATATTTAACTTCTAAGTATAAACTACTAACTGTAAATACTAAGTTACATGTAAATCAAATGGCACCTCACTTGAAATGCAAGATAAAAAATCACAGCCAGCTATGCTTTACTTATTTATTAATAAACCCAACATATCAATGAGAACATCAAGTAGCAAAATGGAAAATAAGAAAAGGGGTGCCAGCGTCTCGGTGATACAAAATCTGTCCAAATCCATAGCTTAGTTAAACATATATATTTTAGTTTAAATAGTTGAATGTTTTTAACAATCAATTCACTTGCCAAAATTAGAAGAATATTTTTAATTTAAAACATATTTTTTAAAACAAGTTAACATGCGAAACAACCTCAAGCAAGGCTTTCGCGCAAAATGAGAATAATATTGGCTTCCTAGTGGAGTACGTGCGGTGGCGATGGTTCAGTTCACAACGACAGGGTGAGGGTCGCAGTTCAAGTGGTTGTTTGCTAAACGGGCTGAATGAGCTGTGACAGGACCGCACCCAAAATTGTCTGTTCAAAGGGCGTGACCTGCGCAAACAATGAGTGATAGAGTAGACAAACGAGCAAGACGTACTGAAAAGCAAGTCTTTCACTTGAAATATTTTCAACAGGACACTGTTGAATCGAAAGCAAACTTGTGTACTATGTAGCTTATAGACGAAAATTCTTTCGGGGTTTTAATATGTATAACTTATGTAATCTTAGCTACACACTTCACACGGCGTAAGATACTTTTAAATTGCTGCAGCATCCAGAAAGTTTGCCAGTGAATGGTTCATCACCCATTTCCTAGGCCTACCGATACCATTACCCTCCGATGAATGCAAGTGATGAGACGAAAAAAGTGATTGTTCATACGAAGAACGAACGAGCTACCGCTGATGAAAGAACAAGAAAGAGCTGTTGTATGAGAGAGATGCTAAAACGGTGCGAAAAGCAGAACGCAAAATTCACCTCGCTGGCACGCGCCGTTCATCAAGAGAGCGCCGGGTTTTAATTTAGGTGCGGTGGGCGGCGTGACGTGGGCGGGGCAGGCCGCAGGGACTCTGCGGCAGGCAGGAGCGAGGTGCTAGCTGGCGGGGGGAGGAACGCAGGCAAATGGAATGGCGGGGAGGGGAGAGCGAGAGGGAAAAGGCGGGGAAAGGAGGGAAGGAAAGGGCAAAAGCGGGGGGGAGGGGATGGGGTGTTCGGAATCAGGGTAAAGGGGCAACAGGGTTGAAGGGCGGAATGAATCGTGGCAGTTGCGAGCGCAGGTGTGGAAGTGTGAAAGTGGGGGTGATTGATGTTTCACGGCATCAACTGCTGTGGTTTGATTTGATTTTTTCGTGTTTCCGGGCACGTCAACTGCTTTGGTCATTAGTCCCGTTAGTGTAGTGCATGTTGTTGTTTTTCTCGGGAGATGGCGGTGATCTTCCCCCGCTGGATGGCGAGATCCGGCGTCGACTACCGTCGGCTAGTTAGGCTTTCCCTAACCAGGACTCTCCATCAGCGGGCACCGCCCCAGTCGGAGAAGCTCTAAGCTCCGACCGGCTTACCAGAATATGTGGTAGTGTAGTGCATGTTAGTGTAAGTGTAAGTGTGTGTGTGTGTGTGTGTGTAAGGGAGAGATAGGACAAGGAAGAGGAAGGACAGATCGCGCGCGGTCTGTGGCCCGTTTGATAGGTACTGCTCCGGCATTCACCTGGTGTTGATCAGAGAAACCACGGAAAACTACCGATCGGAGCAAGAATTCTCGAATTCTTCCCCAGACAGCAGTTGAATTCGACTTCGCTAGAGTCGTGGACTACCGGTCGGGATTGATACAGTGGTAACAGCTTTTGCTCTGAGCTACCTCAGCCGGTGAAGGATCTGGAGGGGATATAGGCCGGGGACGGTTTGAGAGTTGAGACGGGGCAGGGGGGCAGCGCCCCGGGGGGCGCCGGGGCCTTGAGGAACTCCGCTCGCGGCGCCCCATCACGTGACAACAAGGCGGGCGCCGCGTCGTCGCTGCAGGTAGACGCAGGGTCGGGAGGAGCAGCTGAATCTCGATTGTCACTTCGCGCGTGCATTGCAAAATGCAGCCGCCGTGATCTGAATTCTTGACGAAAACTGCTCTTCAGAAGAATTCGGAAGAATGTCAACGGAAACCTCAAAGGTACTTGTGCCTTGCTCATTGAAAAAAAAAGCAACAGTGAGAAAGTGTTCCAAAGCGAAATAATGGAACTGGTGTCTTAAAATAAAGTAGGGCAATGTTTGAAACGCATCCGAAGAAGGAGAGCGGTTTTGGAGCTTCGTACCTCCTCCTCAAAAGCCGACGTGAAAAATTCACGATACGAGTTTTGACTAATATAAAAATAAACACAGAAGTATTTAAAGATCGCCACTAGAAAACCTTGACTGCACCAACTCGACATAAATTTCGTACTGTAACTAAAGTTTTAAAATTAACAAAAAAAATTTTTTACACAGTTCCTTATTTACAGAATATTCTCTCTGCTTTACGTAATGTATGTTTTAGGTATATTTCACATTTGAGAAGTAGTGATCAGAACAATCATCAGAAGAACATAATTATTAGCATTGTAACAATGTACGATATGCTCAATGTCAGATCCAATAATAATCTCTCTTGAGCTTCCCAAAGACGTAAAATATCCTACAAATAGCGAAAATAAACGGAGAATATATTTTCCTACAGAGATCTATAAAAAACATACTTTTAAATCGAACAGTTTTTTCCTCAATCATGAACGTCTTCGGCATCGATAAGCCCTCACTCGCAATAACATCCTAAAATCATAAAACCTAGACCTTAGACCTAGGAGGAAAGCAAGTTATGGTGAATCGCATTCATGTTCAGCACGGACGTGTAGAGCGAGGCGACCCATCCTAAGCGCAAGACACCTACGGTGGCTCCCAGCATCTAACCTGAGAAAGCGTAGTCGGCTCACGCATTTGCGGTGCATTCCACCGGCGAGGTCCCGTCCAAACGGCCGAAACGTCACGAAGCTGCCCACGTGGAGATGAAAAAGCGGCTCATCTCGGCGCGGGGGCGGGGCGTGGGCGGGGTGGCTGCCCCGGCCGTGTCGCAGTGCAGTGGCCGCCGCCCGCCGTCGGCGCGCCTTCGCATGCAGCCGCCATCGACCGGCACCGCCCCGCCGCGGCCCGCCGCGCCCCGCGACGCAGAGTAATTTAAGTTTACGACCGTGTGAGCTTTAAGCAGCACCTCTATTATGGGCCCCTCCGATGAAATTATTTCGGCAAGGGATTTCCTACGTAACAAGGTTTTATAAACAGAATGAACACGCTGACAACATGCTTTTGTTTTTTACCGTCTTCATGTTATCTCTATCGTCGCGTCTGGAACGTATTGTTTTTTAAAATCATCTTGAACCGTTCGTCAGAGTAATGTGCGAAAACGGAAAGTCCACTGACTTGTCAAGAGGCAAGTTTTCATAAGTAGCTAACCGCACACTACCAAACGCATCTTAGTTTACAATCTAAAATGCTCGCTCTACTTACGAGAGCAAAGTTAGTAAGACTGAGAGATGGAGCTACTTAAAGAATCCACCAAGTTAACAGCGAATAACGAAGAGAGAGAGGAGGAGAAAGGCGAGGAGGGATACAGAGAAAGAGAGTGGGTGGGAGAGGGGAGAGAGATGAGAAGAAATGAGTAAAACGGTGGAAAAGAGGGAGGGAGAAAGTGCGCGTGGGAGGGCGGGAGGGAGAGGGGTTGGAGGAAAGAGAAAAGAGGAAAATCCGTTCGGAACTGTCACTGCATTACGTAACATGAATGGACCAAGATGATTCGGCGCAGGGGGGTGGTACAACCCAGCACGTTTAGCTCCGCCGTGGCCACGGTAAACGGGATGGGGCGGCCCAGACGTCTCGAGCAGTGACCCCGGGCATCCCCTTCTTCAGCCGCGGCGCCCGGGGGCTCCAGCGACTTCTGGCGGACGAGGCCGGCTCAGCCCTTCAGCCCCCTCGGCGTCTATCGCACCCCTTGCAAGCGACCCGCGCTGCGATGCCGTGAGGATACGCCAGCCCCCGCGTTGTTCTCGCTCGCGAATGGACAATCGTTTGCGATTTGATTTGATTTTTCGTGTTTCCGGGCGCGTCAACTGCTTTGGTCATTAGTCCCGTTAGTGTAGTGCATGTTTTTCCCGAGAGATGGCGGTGATCTTCCCCCGCTGGATGGCGAGATCCGGCGCCGACCTACCGTCGGCTAGTGGGGTTTCCCCCTAACCAGGACTCTCCCACCAGCAGGGTACCGCCCCAATTCTAGCGGCCGGCTGCTCTGATCGGTAGTTTTCCGTGGTTTCTCCGATCAACACCAGGCGAATGCCGGAGCAGTACCCTACCAAACGGGCCACGAACCGCGCGCGATCTGTCCCTCTTCATTCTTGTCCTATCCTCTCCCCTTACACACACACTTACACTAACATGCACTACACTCCCACATATTCCGGGAGACCGGTCGGAGCTTAGAGCTTGTCCCGGCTGGGGCGGAGCCCCGCTGGTGGGAGAGTCCTGATTAGGGGGAAACCCCACTAGCCGACGATAGGTCGGCGCCGGATCTCGCCATCCAGCGGGGAAAGACCACCACCATCTCCCGAGATGAAAACATGCACTACACTAACGGGACTAACGACCAGAGCAGTTGACGCGCCCGGAAACACGAAAAAATCAATCAATCCCATTCTTCTCTGCCGGCGCCCTCGCGTGAAGGGTGGGGAGGGCATATCGACCCGACGAAAGGCGCCGCGCCGCGCGGCGCCGAGTTGCGTAACGCTCCCAATATTGAGGGGCCTTCTCGTTCCGGCGGGACGAGAAGCGCGGCGGGATGGGAAGCGCGCGCGCTGTCGCGTTTCGTGACCTCGTTTCCTCACGGGTTATCAGCTCATTACGATATTCGATCTGTTTGGACGAAAGGCATAGGAGAGAAGACATCATTGAAACGGGGCCGATTCTGACAACGGTAAAATACACGCCAACTCAGAAATATCATATTCGTTTAATATATAATATTAGGTGACCCCAAGCGATCATTCCACGCTTTGCAAATCATCATTTCTGAAGTGAATTTCTGATAACCGATGTTGGGAAGGTATCATCCAAAAACCTAACAGAACATCCGAAAAGGCCTCAGGGATAAGAATCGAAACGTTTTGGGATACGAAAACAAGGTGCCAAGGGATAACATGCAATGTTTCTGAATTACGACCGATGGGGAAATGCTTGAAAATCGTCTCATTTCTGTAGCTGTGTGACAAAGGAAGCAAGGCAGCAAATAAGCTCAAGTTCAGTGATGGGAATACGTCTTGCTCCCATATCTTTTCGTTACCTCAGGAGTGGATAATAAGATAACAGTGCTTGAATCGTTTAGAATATATTCCAGGTTACTAAGTACAACTGTTTCAAATCGTTTTGTGAAAATTCCATCTTCATATCTTGAATCGTTTAGAATATATTCCAGGTGGACGTTTTTATTGACTAACACTACACATTCTGATCCATTAAAATTTTCCTAATTAAACAAAATAATGACTTTGATTTAATAACGTGTTTACATAATTTTTCATTTGTTCAATGAAATATCAAAGTAGTACTCACGACTCATATGTCGTTGGTGCGAGTAGGTATTCTTTTACAATTTTATTTCATAAATAAAGTAATGCAGGGAACGCCCTAATGAGGCTCATGGGCAGTGTACTAGTTTCGCATCGTGTGATCCCGGGTTCGATTCCCGGTCAGGGCAAAACTAAGAGTTGTAGCTTTTCTTTAAAAATCGTCTCAATTTCTGTAGCTGTGTGACGAAGAAAAGCTCAGGGAGGCCGAGTTAGCTAGCTGCGGTGTAGGAAATACGTCATGTTCGCCACATCTCCTACCCCCCAAGCATGGGAATTAAAGTAGGCCCAAGCTTGGGGGACCCTGTTAGCTAGCCGGCACAGTCGGACAATCGACCCAAAATATCAAATACTTGTAATGAAGCGAATACGTTAATTCTAAAAATGTATTCTTTCATATCTTATTCCTTGTATACATTCCCACTTAAGTGAGTGGTTGGTTTTATAATTATTTGCAACTTTAACCGAATAAAAATCAACGCAAGGTTATCCCTGTAGTTGACAAAATTGTATGCTCTATGTTCTTGAACAAATTGAAGTGGTTGTAAACAACTGGTGAGCGAACTGAGTAACTGCGAGCGCCGACTTCGTAGGAGAGCAATTGCAATTCAATCCCATCCCACTGTGAGCGCGCTGTTAACCTATCTCACCTCGCGAGCCATAATACAGCGGACCAATTCGGCGGGTCAGCGCCGCGCAGGCAGTGGAGGTCGGCGTTGAGCGGGAAGAGACGGCGATGGGCGGGTCTGGGTTGAACTGGACCGGACGGGCAGGGCGGGGTGAGGCGGGCGGGAGGAGCATGACGGGGCGGGACGGGCGGGCGGGGTTGGGCGGGGCGGGGTTGGGCGGGCGGTTGGGCGGGGCGGGGTTGGGCGGGCGGGTTGGGCGGGGCGGGTTGGGCGGGCGGGGTTGGGCGGGCGGGGCGGGGTTGGGCGGGGCGGGGTTGGGCGGGGCGGACGGGTTGGGCGGCGGACGGGTTGGGCGGGGCGGTTGGGCGGGTGGGACGGTGGGTGGGGCGGGGTTGGGCGGGGTGGGTGGGGTGGGGCGGGGGGGGGGGGAGGGTGAAGAGCGGTATAGGGCGAAAGCGGAGAAGAAACGGTGTCGGGAGGTGAGTGAGTCGTAAAGCGGGCATGCAGATTGCAGCGCAGCCCGGGAGCATCGCACGCGAATTTTTTTACGACGCCGTCGAGGTCCCTACTGCAGCACCGGAGGCGGCGACGGTGGCAGTGGTGCAACCCTCGTCGCCTGTTCCTCACGATCACGTGGCTTGGAATTTGGGATCAGTTGGAGGTGACGGGAAAGGAATATTTCAACGATTAGGCTTTTTTAAAGACGCTCATTCTGCAGAGATTTCGAAAAAAATGAAGCTAGATAGTATTCTCATAATTCACTGGTCTCCTAAATCAAAGATTACGCTAGATGTCATATTTTTATTTTTTTCAGGTTGGGTGATCGGTAGTGATTCCGGGCGCATGAAGTACTGAGTGTTGATCGGAGAAACCACGGAAAACTACCGATCCGAGCAGCCGTCCTCTAGAATTATCCTCCAGACAGCGACTGAATTCGATCTAGCTGAGAAGCTAGTGTCGAAAATCTTGCCACTGTCGGGACTCGAACCTAGGACCTCCCGGTCAGCGGCATTGCAGTGTCCTCAGTTGATGTAATGACCGACTCTCCCGTTTTTTCTCCTCAGAGATCTATTAAAATGTCCAATACGATGTACAATTCCATGCCAACTACTTGAATTGAATGTAATTTTCCCATTTCATGTAACAATGAGAAACTAACGTAAAATTGTTTGGCCACATTTAAAACGCGTGAATTCCGAAGTGTTCTGCAATGTTACCTTCGTGTTATTGCTTTTCAAGTGTTGTTTCCTAATAAAAATGAGGCTACTAGACAAGGGTTTGTATGTTTTGCCACATTTAAAACGCGTGAATTCCGAAGTTCTATACACTTTACACGTTCACTAATATTAATATTATAATTTGATCTTTGTTATACCTAAGAAGCAAATGCATGAATCAATATAATGAAATATAATCGCAGCAAGAGCCAAATCTAACTCGTCTACTGCACTGCACCCAATCCATCGTTGGCTTTGAGCTTGACCTCCCGACCTGCGCGGTCGCCCACCCGGCAAGCTGTGCACGGCACTGCCCGCCGCGTGCTAATGGCATGCAACGCCCCCGCTTTACTGCAGGCGCCGCACGGCCCCTGAGAGCACTCGGGAACAATCCTGGACGCGTTCACGTGCGCACACAGCACTTTTCAAACTGCTGTTTCGTTATTGATCTGCCGGTGATATGGTGCTGGCACAGAATGTTGACATCGTTCTTCATTCGAATAATGGAATGACAGGGCTGAAGTGAGCTGGCTGATCAAGTGCTACACTAAAATCATAGTT
This sequence comes from Teleogryllus oceanicus, assembly GCA_964035755.1. Classification (NCBI taxonomy): domain Eukaryota; kingdom Metazoa; phylum Arthropoda; class Insecta; order Orthoptera; family Gryllidae; genus Teleogryllus; species Teleogryllus oceanicus. Next base: position 20,943,456 of record CAXIVR010000005.1, read on the forward strand.
CATTTTTCACCATCTGTTTGTCATTCCCATCCTAATGTGTGACTCGTTTTTGCAACTCCTTTTGCAATGTTTATAGCATTGTGTTCCTCCTTTCAGCCTAAAACAGTGGCCATTAATACGAATCGAATGCGCGTTGGTACGTCAATCTCGGGGAGGGAGGCGGCAGTCGCCTTTTTTACATGGCAGAGGCTAGCACCGACCCCCCTCTTAGACATAGGGTTCATTGATAAAAATTTGCTTCCCTTGCCCCCCCCCCCCGATACCGCGAGAGGTGGCTCAGGGCATCAACTAATGTCATTGCAGAGCCTCTGACTGGGAGGTCCTGGGGTTTGTTTCCCGACGGATGCAGGATTTTCGACACCAGCAACATAGCTGGTCGAATACTGTCGCTATCTGGAAGAGAATTCTAGCGGCCGGCTGCTCTGATCGGTAGTTTTCCGTGTTTCTTTCGATCAATACCAGGCAAATGACGAAGCAGTACCCTAACAAACGGGCCACATACCTCGCACGATCTTTCCTTCCCATTCCTTGTCCTATCCCCCCTTACACACACGTACACTAACATGCACTACACTACTACACATCCCGGGAGACCGGTTGGGAGCTGACGGTACGTCGGCGACGGAATTTGCCATCCAGCAGGACAAGATCACTGCCACCTCCCGAAAAAAAACACGCACTACACTTACGGACTAATGGCCTTAGCAGTTGACACACCCGAAATCACTGATCAATCAATCAATTGTCCACCCCCTCTGACTACCCTCTGCGGTTGCATGTTTTCCTGAAACATCCAGAGTACAGCAGTCAAATTCTGCCAGACGGCAGATCTAGAACTAATCGCCAAATCATCGATCCGCATGACCATATTCAGTCTGTGCATGTAGGGCGTAAATAACCTGAACACTTATTGATTCCCATTCACGCACACTTCATGCTCCGGAGGCTTCGTGCGAAATGCAGAGGTCGCTCCACGCACGAGTAGCCCTCGTGGGGCTCCGCTGCCCATGCGCCCGTGCTGTGCCACGCACACGTGACGGACCGTTTTCAGGCGCCCAATGCTGCGTGCAACATTACGCATGTGATGAAAGCAGATGGACGGGAACCGACAAATGGTTTCCCACAGGAATGGGGAGGGGAGGCGCGTTTGATGGGTGGGGTGATGCGGTCGAACGGCGGGCGGTGTTTATTTATTTATTTATTTATTTATTTTACGTAAAAAAAAACAGTTAAAAACTGCGTATGACGTGCTATGAGGAAAAGTGAATTGTGTGCACATTTTCAAAATTCTGTGATCCCTACACTAAGTCATATACTACTTAAATTATGAATTTTGAAAGGGAGAAAAAAAACAAAAATCCCATGTAATAAAATCTATTTTCAAGGATAAATAAGCAATAAATTTTGAATTTTGAAAGGAGAAAAAACAACTCCCATGTAATAAAATCTATTTTCAAGGATAAATAAGCAATAAATTTTGGCTCTTATTACTTCCTGCCGCGACAACATGGAAACGATAATTTGAATAATTGTATTTCCCACTGAATTCTAGAAGAGGTGCACAGAAAATGAAGTTACATTTATGTCCAGAAGCAAAACAAGGGGCCATCTCAGCATTTGCTCAATGGATCAGGGAAACTGGACGAAAAACCTGATCGAGACGGGTGTTAAAACGTAAAACAGTCACCATGCCAGTGACGACTACAATTTCCCCGCACTTGGCGCATTCATTATTAACTATGTTGGTAGGAATATGCCAATGAATAATGCTGGGTTAAATAGTGAACGAAACTCTAAGAAAATGCACAAAAATATTGTAAGGTTGTTCCACAAATTTCACGTGTATTGTATAAAAGTAGTCGAAATATATTCTTGTATATTCCTATTCCTTTTTATTTCAGTTTTCCTTCTCTATTATTTCCTTATAATCTCTTATTACATACAAGTAGTATTGCTGATGAAATAAATCGTGAAACTTTAGAAAGGGTGGCAGCAATATATGTTTTAATATGTCTGAATTACAATCAATTCACGTTAAGAAAATAATGGCTAGTAAAATAAGATAGTGAAAGTTTGTATAAATCGAAATACCGTTTTTACTTATTATACCGTAAGGTGGGGATACATGTATGTAAACTTCATCTATTAAATTCTATAGAATTTTATTAAATAATAATTTCCAAATATTTTTCCCAGCGTTGCGAGAAATGTAATAAAAGGATACATTGCCTTTCATGCAAGGCATCTCCTTTCAATGGATCTCCCGCACCCCAAACTGTTCTTTTGTAAAGGAAAGAATCTTTGCCACAATATGACTTGTCCAGGAAGTTCCATACGGAAATATGTTGTCTTCTTGGCAACTTGAAAGGACCGTAAACGATAATTGTACAGTTACTAATCCAGAATCTGGTTGGGGTCATTCGCGTGCACAAACGACGCCTGCGCATCACGCTAACTCAACTCGGACGCCGATTATGACTCAGCACTCGTCAGCCCCTGGAGGGTGATTGGTCGCCTTGCTGTGGAGAATGACCCGACAGAAAGTGGATTCCTTTCTGCGAGTGAGAGTAACTAGTAAATCTCGAAAGAAGACGTAACACGTTCTGGGGGGTAGAAGAACACTGTCACAACTTTCTTAGTAAGTTTTCTTATACCTTGTATTTTTTCAAGAATCTGGTAAATGTTCGTGGCTATTCCTCTTACGACATTAATATTACAATGTCCATTGTAACGTTTCAACTTCGCTGGCGGATTTGCCAAAGTTAACATGATATGTAAACAAATATTGGAAACATTGTTAAAGGTTACGATAGTAACAAAAGTGTTGACTAGAGATGAAAAGTTGTTGACAGTGATTAAAAAGACGAAAAAAGATGTTGATACAAAATTGGAATTAGGAATTGTACGAATCGTATGTATACTTTGAAAGGTTAAATAAATTGTTCTTTTAAAGAAAAAGAATCTATCTCATGTGATATCTGAAAAGTGAAGAACGTCATACAACATAATAAACAACATGATAAAGATACAACATAAAAAGGTGATGTTGTATGGATATATAAAGTTGTAACGGCCAGTTATTAAGGCAAGGTAACGTGGACGTTACACCATCCATGCTATACTTTACTATATACTACATACTATACACTGAAGGGGTTGTCCATAATTAAACCAATGAAATAGTGAAGGGCGTTGAATGAAACACTTTAGGTGAAATTATAAGAAAATTATACTCCTTCCTTGTTAAAATATCTTCAGTCCAAAATATCGAACACTGTTTCATAAGAAATAAACATTTGTTCGGAACAAATTTTATTGTTGAAAAATCTAATTTGTAAATGATATTACCGTGTCTTCCATTTCTCCTGTTTCTTAATGGTATGTTTAAAATTTCTTATACAAGTATCTCTATCAATTTTTCGGCATAAATTTGATTCGGTGAATTTTTCAGACACTTTGGTGCAAAAAGGGCGAAATGGAGCTCTCTCTACCAAATATTTCCGCGTGAAAAGTCGGAACAACACGAAGTTGTTGACTCACATCAGAAGTACAAAGTGCACTGACAGCAAGCGCCTAATCAATGTGTAGCAATCTCGCTTCTCGCTCAAACAGGAAATGGGATTGGAAACTGTTTGCACTTTGCCTCATCTACGTTCGCGAGGGAAAAGAATGCAAGATCCGCTGCAAATATTTGCGGCGCGCAGTATCGCCAGAGAGTTGCTGAGCACTCGAAAGTGCTGCCAACTCGGGTGGCTGACCTCTGAGTCTCGTGTGGCCGTTTAAGAACCTTTAATAATTCCTTGAAGCTAGACCTTATTTTCCTTTTAAGAATCTTACCATTTTCCATGGTACCATGGTGGTGGTGGCGTGTTTCCATGGTGGTGGTGCAAATTACAAATTGAACGTGTTTGTATTTGCTAGTGGCACGTTTCCAGAATTTGAACGGTACGAAATGGTTGATATAGGATAAAACGAAATGGTTGATACAGGGAAAGGTTTGATATTATTATGTAAAAGGTTACTTTAAAGATTGGATACCACGTGGCTCATTAATTTCTTTCTGAAACCTGAAGAATCACTCTAATGATAAAGGAGATTGTGCTGCCAACTCGGGTGGCTGACCTCTGAGTCTCGTGTGGCCGTTTAAGAACCTTTAATAATTCCTTGAAGCTAGACCTTATTTTCCTTTTAAGAATCTTACCATTTTCCAGGTGGTGCAAATTACAAATTGAACGTGTTTGTATTTGCTAGTGGCACGTTTCCAGAATTTGAACGGTACGAAATGGTTGATATAGGATAAAACGAAATGGTTGATACAGGGAAAGGTTTGATATTATTATGTAAAAGGTTACTTTAAAGATTGGATACCACGTGGCTCATTAATTTCTTTCTGAAACCTGAAGAATCACTCTAATGATAAAGAAGACCTAATAAAAACAAATTTAATTTTATTGTTGTATACGAAGAATGTGCTATTGGTTTTGTACCGCTTCTATGAGAGATACAGAAGTTAAAATAATGAGCGGTAATTTTGATGAAGTAATGTCCATCCTATAAGAACGGAAATGGCTGGTTAACATCGTGATTTATTTTATCACCATAATAGATGAATGGCAAATTATTGCCTCTGTAGCATCAGTCCAGGAAGCCAAGGGTTTGAACTCCGACGGTGGCTGATTTTCTACACTAGCTTGAATTCAACAACTGTCTAGAGGAGAATTCTAGCGACCGACATATCCACTCCGAGTGACTTTTCCGATCAATACCAGGCGAAGGCGTAGCATTATCCTAACAAATGGCATGCGCACATGGAGTGCGCGCAATCTTTCCATCTCCGTTCTTATCTCCTCTTCTATCTTCTCCCCTTTCACGTACACTAACATGCGCAACCCCACCACGCATGTCAGAAGATCAGTAGGGGGCTTAGAGCTTGTCTCGGCTGGGCAGTGCCCCGCTGCAGGAGATACCTAGAGGGGAAACCCCGCATGCCTACGTGTGTCAGTCGTGTCCCAGTGGAAGAACCATTTAGGTACATTTAGGGGAATAATTTATTATTACCTTGGCAGCTGAAGCGTCGGGAATCAATACTTGCCATTTGCTTATTGTTGTTGTCTTAGATTCCTCCCGTTTGGCACCATTAGTTTGACAAAAGGGGTAAGAAAGTTGAATTTGTGCATTGTATTTCTTATTTCAAACTGTCACTAAGTTTCGCGACTTACTTGTTACCCTCACTTATCTGTTTTGCCATCACAGAGTACTGAAAAATGCGTAACGCTATCTTAGTTACAGATATTAATGTTTAAAGAGCCATGTTGAATTTTAAACATGTACTGAAACTTTTTGACGATTTAATTCTGATTTAACTCTTGTTTCTCTACGGTGTTAAGAATTTCAGGCGTTACAGTTTATGTTTACACAGCTATAACAAAGTTGGGCAGTTCATAACTACAAAACTGCAAGTGCTACCCGTTGAGTTAAAGACGTATGAAAAACGTTCACCATGAGAATCTACAGTAGAAATATTGAGTAGAGAATATTAATAACAATATAATTAACTGTTGTGTGTTTGAAAAAAAGAGTTTCTTGCTTCAGTTCAACTTCTATAACAGAATTACTTTTCTTCCGCATTAAACGAATCAGAAAGCGGATACGACAGTGAACAATGTAAAAGTTTCAACTTGTATACTATTGCGTCGCAAACGTACGACATTGTTTTTATAGCATTTTAATAATAATTATTTTTTAAAAGCTATGAAATTAATTATATCTGCTTGTTCTCACTGATTTAGACACTTTTGCCGTTCATTGCAAATAATATTTTATTTATAATAAAGTATTTTCCTGCACCACTTGGGGATGACCGACAGTTGGTATGGCCTAGAAACCAAAATACAAATTATTTGTTAAGACAGGTGAGATGAATTGATATGACATTTACATATCTTCGACCCGTAAGTCGTGGTATTTGGGCTTTCTTTGTCGACCAGAAGCATTAACACTTCAATTCTGAAACCTTAGCCCCTCAACCCACTCTCGCCCGTAACAATACGCCCTTTCTCCCCTTCCACGCGCATTTTTATGCCGCCGCCGTGAAACCAGCACTCGTGCGCCTTCGCGCTGCCCTCGGCTGCGCGACGCGATAATGTCCCTCTTTAATGTGCATTTGCCCCACGTAACGCCTCTCCAGCAGGGGAAGGGGGGAGCAGAGCGAGAGAATGGAGCGGAGGGGACGGCGCAGGAAGTGAGCGGGGAAGGAGCGGAAAGGGAGAGGGAGAGAGTGTGCTTTCGTTGTTGAGAGAGTGATTGACACAACTGCGCGGTTCAGTGGTTGGGAGCGCGTTTTGCGTTTACAGCTGGCAAATAGGAGGCCGGAGTTCGATTGCGGGAAGGGTAAATATGAGTGGGGTTTGTAGGGTTTCTCCACGACAATAGGAGCGACACAGAACAACGAGGGGACACGACTGGCGGTGGTGCGGTGGCTTTTTACCTCTGGGTTCGAACCAGGGCGAGGTCACTCCACGTGGAATTTGTGATGCGCAAATAAGGTCTTATGCTACCTTGCCTTTTTCCTGTTCCTCCTGTCTTTCATTTCACCAATGCTGCGTCATTTTTTCACTCATCATCGTCATCAATATTACCTTCTCTTTGGTGAATATGATCTGAATATGTACCTAAATATGCTACGTTTCAGATTACAAGAATCTAGAACAGGATGCATGAGAAGTCAACATTTTGAAAACGATGTTTGGTAAACACTATATGTGTTTTGAGAGGAGTTTTCATTGGAAATGCTCCGCCGAAGAATGGACAAGCAATCAATATGACGAGCTGATTGGTAGACAATAGTGAATTCAGCTGCAGTACTAAAAATGAAGGATAGAGTTAAAATTCCCCATGAAAGAGTTCCTCTCCGTCGCCAAAGAGACTAATGGGAGTTCCGCTGCAGCGAGCGAGCGAGAGAGGGGCGAGGGGCGGAGGGCGGGGCAGGCAGACGCCGTCGCCCTGAGTGTGATTGATGCCGCTTCGACAGTCGTCAGCGGCTGCCAGCGATCAATCGCCGAGTGGCCCTGGCCTCCCTCACCTGCACCCAGCCGCGTCGCGCCTCTTCGCGGGACAAAGGCGACGGCCCGCCAGCCCCTTTGCGAAGCCGCGCGTGAAAAGTGGACGAACGACCGCGGGTGCGGCGCCCGCCGCTTAGAGCCTCGGGAGCGGTTTACTTTCTCGCAAACAACTTGCCCATACTTCGGTTTCTGTAACCTGGCCGATGACAGCTGCTCAGCTGTTATGGTTTCGTCCAATTGGGTGCTGGAACGTCATCACAATAACGCTTTAACTCTCGATTGCATGACAACGTAACAGCTGATGAAGTGTCATCGGCCAGGTTAGAAAAGCCCAAGTAAAGTTTTCCTTTCCGAGCATTCCTTTAACTGAAGATAATAATATCCATTCTGGTTTACATTTGTTTATTTAGTTAACTATCACTTGCTACAAGTTTCCGTTATGTTATTTTGCTTGCATTCCGCTTCTGTTATTTTGCTTGCATATTTTATGCGCTATAAGGGTGCGTATCACGTTTGTTGATGGTTTGCTGTCGTCACAGACAGCACTGCTGATAGGCAAACCTGACAGTTCCGTAGATAAAAGCAATACATGCGTTAAAGATCTGACTGAGCTAACCCTTCGCAAACCCTCATCTTTTATAAAGTTAAAGGTTCCAACTGGCCTATTATACCGAACGAGATAATTGACAGGTCACATCTGTCAATTATGAAAGCAATTGTGTCTCCTTGTTAGTCTGAGATATTCAACTCAATGGTTTCTGGAATGATGTAATACATCAGCTGAAATGAAGAGTGGTACGTTTGCCCTGTTCTTTGAAATGAATATTTTGTGACTGTTCAATCCCTGAAAATGATAGCATTGCCATTGAGGAAGCGAGATCTGTAAACTAACGTCTTAAATTTGTACTAAAATAAGTCTTACTATATTTTGATATGCTCGGAAAGCGTCGGGAACATTAGTAGGCGTGCTGAGAATTTTAACAATCTCAGATGGTATTGGAGACGAGTATATCGCGTAGCCTTGATGAAAAAATGGAGAGGCTTACTTTTCACTACATGACGCTAGAAATAAAACTGCGAATAGGACTTACTGAAATTTTCCTCTCTTTAATCCCCCTCTCAATTGTTTTAGGAAATGTCCATGAAATTAACATAGATCAAAAGTTTTCGTGAGAAATACTTCTTATTCAGTGCCAAAGAAAATACCTCAATAAATCATAGAGAAAATAATAACTAATAACAAATTTTAATGCAGCATTTTCCGGTTTGAAATTCAATAACAATACAATTATCATTACGAAAAAAGTATTGAAATTTTATTGTGGCACCCTAGTATTTATTTAATAACATGAAATTATATTTTAAAAACGTATCGTAAACCAATATAAAATACATTTAAATGTAACCCTTTCAACTTTTATCGTTGAGATCAATTCACTTTTGTCTAATGACATTCATCACTTTCATAATTCTCGCAGTCACTTTCTGGAAAAGTCCCTGGCCGGAATTTCGGTCCTACTTACCTGAAACAAATAATGGGAATACGTTCTACTGCAACAATTCACATTCGCAGGGTTACAGTCGCATTTAACCTCCCAAACGAGTTGACTAAGTTGACTAAAGGAGCGATTTTTGCTTTTTTAATGACGATAACATTATACTAGCACAGTCAGAAACAAAATTATGAATCATTATTTACACTAATACTCGACACTAAAACATTTGCTTTTCATACACGTTCGAACACAAACTACAGCATGTGCATATTACAAATTTCACGATCGTTGCAAGGAGTTAAAAACACAGATTGTTCATAAGAGCGAATTTTAAATGATAGAAAGCAAGCCGACAAAGAACGTGACTCAGCAAGTGAGTCAGTGATTGAATGTGTAGGTGAATAAATGAGGGCTTACGTATGACTTCACAGCGGAAGAGCTGAGAGTGTTCGTATCACACGCTTTCTCATTTAAGTCAGACATACACGATAAGTACTTTACACATGATTACGAGTACATTGGCTTTTGGGGAGTGGCACAAGGGAGTGGAGTACGGGCGACTACGGCAGGGGGTAGAGTATCAGGGGGATTTGGGGTCAGACTGAAGAGTTCTACGTAGCAGACCCCTGTTTATTATGGCAATGAACCCTCTTTCCGTGGTCTCAGGGCGTGGTTATATTGTTCAAACATAAACTGCATAAAAGTACTGTAAAGAGCTTCTAGAATGAATTTGAATTAGTGCGCAGAGAGAACGTTTCCTCGCTAGAAAAGAATGTGAACAAATTGCGCCGGAACGTATTCTGTATCTCAGGTCTTGTTGTTTTCCCAGCCACATTGTTCTCTGATCTTCATCCACGGCGTGCATCAACAAAATCGGGAAGGAGAACGTACTGGCAATATCTGCACACAAATTGGTCGACACAACTAATCTGCAAAAAATTAAAATTAAATTTAATATTTTTAATTGAAACCTCCAAATGCAACTCTCCACTCTCCTCTCAGAATATCTCATTTTAAATTGTCTGCAGTAACAAAATACTTCACTGTTCATTAACCTTTACAGAAGTGGTTTACCACATAAATCTACAGAGAAATAGTGCGTTCCTTTCCTAGGAAACAGTGAGCCGTCCTGTCGCAAACCAGAACTGTTCACATTGCAGGTTGAAGGAATTATCTCGAGCGGAGAGAGAACTCCGTAATATCATATTTATTACATTTCTGTGCAACTACTCATAAGACAATTTAGTTATTGACTTTTCGGTGGGCCAAATCCTTTCGAAATTCCTGCATTGGGCAACAATGCAGCGATTGATATTTCAGAAGTTCATTGTTGAACGACGACATGGGAAAGATAAAATAAGGCGAACTTATTTACTTAACATTAATGTAAAATGTTCTCTACGTTCAATAAAACGGTATAATCAACTTTATTAAAGTCGGGAAGAATTGTGTCGGGTGCCGACCAACAAGAATACTTTCGGAACTTTCCCCAACCAGGTACCACCAGCGGGGCACCACCGCAGCCCGGACATCTTCTAAGCTCCCGACTTGTGTGGTAGTGCACTGCACGTAAGTGTGAGTGTGTAAGTGAGGGGTAAGAGGAAGGAATGATCGTGCGTGGTCCCTGGCGCGTTTGTAGGGTAGGTACTGCTCCGGCATTCGCCTGATGTTGATTGGAGAAACGACGCCAAACTATCGATCAGAAGAACCGGCGGCTAGAATTCTCCAAACAGCGACTGAAGGACCTCCCGGGCAGAGGCACTTCAGTGACATCAATTTGATGCCGGGAGCTACCTAAGCCGGTATATCTCACAGAAGGATAATATCGCAAGGGCGCTGCCGTATTTCCTACCAAGAGAAACATAACCCCAAAAAACGACCCTTACCGCACAGGGTGGCAACAACGACGCGCACCGAGGCTTCCCTAGGCGAATGCCGGAGCAGTACCCTAAACAACGGGCCACGGACCGCGCGCGATCTTTCCTTCCTCTTTCTTGTCCTATCCTCACTCCTTGCAAACACACACTTACACTAACATGCACTACATTCAGTCGGGAGCTTAGAGTTTGTCCCGGCTGGGACGGTGCCCCGTTGGTGGGAAATCCTGTTAGGGGGAAAACCCCGCTAGTCGACGGTAGGTCGGCGCCGGATCTCGCCATCCAGCGGGGGAAGATCACCGCTATCTCCAGAGGAATAAAACATGCACTACACTTACGGGACTAATGACCTAAGCTGTTGGCGCGCCCGGAATGACTGACCAACCAACCTTCCGGGTGCTCCACCGGGCCGCTGGCAGAGGGCGCCACCTCGGGGGCGGCCTGCGCTGGGGGCGCGTGAGTCACGCTGAATCATCGCCGGCGAAAGCAGGGGCAGCTGGCCGCGCACCTGAACGCCCCGGCCCCCGCCCCCGCCCCCACCCTCGCCCTCACCGCGCCGGCCGCGACCTCCCCCAACGCACCGCCTGCGCTCCCAAGAACGCGCCATGCAACGCCCGCTACCCCAACCAGCGAACTTTTTTTATCTTTTCTAGTTTTGTGTGTGTGTGTGTGTGTGTGTGTGTGTGTGTGTTTGAATTTGTACCGTGTAAGGGTACTGACATCTATCAATGTATACTTTTATGCATTCACAGGAATTTGATTCAAAATGTTAAAACATTAAAACCCCCCTACAACCTTATTTTTCTGTCACCAATGTCAGCAGACAATTTGCTATTTTTTGTCTGAATCTCCCGAATGCAGTTCACTTTCCTGACGATAGCATTGTATGAATAACTAAAATACCAGCAAAAGTAGACTTTGTCTCCCCCTTCCCAAGAACTCTACTTGTATGTTCGACATTTGTGGCAGTTTTGCACGTATCGCGATTAACCGTACTCTGAAGATGACAAGTTTCGCCTGTCCTGGTTAAACCTTGCACTATTACCTGAGTGTGTACGCCATCAGCGACCTCAAGGTCTACCCCGAACCCGAATCCTGAAAGAAGAGAAAAAGAGACGAAGGGATTCGTTCGTGAGAATATTTTGACCGCGGGGTGGTGGCCACAAAAGCTCGTATTTATTCAAACGGGTAAAACGGCGAAATCCCGAACGTGTGTGTTTTAACGTTATATCCTGATCGTGTACCCGGTTGGGTTTTGCACAAGCCCGCGTTGCCGCTGTCTCTGTAGAGACTGACCGGGAGGTCGTAGGATTGGATTACCGGCGGTGGCAAGATTAACGAGCTGGTTAGAGAGCTAAATCGAATTCAGCCGCTGCTGTCCGGAGGAGAATGTTAGCTGCCGCGCTGTTCTGATCGATATTTTCTGTTGTTTCTCCCAATCAATACCAGCCGAATACAGTGCAGAATCTTAACAAATGGGATCGTGGGCGATATTCCTAACCACATCGGTTTTTTTCCCTATTTCCTATCCACACGCACACTTTCATGCTCAACACTATCATGTAGTCATGTCTAGAGAGCGCAGAGTTTGTTGATTTGGCTGGAGAGGAGCCCCGTTGATTCATTGATTGATTTTTTCGTGTTTCCGGGCGCGTCAACTGCTTTGGTCATTAGTCCCGTTAGTGTAGTGCATGGTTTTCTCGGCGGTGATTGGCGAGATGGCACTGGATGGTGAGATCCGGCACCGACCTATCGTCGGCTAGTGGGGTTTCCCTAACCAGGACTCTCCACCACCGGGGCACCGCCCCAGTCGGGACAAGCTCTAAACTCCCAAACGGTCTCCCGGAATATGTGGTAGTGGAGTGCATGTGTGTGAAGGGTGATGATAGGACAAGGAAGAGGAAGTAAAGAACGCGCGCGGTCCGTTGCCCGTTTGTTAGGGTACTGCTCCGGGAAATTCGCCTGGTGTTGATCGGAGAAAGCACGGAAAACTACCGATCAGAGCAGCCGGCCACTAGAGTTCTCTTCCAGACAACGACTGAATTCGACCTAGCTGAAAACCCAGTGTCCTGCCGCCGTCAGGACTCGAACCTAGAACCTCCCGGTCAGAGGCGCTGCAGTGACATCAGTTGATGCACTGAGCTACCGCCCCCGGTGGGAGCCCCGTTGAGGGAAGTGCGGCCGATATCAGATCGAGGTGGCTTCACGTCATCACTCTTCATTCAAGATTGTAATATGCTGATTTCTCAAGAATTGCACATAACGACCGTAAAGGTGTAGTAACCTTGAGTCAGGGTAAAAGGAGACTTCTTGTCAGTTGGACGGCAATATAGTACTTAGTTCGGGGTACAGCGCGTTACGACTTTCTCATCACTGGGTATCATAGGTGCCTCGAATTTCCCATCTCTGGGTATCTAAAAACTTACTGTCAAAGCTCTGCTCGCAATTCAATGGTACAGCTTGAGGAACTTGTTCAAATTAAAATTGGTGATATACACAATAATTCAGGACTATTTCTCATTAGTTCTCATCATGCTTCTATTATTTACCGATTTTTATATTGGAACGACAGCTAAGAAACTAGCTCTCTAGACTGTAGCAGCACAGCACTGAAGCTGGAAGGAAAGCCACGGTCGATCTCCCCTTCCCCAGTTCCGATGGATGGGCGGGGGCGGTTGGAAAGTTCCCGAGTTCGATCCTCGCCGCTCTGATATACGAGCCTCCGCGGTGTCATTCCAGAGGCGCAGCCCGCCCCTCCCGGAACAGCACGTCGTCGTCCTCGTCGGGGTTTCAGCGAACGGAGACTTCCTGCCCCTCCGACACCCAAGTCGCCAGGGGCAAGTTGTTGGTGCAACCACTCCGGAAGCAATCATTCTAAGGTTGCACTCCGTCGACCTGACCACTACATATCTAAATCAACGCTTCACAATGAAGATGGAAGGATTTACATAACGAATTAAATTGTTATTTAGTACAGAAGTTGTATAGTACAAGAACTAGTTCAGAAACTGAGTGTTTGGAGTACGAATAAAATGTTGACGGATGAGATGATAGGTATATTGATTCAGTGGTGAGTTGTAGTTGACATTTACATAATTGAAATGATTGAAGCACTGTCATTTCAACAATACTATTTATTTCAATAAGAGGAGCTTTCCATGGTTTAGCCATCATCATCAGTTTTCTGAAGCCGCTATTAAACGACTACTACTAAATGTAGGTCAACGATCTTAAATGGAGTCACAAAAACGACTACTACTAAATGTAGTCGTTTTTGTGACTCCTAGACAGCAGAAAACTGATGATGATGGATGGCTAAGCCATCGAAAGCTGCTCTTATTGAAATAAATAGTATTGTTGACAATGACAACGCCTTCAATCATTTCAATGAGATGATAGGTGCTGAGTCTGGCACTTTGAAATGAGTACCCCGAAGATACTTTCGTACAAGTCGCAAACATTTTTTTATACTACAAATTCTGAAAACTTACATACAATCACTCCCAATATGCGAACAGCAGCCTTGCTGATTCATGTTGTCCTAGTGTTTTGTTTACATGCCAGCACTCAGTTGTTACTTTTTCGCCCTTACGAATGTAAGAAGAGAAAGTATTGTAATCGTGCACCAGAAATCGGCGAATTTTCGACAGAAAAAATTTTATTGCCGCACCCTGGTACGAAAAAGTTGATAAATCTTGATCCTATTCAATTCTTATCCTTAGTTTAGTTTAAAAAGTATATGCATGTTCCGCATATGCAAGATTTATTGGGCACCGAAGATGTAACATGTAAAAATAATTCAGCATGTCTGGTCTCGATGGATGATTAGCTGTGTACTACATACGGAAAACAGTGAAGTATGATTTGAACTCATTACAAATTAGGTTTCCCGAACTTTATTTTCGACGACCTATTTCTTATTATTTTATCTTGCATCTTCTATATTGTTGACCAGGTTAAATTAGTTATCATACGATAATGTAACGTTACGTGTATTCTGAATAGATATTTTTGTCTCGTATGTTACGTATTATAAAGTATCATGCATTTTGTATAGATCTGGTTATTCTAAATCATGTTGTTTTCCGGATTAACTACTTCATTTTGAGTTACTTGTTCAAAATTAGCGCTAAGAAGAAAATTTTTCAAAAGTATCAGAAGACAACCGCATTTTCTTCTGGAGAACATGGACTTCATGTGGGAGAGACTCGTGCTCTTTCGGTATGCACAATGAGATTTATTTCTTTGCCTTTTGGAGATACTGCCATACAGCCGAGTTTCCTTCCGTTCTATCTCATTTTCAGTGGCGATGACGATGACGAATAGTTGCATGTGCAGAACATTCCCACCGGAAGACAAGCTCGTAGTTTCACGGTGAGTTACAACACAAGCGAACAAATTACGGGAGAAGATATGTTTGGAGCATGCATGCGTGCCCTTTAAGAAAGTAGCCGCCATCTTACTGTCGCTTGAATAACAACTTAGATGACTCGTCACGTTTTCTTTGAGTCAGAAAGTGATACGTCATCGAAACGCCGTTTGTTCGGATTTAAGTAATAACCTGATACATACAAGCAAATGCACTTTGGCCTAATATAAAGGCGTTTCTAATATATACGTGTGACGTATTTTAAAAATGACGCTCCATACTGACTCGGAGAGACTGTTTTTATTATTTTGGTGATATGGAGATAACACACCTCGGCGATTGTTTTCCGTAACCGACAGGGAGAACTTTCCCGTCAGTGGTAAACAAATCACCTGCTTCAGAATGAATAATTTGAGGTATTCCCCTCATCTCTTATAGCTTTCAACGGATACAATTCTGTGCGATGTCCGTCTTCATTTTCAAGTCCGGAATCATCACACGTCTTTTTTTTCTCTCTTTCAAATAGCAGCAATAAATATTTTATGAAAAAATAGGGGTTATGTCGTAAATGACTGAACGAAAGCAAACGCATTTGTTAATTATTCTTTATATTGATACTAAACTACAATTCACTTTTTTAAATACTAAATTTAAGGACTTTTCCAATGGAAACACGATCAACAGTATGATTTGCTTGCCACAAGCACATATTTTTAAGAAGTCCGTACTCCTATGTGTTTCATGATGAATGAAAATTCAAAATCATTAGAGACATTATAGAAAAATGTAGGACCAAGAAAAGCGAAAATCATATTTTACGAGTATTCAAAATTGTGCGCACTATTCATTTTGTAAAAATGTAGCTATTTTAATTTTAATTATTTAATTTCATTTTAATTATTTAACTTTAATTATTTTTTAGAGAAGCATTTCACATAAAACAGCGCGTTCAAAATTCTCAATTCCCATAGTTAGACAAGTTCGAAATAATCAAATAAATATATCTTTTCCATGTTCAGGAATTCATTTTTTCTAATCAACAGGTTAGTACTTCAAAATCTTTTAATGTTTTGTTACCACAAACGTGTAAACTTATTAAAAACCTGAAAGTGTCGTCAAAGTATTTTTATTTCAATTGTGATATTAACTATAATTGAAACATCACATCTACGAAAATGTAGAAGTAATAGACATATTTCGATATGCATTTCCGTATTATGTCTTCTTGTAGCCAATGATTGTAAGAGGCAAGTATCAGCGGTGAAGAAGGTTTATACTTCGAA
Organism: Teleogryllus oceanicus; assembly: GCA_964035755.1. NCBI lineage: Eukaryota > Metazoa > Arthropoda > Insecta > Orthoptera > Gryllidae > Teleogryllus > Teleogryllus oceanicus. The sequence goes on from CAXIVR010000005.1 coordinate 20,959,542, forward strand.
ATACATAATAATGAACAAATATACTTATAATTAGTACGAGTATATTCGTGGATTCAATGGACGAAACCCAATTTTTGGTTCAATCACGATCATTGGTGGAAACAAGCACTGCGGGAGTGCACGGAAACCATGACACCTCTCCCAAACCAACTTTGTGTGTAATTGAGTCACATTAACTCAATTAATTCAAAACCGTAATCACACATAATTGCGTCGCATCCTAAGGAGCTTTCCCATAATGATTTTATAATTTCTTATCTGAAGATATTTTTTTTATTTTTGTTGATTCGTTTAAGAAATGAAAATGCGGGGGAATCAGAATTGATTGATTGATTGTTTCCGTGCTCATCAATTGCTATCGTGATTACGTAAGCGCTGTAGATTGCTATGCTCATCCCATTAGTGTTGCGAATTGTGTATCCCGGGAAGTGGCGTTGTTTCTAACCCAGTGGACGGTGAGATTCGGTGCGTCCGTTTGCGAACAATTACCACCGACAGGTATTCCCCCAAGGGGCACAGCCCCAGCTGGGACGAACTCAAAGTCTCGACATGCGTGGTTTTGTGGTTCATGTAATTGTAGGATGTGTAGGGGAAGATGAGAGGTCACGGAAGGCGAAAGAAAAATCGCGTTAAACTGTGGCCCTCTGGGTATAGCTCCAGCATTCGCCTGGTATTGTTCGCAGGAAACATGGAAAACTATCGTCAGATTTTTCCTCCAAAATGCAAAATTAAGGTAGTGTCGACAATTCGTCACCTTCGGGACTCGAATCCTAGAACCTCCCAATTTTTCCAAAGGTTTCGAATGGGAAAATATTGAAGTAGAATGTTGAATCGGTATCACTGGTATTATGAAATCCCCGGTGCTCCCACCCCCGATGCCCGGTCTTCGTTTCACTGAAAGAGACGCCAGCGCTCCGAAGAACGGAGGGCGTCCTATTTTTCACGTGGCGTCTTCTTCGCAGTGCGTTGATAACGAAGGGCCGCGGCCGGAAGTGGGCGCGCAGAGAGGGGAGGAGGAAGCGGCGAGCGTTTCCGCAATGGTCTTCCGCCACCGGAAGTCGTTGCGCGCACCATGTCGACCGCTCCGCCCTCTCGACCTCCTGGTGGCTCTGGGACACGTCGGCACGCGATTTCGACGAGGCGCTTCTACGATCCACAGAACTCCTCTGCAACTCAATTGTTTATAATGTCCAACTAAATTAATATTACAGAACATAATATAGCTGTATATTGCAGTTCAGATCATCATTAGACATCGGGTGTTCAGGCAAACACCCATTTTATTCTAGCGAATTTATTTAAAGGCTGAAAATAACTACAATAAGAATAAAATGTAAAAGAGTTGTATATATTGTTTTACATTAAAATGTATGTACTTGTTTTGTATATTTAAGTTAACAAAATAATAGAGACAAAAATTATAAACAACTTTTCATTTCAATTTGTACGTAACTTATGAAGTGCCTGTTTCTCCTCATTCTAGACATTTCAGTGCCGTTTTAGGCGCCAAAAATTTTCTAAACATCCAAAGTATAATAATAATAATAATAATAATAATAATAATAATAATAATAATAATATGCAAGGATCACTCTTCAGTGTGTTGCGGCTCCTAGAATTGCTCACTCCATCTTCTTACAATTTGGTGCAATGTAACCCGTTACTGAGACAATATATACAGTTTTGACGGTACCACACAGATGCTGCAAATAACAGCAATTTCAGAATGAAAATTTACCATATAAATGTTAAAAATAAATATCAAAAACGTTGCAAAAAAAATTTAGCAGAGCATGGTTTCGATCCACGGACCTCTGGGTTATGGGCCCAGCACGCTTCCACTGCGCCACTCTGCTACACGCATATATCTCTCGTGACTTAGGAAACCCCCACACATCACGTGGTTCTAAATTGTAGTTTTGCTAACGATGTGTGGATAAACAGCGTTGCACATTCATTTTTAACAAAATAAACAGTGAGTATTTATTTTTTTGTTTGTGCGTGGACCAGGAGTAAAAAGAAGAACGGAAACAAATGAAGAATAAAATGAAAACAGAATTAAGGAAATTTGTGCGTAAAATAATGCCTGTGACGACTTCGTTTAGCCTCAATTGCACAGCTTGTTTGGGCGAAAGAAAAAGAATAACGACGACGACGATGATCATAATAAGAATAATATTAATATTTAATATAATAACCATTATTTATTCTTATTGTATTTGGGATAAAATTACACACCACGTGATTGAGAAGTACCGATAGAGAGTGCTAAATGTCTTTCTTCCCAGAGGGAACGAACAACGTGAAACGATATCTTCGGCTTCAGTAAATCCAAAGATTGCTTTTGAGAAAGTCCCTTTCTTCCTTCTTTTTAAATCTGAACAGGGAGAAAATAAATAGAAGCGTAGAAAGTGAGAAAGGCACTTAAATGTAGACTGTGTCTATGGAAGGCGCAAACAAAAGATTTTTTAGAACCTAATCATCATCCATCAGACTCTCTAGGGAGAAGGAAGGCGATCCACGTCGCAGGAGATGCTCCCACCATATGAGGTAGTGTAAAGGCATGGAAGTATGTGTGTGTGTGTCGGTATTGCTCCGACATTAGCCTGGTATTGATCAAAACACGCGGAGAACTGCCAATCAGGGGCGGCAGCTAGAATTCTCCTCCGATAATCCTCCCAAATAGCACTCATGCTGTGGAATTCACCGATAAAATCCACAGCACTCGTGATAATACCTTTGATAAATACGAGTAGAATTGATCATTTGGAACATTCAGTAATATTATTTTTTACCACTTTTTTTTATTTATTTAACAGAGTGAGCTGATTATACAACGCTCAGCCATATGGCTTTTCAGTTGTTCGGAGCGAGCATTTTCAGACGAAAATATGCGAAGGGGGTGGCTACGGCCACCTCCCATTAAACATATATTGAAGTAGTGCGAATGATAAAATAAAGGAATACATATTGTTGACTTTTATGGGAGGATTATTTATTTCATTATCTTGTATCAGCCAGTTTCCGGAGGAAGATGTGGAAGGGAGTCGGTTGCGGAGACGAGTTTCTAGGATGCTCTTTACCTATGTTGTAGTGGAAGCACTGGTAACTGAGGGTAGATTTTGGAAAAAGAGGGGAAAGGGAGGAAGAATGATGCGGAAAGTTTAATGATGTTTTGGAAGAATGATGCGGAAAGTTTATGATGTATGTTAGGACGGGTTCTATGGCTAGGTCTTTGTGAAGGTTAGTGTTGCTTATAAACCAAGGTGCGTTAACTGCAGTTCTGAGGAACCTATTTTGGAATATTTGGATTTCGTTGATGGTTGTAGGGGCGGCATTGCACCAGACTGGACAAGCGTATGTAAGGTTTTTACCACTTACTAGTGAGAACCCGTCAAAATTTGACGGTGAGATCTGAGATAAATGTAAAATACTGTGCCCAGACTAATGTTCACATATGTTACATTGTTTGGATCTTCAGATTATAACGAAGATACTCTCTGATGTGTAGTTCCCAACATTTTGAACAAGGTATGGTCCATGACCAAGTGGCAATGCAAAATGTCCCACATATTCCAATAATACACGAAATGACACAAAAGAAAGAGCACTATTATACTGACGGATATTATTTCTAAAGTTTTTTGATGTGTCATCATCTATAAACAAATTTGATTAGTTCTGGCATATTGCTCGAAGGTAAACTTATTTTCCCATTTAAGCAACACAGAGTAAACACGTTTGCAGAATTTCTCTCGCATGGGAAGTACAAAGCAGAACAAAACTGACATTTTCTGCGCTGACTTTCTCATTCTCTGCGTCCAGTTAATGTACGTTTGCGTCTTTTGGGGCGCGTGGGCAACGATTCGGAATTCGACATAACCTGTGAACAACTTCACTACTTCAGTACAACCGAGCAAAACCCACTGTCCGAATGTTCTCTATAAAATACATCACAAAAGCAAATACATGCAAACTGTCAACGCCACAATGCAATTATTACACTGAAACAAAACCGTGACGAATTGTAAACAAATCTCAACAATCAAAACAAAACATCAAGCAGCGCCTCCATGAAGCAGCCGCTCTTTTGGAAAAAACAATTGACTATTGAAAAGCGTACTATTAAAGAATGATTTAATTAATTAATTTACACCATAAATGTTGGTGAATCAACACAAACAATATCTGATAACACATCTAGGGATCACATTCTTTCATTTAAAGGAAAAAAATACTACAATCGGTTCAGTAGAAGCTCTAAACGAAGCCATGGCAGAATACCTTATTTTTTTAAATATATAGATCCCCTTAACTCTGCCGTGACGCTGGCAATGCCGTGCCCTCGTGTCTCAGCCCCGGGCGGTCGGCCCGTTGAGCCCGCATGGCTGTCGCTCAAGGCTCCGTCACAGTAGGTCAGGTCTCTCCCTCAGGGGTGGCCAAAGGTCTGGAAGTGCTATCGATCTGGGTGTGATGTAGTCGGGCTCTTGGGGTTAGGAATGACAGCAGGATGCTCAAGCAAGAGGGGACTGATTGAGAAGGCGTTTCAGAAAATCATTTTCAGAATTTACTCTCTTCCATTAATGCAATAAATTATGTCTGGGACCAAACTGTTGAAAGAGATAAATCGAAGATAATCTGGGGAAAGGTAATGTATTTAATGGGCTGTGTTTACTCTTTGTATTTTCCTTGAATTTTTTGTATTTTTGTAAGTAAAATTTATTTCGTTATGTACTTTCACAAGCTCTTTCCAAGAGCTATAATTTAAAATTGTTCCAAAACAGAAAATATTCTTTTTTTTACTTTTTAAGTACAAATACTAACACTAAGAACAAAATTATAGAGTTGATGTGTGCTAATATGATCATGTTGATTTCCAAAGTACGTAATTGCCTTTTTCACTCATAAAACATTGACCCCTCTGCTTCCGACCAAGAAATCAACCTTCATGAGCAGAGGAGGGCGCTGCAATGAACGAGGAAGTACGCAGTCTTCTGAGAATTAGAAAAACCTGGGGGGATGCGGATCTTTTCAATTTACATGAAACTAGTTGCCAGAGAGCTTGTGATGAAGTAGCATAAATTAGGTGAGACACAATCTTCTCTTTGGGCTATTTACGGTTCATCTCTACAAATTGCACCGTGTGTTATAAAAGCTAGTAGAATCACAACTTCACTTTTCAACATTACTGTAATTAAAAAGCATCATTCATGATGATTTGAAGAAGGGCAAAATGAGATACCAATGGAAGTTGTAATGGACGTAGTTTCTTAAAATACATGGTAAAGCTGGTCGCATGGTTGTTAATTGGTTCATATATTAGTTTCCCCGCAGATCACTGTCAACAGTTCTAAGACATCACAGACAATTCTTCGTACGTGCTTTAATTAAATTTTCAAAACCTTATATAGCTATATCCCACGATGTGTTTGTTAATTTGTTAAAGCACTGAGGGAAAGAGGCATAGCACATGTTAGGTAATGTAATATAGTCATTTGGGAAATACAAGAACACTTCCTTTGATTAACGACTTGCTTCATAGTTTCCCATTTCCTTTCGTCAACCACAACTACTAAGATGGTTAAAACTACTAAAACTGGTTAGTGGTTGTCGGCAACCAGATTACTCCTTGCGAAGTTGATTCCTTTGTCGGAAGAAAATGGAAGTAGAACTTAATGTAATGATTACTAGGAATACTTCGCGTTGCAATAACGATAACTTTTTATTAATTCAATTTAGTCATACTTAGCTAATGAATAGCAATCAATGCTGTCGGGCCGACAAACCTAGCAAAAATCAGATATTTACCCTGCGCACGGATGCAAGTTTATGAGTCTGCAAACCTCGAGGCCAGAGCTCATATAAAAATCAAGTGGCTAAAATACTGTAATTATTGTCGTGATTTCTATCGTCGTCATCGTTGTGATTTAATAATGCAATGTTTATTTACATTCGGGAAATTGTAATTCGCATGTAACAGCGAGACTCAATCAATAATTAACTGTAAAAAGGAGCTTGTGAATAATTCGTTCGTATAACTCGTTCGTAGTGAGTTTTCATTTCTTCTTTTCAGCAAATTATAACAATATTATTGTGATTAAATATTACTTAAATTAGGAAGACACTGTAGTGTATATGTGCAGAGAGACTCGCTGTTCTCCTCACTTTCTTCTAAAACAACAGCCTCGAACTGCCGTTATAAAGATTTTAACACAACTAATAAAGAGTAAAGAAATGTTTTCCTTGTTCTCTCGTGTCTGTTTCTAATCATCAACGAGAATCATCACCTTGATAAATTCTTTCTCTCGCTGATTTCCTACGAAAAATATTACGAACTACCACTGATGAAGGGACACTGATTAACGCCGCCGTGAGCCTTTCGTCGGCTCCGCCCGTTTGCCAGTCTAGTTCCCGCTTGGACAGCGGCGACGATGTCACCCGCAATATTGCGGGGATTGTTTAAATGTTGCGACTGGGGTTAGTGGGGGTTTACGAGGCATTATTAATGTGGTCTCTCCGGACAACCTCCGACCAATGCCTGTGCAGTACCGTAATAAACAGGCCTTGGACACCGAGCTATCTTTCCTACTTCTTCCTTAATCCTTGCTCTCCCATTACAAGATACACACACGTACATGCACTGCCCTACCATACCTGACGGGAGTCCAGTTGAGAGTTTATTCCGACCGGTGTTACACCCCAGAGGGGGGGGGGGGGCTCAAGCAACATATAGGTCAACGCCTCATCTCAAGTTTAAGCGGGGAGAAACACCATCTTCCGGGTATAAAACTGTGCTTAGACGGCAAAATGATTTGTCTCATTGTCATGAGAAATAAGTCACTCTTGTTTGTTAATATTTTAGAAGGAGGCAATAGGAGGTAAATTTCTTTTGTAATTTATGAACAACAATGGTGGCAAATTGCAGCAAGACAAAAGCCACTGAGTAATTTTTCATGACATCTTGATGCTTAAAATTGCTGTCATGGGAAATTTTTAAAAAATGACTTCTTAACACAAACGCGCTACACTCATGACATGATACTAATGAGCAAAGTGGGTAGTTGACACTTCAGGAAACCTGAAATGCTTGGTAAGATGTCCCTCGAGCGACAAATTCGACTGAAAACATCCCAGTGTTACGCGAACCCACAGCCACGGTGTGGGCACCTGTCCCGACCTCGGAGCCTCTCGCCGGAGCTGATGGGCCGGCTTGGCAGGGTTTCCGGCTTGTCGCGGGCGAGCGGGAAGGGTCCTCGATCGAATCGGCCGCTCGAGGGCTGTCGTGCCCCGCCCCCTCCACCCGCAGCCCGGCGCATTGTGCGCCCCTCCCACGCAGTCAGCCTCTCGACATTCTGACGACGCAGCTGCCGCCGGCGGGGCGTGGTGCGGAGGGCAGAGGGAAGGAAGGGCGACAGCAGCGGACGACCGGGGCGGGAGGCAGCGTTCCCAGAGGATTCGATTCTCCAAAGGGCCACGGGTTTTCATTTTATACTTAAAGATATTTGCGACGGCGAAGGTTTAAGACCCGCCGCTAATCCGAACTACTTGGTTTTTACTCTTCTCTCATCCTCTCCTTGCAGTACAAAATTCACAATGGGAAAAACTTTAAACAATCCCAAAAGAATTCGGTCTCGATATCCCAAAGACATGTTTAAACCCCCATAAAAAATCAGTATATTAATATGTGTTAAATATGTAAATCTTCATCCCAATGTATGTATAGAGTGTATCTAGATTTAAGAATGTATAATGTATGTAAAATTTGTGTATTGTATGTCAAATTGTTTAGTTGTAAGTATTAGAAATATAAGTATTAAATCCTGTAAATTAGCTAGTAGTAAGATACAAGAGTGAGAGGTGTATGCTCAAACGTTATGTATTACAAATAAAAATGTACAAACCCCTGAAAGGCAAAACTGCCGAACAGGAAGAAAATAAATAAAAATAATAATAATAATAAAAAAAAAAGAAAAAGAAAAAAAACGAACTACTTGGCTCTACCTAATATGAACTATCTTCGTCGTCCTCAATGTAAAGGAACATTCAATGAAAGACGTTGTATTTTGTTTCAATTCATCATTTTCTCCCAAGATTGTTTCATGACGTACCAACAATATAGCGGCCGTACGTAGTATAGTAAAAAGTACGTTTCGTAGGTGAGACACACAAGTAGTTTCTCGTTATAGAATGTGGATTATCTATTGCATTCAAAATTTGAAATTCCTCGCAATGCGTTAATGCCGAGAGAGTTAAAAATCCTATCTAACAAAGAAAAATGTCTTGAAATAAAATGTCGCTTTCTACAGCCTTAGACCGGGAAGAAGGTTCGAACGCGAGAGAAATGCGCAGGCGGAAAAGGGTCACGTGCAAATCCATTGCACATGCTTCTGTCATAATCAACGGTTTGTTTATTTTTGCAGGAGCGCTTGCTAATTTCTGTAGAGCGCTGCTTGAAGTGCAGAGAAATAATTGGGTTATGGTTCTCTCATCGAGTAATTGAATTGACCTCTTTTGTGTGTTCGGGTTTATTAGAGAGAGAAATAGACAGACTAAAATAAAAAATAGAGAGAGAAGGGGGAGAGATTGAGACGAGAAAGAGGAACGTGAGTCAGAGAGATTGATTGCGTGAGAGTGACAGAGAGGCGAAATGGTGAAGCGATTTTGGAAAATAAAAGCTATTTTGAGCGTTACACCCATCTGCTTCTGTATTTGACATTCCTTTGATTCATTGATGTTTTCGTGTTTCCGGGCGCGTCAACTGCTTCGGTCATTAGTCCCGTTAGTATAGTGCATTTTTCTCGGGAGATGGCGGTGATCTTCCCCCGTGAATGGCGAGATCCTGCACCGACTTACCGTCGGCTAGTGGGGTTTCCCCCTAACCAGGACTCTCCCACCAGCGGGGCACCGCCCCACCCGCGACAAGCTCTAAGCTCCCGACCGGTCTCCCGGAACATGTGATAGTGTGGTGCATGTTAGTGTGTGTGTGTGTGTGTGTGTGTGTGTGTGTGTGTGTGTGTGTGTGTAAGGGGAGAGGATAGGACAAGGAAGAGGAAAGACAGATCGCGCGCGGTCCAAGGCCCGTTTGGTAGGGTACTGCTCCGGCATTCGCCTGGTGTTGATCGGAGAAACCCCGGAAAACTACCGATCAGAGCAGCCGGCCGCTAGAATTCTCCTCCAGACAGCGACTGAATTCGAACTAGCTGAAAAGCTAGTGTCGAAAATCCTGCCGCCATCAGGACTCGAACCTAGGGCCTCCCGGTCAGAGGCGCTGCAGTGACATCAGTTGATGCTGAGCTACCGCTCCCGGTGACATTTCTTTGTTTTCTCAAGGCAGAAATTAGGCATTCTCTTCAATAGTGCAATGAAAACGCTGCAATAGTGCAAACAAATTCGCTGGTACTCGGTTGGGTAGTGGTTGGGTATTAACAATGGTTACTGTTGAATACTCCTCACTTGTTCTTGAACAAGCAAGCTTATTTCGCACTCGACGTGCAGGTCACGTGGCATGGCCACCCCTGGCCGCGTTCGCAGAGCTGCGACGGCGTCGTCGGACCGATGCGGGTGGGCGTGGCGGCGGCGGGGGGAGGGGTCGGGATAGAGTTGATCCGACGGCCCCGCGCAGGTACGAGGGAATGCCGGGCTTCCGGCCACCGGCCTCTCCTCTCCCCCCTCCGCGCCCGCATAGTGGAATTGGAGTGTCTGTCCTTCCCCAGGGCGCGCCCTCTCCGCTGTCGGTCGCGAGTCGCCAGAACCGCCGCCGCCGCGCTGCTATAGAGCGATTTTCCAAAGGATGAGCCAAAGTGACAGCTAGTGCTGGCAACGTAACTGAAGATTCGGTGGTCGTTGTGCCCTTGAGACCATTAGACTCCCTTCCCGCATTCGTTCGTTTCCAGTTGGCTAACCTGTAAATGGATTCGACACTTCCTTTTGTGACGTCCTTGTCCGACAAAAAATAGTGCGCCGCGAGAAATAATTGAAATTAGGAAGTGCAGTACTATGTGCTCTTCTGTAAAAGTTCTTTTTTCTATAAACATTACATTAAATTTCTTTTTGTGTGATAAATATTATGTTTATTTTAAACCGAGACTTGAATGCGAAATGCGTACCGGTGCACGTGTTTCCGACTTAAAATCATTTTTCTTTCTATTTACATTCGTGGCAGTTTTCATTTCCTGATTGTAAGAGCATGTTAAGAGATTTTCCACTTACGTAATTAAATTTAAATATTTCCCGGACTCACTTACGTGTATTTACCTCAGCGAAACTGTTAGACTTCTTCATAGGGATGTTTTCACAGGAGCCATTAGCACTTGAAGAGGTGTAGCTGAACAGCTGTCGAGGAGATGGGATACTTCTCTGAAATACATGCGATGTTCACTTCTTTTCGCAAACTGTCACTTTGGCTCATCCTTAGGAAAATCATTCTATGCGTTCCGCCTGGGATACGGCAGGATTAGGGACCTCCTCCCTGTATTCCACGCTGCAGCACTCGTATATGGGAGAGAACTGCTCGTTACGGCGATCGTCTTCATCATCAAGGTCGTTAACACAACTTCGAATGCACATTTATCTCTAATTGGACTCTAATACAAGTTCCGAACATCTAGTACCTTATCAAGTAACATTTTAGAAATTCATTATGAAAAGTAATATAATATAGAGAATCGTGAGGGCAGGTCAATAAAAGTCAAGTTAGTTTTGTAAAATGTTTGTAAAAATAACTTTGCTTTTATTGACCTACCCTCACGAATCTCTACATTATATTTATTACGAGGTCAACACCAAGAGAATGAAAAGTAAACAATGTTTGAAGAAGACGAAAATGTTAGAACTTTTAAACCGTATTTTACTAACAGTTATAAATTTTACTAAAATGTGCAACGCAAATTCAGTCTTAACAATTTCGAATTAAAATCCACCATTTTCTCTTATAATTCAATTATTTCCTACTCTAGGCAAAAATTCTACCGTATCTTCATGATTTGCATACGCACCTATAGAAACAAACAAAACATAAGAGAACATAAGAGGTACGAAAGATAAAAGTTTAGAATTCCTTAGTAGTAATACAAAGCTAATTTTTACCTTTTGGTAATTATATTAAGGCAATTGTATCGGTTCCTACTGATACTTTATTGCTCGGATAACGGTACGTGAGGATTGCCAGACTTGTAACAAAGCTGATTAACGCAATCGTCCGACTTTCAAATTGAGCGATGTGCTGATACATTATTTTGCTATCTCGTAGAGCTCTCTAAGGTATTCCTGTAGTATGCAACACGTTCCTCGATGTATAGAGATATGTTACCGTGATTGTACTTCCTGCTGCCTCGACACGCCGGAACAATTAATTGCCCTTCCGCGGTTGTACACAGCCCCTGTTCTCCGTTCCCGGTAGGTCAGTTCCACGCCGCCACCGCCATTAAAAAACATTTACGGCACTTTCCCCAGCGACCACGCCCTTCTCTTCGGTGAGACGGCCCGGGGGGGGCGGGGGGGCGGGGCGACCGGGGGCGGGGCGGCCGGTGGGCCGGGGCGGCCGGGGGGCGGGGCGGCTGGGGCGGGCCGCCAGGGGCGGCAGGGGACGGGCGGCGGGGCGGCCGGAGGGCGGGCGGCTGGCGGGGCGGCCGGGGCGGCCGGGGGGGTGGCAGGGGACGGGGCGGCGGGGGCGGCCGGGATCGGCAAGGGCGGCCGGGGGCGGCGGGGTCGGCGAGACTGACGGAGGCGAGGGGCGTGCCGTGGGCAGTAGCGGCCGCCAGGTCGTGGTTGGGGGCGGCGCTGGCCCGCGGGCCGCCACATGTGCCCGCAACAGCGCGCCGCGCCCCCGCGCTGCCCGGGGCGGCAGGGGTGTCACGGCGGCGGGGTGGCGACCGCGGCGAGGAGCTCGCCTTCCCAGTCGAATGGCTCAGCAAGGAAGCCACCGGTGCAGTTATGCTTACACTAATTACTTCTTGCCGACGTCTCTGAGCTACGGCAATATGTACGCTAATTTTCTGTTCAGGCATGCACGAACATCTTGGCGAGCAATTCTATAACTAGTAACTACCTAGTAAGTTCTGAAAAACAGAAAGTCCTGCTGAAACAATGGCGGGAAAATGTAACTGTATTATTTCATAAAATGATACAGCTTAGCACATTGAAACGTTAATTCTGTAAGACTACTCTGTTACTACTTCTACATTATCATACATGCATTTTGTACAAATAGTATGTTTTGTGTAAATTCAGTATTTGATTATACGTTTGAGTTGCTGAATGCAGACAATGAACGGGTACTTTATTGTGGAATAATTTTAATTATTAGAGAGTATGAAGGAAAACGGATTCCGCGTGGAAAGGAAAGAAGTTCATTTCTTCCTGGAACATTCATCATCTTCTTTTAGTTTCGAAAATTAAACTCCACGCAATTAATCAATTCGGCTTACTATGTTTCCGGCAATTTCTGCAGTTCCTCTGATGTGATTGAGCACTTCACTCCATCGTTAGTGGCGAAATAAGGTGTCAATTCTTTGAAACACATCGTGAGATGCTGAAGTCTGTCTGATTGTTGGTTAACTTTTGTCGTTAAATCATGTTGAATGCACACATTAATATGAAATTTTACAATATTCCCACCATTCCAGCCCTAATTTATTATTATTATTATTATTATTATTATTATTATTATTATTATTGTTATTACTATTATTGTTGTTGTTGTCATTATTAGCGTATATTATTATTATTATTATTATTATTATTATTATTTGGCCTCTTCTTGCTTTCTTGTTTCTTCGCTCTGCTGTCCATTTACATCCTGGCCTCTTCTTGCTTTCGGTGTCAAATGTATGTTTTTTGATAGTGTTCCTGAATTCTTTTCTATTTTCTGCATCATTTATTGTAACGTGTGCTTGTCTGAGATCCTCCTCGACTTCTTTAATCCATTTTGTTTTTTCCCTGCCTGGGTTGCTGTATTTATTACTGAGTATATTATTATTATTATTATTATTATTATTATTATTATTATTATTATTATTATTATTATTGCGATAATTGTAGTATTGTGGAGTTTAATTAGCGGCCACTACATTTCTTCTTAAAGGTCCGGGCACATGAGAGCTTTGTTGTTTGCTTGGCGTGTGCTCCGCCCAATCCGCGCCGCCCTGTGCTGCGCCCGAGGGGAAGTGGCCGCCGTGGCTTGGGGGCGGCGGAGGCGACAAGCGGCACAGCGAAACAGCTGGGAGAGGGCGCAGCGCGCGGGCGCTTCGATTGCGCGGGACCCCAGCGAGCACAACTGCACTGCCCGCGGTTAGGGCAGGCGGGACGACGACCACGGGCAGCTCTAAGCACGGTGAAGTGAAGTGGAACACGTTCTACGTGGCCTTATTTCAGGAAGGAAGCCTGTCGGTATTCCATTGGATGATACTTCTTTGAGGAAATGAGAAAGAAATGCACACAGGACTTTCTGGGTTACTGCAATCCCTGTGGGGTTGAACAGAAATGGTTACATAAAAGCTCTTTTCAATATACATGTAACTACTTGTATCTCGTATTCATTTTGGTTCATTTTCCTACCATTATCACGAGCGGTTAGAAGATCATTGAAACCAATTGAAACACTAAGAAATTTTGTGTACGAAAATACGTATTTCTATATCGTTCGAAGGGTTCATTGATTTTTTTTCTTTTTACTTCTATGACCCAAGGCTCCTAAACTGCCACCACAATTATTAATTCCATTCATTGCTTTTCGTAGTAATGAAATGTGTTAATTTTAACATATGATGAAAGTCAAGTCCGAGTCAAATCTGATATTTCATATTTAAGAATAGGAAGGGTTTCATTCAGCACAATATTTATCTTTAACTTTTGACACTTCAACACACTAAATTAATTTTCGTTTACAGACTTCAAACTTCATTAGTTTCTCCGAGTACTTACTAATTTGAGAGAACAACAAAGATTCGCCACTATTGCCTTCAGATTTTATTCTTTGAGTAAGCTACTTCTTGGAGGAAATGTGAAATGACGGTGGGTGAAATATTAATACGCGTCATCGCCGAAGACCTGCTTGGTTTCCAGTATTTCTAGGATGAGCCCAACATGCGTTACCAATGCGGTGGATACCATCAAAGGATACGATAATACTCGGGGGGAACCTGTCACAAGCTAAAACCGCCAACAGAAGCTCCCACAGAATTGCGATTGAACAACAAAGATTGGCCACTATTGTCTTCAGATTTTATTCTTTGAGTAAGCTACTTCTTGGAGGAAATGTGAAATAACGGTGAGTGAAATATTAATACGCGTCATCGCCGAAGACCTGCTTGGTTTCCAGTATTTCTAGGATGAGTCCAACATGCGTTACAAATGTGGTGGATACCATCAAAGGATACGATAATACTCGGGGGGAACCTGTCACGAGCTAAAACCGCCAACAGAAGCTCGCACAGAATTGCGAGATCGCCGGCAGCCCGGAAATGAAAAACGGCACGCTCGTCGCATCACGCCCTGAATAAGCGCGTGACTGAAACTCGATGCGAGCTCTCGGGCGGCGCGACAGAGCAGCGAGCACCGACTCCTCCGCGCGCAGGGTGACGGACGGCGCAGGCAGAGGGTGGGGGACGGACAGGGCGCGGGGTAGAAAGGAGGCTGCGACGGGGGCCTCCATCGAGAAGCCCCTGCGATCAATAGCGCACGCGTAATGACAGTGCTTCATGACCGCAAGCAGGGCCGCCTTACCCCACGGGCTCGTTAGACCTCGGCTAGAGAGTTGGTGGCTCAAGAGTTTCAGTCGTTAAAAAGTTAAGCAAGTTTGTGTTAAAGTACAAGTTTTTTGCCAAGTACCACACGTCTATAATATACACGTTGACACAAAACTGTTAATTTTGCAGTAAGTTGCGATATAATAATAATAATAATAATAATAATAATAATAATATTGTAGAAAAGGCACATGCTAAATGTGCGAAACGTTAGGCACCAATAAATTTATATGAATTACACGTCTTAATTCCTGGTATCATCGTGGATTGATCCTATTTGGGCCAATAAATTTCAAAAGAACCATCTTTCTACAATATAAAAAAACGGGATCAACAGGAATAATTCAACCATTCTAATAATAATAATAATAATAATAATAATAATAATAATAATAATAATATATTAATGATTCCGGGCGCAACAACTGTTACGTTCATTAGTCTAGTTAGCGCAGATAATGTTTTATTCCGGGTTGTGGCAAAGCTCCTCCCCAATTGGATGGTGCGATCCGACGCCGACCTAAACATCGACTTGATTATTTCTCCCTCCAGGTATCTCCCATTGTGGTACACCACCTCACGGGACAAGTTCTCAGCATCGACTGGTGTCCCGTCATGTAAGGTAGTTTAGTTCACGAAACTGTAAGCGTGTATTGGGAGATGATGGAAATGATCGCGCGCTGTCCTTGACCCTTTGTTTATAGTACTTTTCCAGCATTCACATGGTGTTGATCGGAGAAACCACGGATAACTACTGACCCAGCAGCCGGTCACTAGAATACTCTTCAGACAGTCGCTGAATTCTATTTCCCTACGTAGCCAGTGTGGAAAATACGTCACCGTCGGTGCTCGAACCTTAGGACCCCCCGGTCAGAGACGCTGCAGGGTCGGAGATAATGCTGGATCGGAGCTAAACTCGCCGGTATAAAATAATGTAGGATTTTTTATGAGTACAAACATTTAGTTCTCAAGGAGAAAATACGAGTCGAAGATTCGAGTCATTTTCACAAGTCTTATCTACTCTCGCATGCCTTTGTGCAACCGGCAGGAAGAGTCCCCGTTGGGGGATGGGCGAAAGGAGCGGCAGAACGACGTGAGATCGAGATACTTTCATTCTGACGACTCATCATTCGACTTTCTCGCCCTCGATCCTGTGTGTATTATTCAATGCCTAAGCGGGACGATACATTTTAAAATTTACTGCCTTAGTTTGTGCCCCTACCTCGTCCTACGGTACCTGAGGCGGCGGCGGCTGAGTTGTGTTCGGAAACGCTTCCAGCAGCGGCAGGAGATGCTTTCTGGGCGTCCCGGCACTCGCTGCCACATGCCACTCACGTCCACAAGTTTACAGGTGGACAAACAAATATTTGAGCTACAAAGGTGGACTGGAACTCCCGGCATCTGGACATATTGTCGTTGTTACATCATTCGGCTTGTTCATTAAAGTTAAATCATCAGTCTCCTCAATCGCGACATCGACCGTGCGTGGATTATTCAATGAGAAAACTGGGAGGTCATTTTTAAATATTACTAGGATTCTAGTAGTCGAGTAAGAGATCCTCTTCTTCGCATCGGCCGCTGTGCTACGAGCAGTGGCGAATCCTGAACAGAATTTGAAGCATACGGCACTTTATAGAAGCTACCTCTGCCGTTGTCTTTTATTTTAAGCTTTTCAGGAATCCCAATATTATGAAATTCGGTCCTTAATAATTGTTCTATAAAACAAATACACAAACCACTAACTTCTGAATCATTAACACGCTCCATTTCCACAAATAACTTGAGAGAAACGTAACTAAAGGAACGGCCAGAGAAGGACTTGTTCACCGCAATATTTTGCTGTGCCTACCGATCGTCTAAACGCGGATCCTCCCCTCTCCCCGCCCTTAAAACATGAGGGGCTCTAGGCTATCGCGGCTGGCATGCGGTGCCTTCGCCTACGCTAGCGGACTTTTCACTCTATCGCACATCATCGCGCTTACGGATGCGGAAGACTGAGTGGCTCTCGGTAGCAAAACTGAGTAATTTTCTTCGCATCTGTTTTAAAGCTTTCAGAATCTCAATAACTTTTTAGAGGATTACTAAACTTATGAAATATTCATTATACACTTCGATTGGTTCGTTGCTGATTCCGGGCGCGTCAACCTCTCAGGTCATTAGTCCCGTACGTATAGTGCATGTTTTTTCATCGGGAGATGGCGGTGATCTTCCCCCGCAGGATGGCGAGATCCAGCGCCTACCTACCTACCGTCGACTAGAGGGGTTTCTCCCACCAGCGGGGCACCGCCCCAGTCAGGACAAGCTCTTAACTCCCGACCGGACTCCCGGAAATGTGGTAGTGTAGTGCATGTTGGTGTAAGTGCGTGTGTAAGGGGGAGAGGATAGGACAAGGAAGAGGAAGGAAGGATCGCGCGCGGTCTGTGGCCCGTTTATTAGGGCGCTGCTCCGGCATTCGCCTGGTCTTGTTCCGAGAAACCACGGAAAACGACCGATCAGAGCAGCCGGCCGCTAGGATTCTCCTCCAGAGAGCGACTGAATTCAACCTAGCTGAAAAGCTAGTGTCGAAAACCCTGCCGCCGTCAGGACTCGAACCTAGGACCTCCCGGTCAGAGACGCAGCAATGACATCAGTTGATGCACTGAGCTACCACCGCGTATACACTTCGAATTTCTAGGTATATCGGAGAATCGGCCACTGGCTACGAGTCGCCCGGTGGGAGGGTGGGTTCGGGGCCCGGGCGGCACGCGGAGGGAGACGATCTGCGGGCGCCCGGCACGCGCTGGCGGAGGGAGACGATCTGCGGGCGCCCGGCACGCGCTGACACTTCGTCATGCGAGGCCTGGGCGATCAATAGCGCGTTTGACGGCACGCGCCGCGTCGCGCTCCCTGGGGAAGGGGGAGGGGCGATCGCTTCATTTGCGAGATAGCGGCGCCGGAATTACCTGTGCCCATTCGGCTCGCGCTGTCGCCGCGCGGACAGCGGAAAGCATTGCGCGCCAAAGCGCCGCATGCGCGACATGTAAAAATAAACGGACACACCGCGCGGGTTGGGTGAAGGGAGAGGAAGGGGCCCGATTGCGTTGCTTAGGAAGAGAAACACGGCACGGGGAATGCATTTTTTTTCGTTCCCTTTGTTTTTCTTTCAAATCACATGTTCGTAGGCCAGTG
The DNA here is from genome assembly GCA_964035755.1 of Teleogryllus oceanicus. NCBI lineage: Eukaryota > Metazoa > Arthropoda > Insecta > Orthoptera > Gryllidae > Teleogryllus > Teleogryllus oceanicus. The sequence goes on from CAXIVR010000005.1 coordinate 20,977,454, forward strand.
TATTACTCAAAGAGTATTTATGAGACACAGATTTCGATTGTAACCATCACTTCCAATTTATTGACTACATCTCCTGCCTTTAAAAGTTGAACGGGAGTCATTCACTTCTGGACGGATATCCACAACCAGGCCAGTATAGAGATTAGTCATAATATGACGAACCTGAAATGGCTTTATTTAGAATTATTTCAGATACTTTGTTAAGTATGTTAAACTATATTAATATTACTAAGATAGAGAAATTTATTGGGCGTTCTTTCAGAAGACGACCTTGAAAATGTTCTGAAATATAACGAAACAGCACACGGAACTCATACAAATACATTAAAGAAGTTCAACATCTCGAAGAATGTCTATAATACATGTCTTTAATACATGTCAAAATAAGTCTTGAGAGATTGGAAACGATTTCTCTTTCGTAAATCGAAATGCAGTTGCAAAACAGTAAGCTCATTCATTATTTGTACACATTCTAATTAATTTTTAAAGCATAAAAATGTAGGCACTGATATTTTTGAAATAAAGACGAGAATTTTGCTTTTTATTAAATATCTAATGTATCAAAATTGAGTTTCGGCTTTGAACTAAGTATTTCAATAAATATTCTCAAGTATCTTGCATCTAAAATACGAAGGTAATATTTCACAAGTAGAAAGACACCACTTATTGTGATGAAATTCAAGGTCACAACATTCTCGTTTCTTAACATTCTCCGGAATCACATTTTATATATTTGCTTACCACCTCACTCTGTGAATCCCATTGTTTGCACTCTGATATTATGAAATAAGAAGTTCAAATATTTACTATTTGAATCGACTTGCAAAGTTTCCGAAAAAATTCATAGCCTCTACCTGAAGTACTCTTCAGAATGAATAATCAAATCGCTATTATAAAGTATTACTTTAGTTTTTAAAACGCTTCAGAATTAATTATCATAGGTGATATTTCAAAACAAGAATGAACATGAATGATTTCGTCGAAAATAAGAATAATTTGAATTTGCCATTAATAAAACGGGACTAAACTCCATCTTATAACATAGCTATTTGGATTCTTGTGCCGTTGGAATAAATATTTTATCGTAATTCCTTGACTATCCTCAACTGCCTACTAATTTAGTGAGAACTTATATATTGCGCTTCTTTTAATTCATTTTTCTTTCAAACTGCGATTCACTTGGGTTTAATTTTTGCTGAACGTTGCCATGTGACGCAGGCGAGGCCGAGGAGGTGAGGACAAAGGCGCGCGTAAGTAAGTAAGAGAGAGAGAGAGAAAGAGAGATAAAGAGAGGAGAAACAAACAGAGAAAGAGGCAGAAAAAGAGAACCAGAGGACGAGAGAGTTAGGAAGAAACACAGAGAAACAAGGAGTAACACGGGAAGACAAGAAGAGACGGAGAAAAGGAAGGACAGGGACAAAGAGAGGAAGAAGGACAGAGAGAGGGAGAAAGATAATCACACAGAGTGCCATGAGACAGGGACAGAGAGATGGAGAGACGGAGAGAGGGAAGAGAGAGAGAGAGAGAGAGAGAGAGAGAGAGAGACGGAGAGAGAGACACGGACATGAGACATTAAAACAAGCCGTAAATAAATGATATCGGCGTTTCATATTTGAAGTCAAAGTTTGTCAATTGCATAGCCAGTTTCGAAAAATATTGCTACAAAGTTCACTGTCAACTTTGTGGTGGATATCCTCGTGTCAAATATTGACTGTCAGAAGTCCCCTGCCAGAAAATTCTGGTTGCAGCTCTGTAGCGGTTTCCCAGACAAGAGAAGGAAGGCATGTTCTCCTTGGATATCTTCTTCTAAATAATTACCAGAAAAGATTTCCTTTGATGATTGAGGGGAAGTAAAATTTTTGGTAACGACTACAAGGAAAATACTTTGCTCGAGTAATTAACTACGCGCGCTTTTAAGCATCATGAAAACGATTGATTATATCGCTCTGGGAAGAAAATGACAGCCTTTCCTTCTCCAAAACCAACATGTGTGTTAATCACCTATATCTCGCAGCGCACCTGCAACCAGAAATCTTCTGATGAACTTCAGGCGTCTATTTCACCTACTAGATCACGGAACGGAGGCGAAGGTCAGGAGTCAAACACACGTCCGGATGTGGACAGGTAGAGCAAGCTGGGCTTGCGGAAGCTAGGGTAAACAGAACCTGTACGAATATACTATAACCTACTTCGATTTTCCTATAGTGGCCGATGACATTAGGTCGCTGTTACATCTCCTGCCGTATAAAATAAATCTTTTTAACAGTGGTAAGCACATTTCTGAGGCCACGTTCCCGTTGAGCAGGACGTTTGCGAATTATTTAAAAATATAAATTTTATAAGGCAGGAGGTGTAACAATGACCCACGTCATCGCCCACTAAGAAAAATCGAGGTATACTATACTCCGTGTGAAGGAGCAAATCGAACTGACAGATCTTTCTTATCTCATCGCAAGTCGAGGCGTGTATTCAAACTCGCATGTATCATTTAAAGTAGCATTTGCATGCAACGAATATCCATCTCCCTCGAAAGATGCAGGAGCCGCCACTACCCCAGCTCAGAATTGAGGAATATGGCCAGTGCTTCTGCCCCGGCCGCGTCGTGTCGCGTCGCGACGGCGCGGCGCTGCTTCCGGTACGGCACGGCGAGGCGTCCGCGGCGACTCGCCCGTCGGCGGGGCACGGGGGAGGGGGCGATTAGATAGCAGGCGTATCGCGCGATACCCACCGCCCCCCCCCAGGGCTCCGGGTCCCGCCGCGTCGCGGCTACTCCCGATTCGCTCCCACAAGCTCTTGCACAGCCCTCCTTCCTGGTGATGGCACAACTCTTTTCATTGTGAGCGATTAATTACAATCGAAAAATGACAATTTTCAATTAATCAATTAATAGTTTAAAAATACCATTAGTCGATTTATTGCAATAAACAATTATTCTGCAGGATGGCAAAACCATGATTTTTTAAAGGAAAAAAAAGGGGTTTTGGTTTTTCTTCAGTATTCACTATATTGAACGATTCACTATATATCGGAGGATATTTAACCAGTAAAAGTTGAAACAAATTCGACGTATTTTTCCCGATTTTTCACAGTGTTTATTCTTCACTAAATATTTCGTAAGCTCGATAAACCTCTTAAATGCCTTACTTTTTCCTGGAGGCATTACAATTTAAATTATATCAGTCGAGACATGTGCAGCAATTAAAAGTACACATGCAAATAAAACAAGGGCAATCGTCAAGATTTAAACAAAATATTTGATAGTGAAACAATGTCAAATGGAGTTGGCTCCAAAGAGATCACGAAGCGAACCGTCTTCCTTGCTCTCCCTTTGTACTACTTGTACCTTACATCTCCCTCCTTCGGCAGAAGACTCCCTGAAGCAAACTGCGACATGGTGAGTTTCCTACTTCCTATAGAAGCGAATTCAAATGGCACTTTTCACTAGTTTACATCTCCACTATTTCACATAGAGACACCGGCTTGTGTCACTTAGAATAATCATTAAAATCACTGCAGTGCTTTAGACGGGAGGTCTCAGAGTTCAACTCCCGACAATGGCAAGATTTTCCACACTAGCTACACAGCTGGGTCGAATTCAGCCGCTGTCTGGAGGAGAACTCTAGCGGCCGGATGTTCTGATCGGTAGTTTTTCGTGATTTCTTCGATTAGAATCAGATGAACGCCAGAGCAGTACCCTAACAAAAGGACGATGGATCTCTCCTGCCTCATCCTCGATCTATTCTCATCCTTTGCATCTACGCGCTTACACTTACATACTCTGTACTGCCACACTTGCTTGGAGCGTAGAGCTTGTCCCGGCTGGGGCGGTGCCCCGCTGGTGGGAGAGTCCTGGTTAGGGGGAAACCCCACTAGCCGACGGTAGGTCGGCGCCGGATCTCGCCATCCGGTGGAGGATGATCACCGCCATCTCCCGAGAGAAAAGCATGCACTACACTAACGGGACTAATGACCAAAGCAGTTGTCGTGCCCGGAAACACGAAAAAATCAATCAATCATTATCAGGGGCATTCACTGCCACCTTCCGCGATAAAAACACGCACTGCACTTAAGGGACTAACGATTTTAGCAGTTGACGCGCCCGGAAACATTAATTAATCAATGAACCAATCTAATAAATGCAATTTCTTTTTTTATTCAATGTTTTAAAATATCGTTTTCAATTATACACACAGTTGTTTTACTTTAACCAAATTATTACAAAATTAAGTGAAGTACTCATTAATTTAATATACATTACTTTCACAGCATAGTTTTTTTCATTTATTTATAGTCGTATCAGAAACTAGATAATAATTGTCAATAAGGAATAAATAACATTCAGTAAGATAATTATGGTCAATAAAGTAAAAATGAACATTCAAGAAGTACAATTTCGTTATTTTTTAAAATGTATGTTGAATGGAAGTCAACATAAACAAAGTACTCCCACAGAGCCTAATGAACCAGTTTAGAAAAGCACAGTTCTGTCGAAATCTCTCATCTCCTTGAGGAACATGCTTACTCCGGTCGGTCGGGTTAGAAATCATGTGCAAATAGGGACGCCTTCTCCTACATATACTTGTATAGTTCTTCAAATTTGTGAAGGATTAGAGTATCGCAATGAGCTAATGCTCACGCACTTCTGTACTTACACGCAATGAGGACATTCTTTCCCTCTTCCGTTTTTCCGTTGACTTACCTAAAACAAAAAGATAAAAGTCCAATGATAGAATACAATTATAAATGCTGAATAAAAATAAAAACAATTAAAATGTATATTTACTTTTATATTTAATATTTAATATAGAGTAAAATTCTTGTTTCTCAGACAGTGCCTGAAGTCGCGACAAAAGTCGCGAAACTTTGTATCACAGTTTCAAGAATGAAACATAAATATAAGTGCTTTTTATTAAATGTGTCTGGGTTTTATTAATTCTTGTTTTTGTCTATGATTGTCTATAATACCACGGATACTTTAAATCAATAACTATTTGAACAGACAATCTACAAACTACTCTAAGTGAAATAAATTATCAGTAACAAGGACACACAAACAACAGAATTACTGTGAAGTTATCAACAATTGAAAATTAAACGATAACGTTCATAATGAAATTAGTATATATATTTGATTACTGAAATAGTGGAATGAAGTACTAAGACCGACAATTCGATTTTGAATTGGAAGATCGAGTTGCTCAACACAACTATTACGATACGAAATGAAGAAAACATAAACTACAAAGAAAATATGTTGTTGAAAAATGTAAAAAAATCCCTCCTGATAATAGCGTAAAAATCGTATGGAAGAATGAATGTAGATACTAATTTGCTTATAAATAATTCATAAAGATTCATCACAGGAATTACGATCCACAGTGAAGATAATAAATATATGGTTCCAGAAGTTGTAAACTGTACGTTTCCTGTCTGCATTTAGCTTCTACTAAAACACAGGGAGTGTAATATTCGAAAATTTACTTTTAACATTTGTAGCTTTTGATATTAAGAAGGAATAGTGTCAACTTCAAAACTAGGAAAGAATATTATCGAACTTTAACTTCAGTAACAAAAGGAAAATTCACATTTATTTCTAAACGGTCGCAATCTGTAATAGATAAAACAAACGAGCATCAAGGCTTGCGAAGACGCGTAATTATCAACGTCAAAACATTTCGTACTACTTGTACTATCACAAGAAGTACGAAATCTCCTCTTGAAAATAACCGAAAAAGCAATTTATTATCAGAAAATTACTTTGAAGAAGACATTTTGGATAAACGACTCAGTTCTTAAACGTAGTATAGCATAATACTTTCATAGTAATTTTAACATTAACGTTTTAGCTGAATGAAAAGATGCAACGTAGACTCAGGTGTTTGAAGATGCCAAAAAAACGTGGAAAGATTCCAGATGAATGAGTAAAGCTTATGATGAATTGTCATCCGCATTCTTCAGCAGTTCGTCAGTCGCCTGAAGCAACTTTAGTGCACCATCAATATAATCGCTTGCTTCTGTTGCATTGATCAACAACTTCCAAATTCCACTCAAATGGTGTCGCAAGTGCGGGAACAGGGGAGACGATCGCTCCCTCTAGACTAATTTTCATAAATGTCGGGCCTTTTATAGTTTACAATGTATATTTATATAATAGTTTATATAGTGTAAACAGTTCTGTACTGAACTTCAAAAGGTTTCCAATGAACAATTAAAATTTAGTTTATTTGCAAGCATAAAATGTGTTGAATTAATTTAGTATGTAAATATTGTATCTGCATAAAAGTGAGTATAAAATTAGGTTAAAATGAAGCTATTTCTATTGCTTCATTAACGGGACTTGTTCTTCTTCATCTTGTTTTTCCTTTCTTTCTTTTGTTTCGCTCGACCCTCCCCTTCCTAACTTGAAACCTAGTTACGCTTCTGTTCGATTTATGATATTACGTATCCAAATCCTGGATGAACTTCATCCCCAAATGAGATGGGATCGCATCGGTCTCCACACGCGGCGAACGGCGGCGGCGCGGGGTTTCGAAACCGAGACGCGACGCGACGCGGCGGAGCGCCAACCAGGGCGCGGAGAGCCCGTGCGCGGTTTCCCTGCTTTCCCACGGCCGCGAGCGCGTCGCTCGCCGCGCGGAAAGCGACGAGGTGGCAGGCGCCGCAGGAGGCCTCGCGTACACCGTCTCGTGGACGCCAGCCACTCAACGCACATCGCACGTCGAACCTGCCTACCGCGGAAATGTTCGCTGCATTCACGCTCAAACATTTACAGAATTTCAATCGTTCTTTCACGGTTGTTACGTATGCGCAGCACTTACCGCGTCTGTCACGCGAATAATCGACGTAACATTGAGAAACTATTGCGAGAAAATCGGATGTAGCACCACTATTAGTAATGGTTATGAAATATTGTAATTGTCAATTTCTGTCTTACAATTAAGCTGTCACGTGAAAAATTGCTAAACAAAAAAAAACCCAAAATAACATTTGATTGAAAAGTTTAAATGAAAAGAGTCCTTCCTTCAACAGAATTCACTATATTCATGTAGTATTCAGAGTGTTCACGTGTGTAAATGCATTTAATCTATGTCCGAAGTGTAAATAAAATTAATTAGTAATAATCATACGAATCAGCGACGGGGGATGACGCTATTACCTTTGGCTGCCAGCGCGGTATTGTCAAAGCCACCATGGACGCTGGATTCGTTTGGCATATTCATTGCGGAATACAGCGATCCTGATAGCGCTAACAACTAAATATAAGTGGGTTCATTGAACCAGATCTAATCTCACAAACAATCCCACCAAGTATCAAAGAGAAATATATTGAGTACAACAAAGTTGCGAGCTTACAATCAGTCATTCTTATTCGAAGAGAAGATAAATGTATCAATAAAGTACAACAATGTTGCGAGCTTACAATCAATCATTATTATTCGAAGACACGATAAATGTATGGTGCAAAGCGCACAGAAATTCCGCTCAGTGGCGGGGCGGCTGCTGTCCTGCCGGGCGGAGGCGAGACGGGTCCGTGTGCAGCCGCTTGGAAACGCCGCGTCATGCGAAAGCGCGCTCTAGCCCGTCAGCTCCGCCGCCGCCGCCCCGCCAACACAGCAGCACAACGTGCGGGCTCTCGTGCCGGAGCGCAGGAGCAGCACGGTTATTGAACATTGGACAAAGCGTTCAACACATGACTTCCGAAGAAATGTTCCGAGTTACTTTTCGCCAAACGCAATGTAGAAAATGTGGCACATTTTCATTTGAACGAGGTGTAAAAGATCTTTAAATAATTTATTCACTTATTTCTCTGATAGAAATAATAGTTGTTTCACAGAACATTTGGATTTTTCAAAAGACATTGCACTGAACTAATGCCACAAAATAACGGGTATTTTTTTAAAATTTTTTCCCTTATTTAGTAGGAAAAGAATGTATTGTAATCGTTCGGCAATTTTTCAACTCTTATTGCCGAACCCTGGAAAGTCACGAAAACTCTTATTGCCGAACCCCGGTAACGAAAAACAGGATAAATATTTTGATTGTATGTAGTAAATTACTTGCTCTAACAAGTTGTGTATTCAGAATCCACGTTTTGTGGGGTTTTGACGAAAAATCCATGGACGGCAAAATGTGTCTGTCTATCCGACTGTCTGTGCTGGAGCATAAACGTTCAGAAGATTATCTCCAAAATTGATATTCTCGATGTAAATGAACTGGAGACCCAACGATTTCGAAACAGATATTTAGATTTTTGGGTTATTTTACAGGAAGACATTTTGAAATTTTTCTCAAAAATGGCACCATTTTTTTTATTATACTTCGACTTCGGATAGTGTAAAGAACGCTTAAAAGATTGGAGCAGATTAGAGAAAAAACAAGATGTTTTAGGATCACTAGTTAAAAAAAGTGAAATAAAACAACTCGGGACGGACTCTGGAATCTTTTCCTTCTCTTTAGGAATCCATCTAAACCCCTAACGTGCATGACGGGCCCTGTAGCTCACCGGAAATTTGGATTTGGGCGATGAAACTAATCCCAAAGCATGGTATTCAGACCTCACAAATAAATTGTCCTCAGTAACAACAGAGAATGCACTGTGAAGTGCATGTAACGCTAATTGCGTTAGCTGTTTATTGCATGTTTTCCCGAGGTTTAAGGCACTAATCACACTTCAAGAGTGATAGCGTTGCTAGATAACCAATGTTTCTGCTCGACAGCTACGAATTAAAATAAATCGATATTTTAATGTAATATTCAAATACTCAAAATTCATATCCCACATTACGTATCTTAATATCTCACCCTAATTGATCTTTTTGATCAAACGGTGAAAAATGAGGTGGTGCAAGGGAAAAGACATGTTACAGTAGCGAATTCGTTTTATCCATCATAAATTCCATGTAAAGTGTCATCACCCTCGATGCTTAGCAGAGAAACAGATCACCGTATTCGATGTGCTTAATCTTCATTACGATCCTCAATACCCAGCCTTCTCGGTCATACTAACTAACAATTTTAATGGCTTTCTAACAATTCACATGGCTGTGTTGGTGATGACATGATCTGGATCATAATGGAGCAACGGCGAAATTCAAGTTAGGAGAAACGGGACAACCCCGAAAAAACCTCACAATGTCCATCATCAATTCTACACGGATCGCCCGGGAATTGAAGTCCGGTACCCAAAGGTGGAAAACAAGCAGTCTGACCAGGACATCCCGGGTCATTCCACTGCCCTCGGGAAACCGTGGAGTTCGCACAGTATGGAAGCTCCGCCCCGCGCACCACCTCCACTTCCACTTCACTACCACCGCCGCCGACATCGCCTACACGTCCTCCGCCACCGCCTCCGTTGCCCCCGAGTGCGCGCCCCGCCTCCGCGCCGCGCCGAGTACACAAGCGCCGTTTGCCCAGCGCCCGGCGCCCGGCACGGCCCCCGCTGCATCCTGGAACGCCGCGCCGCGCCGCCACCCATCCCGGATTCCTTCCCCGGCACGCCGGCTCCTTCAGCTCCCGGCTTGAATTGAATTGAATTGGCCTTATTTTACGTGGCGAGACTCAGATCATGAGGCCTGCTCTTCCGTCTGACCACGCAAATTTCCTTACACTCCTTTCACCAACCATGGGAGGAAGAAGGTATTACTTGGGCGACGAAACAGGCGGTTTGAATTTAGCTCAGAGGCGTCATTTAGGCTTGAGGATCTTTTACATGCAGTAAATGTACTAACATGGGACAACCGGCTTTACTTCCCCTCCGAAGGAAGGCGTACGAAGGATTTTTTCGCCCTTAAAAATCCACGGCTCCGATCGGGTTTGAACCCGCAAACCCTGGGTGTAGCAGTCCGATACGCTAACCGCTACACCATCGCTGCCGTCAAACACCATCGCTAACCGCTACGCCATCGCTGCCGGGCTTGGGGCGCTCGATATCGTAGGTCACGCGGTCACGCGCATTGCAGGCTCGGTAGACGCAACAATAGACGCGCCGCTATGCGTTTTCGGGAGGGAGATGAATGTAAGTTGAAAATGATGCTGAGGTGGAGAGACGGGGTGTTGAAGGCTTTAATTTGGATGTTCTTATATAATGCGTTGCTTTGAATACTAATGCCTTCTTGACAGGTCTTTGAAGTAGAAAAATGAAGCGATCCGAGATCTCCAAGCAAGTGATGAAGAGGAGCGGGAGAAGGCAAAAGAAGCTATCCAATGGTGGAAACACAAAGTAGAGAAGGGAGAAGAGCGAGAGAGAGAGAGAGAGAGAGAGAGAGAGAGAGAGAAACGGACAGACAGACAGAGACAGAGCGAGAGAGAGAGAAAGAGAGAGAGAAAGAGAAAGAGAGAGAGAAAGAGAGAAACAGTGAGAGAGAGAGTAAGAAAGAGAGACAGAGACACAATAAATAATGGACATATCATTCTATCGCTGAAAAGTTGTGTAGAAAATCTCAAGCTTTTGATAATTTTTTACAAACACACCATTTACCAACAGTCATGTACCCTTGCAATCAGGGACCATAATAATATTACAATACTACATAGCACCCATTTGAACAGCCAGAATGAAAACGCGCATGAAATTTTAGTATAATTGCAACACTGGGTGTATTAGATGCATCGTGTAATAATACATCGGTTTTCCGATGACTGGCGATTCGATATCGATACCCAGAGGGAGAATATCGAAAAGAAAAGTGTGGAAAACATTGGCTTGGCGCTCCACAGCAAGCGAAAATTCGCAGCGGAGCGGAGACGGCCGCTCGTCTGCTTGGGAGATCCGTGCTCCCTTCCCGGGCGCGCCCGCTCGGCCGCCGCGCCGCCCGTCATCTTTCACGCGCCGTCGCGCCCACACCGAAGGGCGACGCCGGCGCCGGCGGCGGGGTGGGCGTAGCCAGAGAGAGCGCCGAGGGGAGGTGGCTAGGGATGGCAAAAAACATCGATGTTTTTGAAACATCGATGATTACCACCGGAAACATCGATATATTAACATCGTTTTCTGCTATCGATGTTTTTTAATTTTTTTAAAATAATGAGGTTTAGGCACGTCGTAGAGAAGCAACAATCCACAGCAATATCGGTTTTACTTCGCTGGTGTATGAATGGCAGTGGCTAAAGGATAAAGTAGCAAAACACGAAGTTCTTTATTGTTAATTTTATTCTTTACATTCGATAATATTTTTTATTAACATACCACTAACATGTTGGTAACTAAACAATAAAATATATCCCTTTTGCGTACTGTAATTAAAAATGTGATGAATAAATGAAGATGTTATCAGAATTCGAGTCCTGGCAATAATATTAGAACCACGAGATGTCTGTGCCTCAAAAAATTGAACGTCTCGATCTATCCCCAAGTTAAAGAACATGGCGACGGGACGGTTAATTGATTGATGGTGATTCCGGGCACGTCAATTGCCGAGCTCATTAGTCCCGTAAGTGTAGTGCATGTTTTTCATTGGGAGGTGGAAGATATCTTCTCCCACGCCATGGATGTCGAGATCCGGCGCCGACCTACCGTCGGCTAGTGGGGTTTCTCCCTAACCAGGACTCTCCCACCAGCGGGGCACCACCCCAGCCGGGACAAGCTCTAAGCTCCCGACCGGTCTCCCGGAATATGTGGTAGTGTAGTGCATGTCAGTGTAAGTGTGTGTGTAAGGGGAGAGGATAGGATAAGGAAGATGAAGGACAGATCGCGCGCGGTCCGTGGCTCGTTTGGTAGGGTACTGCTGGGCATTCGCCTGGTGTTGATCGGAGAAACCACGGAAAACTACCGATCAGAGCAGCCGGCCGCTAGAATTCTCCCACAGACAGCGACTGAATTCGACCTAGCTGAAAAGCTAGTGTGGAAAATACTGCCGCCGTCGGGACTCGAACCTAGGACTCCCCGGTCAGAGGCACTGCAGTGACATCAGTTCATGCACTGAGCCACTGCTCCCGGCCGACGGGACGGCATATGCAGTATGCATATGGCAAGGATATTTGTAGAAATGGCTATGAAATATGACATTTAGACGTACGAGTGGAGAATAGAGAATGGAGAATAGCTGGTAATGTTGGGGAGATTCCCATGATCCAAATGTGCGAAGAAGATTAACTTCAGTCAGAAAGACAGAGATGGGATGAGTAAGGTGGGTGGAAGGGTGATTGTGGAAAAGCCCATGATATAGTAGTTGGCAAGAATGAGAGAGTCGCTTTTTAAATATGGTGACAAAAAGGATCGCAGTAAGTTGAAAAATGATAACCACGGTTCGAAATGTATTTATTAATTTTGATTTAATAATGTTTTAAGAACTCATCATATAATAATATATGATGAGTTCTTAAAACACCGGAAGAGAGGAGTCGGGAAATGAGCTTGGCCCATACATGTCATATATTCTAAACCATATTCCCATATATTCTGTAAATTATACAATAGATCACCAATAGATGTACATAAAATTACACAATTTTAATTCATCTGAACCAATACATAATATAGATCTAGTAAGATGTAGACAGAATTTTATAATACGTCTCCATCCTGATTATTCACTTTGAAATTCACGCAAATGTAATAAGAAGCTATTTTAGATTGACATACATTAAAAGTTAAGATAAAATAAGTATGTTTTTTCATTATCTAACCACAGTTGGTCGTGAAACCCGTTAACCGACATTAGTTGTAGTAGTTGTGGCAACTAAATACCTCACAGACATTCCCATCGATTTCAAAATTGTTAGGAAATACAGAATGTTTTACTGGCGACACTACATTCAGGTCATTTTCGAGGTCTCTCTCGACTCTTGCGTCGTCCGACTTCATCCCTTTTCTGCGCACTAATAGCAATCAACCAAAATTCGAATATCTCTCCATATTTGGATAAGAAACTGCGGATAACACGAGTACGAAATGCCAAGAAGGAAAGTTAACGATAAAAATAAATTGTCCTCACTAGCAATCGGGTACGTAGACCTAAAATTTTACGACTACACTCTCTTGTTTTAAGCGCCTAAAATAGTATCTTCCTCCAAGAGCGAAAATCTCTTTCATATTTCTTAAATATGCAGTATACACTGACATGATATGAAATTGTCCGTATGTTTAATTTCTAACTACGTATTTTTACCAAAAACGTGAGCAGTAGAGAGATTTATTTTCCATGGTTTTAATAACTCGGAATAAGCATTTTACGCCCAATTAATGAAACAGAAATCTTGGGGCATTATAAATGCGTTTGTTTGTTTCAGTTAGTATTGATGAACTGTGTTCATTCACTGATTTCGAGTGTCTACTCACAATATTGATTGATTGATTGATTTTTTCGTGTTTCCGGGCATGTCAACTGCTTTGGTCATTAGTCCCGTTAGTGTAGTGCATATTTTTCTCGGGATACGGCGGTGATCTTCCCCGCTGGATTGCGAGATCCGGCGCCGACCTACCGTCGGCTAGTGGGTTTCCCCGAACAAGGACTCTCCACCAGCGAGGCACCGCCCAGCCGGACAAGCTCTAAGCTCCCGACCGGTCTCCCGGAATATGTACTAGTGTAGTGCATGTTAGTGTAAGTATGTGTGTAAAGGGAAGAGGATAGGACAAGGAAGAGGAAGGACAGATCGCGAGCGGTCCGTGGCCCGTTTGGAAGGATACTGCTCCGACATTCACCTGGTGTTGATCGGAGAAACCACGGAAAACTACCGATCAGAGCAGCCGGCCGCTAGAATTCTCCTCCAGACAGCGACGGAATTCAACCTAGCTGAAAAGCTAGTGTCGAAAATCCTGCCGCCGTGGGAGTATAACTCTAGCACCGAGGGCCTAGGACCTCCCGGTCAGATGCGCTGCAGTGACATCAGTTGATGCGCTGAGCTACCGCTCCCGGTCTAGTCACAATAGAAAACGGGCATTTTCCTAGAACTCGGAAGATGTTCGTCGTCTTTACGAGCGAAGAATAGAAGTGTCGTAAGGAAACGCGCGCCTGATGAGTGTCGGGAGGCACGCAAAGGGCGCAACGCGAGTCGACGGGGTCGGCTGCAGAAGCGCTCGCCCTGGAGCCGCTTTGTGACGACGACAAAGGCGCCTCCGACGTCACACGTCCCCGGCCAGGCCCCTGAGCAAGCCCCGCCCCCTCCTCCCGCGGGCCGCGAGGCTGACGGGGCGCCGCGCCCGCCCTTCGCTTGACTAAGGCCTGTCCGCAAAGGTCAAATTCGCATTCGGGCTGCTGGAAGCGAACGCGATCACGTTGCGCTCGGCTGCCGCCGCGCCGCGCCGCGCCGCTGGCAGATCGGGTTTCCCCACGCGGCCCAGGGCGGCGCGCCGCGGCGCTGCTCTGCGGCAGATGGCGCTGCGGCTCGGTCGACCATTAAGCGAGGTCAATGGTGCGGGTGCGGGTGCCTGATACTCACGACGTGTTTCTAATTGATCGAGTGATTTTGGTTTTTGAGCGTTTCAACTGCAGTAGTCGTTTAGGGTAAAGGGCTGGGGATTGGATGGGATGGGATGGGATACGATAGGGTGGGACGGAATGGGATGAGATGGGATGGGATAAAATGGAATGGGATGGGATGGGATGCGATGGGATGGGAAGGGATGGGATGGGATGGGATGGGATGGGATGGGATGGGATGGATGGGATGGGATGGGATGGGATGGGATGGGATGGGATGGGAAGGGATGGGATGGGATGGGATGGGATGGGATGGGATGGGATGGGAGGAGATGATGGGATGGAGATGATATGGGATGGGATGATATGGGATGGGATGGGATAATATAGGATGGGATGGGACGATATAGGATGGGATGGGATGGGATGGGATGGGATGGGATGGGATGGGAGGGATGGGTGGATGGGATGGTGGGGATGGGATGCAATGGGATGCGATGGGAAGGGATCGGATGTGATGTGATGTGATAGGAAGGAAACGTCGCGCAGTTCGTGACTGTTGTTCAGGGTATTGCTCCAACATTTGCCTGGAAGTGAGCAGAAAAACTACTGATCAGAACAGTTTACCTGAGACGTATATTGTGATAGGCGGTACACACTTTCTGATGTTAAACCATGTAGCAAAATTTTGGCACCTCGCCGGAATTGATCCCACTCCCATTCTCAGGACTACGTGCTGCGCCCCATTTGCTCCAACCCTTACGGTCTAGTCTAGAACTCTGGCAGGGCTGTGAGTGCGCGGATGTTGGACCAAGGTCCAATTAGGATGAAGAAAAACGTTTCTGAATCTTTGATGAAGATTACACCACCTACACTGAAATAACGTAAACAGGGATGATATTGAGCTCTAAAGCGAACGCGAATATTTCTAACTATAAAACATTCGAATGAAGAAACAAAAATATGTTTATATAAATGTTTAATGGTATTTTTTAAAGAAATGGTTCTTACCTTCGTAACGTCCAATTTTAATGTTTGGCTGAACTCAATTAAGCAAGAAATAAAAGCAATTAATTGCTTAACAATTAAGTGAAATAGTTCTCATTTAAAGCTTCCAATTTTTCATGATTTTGTTAATTGTTAATAAATATCCCAATTAATAGATAAACCAATAATAAAACATAAGTAACCTAATGTAGAGATATCTACAGTGTTATTGCCTTAAAAGGCTTTTCATCATCAGTCAAAACTCCACATACCACGAAACCCTTCATTCGAGTTCTAGTGAAGCTAGACTTTGAGCATCCCAGAGGGTGACCGAACGGAAAACAATTCCTTTCCTAGCTTTATTGCTAAAACATTATTTACTTCACAAAATAGCAATTTTCGAATTGGAGCTGCAAACTCGTGCGTCATTCTTGTTTTTAGTGGTGTCTCGTAAAAGGTGTTCGATGTGGAATATTTGGTTTCTACGTGTTTCCTCATCTATCTTTCCCAAATTAAACATTTTACTGGTCATAAATTTCTAATTATAAAATTGCAAATAATCATCATAAGATTACACTGGAAAATTTTCGTCACTACACAAACAAAAGACACGTATCTTAAGAAAGGTCATTTTGCAATTTTCTTTTGAATCTTCACTCAATTTCTTCTGAATCAAATGTCTTCTGAGCCGTTTGTTTCGCACACAAAACACCCTTATTTTACTCTATCGTACTTAAAAACTTCTTTTACGGTATTTTTCCTCGTGAAATTACTAAAAATGACAATTTTTAGCACGTTCATTTTTCTTGTATGCCGTCGATATGTGAAACGAAAGACTCAAAACTCAGGAAGTCTTGCGATGAGGTTTCTCTAATAATAATAATAATAATAATAATAATAATAATAATAATAATAATAATAACACAATTATTGCATGATGTGGTTTGATGAAAATATTTGTCTTCGTTGAACAACACACACAACTTTTGCTAGGCTCTATAATCACTTTCTCAAACTCCTCAACAAGTTGAAGATTTTGCTTGCACACTCTGGCAGATTCTGTTTCGTTTAATGCGCAGTGCTCTTCCGCAGTTCCGTTTGAACAACTTCGTGTTTCAGAGCAATGCATCTCCAAGAACTTCCAAGTTCGTTCTCTTGTGTGCGATATTAGTCTGAGAACTTGGTGCTCTGCTTGTGGCAGCCTTGCACATTGCAGGCAAGTTGCCCTGGATCCTAGAGTTCTTGGTGGCAATTGCGGGGACACTACGAAAGCTTCCTGAGACTAGCTTCCACTTGTGTCAATAACGTTTCTACCTGAAATTTCCCTTTCATTTGAAACAGAATTTTTTTTCGAATTAGGAGAGAGATACTAAATCATAACACGATGGAAAACGAGGAATGATGCCACCAATATACAAGTTTGCGCTGTACTATTATCATTTTGTAAATGTTTTAGCGCAAGGTTTTCCAACATGTAAGGGCTGGAGCGTCACACTGGAACCTTAGACATGATTGCGAGCAGAGCTTCAATATTAGGCACATTTTTTGTAATATTCTACTAAGAGAAAAGAGGTACAAGTGTAAAATAAAACGCATGGTTTGCTTTTATTACATATAGTAGGCATAAAACGCAGCATTAAAATAACCTGTGATCCCCTCCTACACCTTAATTAAGAAACCTACCTCCTCCCACAATACCCCCCTTTAACAAAACAACCTGTCTAAATCCTAGACCTAACAAATTAACCCGTCTTCTCATGTCCAAAACACCACGCTTCCCATACGCCATTTTCTCCTATCACCAGTTCATCTGGGGGATGGAGAGATAAGAAAGATTGTTTTTGCACCATGTTAAAATCACACACATGCTGAGGAGTACAATCTCTGTACAGGCAGCACGACTAAACACACACATACGCATAAAACGCAATTGAAACGAAAATTTACTCACTTTCATGGCTTAATATAACACCAATTGCATAAAAGTGCGGAGAAAGTAAAATTAAGGATAAATAAAAACTATTATGCTCAGAACAATAGAATTTTGAAGAATAGCATTCAACGATGAAGTTAATTAGAATTAATATTTGACAAATGGGAAAATAAAAAATAGTCTAGGAGCAAACTCCAATAATGTAGTCAAAACAAAACTTAAGAAATATCAATTTATGTCTTAAGTTTGAATATTTTTCACTGGATAGAAGTGTTAAAAAATATGATCCTTTTTCTCGTTTGGTGTGTAGGAATTTATCTTCTTGTAAATTCCACAACTCAAGTTGATGGTGTCGTTCATGTTCCTCGAAATCATTCTTGTCTGCTCTTGACTATTAATACATTATCAACTTCGTTTGCACACTTTTGCAGTTTTATAATAAATACTGTTTGGAATGAGCAATAAATACGTTTCGTAATTTTATTGAGAAAATTTTTTTTCTTTCTTCAAAAAGCTTTCGCAGGCCTCTCAAAATAATTTTGCGGGCTGCCAATTGAAAACCCCTATTCCACAGAAAAGAGACGACTCAATTCAGTTCTCAACTGACAACGTTCTCACAACTAACTTCAGTTCTGACAACGCTCTCTCTCGTTGTCAGACTTGTTCGTCATACGAGTATGATATATAGTTGCCGTTCAGTGGAGGTTTAAACGATCGACGTAAAGAAAGCAAAGTCAGTAAAATATTTTATTCAAAACAAATTCATTTATTTCCTAAAATATCCTGATGTAGGAACTGAAACTACGTCCAAATTATTTTTTTTGATTTCATGAATGCTCATCAAAATAAACATTCCAAATTCAAATAGATATGCAGCGTGATGTAAAGAAAGTTTGCCTTGGAGATGAAAGTCAAAACTTTGTATTATTTATAAAATTCGTATGACTCAAAATAAGTTAACAATTAATTATAAAGCATTATAAAGCACATCAGGAAAAATCTATCCGCTCTTAATACTATAATGTACAAGCAAAGTGGAAATTTATGGAAAGCCGATGCGAACGATTTATGGATTTGTCTTACAACATACAATGAACTCTTACGATGTCTGAGTGCAGGTCACTGTCGAACTGTCGCAACAATGGTTAGATTAACACTGACAAACGTTCTGATGGTCCTCCGCCCTAGGGGAGGAAGTAGATATACGATCGCGGGGTCTTTCATTTGGCAGTTTTAGGTGAAACCGAATGAAACATGGAGCGCGAAAGGCCTAATGGCAGGGCCTAGGGGAGTCGGAGGGCGAAGGGGAAGAGAAAAGAGCCAAGGGGATGGGATTGAAAAGCAATGTTGTTGGACCAAGCGTATTCTGAACATCTAAGTCTAAACACACAGGAGGAAAGGTGGTACAGCATCAACGGACTAGCCAGATATAAGTTTTCTGGACATTTTGTGGAGACATTTTTAAGAGTCGCCTGAATTTTCTTGGAAAGTTGACAGTTTTCCTGTACGTTCGAGTTTATACTAACAGACTAGAACAAAGAATAGAGGCAGTAAAAACGTTATAGTTAGCCAGTAAACAGTTATAGTTAACCTGAATGTCAGCTATAGTGAACGTAGGAAATATGTCCTGGAAATTAATTGGATCTCGATTGTTATTAGGCCAGGAAAAGGGTCTTCGGAGAATGGGAAAGTGTTCCAACAGTGCAAGAGGCACTGAAAGATGTCAAGACTGCATTACGCCAATTAGAAACAGAAGACAAGGCAGAATCAAATACGGAGAGAGAACGAACTCTGGACAAGAATATACAGAAATTACTAATTAAAAATGTACGAAGCACACAATTGAAAATAATTGCTTTTTAAGGACAAATAAAGATATTGAAATTTTCAGTTCGTATTTTTAATAAATTTTGCTGTATCTCTATATTAATATAATCAATCGTTAGGATAAAATCTATTTAATTTTGATATCCTCGGATATAGTGAACCAAACATGTTAGTCCTCTGAAGTTTACTACAACCGGAGTCGACTGCATTGTGCTTTAAAGAACTATTCGAGGGATCCAAGGTTTAAAAGAAATATGTTAAAATTTATTCCTACATATACCTTTATTGCAAGAAGCATTTAAAGCTCTGAAACCTCCTACGGTCCCCCCCAATATTTTATTTCTCAAGGATCGTTTTCACAAATCCTACCTTCCGCCGAAAAGTGAAATCATGTGTTGGTGCAGCAGCGGTTTCAAGAGCAAACATTGCAGTGAACTTGCGATTATGGCAACAACGGAGAGAGGGAAAAAGGACGAACAAAAGGGAAAGTCCAATAGAACGCAGGAGGCCAGCCTGCTCGGACCGTAATCCGGCCATTCAAGGACCGTCTGCGACAGCACGGGGGGTGGGCGGGGCGGAGCGGGGCGACCGTTGCGCAACGGGGCGGCTATTTTGAGGATTCATTCATCCGCGTGCCACATAAACGCGGCTCGGGAGGATGCGCGGACGTATAAGCCGGGCCGGGGCCGGGGCGGGGCGGGGCGGGGCGGGGGCGGGGCGGGGCGGGGGCAGGGGCGGGGCGGGCGGTGCGGTGCGGTGCGGGCGGGGCGGGGCGGGGCGGATGGTAGCCGAAGCCCTCTTTTTACGAGGGCGAGTCGCCATTCCCTGGATGGGATGCTGGCGGCCGCCGCCTGGGGAAGCGACGGGCGAGGCGTAAGGATGACCGCTCCAGGTACAATCTCGGACTGTCAATAAAAGACAAACAAACAAAATTGTTTTCTTACACCACTGCATTGGCGTAGGCACACTGACGTTCGCAAATCATCTCTTCCTATATTCCCGTATTACGAATGGACCTCCACCCGGCCAGAGACTGAAATCCTGGTTAAGTGGATCCTTTGACCAACGAAGGCCCAGGCAGTACTATTTAGCCCTTGTCTTCTTTACTGCCGTCCACCCCTTGTGTTCCTTCCTACCAGGCTAAGCATCAAAATGCGCCAGCAGCAGGAATTTTCAGCTCACCCGCTTCCACCATACTTATTTATTATATTTCAATGTGCCTCCAATGAGTGACAAACCTATTACTACGCAACTGCACATGATATATCTCTTTTTTTCACTTGGATGTGCTAACTCAAGAAATGCATGCCTGCCGCTGAGGCGTGAGTTCAGAAGGAACGGATGAAGTAGGAGCATTTGCAAGAAAACTCTTACGGTACATACAATGGTATAGTAAAACTAGGACGTGTTAGTACATTGATTCAGTGGTGAGTTGTAGTTGACATTTACATAATTGAAATGATTGAAGGCTTGATTGTCAACAATAGATTTATTTCAAATAGGAGTTGATGGCTTAGCATCATCATGTTTTCTGTCTGGGAGCACAAAACGACTACAACTCACGACAATTCAGTCGTAGTCGTTTTGTGGCTCCAGATAGCAGAAAACTGATGATGATGGCTAAGCCATCGAAAGCTGCTATTTTGAAATAAATACTATTGTTGACAATGACAACGCCTTCAATCATTTCAATCGTGTTAGTACAAACTCTGGTTAGAAATATTACCCGCTTAATCGGTTAATATGACTTGTTGTTTAAAAGCTTGGAACAGTATTCAACAAAATCGAATTTTGAAGTAGTTAGTTGCAAGTTGGAAATATCCAATGACAGTAACATTATCATTTGCAGCTTCATTTCTCAGCGATACCTTTTATTTTTTCTTCGTTATTATTTACGTATGATATTATTTCCCACTTTTTAGTGAAAGTTTTGTTTTCCTCGTTCTTCGAGTTTTCTTCAAGTGCTTCAATGCTTTCCTTTGAACTATTACGCACATTTACGTCAGCCCTCTATCATACGACACCGAATCACATATGCATTCTGACTTTAGATTCTCTTGGCTTTATTTTCCAGTATAAAATATATTTTTTGTTTCATTCAACACGTGCACCCTTTCACTCCATTTCTGAAGTCTGTCGTAAATTTCCAGCGCGAAGCATTCATTTCTTTCGCCACCTTCTCGAGCTCCCCTTCACTGACATGTCTGGTTTAGTATATTTATGGACGTCTCGAAACCATGATAACAGAAATGGGAAATATAGGAATTTGTTGAATTAAAAGCAAACTTTTTTAATCCACTAGTGAAATTAATGCTTTTAATCAGAACAGTTACCGGTGAGGGGATTTCAGAAGACCTGACACCTGAGTTGACAACACCACCACACAATACGTGGGCCATGTTGGCGAGAATTGAATCGGCCACACTTCACGGACTGAACAACCAGCCAAACCATCCAACGCCTCCTCCAACATCAACAATTGTAACTTCATTTACCGCAATTCAGTCATTGGGTCAAACATAATTACATTTTTAATAAATCATACATCTTTAAATTTCAAGAACACGAGCACTAGCCAATACAACCCCAAATATTTTGCGGTCCAAAACATCTTGGGGGGCGTGCCCCCCAAACACTTCAGAGACGTGAACAGCCACCCACACCATTCAACGCCTCCTCATATAATAACATTGATTATAATCATAAAATTAAACATAAAATTAATTACATATTTTTCAACAAAATAAATAAGACTAGCATTACTACCTAATTTTTCCTTTTTTTCTTACAAAAAGGAAAAATTATCGGTAATAATGTTAAATATATATCAAAGAATTGAATCTATCCATGTTATAATGCCACTTTTAGAATCCATCAATGTTAATAGTGAATAGCATGAACTTCTGATACTTTTCTGTCGAATATTTCATTACATCATCGTTCACAATCTCGGAAGTACTTTTGAGATCTCTGAAGGGGAACGTGCTATTGATCACACATTGATGCGCATTTAATTACATGGACAGCCGCCGTCCTTTTGTTTGTGTTGGGCCGCGCCCGCCGCCCTCTATTGTTATCCCCCGTTGAGCGGCGCCGCGCGTGTTCGCGTTAATGCCTGTCGCGCGATGCGCTCGAAGCCCTGCCGCTGCCTGGCGCGCGGCCCGCGAGGCGGCGTGGGCGACGGTTGTGTGTTGTCGCAGCCTTTCATCCGAGGGGCTTCGCGCTCGATTCGCGCGCCTCGCCAGGTGGCTACTGCCGCCGCCCCGCTTGCAGCCGCACACTGGGCCACAACGCGGGAACGGCCGCTCTAAATGTCCGCTAGAAATATTCCCTCTTGCGAGGGAATGTTAGCAATTTTCGCATTGTCTATAACTGTGTGGTGCTTCACTCGTGTGTCACGTCACGTATGTGTCTCTCCAGTAAAATATATTTTAGTATTGTCTCTTACGTTTATTACGACCGGGAGAAAGGTTTAAATCCCAAGTGAAATCGTTTCTGCAGCATTACTGTTTCTATACAATTAGAGACTATACTGAGCATCACAAGAAAAGTAACATTAATTTTAACAATCATACATAATGCATTATTTACCATTTGGACTGTATAAATGAGTATAAACAACCTGTAACAACTATTGTAATACAGCTTCCGGGTCAATGACCCCCAACTCGATCAGGTTTTTCATCCAGTTTCCCTGATCCATTGAGCAAATGCTGAGATGGCCCCTTGTTTTGCTTCTGGACATAAATGTAACTTCATTTTCTGTGCACGTCTTCTAGAATTTAGTGGGAAATACAAATATTCAAATTATCGTTTCCATGTTGTCGCGGCAGGAAGTAATAAGAGCCCAAATTTATTGCTTATTTATCCTTGAAAATAGATTTTATTACATGGGAGTTTTTTTGTTTTTTTTTCTCCCTTTCAAAATTCAAAATTTAAGTAGTATATGACTTAGTGTAGGGATCATAGAATTTTAAAAATGTGCACACAATTACTTTTCCCCCATAGACGCATACGCAGTTTTTTAACTGTTTTTTTTACGTAAAATAAATAAATAAATAAAGACAATCAGTGACCAAAATTTTGGTAAAAAAATTTTTCCTAACACGGGGGAGAAAAAGAAATAAAATAAAAATGAAAACAAATAAATAAATGAATAATGAAAATAAAACCGGATACGCATGGTTCCGGCTGGAGTTGCTCAGCACGTGGCCCTGACAATACACTGTTTTTTCATTCACTTACTTTCGGGCCATGGTCCTGATCGGACTTGCAATGGACTTGTTGTGCTTTAGCAACTCTATATTGGAGTTGGTCTGTAGGCGAACATGAAGTTTGTGTATTAGTAAGGTGTGTACCGTGTTTATTACGTGCTTGTGTTTTTGTAACCCTAATGAAGGAATTCAATATTCCGAAATGTTGACAAACTAATGTGTTTCATTAATTGACCGATCCCGTGATCCATATCCTACTACTTATTAACGGTCGTGATTTCTACAATGGAAAATATTTTTTTATAATATAAATTTAAAAATTGATCCCCCCACAGGCAAAAATTTGGGAAAGTCTACTCTCATAAATTTTATTGCCTATCCGCTTCGAGAATCTAGCGTCTGCCATTCTTTCGAAAAGACTGTACCATTCTTATGATCTAGCTGCGAAAATAATAAAAATATATACAGTTTTGTTTACATACATCGATGTTCTTTAACCTGCCTAATCTTCTGTACATTGAATGAATTGAGTTGATGCCTTATTTTCCGTGGCGAGATTCAGGCCATGAGGCCTGCTCTTTCGTCTGACCACGCAAATTTCGCTACGCTCCTTTCACCAACTAGGGGATAAAGAAGGTATTAGTTGGGCGACGAAACAAGCTATTTGAATTTAGCTTGAATTTCAGAGGCTTCGTTTACGCTTGAGGATCTTTTACATGCAGTAAATCTACTAACATGGGACAGCCGACTTTACTTCCGAAGGAAGATGCACGAAGGATTTTTTTCCCCTAACAAATCCACGGCTTCCACCGGATTTGAACCCGCGGAGTTCGGTACAACAGTACGATATGCTAACCTTTACACCATCGCCGCCGCGAATATTCTCCCGATTCAAAATCATTTTGGACACTTACATTCTTGACCAGTTTATGTATATCTAAGACCCGGACCCATTGAGAGACAGCTATTTCTGTGTGACACTTCCAATACGTCACTTTTCTTGGGTAAAACAGAGATGCACGTAACCCTCGTAAATACGCATTATATGAGCCGTGATTTTCCTCGTGCGACCACTGTATTCACCGCGTCGATACTGGGGGAAGCGTGGGCGACTTCCCGGCTGCAAGCAACCGTCGCGTCGGGGCGGGGCGGGGCGGGGTGGGTCGGGGGGGGGGGGGGGGGGGGGGGGGGGGGGGGGGGGGCGGGAGTGGGCGGGCGGGGCAGGCGGGGCAGGGCGGGGCAGGGCGGGGGGGCGGGGGGGGCGCGGCGGGGATCTCCGGGGACGCCAACGAGGATGAGGACGGCCGACGGGAGCAGGCTGCGGCGTCCTCCTCTTCGCAAGTGACGTACGGGCGTCGTCGTGTCCTCGCCCCGCCTGCGTCCCGCGAGGCAGGAAGAAGCGAGAGAGACGGCGAGGACGGACGCCAACTAATAACCCACTCAGCGCGAGATTGCACAGCGCCAGCGGATCCATTGGCTCAAGATTCCGCCCGTCCCCGCCCACCCCTTCGCCTCCCGACGACACAGTGCTCAGCAGGGCTCAGCGCGGCAGTGTAACTGCGTGGGAGGACCCAACACTTTACTGCGTGCAGACGGGGAAGTAAACAATTATTATGCCACACGAGGAGAAATAACTATTGTTGCCGGCCCGGTGGCCGAGATCGCTAAGGCAGTAGTGTCGTAGTGATCTCGGACCGAAGGGTCGCGGGTTCGAGTCCCGCCTCGGGCATGGTTGTATTTGTGTTCGTCCTTTCACCCCTTATCATCAATCACCATATCGTTTCATCCACATAGTTACCATACCGTTAACAGCAATAGTGGTCGCTAATGACCTTAGATGTTGAAGCGACCTTAAATAAACCAATTAAAACAGAACTATTTTTAGCTCTGTATACTAAATAAGATTTCCAACAGACGAATGTAATAGGGATGCTAATAAGTAAACCAGAAATGCTGATACCCTGGAAAGGTAATACATCCTAAGGAGTTCATATAATGTCTCAGAACAAACGTTACAAACTTCTAGAGCATGAAGAGGGCCCGAAAATGATCACATGTTGCTAAGGGCCATAGAGTGGGAAATTGCATACATAGAATTTACTGGTATTTTTACAAGTGATATGTCCCTGGCAGCCCCATATACACAGATGCTCGACAGATACATGAAATCTCCTTGATCCAGTTGCCTAAAAATCAGATGAAAATACCGCATGTGTAATTCCGTCACATCAAAACTTCTACTGGTTCATAGACAAAAACTGAACATTGTCGACCCCTGTACATACCTAAGAAGTTTTATAACATTAAATCAGAAACACTCCCATTAGGCCAATATTTGAAAATGGTTGATGGCGAATAAAATACAACTTGGTGTTAAACAGTTCTTATACGATATTAATTAAAATAACGATATTAATACGATATTACGGCTGAAATTAAATTCAGAAGATCATTGTGACTGGGACACCAAACACGATTGGGGAATGAGAGTATTCCAAAAACGATCTTGTCTGGAGAAGAAAATGTTCTTCTCACTAAAAAGGAAGAGAAAGTCAGAAAGGTCAAGATTCAGATGTCTGAAAGATGTGAAAATGAACTTGAAAACAGAGTGAGGGGTTGGAGAAGAAGAGCAATTGGGTGGAAACGAATGAGCTATCAAAGCGAGACATGTCAATGTTAAACTGAAACGACCGCAACTGAACAAGAAGAAGCAGAAGAAGAACAAGAAGGAAAGAGGGGGCAATGTATATACATATTGTGTACGTTCAACATCATTTTGTAATTTTGGTTTATCAAGTTGACACAGAATGCTCTGTTTTTGTTTCTAAAATTGAGATCAAACTACATTCATAGCCTAAGTGAAGTCGTACATAATGTGGGAATACATTCATAGCCTGTTCATAATGTGGGAAAACACAAGTATAGAGAAAATAAATGTTTGCGAGACAATATGTAGTTACTCAAACAAGGTATGTGATGTAAACTTGAATGGTGTCTGTTAAATTAATATATAGCGTAGTTCGTGGTCCATGGCGTTATGTTTTGTTGTAATCTGATTTGTTTCCTATCTTGTGTACGCCCTGATGATGGACCGAATCAGGACAGAAATACAGGCCAGTCTGTAAATAAAACTTTCCATTGCTTTGAAAGAGTTCGCCAATTTTCGTCTCCAGGTAATACATTTATAGCTACATCTCTAGTAGATATTGTGAACACTGCCTCTTAGCTAATAAGCCTAGAAAACCATGCAATATTACTTATACATTATTTCTAGGAACTCGCAACCGTTTACCGATAATCTCACATTTTTTCAGAGTATCTACTCGGGTTTTTTTTTTTTTTCGTGTTTCCGGGCGCGTCAACTCCGTTGGTCATTAGCCCCGTTAGTGTAGTGAATTTTTTTCTCGGGAGATGGCGGTAATCTTCCCCCGCCGGATGGCGAGATCTGGCGCCGACCTACCATCGGCTAGTAGGGTTTCCTCCTAACCAGTACTCTGCCACCAGCGGGGCACCGCCCCAGCCGGGACAAGCTCTAAGCTCCCGACCGGTCTCCCGGAATATGTGGTAGTGTAGTGCATGTTAGTGTGTAAGGGGAGAGGATAGGACAAGGAAGAGGAAGGAAAGATCGCGCGCGGTCCGTGGCCCGTTTGGTAGGGTACTGCTCCGGCATTCGCCTGGTGTTGATCGGAGAAACCACGGAAAACTACCGATCAGAGCAGCCGAATTCTCCTCCAGGCAGCGACTGAATTCGACCTAGTGTCAAAAATCCTGCCGCCGTCACCACTCGAACCTAGGACCTCCCAGTCAGAGGCGCTGCAGTGATATCAGTTGATGCACTGAGCTACCGCTCCCGGTGTATCCACTCGGAATATGAAAACACGCCCTATTTGGCATTTCTGACTTTATATGATCCCAAAGAGTTCTCTCTGATCGTACGTACGTCGCTCTACCACGATCAGACTTGGGTTCCTCGACCAGAGCAGCGGACGTGGCGTTCAATCCGACGCCGGCATGTCGTTACCGCAGGACGCGCTTTGTGAAGCCCAATCGCGCGGCACAAAGAGATTGCGGGAGGTTGTAAAATCCACGAGATATTGAGAATCGAATGGCTCGGAAGAGGTCGTCGGAACACGAAGAAATCATGCGAAGGGAAACACTTAGTTGAAGTGAACTCAATCGATATTTTACGAGTTTCAGACTTCCATGGTAGAGAGATATCTGTTCGTATTAATCAAGTCCTGCGTTATCGGACGATGACTAAAGAATAAAAAGGGCGAATGATTATGGTTAATAAAAAAACTGGTAAAACGAACGTAATATAGATGACAGGCAACACGTGTCAAAAATGTGCTACATATTCATTAAATTATTTAAAGTGGGGTCATTCAACATCACATTTCTGGGTCGCTGCAGACCAAAAGTCTATTCAATTAAGTGTCAAACAGATGTCGAATTCTGTAAAAACTAATTTATAATGAAATTTTGGTTATTCACTGGGTTTTGCAAAAGAGATAATAATCATTCTATCGAACACTCAAAATCTCACGGGAGTCTTGTGCTGGAGCCTCGCCAGAACGTTTTTGCAATATTCGTAACGTGTTCTTAATTCAGGACAAAAAACGATTGTTAGGCATGTTTTCACGCGCAGTTCTCCAACAATTATTTATCTTTATGTACATTCTAAATTATACGGTGTTAAAAATTAGCTCTTTGGTGCGAATGCAGTGCTCCGTTGTGTTAAAAGGTAATTTCCACCTTATTCTCAACGGGCACAATATTCCTTTTGTGACTGTCGACGTTTTTATTGTGCTCTTTTCTAATTGAAAGTCTCGTCTGATGTCTTTACTCTCGGCAATGAATTGTACTCCCAACTGAGGCAACTGTTTCTCAGGCGTCTCACAAGATGAAATATCAGGGCACTAAAGAATGCGGCAGAATCGTATCGAACGTGTTTCATTGGGTAATTTTTGTTAGATAACTATTATTATAAATACTCAAGACTTTATTTTCAATTTGTCCTTACATCTACGAAATCCGTGGTGTATGAAAAATTATAAAAGATGGCCAAACCATTTTCTAATTTTTAAATAATTATTAGTTTTTATAGAAAACGCTTATGCAATTATCACATGCGCAACTTTATTAAATAAATAACACAGTGTCAGTTTTCTGACACTGTAATTAGTAAACCATGCAGTAACGAAGGAAGTAAACTAGAGGTCATCCTGTAGGATGACCTCAGCTTTACGTACTTGGAATGAAGATAATTATAAACATTCTTCATTCGTCAACAAGAAAACATTACGGAGTAATGTTCCGGATGCAAGGAACGCAATGGAGAAGCTGAGTTCATCTTCGGACATGTAGTAAGAGAGACGTACTGGGGCACAATGGAGATAATGATTATAGAGCATTTCAAAGTTGTGGGTGATCGGAGATACCTATGTGTTTTTAGTCGCAGGTACGCAAATTCGGTTACACAAATTCAATGACGGTGAGGTGTGAACGAAGGTATGTAATGTCTTGTAAAATAATTTAATAATAAATACACTGCTGGAACTGGCTTCTAGGGATTATTGACTCAATTTGAAATTAGAGCCTGTTAAGTCATATAATAATAATAATAATAATAATAATAATAATAATAATAATAATAATAATAATAATAATGCCTTTATTGATATGGCGAGGCTCGGACCATCCGGCCCGCTCTTCCGCCTAACCACATGTCAGATGTACACAAAGTCAAACATAAAAAAAAATTTAAAAAAGATAAATAAATATTAAACTAGACACAAATGTGACAAATTTTGTTTGAAGAGTTATAAATTCATAGACGGATATCATGGCGTCAGATAGTCGAAAGCAAGCAGGGGAGTCTAGTTACTTCGCATTTTTTCCATAAAAATATATTACTTATATAGTTTGTGTAAAACGCCATACGATAAGTGGAAATGGACGCACAGAACAACGCAATTTCACTTTTATTTGGATGCCCGCACTGCTGTGTCCAGCCTGAGCCACGCAGCACCTACCCGCGCGTGCAGTTGGGGCGGGCGGGCGCTACCGGGGGGTTAATGGCGCGTAATGGGGGTAATGGAGACGAGCGGGTGTGGCGCGGCGCGGCGCCCCTGACAGCGCTCCCAGCGGCCGCGTAACAAGGGTGGGTCCCGCCCCGCCCCGCCCCACCCCGCTCCGCGTCGCGCCGCGCCGCACCGCGCCCCTGACCCACATCGCCACAATGGCCCGGCCCGCCACCGCAGACGCCGTCGCCGAGGTTGCTCTACCTGGCAGCCACCGCCGCGCCGCGGCGCGCCGCCAGACGCCAGCAAGGACGATGAACTGGATGCTTTGGGGATGAGTGGGTGCAAGGAACTGAATAGATACATGTAATAGCTCGGTGGTCAGGGAAAGAACTTTCTTCCACACGTGCCAAAGCAACTGAAAGGGCAACCGAACCCTTACCACAGCTCCGTTCCTTCGCGTAGCCAAAGCAGCCCGTTTGAAGAGGTGATTGGCGGAGCTTCCCCTTCAAGGAGAGGGGAACCCCGCCCGGAGGTGAGTGATCATCACTCAGGTCATTAGTTCTCTAAAGGGCTTGTTATGTCCCTGTAAGTAGTGGAGGTTCTTCCCCGGCTCTGACCTACATGTCAGCTTGCGGGATCCCTACCCAGGTATCTCCACACTCCAGTCGAGCTCCAAGCTCCCGATGCGAAATATACAGATAGTTAGTTAGTTAATGCCTTATTTTACGTGGGGAGACTCGGGCCATCAAGCCCGCACTTCCGTCTAAGCACGCAAATTTCGCTACGCTCCTTTCACCACCTAGCGGAGAAAGGTGGTATTATCTTGGGCGACGAAACAGGCGGATCTCAATTTTGCTCAGAGGCTTCATTTAGGCTTGAGGATCTTTTACATGCAGTAAATCTACTTCATGGGACAGCCGGCTTTAGTTCCCCTCCGAAGGAAGGCGGAGGCGTTTCATATATACGTGTGAATTGGGACAGAAAGGGATAAGGATGAAAAGTGAAAGATTGCGCGTAATCTATTGCCATTTTGTTAGGGTGCTGATCCGTACGTATGCTATGAAACAGATCAAAATAGAGTATCTTTTGATCCGAAGGAAAGTGTCGAGGAACGATAGTTGAAAGGTCATTCGATTAGAAAAAAAGTTGTGCAATTAAGATATCAAAACGTTGGGTTTCACTGCACTCTTCTCGGGAGAAAGCCCAAATGGGGAGAGCGTGTCTCGTGTGCGAACTGGAGCAGCGAGCGCCTGCCCTGGGCGGGGCCACTTCGCCAGGAGGAAGCGGAGGAAGCCGCTGCCCCAGAAGCGTCGAGTCGCGTCGCGTCGCATCGCGGACGCTCAGAACTTCTTTGGGTTCGGCGGCGGCCGGAGAGAGTTGATCTTCAATTGGGAGGTTTCTGCTGCGGCGATGCCAGCGAGAAACTCATCTTCACGAGGGAGAACCGAGGTGTCAATAAGGAATGAATACAGGGGTAATTGGTATCGTAGGCTTCCGCGGCCAGAGTCATGATCTGGGCTGTCCGGGTGACGCCGCGTCGAAGGCTGGGGTGCCCACGTTTCGACCGACATATCGCGGTCCTCATCAGGCAGCCCTTAAGAGGTTCAGCACTACAGGCCTGAAGAAGACCGCGATATGTCGGTCGAAACGTCGGCACCCCAGCATTCGACGCGGCGTCACCCGGACAGCCCAGATCATACAGGGGTAAGTCGGTGAGGCAGGTCATAGGTTGAAGTGTGTTGTGACACGATTGATTACCTGTGTTGTGACTTGTTGAGCCGTCTCATCCATCATGCGTTACTCTTCCGGTAAAAATCCTTCTTTCCTTAGCGACCTCGGATGGCTTTAGATTCGACAGTTCTCCAGTTCAAAGCACGCCCTAGAGGTACGAGTGCGCTACACTCGGTTGGCACCAATCCTCAGCACCTACCCTCACGCCGATAGCAGTGTGTACGGACCTTCCAGGATAGTGGAGCGTGGCGTTACGAGCCATGGTCTCTCCATCGGCTAATTACAGACTGGTACGTAAGAAACCATGGGCAACGCTAGTACGAGTTCTATACTATATACCGAATATACGAGCTCGTGATCACTTAAGTGTTAGCCCTTCGCAAGGGCCTGGAGGTTAGCCAGTCTCAGCCGGCGGGAGGTTCAAGTGCATGGAAGTATGCTTACACTGGGAGGAACAATCACTGAAGTGTGGTTCGAGGAAGCAAGTTCATCACGAAGGAAGCTGATAGAACCACCATTGTGTAATAGTAGCCGGAGAAAAAGAACTGTGTTCTATTTGGGGGAAAGTTGAACAAAGTATAGTATAATAAGGTTTGCGTAACACAGTTTCCACTTGGATCCCAATGCTCAAGTCAAGTAGTCAGTTTCTGATTTCTTATCTTCCAAATAATGTGAAAAATCGTCCAGATATTTTGGAGTTTCTGACTAAGCATATTGGTGGTTATTAGTATTAAATTCGCAATCTTCTACAGATTCCATGACACAGACAATTGAGTATCAAATCTAAATCAAAAATCTAGATACATTTTTGCTATTCATCAAGTTAAATCAGCTCCGACAAAGAGTAGTCAGTTTTATTATTTAACAACTCAAAAAACACTTAACGATTCTCATGCAAAGGTACAAAGAGAACCACTATCGACACACACAGTGTTAGTCACATCCTTCTTGACTATGAACGCTGTCTCGATATGTAAATAACGCCTTCATTCAGTCCGTATCATCACGAACAAGGCCAGGAGCCGGGGCATGGAGAGCAAGGCGGGGAAGGTGGAGCTTTGCAGGGCGAGCCAGGGCAGAGCGAAGTTAGGCGGGGGAGGGCAAGGAAACGCGAGGCCGGACGAGCTGAGGATCGTGGCAAGGAAGGGAAGGGATGAGAGGGATAGGGCGGGGCCGGGTCAGGTGGGAAAGGGCGGAGAAGTAGAGCAGGGAGAAAGGGGAGGGGAAGAGTAGGGTAGGGCAGGGAGGGCGGGGGGAGGGGAAGGTGGAGAGAGTGCGGGGAGGGGCGGCAGCGGCTGTGGCTGCGCGCGCGGGAGGGGAACCGCAGAAACCCTGACCTGGCCCACAAGGTGGGAGCGCCCGCGCAGCGCCTCGCCGCGCCGCGTCCTTGCTCCGCCGCGCCGTCCCGCGCCGCGCGATGGGAGCGCGCGATACGGCCGCGCAGCAGCACGACCGAGACCGCGCCGCGACACGCCACGCCCGGCTTCGGGGTCTCCACGCGAGTCGCAAACACTGGCCCACAAATCTCGTACTCGCGTCAATTCCAACTTTTTATCGTGTTCATGGAAACGACACAACACGAACGACTAAAAAACAACTCATGCAGAAGGGTCGGTTTTGGGCAGACATGGGGGACTGGGCAGAAGAGACTTGGAAACGCCGGGTGCGACGAGAAGAAACAAGCTGGATCACGTTAGGACTTGGATGGTACTATATAGCAATTCGCGTAGGATTAATCTGTGTTGGGAACACAGGTGGAAAAAAGTGAGAAAGGATTAGGCAAATAAGGATAGTGAGCCAATAGATCCACCAACGAAGAGGTCCAGGGTAAGCAAGGATAGGAGAGGTTCGAGAAGCACGAGGTACACAAGAACCAGACGGGAGACCAGAGAAAAGGAAGATCATCTTAGAGGAACAACGAGAGAGGAGAAATGGATGAGAAGGCGATGGGGCCAGAAAGAGGGAGAGCCACCCTTGATGCTATAGACAAAAGAAGGAGAAGAAGATTAAGATGATGAGGAAGACGTTAGTCGTAATTCCGTTCAGATCCATAGAGATCCTTGTTAGATCTTACTAATTAGGAACTTTAGTATAGGAATGGTAATGATGTGATGTGAGAATATGAATGTGGAATAAGTTATGGAATGATAGAAAAGGGAGAACCCAGAGAAAGCTATAAAAGAAATGGCAGTTCTTTAAGCAAGTTAAACCAACGACAAATTAATTCAATCGCTGATCATGATATTGATATTGATCTTGATATTGGCTTGGTTTCCAGAAGAACAGACAGAATTCCGGGTAGTTTTTAAACAGAAGTTAAGAACTCTGCGGAATTTCCTAGTTTATGTTGAATCAATTAAGTGGGTTCGAATATTTTCAATAATGTTCCATAAAAGTGAATCTTCATTTGTAACAAACATTTGTACAACGAAATCAAACAATTCCAAGCAAAACATGTTATTTAACCAACACAAGATCAAAAACCTCACACGTGTGATGACACGCAGAAGGTAGCAAACAAATACACGAGTTTTTTGAGGTCGTGGCTGCGAGCCGGGAACGTTTGCCGAATGAATGAATGGAGCTCAGTAAGGGCTCTCCGAGGACACTCAGGAGGACTCCTCCGCGTGGAACGTGGTGCCAGTGGGGAGCGAGGTCGGCAGCGGCTTAACGCCCAGCTGCCGCAGCTCAATGGATGTCGCAATTGAAAGCCAACTCCATCTTTCATTCCGGGAGCGGGCGCTCCACTGATGTCACTGGAGTGCCTCTGACCGGGAGGTCCTAACTTTGAGTCCCGCCAGCGGCAGGGTTTTCGAACCTAGCTTGTCAGCTAGGTCGAATTCTGTCGCTGTCTGGAGGAGAATTCTAGCGGCTGGCTGCTCTGATCGGTAGTTTCCCGTGGTTTCTCCGGTCAACACCAGGGGTATGCCGGAGCAGTACCCTAACAAACGGGCCACGGACCGCGCGCGATTTTTCCGTTATTTTCCTTGTCTTGTCCTCCACCCCGCACACACCTCACCACGAACACACTACACTACCACACAAGCCGGGAGACCGGACGGGGACTTAGAACTTGTCCCGGCTGTGGCGGTGCCCCGCCGGTGGGAGATACCTGGTTGGGGAAAACCGCGCTAAGCGACGGTAGGTGGGCGTCGGATCTCGCCATCCAGTGGGGGAAGATCATCGCCACATCCCGATGTAAAAACACGCACTACACGTACGGGACTACGAACCTCAGTAGTTGACGCGCCCGGAAACACCAATCAATCAATCGATCTTTCATTTGGCGACTCTACCCCACAGGAAGCCACATTTAAAGATTAATTTTGTTTCAAATGTACATGGCGTTTTGTATCTTTGACACATAAGTATTACAATTCACTGGGCATCATCAGAGGAAAATTCAAGAATGATGTTGAAATTTATATTCGAAGTATATTAGAAAACATTAGGCACGTTATATGTAAATGTTCGGTAAAAAGCTAAAACATTTGAATTATGCGTGCGTCAGAGCTTTCGACGAAATGAAGATGGATATGTCTGGCAGTGAAGGAACGACACATCTAATCTTAGAGGCGTATCCTAGCAAACTGACTTTCACCATTTGTAA
Organism: Teleogryllus oceanicus; assembly: GCA_964035755.1. Lineage (NCBI taxonomy): Eukaryota > Metazoa > Arthropoda > Insecta > Orthoptera > Gryllidae > Teleogryllus > Teleogryllus oceanicus. The sequence goes on from CAXIVR010000005.1 coordinate 21,012,136, forward strand.
TGTTTTTTAAAAATAAAAAACTAAAAATCGAATGAATATTTCAATAACTGTTCAAATATCATTACTGTTATAATATATCATACAAAATTGCTTAATGTAAATTATTATGACGTATCTTCTACAGAAATCTGCTGCACTCCCATTATGAATTCGCTTGTTAGAAAGCTATGCACTAAAACGTGTAGGCGACATGCTCACTCGAATGTTGAGAAATATTAAATACAAGATGAATCATAAGCATCACGAATGCTCACGATTTCTTTATCTGCAAGAGATTCTTCCTTGAACTAATAGCCACTACAAACCTACGTAACTTATTTTATGTCAATGACTACTAAAATAAAAAAGATTGAAAACGCAGTGTACAAAACCTACTTTAAAACAAAATTGTGAAATCAAATACATGAGCAGTACATGAATAATTACTACAGTCTATTATATACATTGCATTATCAATTGTATACTATGTATTACATAACCGGTGTATATAAATGAAAAATAAGGCATCAACTAACTAACAAACTAAATATGACAGAAATAAAAGAAATCTATTAATTTCTTTGCTTATCCTGATGATCATTACTTGGATACATTTGAAATTACTGCAGTCTTATTTATGCAAACATTTCAAAACAAAATTATTTGATAGATAATTGGTTTCGGGATAGTTCAATCTAGTCAACAAATTAAAAATAACGCTCTAAAAAAATGGAAGCAAACAGAAAACGGATATTATGACATTCTAGGCGAGCACCGTTCCTCGCAGTCAGGTGTACACATTACCCTGGGCTTTAAAGGCACGAAGCTGTGAATTCCCTCAACCAATATACCAATTACGCCACTGACTGAGGAGGTAGCAGTTCTGAAAAAGAGCAGGCAGAGTGAAAAGAATAGGATTACGAGGGAGATTTTTCTCCGGCCCAGAAGAAATGACAGGCCCTGTGATTTCAGCGAACAGCGAAATAAAAATGGCATTCGCGGGAGGTAAGAAAAACAGCTCCTGTGTGAGAGGGAAAATGACACTGAAGTAAAAGATTGAGAAATTAGCGCAAAAAATTTGGAGAGGGAAAAAGTGGGTGAGCTGAAACTTGAACGTTCTGATAAAAAGGTGTCCCTTACAATTTAACAATTGCACTTTTAGGAAATGAACTTTTTCAGACAAATGTTCGTCAGTATAACCCATTACCCATATTCTCATACCCATTCTCACCAACTAATGCGTTTACTTGAACATTTGGCGTACGTGAGACGAGTAGAAAAGTGAAAGGACAAAACAACAGCTGTCAGATGAACGATTCAAGAAATGACGATTACAGAAGTGGAATATCATCCGATTAAATAACAGCCATAGCATTCGTAACAAAGAAAAAGTTGTGAAAGTGAAATAGAAAATAATACGCAAGAAGAAAATGACTATCGGTAAAGGCGTAATTGGTGTCTGATTTGATCACCAGAGAACAACAGTAATTATGAAATCAGAGAGAACGGTAATAAAACGAATTGATTGCCGATTTAACTGCTGACTGTTATGAAACAGACTTGGAAATCCAGGCCACAAATCCATTAGGAGATCTTCTTTCACATTATTAAACATGTTCAGCAGGGCAAATAGTTAATCAATAAAATACGAAATGACAAGCGGAAAAAATATCCCCTTAATCAGGGACCAGAAACAACACAATGAGTATTTGAAGCTATATAAAAGGTCTCTCGATGCATAATCGCTAAACAGCTTTCCAAATCTTGCGATCAAACAGTGAACGGTCGAACCTTTAAATAAGCAAAAATTATTTATCTGAGCTATGGGATCAGCAGTTTGATAATTACTTGCCGTTGGGAGATCCATCATAAAAAGATGTGAAATGCTTAGCACTCCATGACCATTACGCCTTGCACAACCTACAAATTAAGTTTTCTCGTTTTTTGATAACTTAAGGAAACGAGATGGGGTACAACAGCACATACTTTCTCGCATTAATTGGAATAGTTACGTAATATTGAAATATTGTGATTTCTACGATACTAAAAACGCAGTTATAACTTCAAAAGGTCAAATTCAACCAATTCACACGAAGCGCCTTTGGTGCATACCTGCATTTATTTCGATAGCCAGGGACAGGAGTCATTTCTAACTCTTACAAATGGAACAAACATGAATGAATTTAACCGTTACAGTATTTGCAACACATAATACAGAAAAGCCTAAATAAATTCACACAAGTCCGATATGATTACATTGAAGTGAGTTTTAAATTTTTTACTATCATCAGCGATCAAAAATTCTTAATGAAAAGTAATGTGTATATTAGTTCTTATTAAATTCTTATTTAAATTTATTACCTTCCTTCAATCTATATGCTTTCATAAGAATATAATCTATATCAGGGATTCCCAACCTTTTTCTTTCAACGAGCGCTTTTTCAGAATTTTTGCTCCATCGCCCCCTTACATTGTTCTCTATAATAAACATAGCATACTCAATCATTCATAGCATATAAATGTATTAAAAATAACAATTTTCTTCGTGAATATTTTGGTAAAATCTAGATTTTCAATATTTGAAAACGCCTCCATTTCTAAAAAACTGAATAATCTTAGTTATTTGATCTTAGTAATCTGAATCTTGTAGTTATTGTGTAATGGTTACAAAATGTTGAACGTTTTTTAATTCGCCATAATAAATTCGAATTTACTATTCCGAATTTTCGAAAATGCAAAGTGCGTCGAAAATGTGACATTCACCAGTACTTTTACAGTTCTTTGCTACATACAAGGTAAACATTTGGAGCCGTTTCTGAGAAAATAATTGTTTAACATTTGCCTACGTTTGACACAAAATTACGCAAAAATACCCATATTTTCGAAAAATTGAATATAACCTTATTTGAAGATCTGATTTTGACGAATATATTTCATCCAAAAAAATATTTTTATAAATGCAGTTGTAGGAAGACGCCGAAAAAATTTGAATTTTTGCAAGTTTCGAAAAATCACGGATTTTACCGAAAACCAGACCTGCGCCATTCTCTTCAGCGTTCTTTGCGCTAACTTAAGGAGGTACTGAACGAATTTCTTTACTATAGAAAGTTAGAAAATACTTTGTGTGTGTGTGTGTGTGTAAGCAATAAAATTTTGAATTTTGAAAGGGAGAAAAAAAAACTCCCATGTAATAAAATAAAACTCCCATGTCCCCGCCTTGTGGCGTGGCGCGGCGCGCACGTGGCCAGGAGCGTCCGAGAGGGTGCGGCGAAGGGGCGTGGGCGGGGGGCGCCGGGCGGGGCAACGCGGCCGGGCGACGCAGGGCCTGGTGCGCGGGGGGCAGCGCTTGCTGGGCAGCCGTTCCCACAGACGATGCGATGCGAGAAGCGGGTGACAGCGGCGGTGGGCGGTGGTGGGGAAGAAACATGCTTCGTTCGCCACCCCGATGACGTCCGAATGTGTTGTTTTCGAGTAGTTACGTGTGAATTCGTTGGCGGAAAACGGTCCCAAGTGAACATTTGATCTTAGTTTTAATTTCACCCGGTAATTAAATGTAATTTTATTATTACATTGTGTGCTGGGACAGCGGAAACGGTCATTAAGCAGCAGTTGTGATATTCGGATACGCTAGTATGTCGAAGTGCATTGATGGAATGCAGCTGGACCATGGGTTGCGCGATTCTGAAGGGGTATTTTTCAATCAAAATTACACCAAGTTAATGGCGTGAACTTTGAGCCTGTTCACACGAATGGAAAGGTTTCTGTCAGCGTCTGATTTATCACGTAACAATAAAAAAGCAACTATCTGGAATATCAATATTTTAATGAAGCATGTAAACGCTTACACCAATGAATTTTGAGAACATATTCTATAGACTTGTATTGGATTCCCTCTTAAGTGTAATTGAGTGATGTAATAGGGACTACGTATGTTGATCACAGAGCCAAATGCTCTACTTTTAGCTTATGAATTAAGCTTATCGCTGAGTAACGATACTTATAAATTAATGCGGCAGTCACTAATACGGAAAGTATTGTAATTTATCAAACAGATAGGAGAGTATAGAAAGGGAAGTACCCTGTTCAAATAACACCATCGTCTAAAAAAAGAGTAATAAACAGCCCGTTAAAGCTCTAGTCTGAAGCGAGTCTAGAAATTCCCTGACGCGCGGGCTTAGAGGGCGCCAACTCTTCGATTTATAAAAACTCATTATTTACTGTTTTTGTAAATCATCTCTTGTGATAAGCAAATATTCAAATTCCAGAATGTCATATAAAAGTATCTCACAGTTACGCGGGAAAAGTAGTACCTACTTTGTCCAGGTTCATAGGGAAGGGAGTTCTTGTGCTTCCAGCCTTCCGTATCAGCTTCGCCCCCTCTTCCGTGTTCTTTATCACAATACAATTTTACCTTTTGTTTTATAAGGGAATTGTGCTCCGCACAATAAATGTCACCGTGAGTTGATCTTGTTGCTACGAAAATTGTATTGTAGAGTAATTGTTGACATTGTCCAACGCAAAGATTAAAAGAACATGCATAGAGACGACTTTTAGAGCAGTGGCACGGGGAGCGGTAGCTCAGTGCATCAACTGATGTCACTGCAGCGCCTCTGACCGAGAGGTCCTAGGTTCGAGTCCTGACGGCGACAGGATTTTCGACACTAGCTTTTCAGCTAGAGCTGTTGCTAGTTGCTGTCTGGAGGACAATTCTAGTGGCCGGCTGCTCTCATCGGTAGTTTTACGTGGTTACTCTGATCAACATCAGGCGAATGCCGGAGCAGTACCCAACAAACGGGCCACGGACCGCGCGCTATCTTTTCTTTCTCTTCCCTGTCCCTTACACACACACACCTAACATGCACTACACTACCACATATCCCGGAAGACAGGTCGGGAGCTTAGATCTTGTCCCGGCTGGGCGGTGCCCGCTGGTGGAGAGTCCTGGTTAGGGAAACCCCACTAGCCGACGGTAGGTCGGCGCCGGATCTCGCCATCCAGCGGGGGAAGATCACCGCCATCTCCCGAGAAAAAAACATGCACTACACTAACGCGACTAATGACCAGAGCAGTTGACGCGCCCGGAAACATGAATAAATGAATCAATCAATTTAGAGCAGTGGCAGGGTTTGCTTCCTAATGGGGCGGGGCGGGGAAGGGCGGTTGAGGGCGGGGGCGTGGGTGGGCGAGCATTCGTGGAACGTCAGAGGCGCGCGCGTGTTGGCAGGCGGTACCTCTGCAGACGCACCCCCATGACTCACCGGCGGCGTCAACGCATGGCGCTTGGATCGCATGTACCCACAAGCCGCCGCACTGGCGAAGGCATTTTGCCTTCTACAGACTAAGACTGACGCCGGAACATCAGAGGAGATATTTCAATACCCTCCGGCGGGCATCATAGTATTTCTTACAATTTTTGTTTTGCTATTTACACGAATTAAATGTTGGTTTCAGTGGTATGGGTTTCCAAATGAGTTGGGAAGGCGCTAAATTCAGGGGGCCAAAATTCTGCGTGATCTGTATCATGGAACGTCTTAGTAATGTGGTTAGTAATGCCAGACGTTTTTAACAAATTAATTTTTAGATATTAACACAATATAGAGTGCTTGTAAACTTATATTGGCGATATACGTGTATATAAAAAATGCGTATGAAAATATGTTACCAAAGTAAAACAGAAGTTATTATTGACTCGCCAATATCGTTGGTTATCGGAAAGTACTGGACTTTTAATTAGATGCGAATGTAGATGTAGCAAAATCATTAAATCCAGATGGTATGAACAGGACAAGCGCTGATCCTACAAGAGTTAATTTGATATGGCTAAAAAAGAACCGCGAAGGTGAAATGCCTACATCTCGCAAGGTGTGTCAGCTGCCGGTCGTGGCCACCGCGACCGCCACCTCCCGGGCTCGCCCGCCCGCTGCATCCACCCCCGCCCCGCCCACCGCACCCGCTCGCCCCCACTCTTCCCGCCCGCCCGCCCGCCCGCCAGCCCGCCCGCCAGCCAGCCCGCCCGCCGCCCACCGCACCCGCTCGCCCCACTCTTCCCGCCCGCCCGCCCGCCCGCCCGCCCGCCCGCCCGCCCGCCAGCCAGCCCGCCCGCCGCCCACCGCCCCGCTCGCCCCACTCTCTCGCCCGCCCGCCCGCCCGCCCGCCCGCCCGCCAGCCAGCCCGCCCGCCGCCCACCGCACCCGCTCGCCCCCCCCCTCCCCGCCCGCCCGCCCGCCGCCCACCGCACCCGCTCGCCCCCACTCTTCCCGCCCGCCTGCGGTGGAAGGGCGCGTGGTGCGCCACGCTCGGGGCGCCCGGGCCCCCGGCGCGGGCGGGGGGACGCAGTCGGCGAGACGAGTCCCGGGGACAAGACCCCTCGCAAGGGGGACCGCTGAAGCGCCGGAGTGGCTTCGGTTTGTGGCCGCACTCGGTCATGGCGATTGCCCGGGGGCCGCCTGACATATTTGTACAACGCGCGCAATCTGTTGCTCATTGCGCTCCAAATGAGGCAACGCGCCTTTCGTCGGACTGTAAATCTAGGCGAGAACGTGTCTTTGCCGCTTTGCATATAGAACAGTGCAAGGCATGGTGGCTTGAACGAATAAACAGACACCACTCTGATATGAGGTGAGTAACTAATAAAGTATTTACTCTATTATCAAATAGTGGCGATTGCAATAATAATTGTTAAATAATTAGACTTTTTATTTTCTTACCAAGCATCAAGGTACTCGTATTTAGTTTTTAAGCAACAACAATTTTATTGTCTTTAACCCCAATTCGCAAATTGCAGTTGTTTCTTCTTTTTCTCCTTTTATAGTATTTCCAGGATTCGGTCTGGAGCCTGGGCCGATCTCACCAGCGTTGCTTCGGCCTTGCCTCACTTTCTCCAGCATTCCACTGTCTATGTATCCCTCTCCTTTTGCTAAGGAATGCAGGACATTCCTTCTTTTACGGAGAATATCCGTGGCAATTCAGAAAAACTGTTTGCGAATATTAGATTTTTTATCCCCCCTCCACGTCTTTGTAACAACTCGTAACACTTACAAATGCCTCCTGAGAGGAACCTTCGTGTCGACACCCTTTTCACGGGAGCGGCAACTCAGTACATCAACTGATGTCACTGCAGCGCCTCTCACCGGGAGGTCCTGGTTCGAATCCTGACGGCGGCAGAATTTTCGACACTAGCTTTCCAGCTAGGTCGAATTCAGCCTCTGTCTGGAGGAGAATTCTAGCGGCCGGCTGCTCTGATCGGTAGTTTTCCGTGGTTTCTCCGATCAACACCAGGCGAATGCCGGAGCAGTACCCTAACAAACGGGCCACGGACCGCGAACGATCTTTCCTTCCTCTTCCTTGTCATATTCTCTGCCCTTACACACACTTACATTAACATGCATTACACTGCCACATATTCCGGGAGACCGGTCGGGAGCTTAGAGCTTGTCTCGGCTGGGGCAGTGCCCCATTGGGGCAGTCCTGGTTAGGGGAAAAGCCCGCTAGCCGACGGTAGGTCGGCGCCGGATCTTGCCATTCAGCAGGAGATCACTGCCATCTCCGGAGGAAAAACATGCACTACATTAACGGGACTAATGACCAAAGCAGCTGACGCGCCCGGGAACACGAAAACATCTATCAATCAACCGACACCTTTCCCCGATATCTATATTCTTTAATATAATTATTATTTAAAACATGACATTGTATTTTGAATAATATAATTACAACAAAAGTGCTGTGAGTACTCTTTTTTCACGAATCTGGCCGCCTCTCTTTTGTTTTTGACACAGCTGTAGGAATCCCCTCCCCCTAAAACGGAACATATTTTTAATGGCCCGGCCCCTTGCAAGCCCTCGTGAAACGGAATATGTACAAGAGCAGAGGGGAGCTGTTTCCGGGCTCGTGGAAAGCTCGGCTTCGATCCCCAGCGCAGCGCAAAAAGCGTCGCCCCCGCCCCGCATCCGGGCCAAGGGATCTTCGATTGTCCCCAGCCCCAGCCCAGTAGGGCCGGGCCGGGCCGCGTCAGCAGGCTGTTTCCTTTCCCAAGCCGCTTCCTCCGACATGCGCCCCCTCGGTTTTTGTCAGCGCTCGCGTCTTCCGCCCACGCCCCCGATGCGAGCCAACCCGTCTTAACCAATATCCCGCTCTGCCAGACGCTAGGGCACGCCAGTTCGAAGGGAAGTTTTGATCATTTCCAAATTGAATGGCTCTGTCGCCATCGCATTATCCAACCACGAGTTCTTCGAGCGAGAAATACCTAATAAAATGTTGCTCAGAAGAGCGCAAGTCACATATCATAAAGGTTCGTCATGGGACAAATCACTGTTCTCCAATATCGAAGGAATGCGTGTGGTTTAAGGGTTTTCAACTCCCAAAAATCCTACGACTTCAGACTTTTTTAAATTTATTTATTCATTTTGGAAGATTGACATCGTTCAGTACAATTACTTTACAGATGTATTTCTTCTGACTTATTCTACTTCAAATAGCTAAGCTAACTTAGTCCATACATTGGAGAGGGTACTTTAGGGAGAACTTCGGTGTTAAGAATCGTGGTTGGCTAAAATTTTGAGGAATGCTTCAAAAGGGAATCTATTTTTTATTCGAGTGTGGTTGGATTTTTCGGTAGTTTGTAATGGGATGCTGCTGGTATGTCTGTTAGGTTTTGGTAGAAGTTGTGTGATATTTGTGCTATTTGGTTTATTATTGTATTGATGTTTAATTCTGAATGAAGTTGTTTATTACTTATGAACCAGGGGGCATTTGTGATTAATCTTAAAATTTATTTTGCATTACTTGAATTTTATTGACATTAGTGGGGCTGCGTTTCGACTTCAGCCTGGTCAATTATGTGTAAAACTTCCTCCGGTCGCCGCCGCAAACGACTGCGATGCGAGCTAAGCCGTCATAACCAACATCCCCTCGCCTAGGAATGTCAGTTTGATGGCTTTTTTTTAACATTTGAAAACTGAAGGGCTGTGACGCCATCACCACCCTATTGTCGCCACCATATCATCTGGACACGAATCAAAGTATTACTTCGAGCGGAAACTCTTAATAAAAATTTTGTTCTGAGAAGTCTTTTAGCCTAAATGTTCTTCTCATTCCCAAAAATTACGACATAAACAGGTCACATAAAGCGCATAATCTGAAAACGTTGTTATCAAATTATTACTACATATCAAGTTATTTACTAGATTTGAAATACATACTTGGAATAGATCCATAAGTACGAAAGGCAGATAAGGCAGATTTTCTTATTCTATCTTGTAGCAACTCAGATCAGACTGTATTTTCAATTTTTCCTTTCGATTGCGATGCTCAGCGTATTATTTTAGAATGAAACGTTTATTTTTTGAAACATTTTTGACTACCACAGAGTACCAATCATAATCGTTAGTGCGATTTCGCAGAGAGAGGAGAATTAATTTCCAAAATTGACATGATTTAGAAGAGCCTTCAAACGTCATCAATAATTTAATTTAGACAGCACATTTTGCAAAATTGGAATTGTCACGAATGACTTGGTTTTGTCCATACATTGTTCTCCTAAATGGAAAACCCTAGAACCCGCGTCTGTCATGAGCAGCACCGCCGCCGTCTGTCTCCTCCTCCATCACCACCGCCCCTCCCTCGCCCATCGCCGCCAGCTGGTCTCTCCCTACACGCGCCATCGCCTCCGTTAATAATAGAGCCCGGGATTTTCCGGCGGCTCCGGATTTTCTCCACCGCCGCGCTGGCTTGCCGGGAAAATCGATGCGGCCATTATGAATGGCAGACGCCATTACCAAAGTCTCCTCGTCCCTTCCCTCTCCGCCCCGCCCAACTGAAATGACGCTGTCCCATCGCGTAGCGTTCGCCACTGCGACGGACGCGTCTGAACATCTGGCTCATCGTCCATTAATTCTTCTTCTCTTTCCTTCTCTGTGTCTGCCTCATACGTTAAACATTCCTATTCCCCCTAACCAGGGGAAATTGCGTAGTGGGACTTAGATGAGGTGGCTAATGACGACCCCTCTTCAACTTTTTTGAAGGAAAGTTCGTAATTGCTTTCTTTGAGACATATTGATGCTCATATTACCGATTTCAGTGAATAATAATCAATAATATTCAATATCCCAGTTGTGAGTTTAACAAGATGATCAAATCTCTTTAAAGAAAATTTTGAACTAACAATGACGCCTTCAGCTGGCTTTTATTAGCTGAATGTGATATCGCGATGCTTTTTCAAACTATTTTCATATGTTTAAAATTTTGACTATTCAAGTTCTAAATAAAAAAGAAACTATACACATACAGTTGTCAGGTTCTTTCTTCCTCGGGCATAGTACGTAAAAAGTAATATATTAAGAATTAAAATTAAATAATAAAACACAAAGAAATTTGAGAGTCAACTCTTCTTGTCGGATGTTTCTTTGAGCTACGGTCACTAACTACCACAGAATACTGTTTTAGAGAACCTAATCCGAAGGCTCCAGGAACACTTGTTCTGAAGAGTTCATTCTTTCAGTGTATTGTACTTTCAATCGACTTATTATAGCAAATGTGTACATTCGCAAGCTCATATTCTACAGCATACTGGTCCATTCTAATAGATTTATATTACAATATAATTTTATAGTCGCAATAATCCTTCAGATGGAGGGTATCACAACGCGGACGATGGACATTGTCATTCCGAATGATCCAAGCCCTAAACGGCATATTGAAAACAGCGGCGTCCGAGCGTCACAATTTCTAGTGACCTGTGTCAACCATCGCGTTATTGGCGTCACATTTCGCTGACATCACAGCTGGTTGTGGTGTTTTCCGAGGCGGAAGCGCTGCAGCACGTGGTTTGAGCGGCCACCGCTAGATCGCTGTACAAAAAAAAAAAAAAAAAACACGTTTCTCGAGACATTTTTTAGAATCTCCTGGATGGAGTCGAAAACAAATCAGTTCCCCACCAGGGGATCAAGACGCGTGGAATGACACCTCATTTGTCTCGATTGATGGAGGAGAAGAGGGCTAACAGTGAGCGACGGACACACGCACGTAAATTGCAGTGCATGTTAGTGTGTGTGTGTAAGGGGGAGAGGATAAGACAAGGAAGAGGAAGGAAAGATCGCGCGCGGTCCGTGGCTCGTTTGGTAGGGTACTGCTCCGGCATTCGCCGGGTGTTGATCGGAGAAACCACGAAAAACTACCGATCACAGCAGCCGGCCGCTAGAATTCTCCTCCAGGCAGCGACTAAATTACAGAACACCTGACAGGTGGTCAGGAACACGAGATCCCACATTCTATCGACTCGTCATATCGGATATTACAAACTGAGGTCCAAATCTGGCGGGGAAAGTGAGAGGTCAAGACCCAGACCTTACAGCAGGCCAGAGGAGCGTCTACTTCAGAGATCCCTGATTGGATCCGTGCAAGGGTAGACTTCAAACGAAGCCTGGTTTGAATACCGTGTGCGCAGCCTAAATCAAGGGGTGAGGGACATTTCTGGGCCCCCTTCCCATTCACCTTTTTTTATCTACATACGACACATATTTCGAGCAAATAAAATATACTTCAAGCGTAATGGAAATACAACTTCAATAATACAATTGACAAATCTGATGATTTTGTGTTCAACCATTTACAAAGTTGCCAAATGGCTTGGAGTGCTTCCTCCTCAAATGTCTTTGAACAATTCCCCAAACGGACAGTTTAATGAATGGCATTTTACCCCATTTACGGGATTAATATATTTTATTACGTAAGCCTATGGGATCTATTTCAAAATGTACAGAGAGCCCCTGCCCCACTTGTGCTCGTGCCCACGTGTACGGAACACAGCAAAATGATGGCTTCTCCGTGTGCATGTGCGAACGCAGAATAAAATTAAAAGCGGTGTGCGCCTATGGGTGCAATCGCCCTGGGCGAGAGCCCGCGGGCGAGCAACGCTCCGCGGGCGACTGCGACGCGTCTCGTTAATGATTTTTTAGCGCGGCGCGAGCGCGTGTGCTGTTGGACCGACGGCGCGCGCTGCCAACTTCGCAACACCAAATGTCCCTGAAAGAAAGTGCAGTCGTATTCCCAAAAAAATTGCTGAAGAAGGATGCTGTGAAAAGTCTTTCTTGACGAACCACGTACGGCCGAAAGTATATTAAATACATATTTTTCTAAGATAAGAAAAGGTGAAGTATAAAGAATCGTTACAGACACACGACATAAGTTAATTAAAATGTTTGGACTTTTTTTGCTAACCTAATTTTTTTGTCAAATCATGCTATCATACTGACTCAATTTTTAATGAATAAATTACATGTAAAACATATTATTATTTAAAGGGTTTGCGGCACTCACTAATATTACCACACGTCATAGGAAGTCTCCCTTTTAATTTCTCGATTTTGGTCAAAGTGTGACTTATAGTGTCACTGCTCCTACGCATGTGATATTAAGTTTAATGATTTTATTCTGAAAACAAGTAGGTATCTAGAATTAATTTTGAATTTTTCATTACAAATAAAAAAAAAAGATTGATTCACCATTTAGAAACTTGCGATCGGTCGCGTCGTGTAGACTGTAAAACACTCGATTGCAACTGGTGCAGTTTCCGCCTAATGTCGTCTTTTGTGGCCAGTTATCTGCTTTGAAGCAACCGACGCTTCCACAACGTTCTAGAACACTGTTCCGTGGGTAGGCGCTGGAGGGCGGGTGCGGCCAGACGGCGTGGCGACTGTAGCGGTTCGGGGCGGGTGGGGCGGGGTGGAGGGGGGAAGGGGTGGCGGGGAGGGGTGCGTGGGATGGTCGGAGGTCAGCGCCGGGCTCGGCCGCTGCGGCGACCGACTCGCCGGCGCCATCGACTTTTCTCGGAACTGCCAAATCCCGTGCGGATCAACGCGTTTTCCCAACTCCCTCTTCCAATCCGTTCTTGAGCTGCGATTTGTTCTTTTTCGCGTGGCGTCCTGCAGTGTGCACTTTGTGGAGTTTATGTTTCTTTTTCGATAATGGAGCTTCCACGGGAAGAAAATCCGAGGTTTGGATTGAGACAAGACCTACACAATGGGTTTTTGTGTCGCGGGCAATGTAAATATTGAGCTACTTTCCACACAATGAATGACCTCGTTATCAAACTTAATGGACGGTGAGGGAAATCAATGTGTAATTACCTTCCTAACTTGTATCTAAACGAGACACGAACAAGGTGGGAACAGGCACAAGTAGAATCGATTTTTCACTTAAACATTCAGGAAGACGTTCACCTACTATGACCAAAAAAAGTACTAAATGCAAACCTATCCATAAGTCCCTATGATTACTAAGTTTTAGATTCCTCATAAAATGTTGGTCAATTCGAGACGCTTGAAATGGACGTGGGAGGGTAAGTTACTATTTAGATATTTTTTAAGGGCTCCATCTTTCAACGCAGGGAAAAACTGTCCGTTTCAAGAGAAAGAGTTAACTACTCGTAGCAACCCTAAAGTTTTTCACACAATCATGTACTGGCGATCATTTTTCTGAATGGGCTCGTTAACTCGCCCGTCGTTAATATTACTGTCGTGCAGGCGTCCTTACAGATCTCGCAAAATGAAGCGCGACTTGCGCGGTGACAGTCAAAACTTAACAGTTTAATTGTTTAATGAAAGTCAAGCGTAAATCTGAAACACCATTGGTTTAAAAATGACATTAGAGTGGGTGTCTGCGGTCGTATTCATCTTGCACACACACGATTTAGTGGATATTCAAAACACAACCCGATATTTCGTTTAGGTCACATGAACATATACATATTTATGCCAAAACACACATCCATAAGCAAACATGACAGCTCGTATTCATTTCAAACATCCAAGTTGCATCAATAAATACTGACAGTATTCAGCTCATGGAAAGTAATGTATTCACGTGTATTCCGTTCTTGTCTTGTTTGGTTCGAAGGTTATTATGCCAAAACACACTCCCTAAACTAGAATCTGGTATTTTTCTCCCGTTATTCTTTAGTGTCGTTCTCGCTGAGCAATACTAAAAAAGCGAAAGTGAAAAAGACGTGTGACAGTGAAATCCAACGCATTTAATATTTCCACCGCTAAGCGAACTTAAAAAAATAATTCCATATATTTCCGGTAATGTTTTTATTTTGGATATTACATCTTCTCGAGTTCCCGTGCACTGCACCACACACGCACGCGTCCGCCCACAGTAAATCACACCAAATAATACGTATCAGACAAGGATGGTACCGTCTGTTTAATTCATGGAACTTTGTACAATCAACTTTTCTATCACAACAGTTTCTTTTTTGTGGTCTGAATATTGACCGTGTTTAACAATCGACCTCAGGAAGGTCAATCAATACGTAACTCAGTTCATTATTTATGTTGAAATGTCTGGGAAATCAATACTTATGAGGATTCTGAAAATCAGTATGCGTACATTTATTCCACTAGGAAATGTAATTGAAATATATCATCCCTTAAGAAAGTGAAAGTGTGAATTACCCTCACAAGAGATACTGAGAGATGGATGGATTCGTATGGAAGGATTCGTCCAATCTCTTTATATTTTCAAGTCTGCAAAAGAATCAAATGGTAAACGATAAATAAATGTATTCTGGCTTGCTCTTTAATGAAAGACTTCTATCTATTTATTTCGCCAATAAACGGACGTGAAGTTGTACTATTGTAAAAAAAAGTTAAAACAATACGGTAGTAATCATAACAATTCTCACAAACACTACCTCTTACATTTTTAATATAACATCTACATCACACAACTCTCAATTCAAGTGGTGTGAATAAATAGTAAAATAGAATAGAAGAGGAGAAAATATATCATTGTAAGCCTAAGAATATTCAAATTTCAGTAATAAATTTCTTACTTTTAGACAAGTGATAATTTCGCTACGGTCTACTGAGCAAATCAACCAGCAAATCCTTACAGAAGACATACTTTGTAGTTTTAAGACTATTTTATAAATAGGTATAATAGTAATTTTTGAACTCAAAGGTAACCCTTCCCCTGGTATCAAATGGCGGTACTAATAAATTAACAATATTTAGAATCAATGGACAATACGATTAGTAATTATATAGAGAAGTAAAATTGAATCATCAAATTTTCTCAACGATTTACGGAATGGTTTACATACTATAGTGCAGATATATCGCTGTATTCGTAGTCAAGAAATGAATCAGAAAAATTCTTTTTCAGCATTGTTAATGTAAACAATTATACTAAATTGCCTCAATCCTAGAGCAATCAACAAATGGAGATCGTATCACCGACACTAACATAAGAAATGGTCTAATGATAAACATAAACATTGTTAAACTCTACTTATGCAAAATCCAGCATAAAATTAGCATCAGAAAACCCGAAATCTGCCTTAGCTTAGCCCTGGACAACAATATCACTATATTCCTTTTTTCTCCTCTTGGACTCAAAAACAACACGCAGGTGTCTAATTGATGTTACTCCAGAAAAATCTCATTTTAATTCTATAAACATGTTCAATCAGTGGTCTTGATTGCAAAGAATTATATGGTCGTGCATTTAGACAGATTTAATAGAAGTTGATTAAAAGAACACCACTTTGAGAAGGCATATAATGTATTTTGTAGGCACAGAGATCACCAGTTTTTTCAGTTGATTTTAAAAATTTTGTAATTTGCGAACAACAGATGTCATTCAGAACAACTTTAATAACATCAATACAAACTATAGAAGGCAAGGAACCAAAGTAGGGTCCTTGCGGAGCACCTGAGAAACCTCGGATCACACCTGATGTGAAATCCTTATATGAAACAAATATTGTGTTCTATCGGACAAATAGCTAAGAAACAAGGGTAAAGAGAACGGCATTACCAAAACAGCTCAACTTTTGTATAGTGCATGATTGACAGCGTCAAATTTTCTACTAAAATCAGTACATCTATTTGGACATTTGGGCATTTGGTTGTCTCCAAATGCATTTAATACGAAGTGCATATAACATGCCACATTGGCTTCGTACGCTTCTACGTTTCACAAAACGAAATGGTCTATTAGATAAAAAAGCACGACATGGTTTTCAATTCAGAGGTAATGGGCTCAAATATCTTCGGTATTGAATTGAATATTGATATTGGCCTGTAATTTGAAATATCTGATCTGTCATTAGCTTTATGAGTGGGAATTACAAAGTGATTTCCAGTCCCCAGGAAGAATTACTTGTTCAGATGAATTACGAAATATGTACCCCAGAATCTGTGACCTTACAAAATTCCCTTTCTTCAGTATCAACGGAGTTACTCCATCAGCGCCCAGACCCTTGTATTGAGCTTCTCAATTTTGTCTTTCACACCAGAGACGGGACTTAACTATATTCATATTAAAAAGTGTTTGATACGGTATCTGAACATCATAATTAACGTTAGGTGGCACGTAAAATATCTTATAGAAGCCTTAACAATTGAAGATTTATCACTGAAAACATCCGAACGAAATAGTATGATGCCTAGTATACCTTATTCAGTCTTTTTTTTGAATTTACACAACTACAAGTTTCCGATTTCGAGGATATAAATGGTTGTAAATTAGTGTTTTACATGATAAAATCTCTTTGAGATAATTTTTCGGAGTTACAACTGAGACTAGTAGTTTGATAATAATTCAAAACTCAATTTTGAATTCCGTTGCATATCGAAAAGGATAATGAGAGCTTCTTCGCACTCCCTTTGGGACGAAACGTTGTTAACCGTAATACAAATAATAATAATAATAATAATAATAATAATAATAATAATAATAATAAGTTGTATTTTCAGCTAGTGGCATAACTCACAATAATTGCTTAGTAAAGATTAAAAAAAAGAAAGGAAAAAAGTAAAACCCGTGTGGTCTGCTGAAGAAAAGTCTTAGGAGCAGTGGTAATCATTACAAGAAAAATTACCAGTCAAATGCTTCACAAGCGCGGTGGATATGAATATAGTTTATATAAGATGCTTTCAGAACATTAAACTCCACAAGATTGGTAAACACCAAGTCAATACAATTGCCAAATTAATTCTGTATAAGATGAACTAGATGAAGATTACAGTAACCGTAAGTATCAGACAGAAATGTGACAATACCTTTCGGGAAATGAAGCTTCAACCCAAAATGTAGGTGCACTAGAAAAGTCACTATCGCCCCATAAACGTCTGGGGAAATTGAGATCGTTACAAATAAAAAATAAAAATCCATATACTGCAGATCCAAGCCCTCCCAAACTTGACAGTGAGATTCAATTGACTTGAGTCCAAGGCGGTAAATATTGCGCACAAAACTTCCCAAATTCAGTTATATCCCCTCCATATGGGTGGCTATAGCTAGAACCGATCAAGCTGCATCCGGAGCCGGCTGCTCTTGTTCGCGAGTGGCGGAAGCGGATGCAACATGTTACGTGCAGACCTGAGATCAAAGGTAACGTAATGAAATTATAGCATGTTTGTGTTTTGTGATCGTCGAAACGTTCTTATATTACCCAACAAATGAATGGAAGAGGCAACGAAATCCAAATAGTCTATAGAGAGTACAGAAAGGTGGCCCATGCGTTTTGCGTGTTTTGCCCAATGCCGCCCTTAAAATTGTGCACGCTGCCCCTCCCAGCTTCGCCTCTGCACATCTCTCAGTCAGCTGTGCACGTGAGTGGGCGGCACTGATGGTGCGGCCCAGCGCGGCAACACTGCTACCACAACTCCCCTCCCCCTGCACATCCTTAGCCTTCGCCATAGACTAAATCATCGGCATTCCCATCCCTTTCCCCCAGCACTACCTCTATTGCCTCCGCCTCTCAAACGGCCGCTGCCAACGGCGTCGCCACCTTCTCCATCCACTACCATCACCATTACTACCGCCTCGGATCGTCATCGCAACCGCCAACGCCCCCGTCATCGTCACCGCCACCGCCTACGTCATTTGATTTGATTTTTTCGTGTTTCCGGGCACGTCAACAGCTTTGGTAATTAGTCCCGTTAGTGTAGTGCATGTTTTTTCTCAGGATATGCGCGGTGATCTTTCCCCGCTGGATGGCGAGATCCGGCTCCAACCTACCGTCGGCTAGTGGGGTTTCCCCCTAACCAGGACTCTCTCACCACCGGGGCACCGCCCCAGTCGGGACAAGCTCTAAGCTCCCGACCGGTCTCCCGGAATATGTGGTAGTGTGGTGTATGTTAGTGTAAGTGTGTGTGTGTAAGTGGAGAGGATAGAACAAGAAGAAGAAGGACAGATCGCGCGCGGTCGGTGGCCCGTTTGGTAGGGTACTGCTCCGGCATTCGCCTGATGTTGATCGGAGAAACCACGGAAAACGATCAGAGTAGGTCTCCTCCAGACAGCGATTGAATTCGACCTAGCTGAAAAGCTAGTGTCGAAAATCCTGCCGCCGTGGGGAGTGGGAACCTAGGACCTCCCGGTCAGAGGCGCTGCAGTGACATCAGTTGATGCACTGAGCTACCGCTCCCGGTGTCACCGTTGCCGCCGCGGCGCCAGCAGCCGGAGCCCGGCGCGCCCCCGCTGCAACGGCGTGTCCCGCGCGTGAGCTAGCTCGTGCGCGGGCGCGTGTGACGGCGACAGCAACGGCAGCGGCACGGGCGGCGGTGCTGCCAACTGCCGCGGCGGGCGCCGCCCCCGCCCCGCGCGACGGCGGCGGCCGGCGTGAGTCAGTGGGGCCGTGACGTCACGAGATTCGTCATCCCCCTCGCGAAGGATCGATCGGAGCGCGGCGCGCGCGCACGCGGCGGTGGGGGGCAGTGGGGAGAACGCGCGGGCGGCGCGGCACACGCGAGCCCACGCACGTCCATGTTTATTAACAAAATACTTTCAGCCACTCTTCAACAGGCAGCAATGCCATTACCGCATACTCAGTGCTTTGAAACACGAGAAGATGACGATAGGGATGATAATGATTGCGATGTTATTACAGTTGATCTGTGAAACAACGTTTTTGTTCAGACTTGCCTTTTTGCTAACATCTTGGTAATTTATTATTATTGTTATTATTATTAATATTATTATTAATGATGCTGATGATGATAATTAACCGAGCGAAGTGCCTCAGTGCGTAGTGCGCTGACTTCGTAGTCGGGAGGTTCGATTCCCGGGTCGTCCATTCTGGCCGAGGTTTTCGTCATTTCCCTCGGTCATTCGCACTAATGCTCGGATGGTTCAAAAAGGACACGATCACCTCTCATTCTATCGCCTCATAATTGATATTTCAAGGCTTGTCTTACAAAGGGATACAGCCGAAAACGCTGATGCCCATAATTACACACGTCTCTTTCCAGGATAGAGTATGACTGAGCCTCGGAAGAAAATGTGTAGCATGGTCAGAAATGGCCGATACGCTAATAATAATAATAATAATAATAATAATAATAATAATAACTATTATTATTATTATTATTATTATTCTAGTATTCACTTAACCCAAAGAGCTACTCGCAGCACTCAAACAGCAGGCTTTACGCCAATTTCAACCCTTTGGTTCGAGGAAATTGTTCGGCGGAGCTTTAGAAGTTTCAATCAGATCTTATTTTAATCCGTTTCCTCGTACGTGGAAGACATCGGCGCTGAAGTACAGGATTAGGTGCACCCCTGTCTCTATTCTTTCACGTTACAAACAGATCTCTAAGCATTGTCAAAGTATTACTCTAATTTATTTTGTATCCCTAATTTTCTATTGATTGTTGCAATATTGCAAGGAGTTTTATTCCCCCACATCGCATTGGCCACGACCAGGTGGGGATCCACGAACTACTAGGATTATTCAGAACCATAAGTGTTTCTAAAAGAAAAATCTTCCGTTTGCGCTTGTTAATTATCTTTTGTAAAATAAAAATAAGAAATAGCTTAATATTGAATAGAAATACGGCTGTAGCCCTTCCCCCAGAAGTCATAACCACACAAATCCGTTTTACTAATTTTCTATAGCAAAGGAATTTCATTTAATATAGAAAATATATTTAATCCATTATCAATTGCATTCGTTGTAAATAAAAGTAAGTCAACAAATAAAAATCAATTTTAAATTCAACCTCAAGGATAAATTCTATACAAGAAAGCATCAAGTCGGCAGGACATTACAACCAAAGCTCCCTCCCCATAAAAATTCCCGGTTGTGGCAATTTGAAAGGAAAAGCGTTGCGTATTGAATGAAAAGGGATGTGCGCGCGCCCCCTGCTACCACCGGCCACTGCGCTGCGCCGCGGCGGGGGCGGCGGTCCTGGCAACAGGTTCGGCGCCCCGCCACCACACCGCGATCCCAACCGGTTCAGTCGCACCCAGCCTCCCGGCCCCGGCCGCCTGGACGCGCCGAGCGCCTGCTCGCCCCGTGGGCCCACGGCGACTTGGAGCGCCCCGCGCCGCCGGACCTGCTCGGCGGAGGCGAGGCGCGCCGCCCCCGGCCTTCCAGACTTTTCGACACGTAGTTCCTGGCGTGAGCTCACCGCGTAAAAATTACTCGGCAAACAATTCCCGCGAAGTATCGGTTCGGTCGGCGACCGCTGACGTCGACAGTCGCGCCGTCGCGTCGGTCGGACGCGAAAGGAACGACCTCGCTGGCACGCATTCTGATTTCTTCACCGGGCCACTATTCTGATTCATGAAGAAGTGTGAATGGATGTTGTAGGCCGGCCAGCGATGAATAACGCTTTGCCAAGAAGAATTTCTTGCCCTAAGAAGAACTTTATGGAAAAGTACTAGCCACACGCGCACATGCTACGTTAAATGCTAAGGAATGTGAGTTCCAACGGATGTATTATAAGAGACCTTCGTGCAGTTCTTGGGATTCATAAGGAAATAATTTGTTCTATTTTGAAGTGAATGAATAAAGTACTTCTAAAAATAAAGCAGTGTTTCAGGTATTACAAAGTATATTCATTATTAAGTGCAATATTTGGACATTCGACTGATGTGAAATTTTTCTGCTTGCACAAAATCACTTGTAATAAAAAATCATCCAGATATTCTTCTCGCGGTTTTCCATGTACAAATCCCAACGGCTGTATGTCATTGTTCTACATCATTTGTAAGCTCTTCTAGATATCACTAGGGTTTTTTAAAAAATAGTTTTTATTATCCTTGTTCGACAATATTATGTCGTTCAAGGGTTTTTATATTACATAGTATACACAATCATTTTTAATTACATTTCATCATACATATACAATGTTTGAGGACAATAATATTGGGAACTAACACCTAAGGATACCCAGGAAGGGTATCCTACACAGATAAAAATCTGTTTCGTACAGTGACAATATTATCTTCCGCCCCCAGTTATTTCAAGAAAACGTTACCTGAAACGTCATCGTTACACTTGAAGAATGCTTAACAACGCGACATGCATAATAAAAGAGATAAACAGTCGAGTTCCTGTAATATACATAATACAATTCTGCTTTGCCGGCCGGCGCGCGAGGTAAACGCGTGTTTGCGGGAGAATTGGCTACGCTTGGCTTCGGAGGATGATGGAGGGGCATTTGGCAGAGAGGAGTTCAAGCGATTTCGGAAGCGGGCGGAGCACTATGGCTCCAATTTTCTAAACAAAGGACAAAAATAATTATCTCTCCATAACTTGAAATTCACAACTTGGCTTCGTAAACGCGGGAGGGTCTCGGTTTCAGTCCCAACAGCCACAGATTTTCCGTGCCAGGTACCGCCTGGATAGAGTTTTCTGATCGGTCGGTTTTGTGGTTGCCTCCCATCAACTTCAGGTAGATGTCGGAGTAGTTCCTTGAACAACGGACCCTCGAAGCGCATGAATATGAAACACTCACGAACCCATTCCCCATTTCGTAATATATATATATATATATATATATATATATATATATATATATATATATATATATATATATATATATATTAGAAAGCAAGGCGGAAATTACGAGAGAAAATGCAATTTAAAGCAGTAAAATACTGCAGGATGGCTTAGTACTCAGCATGCTTTCTTTACATGAGCAAAGGTCCGGAATCAGTTCCCGGCAGCGGCAAGGCAATGCTTTGGCTTCCGCTTAGCTGTGATAGGGGCACTAGAGAAGCTGCTGAGAATACTGGTGGTGCTGAGTAATGGATTCGTGCAATGAAATGTGTCACTTGCAAGGCCTGTGGGTGCTTCAGTACTGTCTCGCAGGGCAAGGAAAGCAGCGGCATACTACTCCACTTGCCTTCCAGTTACCTACTAGGCCTCATTCTCATTCGTGCTATCCTGGCAGGGCTTTCATCACCCAAATTGGTCGAAGGGGTGCTATGATGACTATTCTGATACAAGAAGTAAAAATGTGGATCCCAAAATCGGAAGAATTTATGACGTTCAAGCTTTTCCCCGTGTTTTGGGATGTTCCACACACCGAAGGCCAAAACATGTAAAGAGTTAAATATGCAACAACGTGATAGAATATGAACATTGGGGAGTTTGAGGATGACGAGTGCAATACTCGATTCCTAAGCCGAGAAAAGAGGGTTAACTTTTATGCTCTTTCCTGGACAGATGATTGTAGCAGTTGTTTGTTATTGCCTTCCACTGGATGGGTTGTGGTAGGAGTGGCCTTGAAGGGTAAATTTCCATATATACGAACGATGAAGTGAACATATGGAAGATTGTAAGTGGGTTAATGGTGTCATGGTTGTAACCATCACGCGACAACCACATGGCGGAAGCACACATACCTTCCCACTCCGCATAATTGCAGTGGTCCCCGCCCCTGGACCACCGAGGCAAGCGAACCGTTCTGAAGAAGAACGCTTTTGTCCGCTCCTTGCGAGTTCTGGTCCACCGCGCGGGGGGCGGGGCGAGGCGGGCTCGCAGGCGCGCCGTTGGCAAACAGATGCAGCCCAGCGCGTGCTGCCAGCAGACGGCACGCACCCACACAAGCGCAGCGCCGTTAGCGCGAGGACGCGCTCGTGTAACTGAGCCACAACTTTCTTTCGGCGGGAGCTCCACACGCTCGACTTCGCAACGGGAATATTCTAGTCCCAACTGAAGATGATGATTTATGAACGATCTCGCGGAACTGTTCAGTCGCTGTCTGGAGGAGAATTCTAGCGGCCGGCTGCTCTGATCGGTGGTTTCTCCGATCAACACCTGGCGAATGCCGGAGCAGTACCCTACAAAACGGGCCACGGACCGCGCGCGATCTGTCCTTCCTCTTCCTTGTCCTATCCTCTCCCCTTACGCACACACACTTACATAACATGCACTACACTACCACATATTCCGGGAGACCGGTCAGGAGCATAGAGCTTGTCCCGGCTGGGGCGGTGCCCTGCTGGTGGGAGAGTCCTGGTTAGGGGAAACCCCACTAGCCGACGGTAGGTCGGCGCCGGATCTCGCCATCCAGCGGGGGAAGATCACCGCCATCTCTCGAGAACAAGCATGCACTACACTTACGAGACTAATGACCAAAGCAGTTGACGCGCCTGGAAACACGAAAAAAACAAACCAAACCAAAAGCGGAACTGTCTCATGTTGACTTATTTTCGTCTCATTGACTCCCTATATCATCTATCAACAGTTGTTTTTTGCCATCCTAAATTAAAAATTACTTCTCTTATCAACTCCGAGTGACGAAAAGAGCAAGTATGAACTGATTACTAGAATTTAGATTTTTATACGAATGCCTATTTTACCCTTTACTCTCGAAATTAATTGAATGAGTGATCTGAAAAAGTACATACTCTTTGTGATGTACCTTTCATAAGCCGAAGCACCTCTTCCAGCTGTCACACGATGAGACAATGAAAATATTTCAGTATTTAAGGGTATCAACAATCCTCATTTACTCGGCATAAAATGTCTACTCGCTCTGTAACAGATTAAAATGCCTATTCGGTGTAAATGGACAAGGACATCCAGAGAAAATAAGAAGCCAAGGGGAATCCACTTATTTCAAACAAAAGTTGTTTCCGCCCACTTATAAATATAATTCATTTCTCCGTGCAACATATATAACTTATAGCGGTTAATTTGGATTAGAAATGAATACACTTAATTTATTCTACATGAAAAAAAATCGGCCCCAATTAAATCGGGGCCTGAAGCAAGTTGCCCATGTGCTCCCTTCCTTTGTGGGTGCCTCTGTAATTGAAACCAAGGAAAATAATGTAAAATTGTTCCTAAAAGAAATTTAGACAATTTCCTTAATTGCACCCTGTATCAGAAGAGATGAATAAACACACTCATTTTGCAACATTAAAATGCGTGCCATTCACAAGTGTGAAAATAAGAGGAATGAACAAAGTCATGGATATTTTAGCATTCACATTTCTGTATATATTCCTTTTAACATTTGCTGTTCACGCGTTTCATAAAATTCCTAGTTTCAAATGAAAAATTCAAGTGAAAAATTTATTTTACATCAATTTATACAGCATTTGAAAGAAATTGTTCTGCACAATTTTCATCCTTCAAAAAGCCAATCTTAGACGCCTAAAATAGGAAATTTGTGTTCTTAAAAATCTTATATATATATATATATTTTTAATTAAGGGAGAGGCCTTGACTCCGAAGCTCTTCCACTAACAGATCTCGACTGAAGCGAAGCGGGCTCACAGATGTCCTTACGGCCATCTCATGAAAGCCATATGGGCAGTAACGTAAAGAGATCAATGGGAGGAGAATTCATAATTAGTGTAATCGTGTAAGTAGCATGCCGTTTACGACATTCACCTAAATTCAAGGCGAGTGTGCGCAAATGCATTTAAGGCGAAAAAAGCGTGCAATGTTGTTGCGGTTTTGACCCAATTAGTATCTACATTTCGTCATACTGATACATTTAGTCAAGCTTCTTGTACACGATCACAAAAAATGGTGTTAAACATCCACTACCGGATTCATTACGAGGTTAAAGCTTTGTAATTTCTACGTGTGAAAACAAAATACACTGCGTGAGAACCTCGCTTGTTTCACACAGACGATAAAAAAATCAAAATTAATTTTTCAGTTCATGTAGTGTACAATTATTGACACATTTTACACAATCATATTGATAAACAATTCTATGAGAAAATGTTTTAACAGTTAACGGAAATAAAGACGATCCAATAATTTCTATTGGCAGTTCTTATTGACGGAATAATGTACATTATTCTTCAGCTCTTTTGTTTAGTCGGCAGCTTCCATGATCTAAATGCCGTACATCTTTCGTCTTTTGGGAATATATTTTATTAACTTTCAATACGAAGCTACCTCTTAGAAATGTTTCGAATAAGTTGACAACAAAACACAACTGTAAAATTTACTGCCCTAATTTGTCAATGAGAAATACTCTGCCACAATCGCTACAGTGACAAAGGTTGATGCACTCATAAATAACGATGCGTCATTGGGAATAAAGTTTTCGAAATCTCGCTTTCTATATCTGTGCTTGGCAAGCTTCTCTACGGGTTTCTTCACTCGCCAGAAGCAGTTTTCCCTGACATAATATCTATTTCTAATAAAAGCGAGAGCGAGTCACTAATATATCTCATTTAAAGGGTAGTACACCATCATCGAAACAAACATGTACTTTTTATGTTAACATATGTTTGATATGAATTACGTACGACGCTGCTGCTTGTACTCTTAAAAACACTGCGTACGTGCAGAATCCTAATTACTTTTGTGAATTTCCTGACCCTCGCATTCGCTTTTAACCACACCGAGTGTTTACGAACATTACTGAATTATGAAAGCGAAAACGCTGTTCCCAGCAGAATGGTCGGCAAACAGACGCACTCGGCGGTGTCGGGTCACGGCGATAAGCCTTCCAGCTCCTCTTACAATTTAATGTCAGTGACGGTCGTTAACCTTGACAATGACTGCACTCGCAGCGGCTATGAACAAGATGAAAGGAAAAACTACCAGATAGGCATAATGAAATGAACATGAAAGTGTGGACTCAAAAGGGACAAGACTTTTCAAACTGAGAAAATAAAAGAGTAAAATAGTTATGAAAGACTGAAAAAGGCGAGATTATCTGAGCTGGCAACACATGATGGAGTTCAATGATCTTTGTGCACATCTGGAGACGTCCTTCAAATAAAATATCACTTACAAACGCAAACGGGTACATGAAAACTTGATTGTTGCCACATTCATCGTTAGACGCTTGTTCCCAATTACGAGATTCGAATATTTCTAAAAACAATGGATTAAATTCAAAACATTTGCGGAATACAGTAAACAAAGAGTAAAAAATCTAGCTCGCATCTGTGACAGTCCTTGATTTATTCTTGACCTCGTCACAAAATCTTTGATTCACGCATACTGTGAAAGTATCGTTCATTCACGGTTTGCTAACTAATGAAAATCAAACAAATGGAACAAAACAAAAAAAAAATTGGTTCCAAAATGTCCTCTTGAAATAGTACTAACTACAAGGACGTGGCACAAATTCCGCTACTCTTTCAAGTAACTGATCCCAAAGTAACACAATAAATATGCAAAGAATCCCCCTCCGGCCGAGTGCGGTCCAGCTTGAGCCTCGTTTCACGCTCTCGAGATTAGGAGAGGCCGGTTTCTCTCCGCGGATTCCTAAGAGACCGCGAAGTGATTAAGTCAAGGAGTCATCACGCCGAGACAAAAGACCCGGAAACGATCTGTAACGAATGCTATAGCGGAGAAACTCGTGTCAAATTGAGGAGACTGTGGAGGAACAAAGCGACTTGTTCAGACGGACACTGGTGCAATGTTCGACTGAGAGTTACATTGTCGCTAGACAAATTGTTGCACCGTTTTACCTATATTATTTTTCTTGAGGTTAGATTGTAGGATGAAAACCAAGTAAACGACGATGCTCTTTAAAAGTGGCCAACGCATTATTTAAACTGGTGTTATTGCTTCGACGCAGGTCATGTATAGTTAATTGTTTACTATGTTGGAGTTGAAAGTGCAGCGTTTCGTAAGGGAGAAAGAAGACTTAGATTCAGTCACTAGGAACTAAGCACTCAGAACGTTGACGGAAGCTTTGACGCCGTGTTCTGCACCTGACAGGTTTCACGACAATTAAAGAACAAAAGATGTACTCCATGCCCTCAGGGGGTGAAACACCTGCTGTTTTTGCAGTTCAAATAAACGAAGGTTTATTATTTCACAGCAAAGATGGTTCAGGTGGGTTTTTTGATAAGGGGCCCTCTTGAGCAAGGCGATGAGATATTAATTATAAAAATACACACACCCAACTTGTGTAAAAGCAAATTTAAAAAAACTGATGAAAAAATGATGATCAATAAAATCTATAAAGAAAAGGGACATGAGTAACATGTATACTAGTTAGTATACCGCATTTTAATACTGAGCTAATGATAAAAATAACTGGGTACATCTCACGTTTTATTTGTTTAACAAATGCGTAAGCTGTAATATAAGACTGCTAAGTAATTTCAAGTAATAGTTGAAAAATCATTCACGAAGAGATACAAGATCGAAATTTATTACGATGGAGCACACATAAACAACGATAAATCATAAGGTCGATCAAAGTAAAATCAAAATAGCTAAAATAATTTCCCAAGGCAAATAAAACCCAGTGTAATGAAATCTAGATTGCATTAGGGATATCGGCATATGGATGGGGGTATTCTTGTTTTTCTTCAAGAAGAATCAACATTATAAAAATGAAATTATGTACAAAGGGAGAGTGATAACTGATTGCTGAAGTTAATAAATCAAAAGGTATCGACAACCATTAAAAAGCATAAATGGCCATTTATAAGGCAGTGGGACAGTGGGAAAATTTAATGTAAGAGAAGAAAAAAGCAAAAACAATACCTAGCTGTATTTCATTCACTTACTTTACATTGCTAATGTGAATGGCTAACCACTTTTCCATCAGAATGCACACATCGTTTTAACACTTTCGCATATTTAATAGTTTCCATTAACAATGGTCACTTCGTCTCAACAACACGGCTCATAGCTGTGTTAATGATACGTCAGCCATTCAGACTCGTGTAGCGCCTTTCCATTGCAATTTATTTATTTATTTATTTATTTTACGTCAAAAAACAGTTAAAAACTGCGTATGACGTGCTATGGGGAAAAGTGAATTGTGTGCACATGTTCAAAAATTCTGTGATCCCTACACTAAGCCATATACTACTTAAATTTTGAATTTTGAAAGGGAGAAAAAAAAAACAAACAAAAATCCCATGTAGTAAAATCTATTTTCAAAAATAAATAAGCAATAAATTTTGAATTTTGAAAGGGAGAAAAAAACAACAAAAACTCCCATGTAGTACAAAAACTCCCATTTTATCGAAAGATCCAACAAAATTGCTTTGCGCTATGAACAAGTTGTAAACTACAATGCTGAAACGGTTTGTGAAAAACTTTTGAGAAGGCGCGTGGGTCCGCTTGTAAGCGCGGGGGCTGCTTATTGAGGAGGCCGTTCGCGAGGCATATGGGGGCGGCGGTGTACATTGAACCGCGTCGCCCCCACCCCTTCCGCTGCGGAGATCTCCCGTGTGGGTTGGTCTCGCGCGGCGCGGAGCCGCATCCAGGCCGACTGCGGCGGCGCGGGGGCGGCGGCGGGGCGGGGCGGGGGCCGGCTGCGACGCGCGAATCAATACCGGTAGCACGTGCTGGCGGCGGCGCGGCTGGCCGGCTCACGCGACCGGCGCTCTCGCAGGCGCTGCGACGCGCACCCACTTTTTTATTATTATTTATTTATTGAGTGATTAGAAATTACACAGATCAGTACTAATTACTAGCTCATGTGCATTTGCTGGCTTACATTGTTACTTATGCTAAACTTAATACTAAAAACTTAAAACTAAACTACCTTACTTTAGGTGTAGGAAACTACAAGAGCCCCTACTGTGGACAATTAGAAGATAAAATGTTCAAGAACGCTTCGGCAGAAATCTATTCTTAATTCTAGTAGGGCGTCAATTATAGTCGCGCACCCACTACTCGCTACTTCGCTGCCCCGCCTGCTCCCGAGCAATCAACCGGAATTGGGTTGGCCGCTGAACTACGGCATTTGCTCCTTCAATACCATCTGCTCGTTGCAAAATCATATAGAGAGAGTTTTATTATTATTATTATTATTATTATTATTATTATTATTATTATTATTATTATCACATTCATACGACTTAGGCTCTAGCAAATGCAACTGGTAATGACAGATCTGAGGAAAGACGGAGAAGAAATTCATCTTTGTCCGTCCTTCAATTTAAAAATTTTCGCGCAATATGGCAAGTCTGTAGGATTAAAGCTTTTTGAATGGTTATGCAGATTCCTTAATCCTGATAATTTTTATAATTATTATTATTATTATTATTATTATTATTATTATTATTATTATTATTATTATTATTATTATTATTACAAGCAGTAGTAGCTTAGTAGAAGATGCAGCAACTTGCTGAATGACACTGCACTAGGCAGATTATAAATCCCGAAGGCTTCGGACACCCGTATAGTTAAACGCACTTCACTTCAAACAAAACTATTATTACATTCAAAACGACAATTCTCCATTACCATTCTACCCGTTTCTTATCTGCTCGTATTCCGAATTAAACGTCTGTTACTGCGGCAAGAGCAGCAACTATAAATAGGAGGGAAAAAAGTATTACGTTAGGAAACGCTGTCTGTCGCCCATAACTTTGGCTGAGATGTTATTCAGACAAACCTTCACGAGGAAGAAGAATTTTTGATTATTGGAATACTTTTTAATGAAAAATTATTAAATTAAAAATTTTATTTCTGAACTTAAATAATGTGATCATATTTACTAGTACATTTTAAAAATAGGCTATTGATGAACAATTTAAGCTACAATATTTTGAAATTTAATTTCTTGTTATCGTCATTAATGTTGAAGTCATTAATCAAGAAAAGTAAGGAGATGGTGCATAATAATGATGGTTGGACATCATCGCTGTGAGTCGTGTTCCCTCGGCCCGCCGCGGCGGGGCGAAAAAGGTGGTGAATGGTGGGCGAGGCGTAACAGCCACGCGTGGTTATCCTCCTGTCCAGGCGGTGGCAGTGGCGGTGGCGGTAGCGGTGGCGGTGGCGGTGGCGGTGGCGGTGGCAGTGGCGGTGGCGGTGGCGGTGGCGGTGGCGGTGGTGAAGGCGGAGGCGAGGGCGGGGGCGGCGCGGCCGGCCCGCTAGCCGGGAGCACTCGCCGCCTCCGCCGCCGCCCCCAGGCAACTTCACCGGCTGAGACAGCGCAGGGCAACAACTGTTGCCACGAATGTGTCTCTGAGCATTCGAGTCCCGACGGTGGCAGTTTTTGGACACTATCTAGATAGCTAGGTCGAATTCAGGCGCTGTCAGGAGAATTCTAGAGGCCTGCGGCTCTGTAGTTTTAGTGGTTTCTCCGATCAAGACCAGGCGAATGCCGGAGTAGTACCCTAATAAACGGGCCACAGATGGCATGCGATCTTTCCTTCCTCATCCTTGTTCTCCAATCTCCCCCAACACACCCACTTACAGTTAAGGCGGCTCCACACATTCGTTATGACAAACATTTGGTGGTCGCCCTGCCCACCGCGTGTTGGTCTTTTGGACACATCCATGGAAGCGAACATTCGCAGATCATATCAGCTGTTCGGGATTGGGCGTGCAGTAGCTCGCTGCTCGGCAAAAGCAGAATGTTACATGCATTGTAGTACCACATGCGCCGGGGCCAGTCGGGAGCTTACAGCTTGCCCCTGCTGACGGAAATACCTGGAGGAGGAATCCCCATAAGCCACGAGTAGGTCCACGTCATATCTCACGTTCTAGCGGGAAAGGAACCACTTCCTGAGACATGCACATAACATGCACTACATTAACGGGACTAATTACCAAGGGCCCGGCAACACAAAATAATGAATCCACACGGTCGCCTAGCACCTCTTGGGTCTGCCACCAAACACCAAAATAATACAAATTTTTAGAAGTGTCGTATCTGAAGCTCCTTCTACTGGGATATTCTAAATTCGAATACTCATTGTGGCCGACTTTTGATAGCTCGCGCGACATCTAATCGAGTACCATCTGGATGCAAATTCGGGAGGTCGTCTTTTCTGATCGCCCGATTCCTAGATTTTCTCCTATCAGCTCCAGATAGATGTCAGAGCAATGCGTTGATCATTGGGTCACGGACAGCGTTCAATCCTTTCTCGTCCTGTTCCCCATTCCCAACCTTAGAGCTGAGCAATGGACTGATTCACCATCCTACTATGACTCACACCTATTGATCTGAGAAAATCCCTCACATGTATTGGAGACCTGATGTAGTAACAAGTTACATGCCCCCTCCGTCTAAGTATCTCGTAATGGATAACGCGAATTAAAGATAAATATAGAAATGAAAATCAAAATCTGACCTTGTTAACCGAGAATATTAAGAAGACAATTCCCTAATCACGGTTCGAAGGGACTCAGGATCAAGGACCATATTTGTGTTAGACCAGTGTTTTCTTCCAATCAATATACTTTCATATTCCATAAATCACCCCTACGGCTTCAAGAATAATTGCTTTTGAAGAGAACGTCTCTAGATGCAGTTTTCACCATCTCGAATATTCACGCGTACATGAAAGGTTGTGAATGATGTGCCTAGACCTCAGCTTCATGAGGGTCATCGTGTTATGAGGTCCAGGATGCAGAGGTCGCCAAGAATGTACAGTGGCGATTGCGATGGAAGTGGTGGAGACTGTAAGGAGTCGTTGATTGCCGTTATGAATTGGAATCAGAGGTCAGGTGATATTGCTTAGCTTGATTCTGGGCATAAGCACCATACATTCCAGTAATTCGGGTAGATCTCAGAACAGTAGCAATCGCTCTTAAATCACTTTATCCATCAACTGAGAAACTGACGTTTCGCGGCGTCAATTAAGCGATGTGTTGAAGCTCGGCCCCTAAATTTTTGCATTATTTTTACTTAATTTTTTTTTTTTTTGATTCCTCTGGAAAAAAAAATGAGGCGCACGTCGCGGCTGACCCCTTGCCCCTCGCAGCGACGAGGTCCGCGCGTACCCCGGCGCAGTGCGCCGTCTGCATAATGGATGAACGGTTCAGTTCCTCGGAATGTCCTCCGGCGCGAAGGCGTGGAGGGGCCACCTCCGGCATTCATGGCGGGGCAGGCGGAGGCGAAGATGAAGACGGGCTTCGGACGCGAAGGCCGCGGTGAAAGTGCAGTTAAGGGCTTGGGCTGGGGTTGCGGGTGGGGTTGCGGGCTGAGGGCTGCGGGTTGCGAATGGCGGGTTGTGGGTGGCGGGTTGCGAATGGCGTGTTGCGAGTGGCGGGTTGCGAGTGGCGGGTTGCGAATGGCGGGTTGCGAGTGGCGGGTTGCAAATGGCAGGTTGCGAATGGAGGTTGCGGGTTTTGGCTGCGGATGCGAGTGGCGGGTTGCGAGTAGCGAGTTGCGGGTGGTCAGTTGAAGGTTGCGAGTTGCAGTTGCCTGTTGCTGTTAACGTCGCGGCTGCGGTGCCGAGAAGGGCTACGGACTTCTGGAACTCTTTTAAGACTTCGGCGACCTAGGTCGTGATTATCAGGTTGAAGAGCCGGAATGAGGAGCTACAGGAACGGGGAACAAGGTCCCGAAAAGGAATAGAAAAGAATTCGGATGGCTGTCCATTTTGTTCATAACTGTGTTGCTATTCACTGATTTGATTTTGGATTTTCTTGAATTAGACCTCCAATATAAGATAGAAGTGGAAGCTCAACATAAACGACAACGGTCGAGGTAGTTACCATAAAGTGCGGTAAACTTGAAATAATGTTCAGGATTCGGCACTGGTACGGTACAGGTAGTGATGACAGCGGTGTCGTGGTCGGTTCCGCGGAGGGGACAATGTGTCGGCGAAGGTGCGGCGGCGGCTGCACGCGGCCCGTGGCGAGGGAGGGGCGGGGGGGGGGATTCCTGGTGCGGAGGCTGTTGCCAGGCAGCTCGCGCGTCGCTTACGACCGCAGTTTCCGTTTCGTTTCTTCTTACGGGACACGTTCGCCGGCTGCCAGCCGAATCGTACGGCGTGGCGCGCTGAGGCCTCGAGCAGGAGTTATAACGAAGATTGACCGGCGATAGCATGGTTCGATACAAGGACGAAAGTGTATACGCGACGTTATTTATGCCCCGCTATTCCTACGTCAACTTTCTTGAAACCTATAACTTTCTTAGAACCCTCTTGGTTGTCTCAAATGAAAATGGTTAACTTTTTCACTCATAAAGCATTGGAGTACCTCGTTACCTATTTCACGGCAAATAGGACTCAAATGAAGTCCTTTGAAAGAGAGAGAAAAAAACCAATGGTAGGCAGGAAACTGTTGAATCGAATATTTTACTTTGTAAAATAATTATATTTACTAACCATTTTTATATGTATACAACATTTGTGTTGGAAACAAGATAATTACTCTGGTGACCATGAATAATGTAACAAGGTCCTGATATAGTAGAACAAAGTGAGAAAACATCAAGTATTTCATCTGCAATATTGAGAAGACAGTTTTGCAACTTCCAGCGTACCTTGAATGCATTCCCAAAAGATATAACAAATCCCAAGCTGAAACATTGGTTATGAAAGCAATTGTGTTACCCATTGCATTGCGTGTATGTATCAATGAATCAGACATTTGTTTCTTGTTCACAAGTTTGTTCGCTTTGACCCAAGACATCATCTCCTCAAGCCCTGAGCCACTCTGACCTTGGCACACTCATAAAGACAGAGCCTACGCTCTGACCTTTACACTTTGGGAAAGGATCTGATTCTCAGTCAGTGTGCCCGGGGAGTAGTCAGAGCGGTCAAATGTCATTGGCTTCATACACCTAAGAAGGGCAGGAAATTCTGCAAATAATTCGGAGGAATAATTTAAATGAAGCAACATTAGTTAATATTATTTAAATAAAGAAATATTTGCCTATTTAAAATAGGAATAGTGGAAACATGAATCTACTTTAATTAAGTAATAGAACTTAATATTTTACATTCATTTAAAGCCTATTACCATAATAGATATTCAAAGAAGAGGGAATTACCCCTTCCTCGGATGTAGCACTTATTACCTCTCTGTCGCACATCTTTCAATAATTCAAGCTGCTATAAATAGTTCGCAGATAATATGTACAATATTCAGAATTCATTTCAATTACGATTCCCTTTTTGTTGAAGAGCTATTGAATTCTAACAGAAATTGCTTAGAGTTATGAAAAAATTATCTTCTTTTCCCAACCAAAGTAGGTTTAGGAGAACAATATTTCTCAAGAAGCAGGGTCAAGGGTGAAAGTTCAAATTTACTAGAATTCCAGAACGCCCCACATATTACGGATTTTTCGTTCTTCAAGTCGTCGCATCCGACGCGACGCTGATAGCCTACATTCTGTTTGTCTTTCCGGCGTGGAGATGTTCCTTATCTTATCCGAATGATATAACTGTTTCCCTTGAAGCCAAAGCCTGCAATTCACATTAATCAAGCACACCACTTACAAGTGGATGCATCATTGGAAAGCTCGCGGAAATAATTATTTCCCTCTTCTGCTGAGTGCGGCACAAATGGAGCATGCGATATTCATGCATGGAATCTGCTGATTGAAAAGAGTGAGCGAACGTTCTGTATTCTCTTGCTGATACTACGCATTCTACTGCGATCGTGCATTCGTTAGGTGCATATTCACGTTCTCACATAAAAACTCAATGAAATTATATCTTTTATTAATTGGGTTCCGAACAGCACACGACAGCAGTGTTTTCAGATTTCTGCACATACTTAGCGTTAGTATAAGGATTGCCTCTTTGAAGAGCGCTTGCACATGGAATAATTTGATGAGATAAATTTGAAGTTTCAGTAAGGTGTTTGAAATCTGAAAACTCAAACCAGTAGAATAAATATAGATGTTTCCCCAACGTAATTGCGTGTGTATTAATTCGCCTCTATGCGACAAGTCGTGAATTCCAGCGTAAGCTTCTAGAAGAGAAATTGTGAGGTAGGCATATTTGATACCACCAATCCTGCCAACTTGACTTCCACAGACAAACGTTCTCTACGTTTTCAGCGTCACGCCCCAGTAAACGATTTGCGTCGTCAGTTCCCAAAAATTTACGAGTGTAACGCCCCATTCGTTCATCGTCACTCAAAGGAGAAGAAAAAAAAAAGAAGTGTGGGGGGCGAAGCCTGGGAAGTGCCGGTCGTTTTCACTGGATCCGTTTACGCGATGAGGCGCTCATGAGCAATGCGACGCCCCCTCCATCCCTCCCCCGCCCCAGAAGCGCGTCAACGCCGGCGACGAGTCGAGAAAAATCTCGTCCGGAGCGGCAAAAAACGACGAGCTCGCCGCGCCCCCGCCGCCGCCGCCGCCTCCGGTCGGCTGCATCCCGGGCCCACCGCGCCACTGTGCTGCAGCCCGCGCGCGGTGAGTCTGCATGATCGAGCGGTGGCGGTGGGTCGGCGCGCCTAAAATGGCCAAGCGCCTGCTGTTGCTGCTCGCACGAGCGGAGAAACGGTGGTCGGGCGCGGGCAAGAAGAGAAATGGCGCGGCCGTAAATCACGCCGCATAACCCGGTGAATGTTATCTCACGCAGCAGCACCGCCCGGGTTACGTCCTTATGACGTGACGTTCCGAGCGCAACGGCCTGCGACTACGCCAGGACTACGCGGGCGCCGGCTGTCCCTGGCCCGGTTCTCGCTTAGCAGCAAAGGCGGTGGCGGCGCTGGCTGGTTGGCCGGCGGGCGGGCTAGCCAGCCGGCCGGCCGGCCGGCGTCCGGCGTGGCGGTCGGACGGCCAGCCCCGGCGCGCGGACCGGCCGGTCGGCTAGCCTGCCACACCCCGCATACACGTTCTCCATTATATTTCCATGTCGAGGTCGATCGCTAGCGCGGCGACAGGGGCCTCGCCGCCCTGGTGCGACGCGTCCCCACCAGAGCGCAGCACTTGCCTGCTGATCGCCGCGTGGTCGTCTGCCGACGCGCGATGCTGGCGCTGCGGCGGCCGACTCCGGGTGGTCGAATTCGGAGTTAGGAGACCGAGTCCAATAGGCGATGCAATTTACCGGCCGAGAACTTGTGTTGGGACTCGCGGCCAATTATATAAATTATCGAGAGCACAGAAACGTGTCTGATGCACTTCCGACTGACGCGCCTAATGAACTGCTAATGGACGTAAAGTTTTCTTGTAGTTTTATGACTAGCACTCGAAACAGACGCTCCCTATCCGCCAATTAAATCAAGAGAATGCAACCATTTTCCCCATTCCTCTGTCTGAACAATTTCATTTAAATTATATATACTTGACTTAATATTAACCGCTTACTTAATATTTTACTTAGTATTAACAGTTTACATAATATTTTACGACAGTATAATGCCGTGGAACATCTTCATTGAGTTGTTAAATTATTAACTGGTTTCAAACACTTGATACTATAAAATATGAAAACAAATATCATCCAGAATATTCTAGCAATTATACCTAATTCCAATGAAAATGTATCTATGAGTATGAAAAGAAAGATTGAATTAAGCAATAGAATTTGAAGCTTTTCAAGAAGCAAATTTCATGATATGACTTAGATGAGATCCACTGAAAGTTCAATTCCAAATCCTTATGCAGACCAGTATCTCCTCAAACTTGGTAACATGAATAACGTATCAAAAATCCCTTCATTCCAATATCTTACAAAGTTACATGAAAATTAAATTTTTCCTCATTAGTTATTCATGTTTAATTCACTGTTATTTTATTGCATTATCAAATATTATTTTTATTTAGATTATTGTGCAATTTGTTGATAGAGTTTTAATTTGCAATCTTTCAGTAAATATGATTAATTTCAGGTATCCATTATAACTGTGTGAAGAAAAATTTTATTTTTAAAAATACCTGAATGAGACTTACCTTTTCTGATGAGAAGACTGGTCACTCTGCGAAGGGCTTCTCGAGGTGACCGATGGAAGAACTTGGGGGAGAGATTGGGTGGCAGTGTCAATGGCTTTCTTGAGTCTCGTGTGTCCCATGGGCTGGGCAAGCTGTGACCTGGACTGTGTCCAGGAGCAAGGCGGTCCAGTCTCTCAACAGAAGCTGGGCGTGGCTGCTGCCTGTGCCGAGGGTACCACCCTCTTCCTGGTCCTCCTGCAAGTCTTAGAAGCTCTGCACCAACTAGAGCTTGCCCCAGGCCACCAGAGCCAAGGCCAGCAGTGGTTCCATGGCCTGCACCGGGGCGACGGTACCCAGTGGTGACAAGACCACTTGGACGAGGAGTAGTGCGAGCCACTCCGCTAGGGACATCAGGAGCACGCCGGTGTGGTGTGCGGGGTATATCACAGCCTCTTGCAAAAATTGGAGTTTCTGGGAGGGAACAGGATGTCTGCATTCCTTCTTCTCGAGGAGAATGAGCAGACCGTTTCTGAAAGGTACGACGTCGAGGAGGACCAGGTATTTCTGGAGGTAGAGTTCGTCTCTCCGATGGAATCTATGAAAAGAGAAAAGAAAACATGAATGAGTACTATTATTTTTTTCTAATATTTTCCAAGTTTAAGATGAGTTTTCATTCTTAAAAATAAATTGTACAAACTATACATGGAAATAAAAAGCATAGATGTAAGTAAAATTTGTTAGTTGTAAAATGAATTCACATTTGGAAAAATGGTATTAAATAATTTAACTTGAGAATAAATATTTCTGAATAGATGATTCGTTCTTTTGAACATTATTGTTGAATGTTTGCATATGCTGAAATTTAAATGTTGTTTCACTACGCACATGTTTCGTTGAACTAATTGTGATACTCTCTTGCCAGTTCTGATAGGAGTAGATCTGTGGTTGTGATTTGCTATTTTGTTAGCAACACTATAAAATCAAATCTATAGTTCATTTACCAATACGATTTTATTTACCAGAAGTGAAAATGCCTAATTGTCAAATGTTGCTAACCTCATTTTATTGGTACTTTTATTCATCATTCATATAAGTGTAGTAAAAGGGTGGGATAGAGATAATAGAGCTCAAGGGAACATGCACAGATTTTGCTTCTCTCCTGGATAGCACACACAGATTTTTTTTTTTTTTGTGTGAATAAGTCAAAACAAATTGAATTTGTATGTGCTTCATTATTATCTTCCTTTCTTCTAATACTCCACATTAAAAACATTTGAATTATTTCAGACAAATTTAAACGAAAAAAAAAAAATTTAATTTCTATGCTTTAATAATAAGGCAAATTTACACAAACTGTTAAAAATATCAGACTTGTAGGCACGTAAGCTAGAATGTCAATTTGCTTCTCATTTTACAACTTGTTTTCATATCCATCTTAACAAAAATTTGAATCATTAAGAAGAAAAAACACTGCTAAATGAATTGAGATATTAACAAAAGAAAAAGAAAGAAAACATACAGGATGAATTACTGTTTATAAATTCATATTGTCATAAACTTTTCTGTCAATTGGCCACTTACAAAATATTTCTGTGTGTGAACTGTCACTATTAAATTTATTTAATATGATGGTTTTTGGATAACAACATTTTCTTGATTTCAACTCTGTTGAGACTACATGCTCTAGTCAACAGATTGGGAAATGCTGAGTCTGATACACACAGAAAAACACACACACACACACAACACATGAATGTCAAAGACAGAGGGATAAGAGAAATCTACCTGATATTAAACAACTTCACGTTAATTAGGAAAATAAAATCAATAAAACTTTTCTTATTTAGAATGTGAATCAGTTTATCGTGGTTAAAGAGGAAACATCTATTGTCAGTAGAATGATACCCTCATGTGAACTACTTTTAAGGAAAGAATCATCCTTAAATCATACATCAGGAAACAAAAACTATGTGAGTATGTTTTGTTTCATCTGTCAAGTATCTTTTTTAGCAGAATAATGTTTGTT
Organism: Teleogryllus oceanicus; assembly: GCA_964035755.1. NCBI lineage: Eukaryota > Metazoa > Arthropoda > Insecta > Orthoptera > Gryllidae > Teleogryllus > Teleogryllus oceanicus. Next base: position 21,050,899 of record CAXIVR010000005.1, read on the forward strand.
TGGTATGTTTGCTTGATGTTAATCTTTCATGAAAGTGATATTCAAGTACTGGTAGTGATAGTTTTATTTGGTAAGTTACTTAACCAAAATTACAAACTTGATACATAAATTCACATTATCATCCACATAATCAACATTCAAAATGTAAAATATTTACTTGCCTTGACAGAACAATTTTTTCTTTCATGAAAAAAAAAGTAGGAAAAAAAAAATCCCATTATTTACAAAACTCTAGCAATTTTATTCAGAACCAATAGACTAGAGAAAAAAATATTTTTTTAAGAGTCACTTATCTAGGTCTGAGTTTCAAATTGAACTGAAAGTGAGTTAGGAAAATGAATATTTCACACATACTTCTCTCCTGTTGTTGGAACTGTGGCTGCGGTGCCCTCGGCTGAAGCCTGCATCCATGGATCGTGTCTTGAGGCTGGACATGGGCTCTTGGTGCGGAGGAGGCTCAGGGGGACAGGGGCGGCTGAGGAAACGTGTCCCAATAGGATCGCTGCCAGGCTCAGGGCTTCGGTAGAACGGCTCAGGCAGTGTGTCAGACTTGCTCTGAGGTGTCTGGGCAGGACTTGGGTGCACAATTTCAGAGTATTCCTCCTCATCTTCCTCCACAGGCGATGGAGGCAGTGGGGGAAACTCATGCTGCAGGACTTCCACTGTTACCTACAGAGCAAAAGTGGAATAAGTATTTTCAAACAGAACAAGAACAGAATGCAAGCTTAGTTAATACAACGAAGACAACACTCTGAAAATTATCAAATGTTACACATTAAGTGTTCTTTACTCTAGCCACCAGAAAGAACTGGAGAGAAGAAAAGACTAAAATTGCTGTCTTTGGAATAGTAAATCCAGTTCAATATTACTCTTTTGAACCTTAACAGAATATGTATTTATTTATTGCTTTTATACAAGAAATTTATCAAGATTATTCAATGTGAAAATAGATTTGACCGTAAAGCAATTGAAACCATTAAAAACATAGTGAAATTTAATTTTTGAGTCTGTCGAAGAAAAAAAACTCTCTTAATAGACAATTTGAGGAATAATTTCAAACCTAGTGAAGTTCTAACGGTATTTCTATTTTCATATTCTCATTCTTGTATGGTGTTCAAGTGAAGTTGTGTAATACAATAACTGACTGGTTAAGCCATCAGTTCAGCTATCTTCGAATTATGTGTGCATAAGGGTACAGTGAACGGATAATGGAGACCTACTAACCTTGAAGTTGTCTGCAGGCAAGGCACTCGATGGTGTTCCATTTGCCTCATCCTCAACCACCGGGACAGGCTGCACATGATTAAGCTCAGCCACTGTTGTCCATGGATCACTGGTCTCAACTTCTGTTGCACACTTGTGGTGGAAGGAATGATTGCTGTGCTCATGATCCTTTGTTAAAGAACCATTGACAAGTTTATCCCTATGATGGGATCTCTGTTTATTTCTTTTATGACCGATATCCTTGCTCTCCAGTGAAGCTGTTTTCTCAAATGAATTCCTATTACTTAAAGGAGATTCATTTCTAGATAGAGAACCATTTTCTCTCGGTCTAATTTCATTTGCTTTGTTTTGGAGGTTCTGGAAGTGCTCTCTTTCCAATTGTTCAATTAATTTATTTTCTTCATCATTAGAACTAAGCTCTGCACTGAGACCAGCTTCATCGGACAAATTATCGAGATTTGAACAAAACTGAAGATCTTCCTCTTCTTCCATTGTAACAGCCAGTTCATGTGGACGTTGGAGTCTATGAGAATCTGCTTTTGAACGATAATGAGAGTTGTCATGATGGGAAAATGAATGATCGTTGGAGGGAAGAGTGGGCAGGGACACAACACGTACCAGCCCAGGAGGCGTGGGCGGTTTAAAGTCAGGAGGAGCGTCATCAAGACCTTCTAATAAACCTTCCTTAATTAAAGACTTGATATTGTCAAACGTTGAGCTGCATCGTTTCAAGTCTCCAAACTTTGGTGGCACTATTTCTTGAGGGGACAGCATGTCGGGTACTGGTCTCCTTTCCTTTTTTCGGCCCTTGCGGATAATGTATGTGCCATTCGGAGCATGCTGTGGTGGAAGTTTGGGAGGAACGAAGTCATCAAGGTCATTTGTTGCCGAGGAGTCATAATATGAATCACTGAATGGAGAAGGAGCTTCATCTTCAGTACTCACTGGAGGGTCTGGCCAATCATCTGCATCTCGCAGTCTGTGGATTGAACCAGTACCTACGAAAACAAAATATCTAATTAGATTTGTATAATACATTTAGTTTTTGGTAATCTTTTGGTTCCTTTAAAAAAAATTAAAAAAAAAAAACCTCAATTTGTACTTGTACTTCCATATATAAAAAACTTTGTTTATTGTTGATATTTCTTTTTTTCTTTCTCCACATGCAGGTTATATTATTTACAAATATTGAAAAATTGTAAAAATTTAAATATTTTCTTGAATTTTTTTTCTCATTTCTATTGTCAGGCTCTTTTTTATAATTAATCAATTGAAAGTTTAAGTGTAAATGAAATAAATTAAAAGACCCTTTGGGTGCATGTAACTTCCACTAAAATTATGCAATCTCATTTACTAAAAAATATTGATAACATTCTATGATTTATCAAACACTCCCAATTAAAAATCCTTGTATTTTTTTTCTCTTCTTGTATGTACATTTAATTTTGAACATTTTGAAAGATGTTTTTAGATAAAGTTTCAAGTACCCTTTATTATTAATAACACTTTGAAAACGTTAATTATATGAAGAAACAAATTAAAAGTGTTAGTTCAAAAAGTTTGTCTTTGGGACCAGAAACAAGCCTCTTAAAAATAGTAAAAATGTATTTTTTGTGTAACTGTCACATTTATTCTATTTGTATAAACAACCTTTTCCATTGCAACAGATCATTCATAAAATACTATTTTAAGCACATATGTCTTTTTATGGTACAGCCTGATCCGCCTGTCATCCTCCTTGCTTGCCTAACCTCTGTGCCTGTATTCATACAAATTTGAAAACTCACTCCTAAAGCCGCTATTTTTCAAAACTTGTATTTATGCAATAAAGCATAACACAAAAAAAAAAATTTAATAAAATACTGATATAAATATCCAATTTATAACAAGAGGTTTTATGTCATCTTTTTAGGATTTTAAGGAAAATATTATGTCTTAAATGTTGTATGAACACTCACACTGTATAAAAATGAATTAATTTTTGTTGTTAAAAATTGTAACAACAAGGTAAAAATGCTGGTGAGAAATGCCTTAAAGGGATGATGCCAAACACAAATGTTAATTATTATGTGCTCATATATTTTAATTGGAAGTGCATTAATTTCAATTTTCTGTTTACGATTCTAAGGAAGCAAAATAAAACCAACAAAAAGGAATTATATTTATTGAGAATAAAATTCTGAATGTGCACAAAAGCACAAATTTACAAAGGAAGGAGAGATTTATTTTGTTTCAGACTCCAGTTTTTCTTCATTTGATTTTTTTTCTTTTGCAAGTGTTAATAAATTGTATTTTAGAGAGATTAATTTTCATGCACACTAGATGAAATAAAGACTTTGTCTATTCTTTAATCTACTTATTTTCTCTAAACATTATATAAGTATGTTCATGCAAAAAGAGCATGAATCCAATTTTTATTGCAACTGAGTAAATTATCTTTTTTATGAAAACTAGAAATGTAGTATACCATCCTTTAGGAAAAAGCATTGTGATGTAGGAGGTATTTTATATTTGAAAAGTGGCAACACACAGACTGATGCCTTTTTCTTCATGACCTACAACTGGAAGCTTAGACCAAGAGAGTGAGGATGAACCCTAATGGCGTAATGAAATTTTGTTATGTTTAATTAACTATTTGAATAATGACCAAATTAATTTTGCCATCATATGAAGTTTTCATACAAATTGCTTGGGAGTATGTGTGTCTGAGACATTCATTATTGGGCTGTCAAGCAGCTCTTTTAAATGTGCATCAACTCCAATTTTTGATTTGCACTTTGAAACTGATTGGGTGACTTTCTTCACTTCTTTTATCCAAATGGGAAACAAAAGTCATTTCTTCTAAGTTTTGTTTATAATTGAAAGTCTCCGTGAGAGATAATTGTAAACCACATTCATGCAGTTTTTAGATATAGCTCTTTCAATGTTTGGCAAACATAGAATGCAAATCAATGGAGGATCAACACAATCTGCCAGGTGTTATCCTACTGTATGACTAGGAAATGGATACTTACAACGTTGAAAGGAAAAGGATTGTTCTGGAAGAATCTTGCAGAGGTTGCAAAACTCAAAATTGTGGATCAAGACTATCTCTCTACATCCATTCAATTTTTACTTCAGCTCCTTTTTAACAAAAGCATTTTGCTTTGGCATGTTTCTGATATTCTCATGTGTTGGTCAACTTGGCTGTGATATTCCAATGGGAAGATGAAAAAGTTCATCTGAGAAGCTTAAAATTTCTAGCAATTTGTATCTCAAAAATGTATTATCCATACTTTAATGGTATTAACACAGTAACATTTGGAAGGTTAACTCAGTTATATTGTGCATGCTTCGATTTTCTCCTTTTTAATTAAAAAAAAATTGTAACAGGTTTATTGAGCTTCTAGATTTTGTTTCCTTGATTTTTGTCATTTGCATGATTTTGACAAAATAATTAAACAATATGTATTCTATTATTTTTCTAAGACTTACTTTATGTTTTGTTTGTTTTGCCCATTCTCTTATTTTTGTTTCAAGTCATGTTTGAAACACTACCCTGATCAATACCATTTCATTCTGTTCATTTGCTGCAATTAACACATAACTGCATGTATAATTTATCTTCTAAGTGAATTGTTGTAATCATGGTATTTCAGTAACAATAAATGAATATGCAAAATCATAAATAAATTTAGTTAATGATGTTTCTTTCTTGACTTGAATAATTACTTTTGTTATTGAGTTACTTACTTACTTCAGTTTTATAATATTAAGGTTTCAGGCAGATTGATAGCTTCTAAAAAAGATAGGCTAGAGAATCACATGACTGACACAATATGAGGGTGTTGATAATAAATATATCAACATGAACAAAAATGACTAAAAAATTGCATTTAATTTACACCACACTTTCTCCTTTTTCAGTAGTAAAATGATTATTTCAGAATCATATATTTGTGGTATTTGTGGTTGATGTGGTATTATTGTGTTATGGTAATATGATATTTCTGTTGGAATAATTTCATTTATTGTGCTCTTATACTGGGGATCTAATGAGACCAAGCCCTGGCCAAAGGAATAAAGGCAATGACTGATGATGTTTTAATGGAGGATTATTCTATATTCGATGCCAGAGTGGTCAGAGAATGTAATTCCAAAACACGTAACAATTAAAATAATAATTTCAATTATGAGAGAAGTTAAAGGTTAAAAATTTAGGTTATGTGAGTGACTACAAGAGCCTATAATGTAATAATTTCCATACTAGTTAACAAAACTTCCACAAATTCAGATGATAAATATATGGAATGATATTTCCATGACATTATTTGTTTACACCATAAAAATAAAGCAAGAGAAGTCTGTTTCCTTGTTCTTTTATCAACATGTTTGTGAATCTGTAAATATATTACAAAAGATAAGTGTACATAACCTGCATCTGTACGCTTGGAGCAGTTGCAATTATAAATAATATTTTACGCAGAATTGTAAATATTTATTTTCAATATTCATAATATTTTATATGCAATATTATAAATATTTATTTTAAATATTCTTGCCACTGATTGCAACCTTCATAAGTTGAGAGTCACAGACTTTTGTCTAGTAATAGAAACATGTTAATCAGGCACGAACTAACATGAGAATGTGTTTCTCCAGACTTTTGACACACAGGCTAACAAGAATGAAACAGTTCTGACTTTGTCATCTTCACATCCAATTAATAGAAAATTAATGCTTTCTTTTTTTCTGTCTGATATTTATCAAATAACAAAATGTGAACATTTTGTGTACATTAGTACACATAATGGAATGTTTTCAATAAAATTTATTCCCTTAGTATTATTATACAGTAAATGATGGAAATAGATGTATTAAAAAAATGCAGATTCTTTTATCAAAATAGGAATTTGATTATATTTTTCTTCACTTTAAAAATATACAGTTTTTAAATCTTTTGATTCCTTATTTTTTCTGATTACGTAAACTGGGAACCCACTAGCAGGACTTTTATTGCAAGAAATATATGCTATGAGAAGTATGCATCTTGACTTTTCATCAATGATACTACATCAACGACATATATCAATGATACAGGGTATAATTAGTCAAAAATGGGAAAAGAAATGGTTAATATATTTCCTAATATGATGGTCACTTGAAAAGGGTGTAGGTATTAACACAAATTCATTACCACTTGATGAGGTGACCCCAAGAAGTTATGGTATGTTCCAACTGATTTTTCATAAAATACTTTATTTAAATTCTAGAGTAAATATTAATTAATGTTTATACGTTTGGCTTCTATTAAGTGAAGAAGAAAGTTGAAGACATTTCAAATTGCTCTTGACAATTCAGAATTAATGATAAAATTTAAGAAGGGAATTGTTATAAAAACATAATTTCAAAATAAGTTTACAGATAGTTTCAAATTAAAATAAAGAAATTTTGAATACCTTATGGGATTAAAAAGAGTTTCTGAAATTAATAATAGGAAAAAGGAAGCAGATATATTAATCTTTAAGCTGTCATTACTTTTAATATTCCTAATTATCATTAATTACTAATTATTAATGCTTATTATCAGGCATGGATCCACGGTGAGGGAAATTTTCCCCCCTAAAAATTTTCAGTAGCTATTTATTTTCACTTGTCATGAAACTTTCAAGCAACAAACTTTCATTACAACAAAGAAAATCGTATTGCAACATGAGCTAGTGTAGCCTAACCCATTCTACAAAATCTGTAATATGACACCTTCAACCAAAATATTTTGAACTTCCTCACCCAGAATTTGTTTTTGAATCCACCCCTGTTAATATTATATCTATTAATGTATTATTATTATTATTATTATTATTATTATTATTATTATTATTATTATTATTATTATTATTAACTACATTATTACTTATAGCATTACCAGTACGCATTATTTGTAATTACAAATTATAAACTAATATTTTTGGTTATCGAATACGGATATGACGAATTAATATTATTATGTTCAAAATATGTAGATTTTTCATGAGCTATGTTATTTCTGCTTTATAAGTTGTACATTATGTAATTTGTTGTATGAGTAGAAAGTTGTATATAAAAGGATATAATTGTGAATGTTGGACTCTTGTGTTATTGGATGTGAATGGAAGCTCTGAATAGGTGAAAGTGAAACTTATTTTGTAAAAGGAAAGATATTTTCAATACTAATTGAATCATTTAAGTTTTTAACTGAGATAATGTTATTCAATTTAATTTTTCTGTAATTTGATGATGTATTAAAGGTTAGAAAAAAAGTGCTTTAACTTATTTTAATTGTTATTATTACAAATCAGAGGAAGATTTACTTCAGCAGCTGTAATAAAATATTTAAAATTGAAACCTTCGGGCACATAGTTTGAGTTTCTCTTGAAAAATACGGCATTCCGTAGGTGACATTTGCGAGTTTGCTTTTTTCTCACTATTTCAGCCTTTCCATTACTGAAAATGAATTTATTTTATCAAATGTGAAAGAAGTCTTAAATTAAAAGGAAGATATTTCTAGAGTAGCTCTCAAAATGCACTTCTATATTCCAACTTGATTATAAATTACATTATCTGAATATTTAAATATGGTTAAATATCTGAATATTTAACCATTTTTTAAAATATGAAGTGTAATTGGTTTGCAACTAATGAATTGTCACACATCTTGCCAAGCATGTATTTTCTAATATATTATCAAGTGAATATAGGTTTCTTATTTATATTATCAATAGGGGAATATGAATATTTTTTTAAGAATTTTAATCAATAAGAGGTTTATGTAGACTACTATTTTTGAATCAGAATGTATTGATTCTGAGGAGGATGGTCAATACGAAAAGTTGAAATGACTTTCTGCTTTTTTTTAGAGTAAGTCATTTTCACTCTAGTTCTCACTGAGTCTACGATCACTAGAGACCGTAAAAATATGTAGTATCATCAAAATATGTACATCAATATGCAATGAAAACAGTAAGAATATATAATAAATATGTAATATTAAAACACAATTATAAAGAGAACATTTATAAAAAAATTCTTAAACAAATTTTAAAAATAATACAAACGTTTTAAAAATCATTTGGAGACCACAACTTTATGCATACAACTTTCCCGTCAGTAGCAAAACCTTCAAGACGAACTGAAGAAGTTACTAACTGAAGCAGGCATACCGGACTATGAGACATCCAACCCTGTCTTCATGAAGCAAACATCGTGTACACAGCACGTAGTAATAATATAGGAAAAAGTGCAATTTGTATGAAAATACTTCTTTTCAAGAAAAAAAGCAATAACATTGAAGGAAATTGATAGAATAAAAAAATATTTTGTGAAAATAGCAAAATATGTAAAATATGTAATATAGTACTAAATATGTAAAAAATATGTAATGAAACATTTTGATGTGTTAGGATTGCCCTGATTCACCAAGATTACAATTTTTAGAATGTAGAAAGACAAAAATTATGTAATTACATAAAAATCCGGTCTCTAACGATCACACTCGTGTAAAAGAAGCCCAAGTGACCACACAAAGAGAGTATCTTATGATATAGGAAAGCAGTACCATCAGAGTCTCAATAAAAGAAAGATGACAAAAACTTAATTTTCCAGTCTATGAAGAAATATTAAATATTTAAATACATAAATCTTATGTTAAGTATTAGAAATTAGTTGTATAAATAAAACTACCAACAATGGTAATTAGTTCAAATGCCAATCATTTATTTCTCTGTAAATTCTTCTAATTATACCTAAAATACACTGGGAAAGTTTCAAGCTACACACGAATGGTTTCTCATTCATCATCATCATCATCAACACCACTGCCACCACCATCATCATCATCATCATCATCAATTGCAGGTTGCTAAGCCTGTTGCCTTGTTGCATCCCAGTAGATCAGGAAGCTTACACCTCCACGTGTTCCTGATGGTTTCTCATTAAGCCATGAAATTTTATCAGTGACAACTGCTTGTCACTCTGCCAACCTAACAATAATTAGAGAGTGGAGTGGAGAACAAATGTTATTAATTTGTATATAACCTTCCTGGTCATGAAGTTGTTGTCATTATTATCATCATCAACATCATTACCACTGGATTAAGAACTGTATTTCTGTCCTTCTAGTGGGTAGAAAAACAATATTACTTCATGCAGCGAGTTCCTGCTAGTGTCTTCTTGGTCATCGTCTATCCCTTTTGGCTTCTGGTCTTAAGTTTAATGCCATCTATAACATTAGTTGGTGTTTGCTCATTCTTTTTATAGACATTCTTCATTTCCTCTGCTATTTTTTTATTATTTCTGATAGATTTTCCATTTTTGTTATTTTAATTTGTAATATAAAGCATCTGTCAGCTAGGTCAATAATATAGAATGTGCAACAATACTATCTTTAATAAGTACAAGAAGCTTTTTTTAATGATGCATTTATACAGCCGGACATCAGTCAGTTGAACATCTACACCAAATAACAATAAAACCTTTGTAAGAACAGAGAAAAAACTGTCTAACACAAGCACTTTCCTTTCATGTGGGAAGGGTGGATCATGGGAAGTCTTATATACAGTTGCTGGAAATTCACTTTGTAACTTTTAAACATTATTTTACATGTTATTTTGATAAGGACAAATAAAAATGAAAATAGAGCATAATTATGCCTGTGGAAGAAAGGGGCCACTGAAATACCCAGAAAAATTTTTTTTATTTATTTTGCAAGGTAGACTCCAACCAAGGCAAAAATGCTGTTAAAATGTAGCAAAAATAGCCTTGCCAAGTATTTCTCAGAAGCACACCCAATTGCATAAATTCACTTCACAGACCCTGGTCTAAGAACATGATCCTCCAAGCTGAGCTTTCTCAATGATATTGCCTACAATTTAATTGCTTTTTAAAACCTATCTTACTATCACTTGCAATAGTATGGTTTGCAATAGTAAGGTTGCAATAGTAAGTTTCTACAAAGTAAGGTTTCTGTAATATGGCCATTTTTTCTTCTTCCTTTTTTTCCATGTTCTGTTCTGAGAATTTCTATCCATCATTGCATCTTTCATTCTTACAAAGGTTCTGACTATAATTTGGCAAAAAATCATAACATTTTAATCAAACGTTTTTTGATGTATTGTTCTTGCAAAAATATAATTTAAACATGCTGTGTCATTTCGGTCTGGACTTGGGCTTTTTAACCGTGAGACTGATTTGTATTCATCCTCCATTTTTCCCTTTTGTTCTAGGAATTTGAATTTTCTTATAATTCATTTTGACTAGTTTTGCCAAAATAATTTGCTAGCAGATAAATATTATTGCAGATTTCGAAAAACAACTATTCCGCACTCATGTCATTTAGATCTTTTTTGCCCTTTCGTGTTAGGAGGGGGAAGAAGCTGACTTCTTCATTGTCATTGAACTTCATCATTCAACTAGCATCTTTAACTTACTCATATCTCTAACGTTTCTATTATTTAGGCATCGAATAGTGTTCTTGTCTATATTGTGAGCATTACATTACAATTGTTAGCCTGTTGTAGAGAGCAATGGGTTCAAAGGAATCAAAGGAGGTACTTGTCCTTTTATCAAAGGAAGAAATGCCAAAATGCAATAAATAATTTGGATGAATATTTGATACTGGGGGGATTATTGCTCAAGTGGCAGTGAATATACTGATAAGCATTCTGAAATGAAAGATTTGGATCTCAAGATATCTCAGATCTGGAAGAACCAGAAATTGCTAATTAGTCCTAAATGTATCAAAACCTAACAAATTTCAGTTGTTTTCAGAACCTTGACATTGTAATAGATTTTGCAGACAATAAAACCATACAGATACATGGAAGATATGCAAATCTCTGTGCATATTCTTACCAGGTTCTACATTTCTATGGTGATAATTGGATTTTCTTTCTTTATTTTTTTCCCCTGCAAACAAAAAATTTCCTTTCTAGAATATTTTGGGAATATCTGTGGAAAATTTGATTATAATTATTAGTTTAATTATTGATTGAATTTTGATTGAAGGTATCTATTATTTCGATCGAAGATATCTATACCCTGTCATAGATCCATGGAGAAGGAAATTAAGAAAATCCCCCTTCCCTCCAAAAAATTAATTAAAAATATAAATGTTCACTATTCATGAAACATTCAAGCAAAAATGTTTTTGGATAATCATTAAATTTAAGAACATTGTATTGAAGCATGAGCTGGGTTGAGCCTGAGTCATTTGACATAAACTGTTGTATGACACGCTGGAACAAAACATTTTGTAGTTCGTTATGTATTGCTCAGAGAACCTCGAGAACAAAACCACATGCGACAGATATTTAATTTAAACACAACTAATAAATTGTCTATTGCTTTCAGCATTTACCCCTAATTCACTCTAATTCTTTGTTCATGATTTCTTTAAATGTTAGATTTTTTGACAGGGTGGTAATGTGCTTATTTTGCAACTCTGGATTTTGGAATAATTTCTGCTCATACCATTTTATAACCACATTAGTAATCGATACATGAATTATTATATTATGTAAGTATACTGAGTAGTTCAATTTATAATATTTGAAGACCACTTGGGAAAACAAGATAAGTTACAATCTTTATTTTCATTCTCTATAGTGTTACCAAAAAGTTTTAGTGATACTACAAAATATATTTTTGCATTTTGTATCTGATCTAACTAGCATTTTCTGTATTTCATAATACACTTATTTAAATTTGTTCCCTTATTTAAAACTGTCTCTCAGTACAATTTCCAATGCAATAGAGCTAATACTTTCTGAGAATTTAGATTTCTTGAAAAAAGCTGCTTTTGAACCCCAACAAATTATTTATCATATAAGTTCTTATTGTACTAATTTAATTTTCAATACATTCTTTTGATTTTATGTATGGAAAAAGAAAATCATATTCTGAACATTAACAGAAATATTTCTGAAGATTATCAACCGAACGATTTAGAAAAAAATTGCATTCTTCAGAGTGGTAGCATCACAAACAATGGTCATTGGAAGGACTCATAAATTAAGTTAGTTTGCAGATATCACAACAAAGGATGATTTCTGCTCTTTGTAGTGATTTCACCTGAATGTGATTAGCTTGAATTCTGCACAAATTATAGAACTTACAGTATGTCTCATCCAAAGATTTGGTAATTTACTGGTAGGGAGTTAAGATAAATGAATTTTAAAACTTAAAGGGGAAATTGCACATTGCCAAAATAATTGGAATTTGCAAAAATTTTCATAAGTCTGTAATCTTCTGGTCTCCGCTTTGGAAATTCTTGAAAGCTATGATAGAGATTCAACAATTCACAATCTCCTCCAGATTCTCAGTAATTTACGAGTCCCAAATTCAAGTGCTGAGAGTTCTTTCTAAATATGTTGCATAAAACTTGGCATTGAGCAATGATGCTTGAGGAAAGGTTAATTGTCATTATTATAATAATAAGTATTTAAGGTTCATCCAATGGACGTTAATAATCTTTCAGACTAAAAAAATTGGCATTATTATAGATCCACCAAAATATCATATTGAACCCAGAAGAAATGATGGACTGATTTTAAAAAATGAGAAACCATAGAACCATGAGAACTTATATTACACATTTCCAATGTGTACAGAATTCGTAAGAAGCCTCCAGCATTTTGAGAGATGTCTATTGTTTTGTTAGATATTCAGGAACTCGCAAAAAATTCAAAATCAATGAAACATTTACAACTTTGACTCAAAACTACAAATGTTTTACTTATTGTATGAGAATAGGAGGGATTGAATTCTTACACTAAGTGTGTCACTGCTTAAGCACAGCTGATGCCATGTGTCTCAGCTGATGACTCATGTGTTAGCAAGTGTCCAAGGAAGAGGTTGCCCACCATTATTTGCTATTCACTCGTTGCATTGTGAAACAGAAACTGTTTTTGGTATTCTTTGTGAATAAAGAACTGTTGTTCTGTGAGACCTTTATACTATAATATGTTATTGCAGTGTTTGTGAAGTCAGTTTGAGTTAAAATATTTATGCAGTGTTATGTGGAAGTATTTTACTTGTTGTTCTTGAGCAGTAAGAATGCTAATTTTTGGAAAAAATTCAAAGTGGAGTTATTCAGGAACATTTTTTCTGCTGCAGGCCTATATTTGAATTGGAAAGCTAAAAGACTAAATATGTAATACATTTCTTTTAGATGATTAAATAACTTTTAATTTGTAAATAGATGCATTTTTATTTAAATTTTATGTGTTCAAATCAGAATAATAGAATGAAATATATATTTAAACCTTTCTGCGACTCTGAATTTAAGGATTTAAATAACTTTTTTAATTATTTTTCTATTTAAAACCACAAAGTACTTATTAAATTTAATAACTTTTATATTTTGTTAAAATTGTTAAATAATCAATAATTTTCCTTTTTTTTTTTTTTAACATTATACCTTTATTTATCTATCCATCTATCTATTTTTATAAATAATACCTACATACATATATACAAAGTTATCCCCCTAAAATTTGTTTCTGTATATGCTCTTGCTAAAACAATAGGTGAATGTTGTTATATACAGAATTTTTTATGGGGGAGGCTAAAAATATAGTGTTCATCCTACTTGATATTGTCTTAGAAATAATTTTTTATTGCTGAATTTACAATTTATTTTTCTGTAGTGTCAGCAGAGATATTGTGGTATTCCATGATTATAAATTCATGATAGCAGAGGTATCAATCACTTTTATTATAATATGAATTCGAATAAACAGAAAATACAGCCATACACATGTTTTGGGACTTCATCCCATCATCAGTGGCTTCAAGTAATATGGAACAAGTGGTAGGTACTAAGATGGCACCATTTTGTATGTCATATGAAGTACAGAGACATACTCTGTATGTCTATGAGTATGTCTGTACTTCATATGACATACAAAATGTCACTATCTTAGGATCCACCATGTGTTCATGTTACTTGGAGCCACTGATAATGAGATGAAGTTCCAAAACATGTGTATGGCTGAATTTTCTGTTTATTAAAATGTATATTGTAATAAACTACTTGTGGTTAATATCTCTACTATCCTGAATTTATAATTTATTTTTATTTGTTGAGAAATGGCAATTTATAATGTATTCATTGGAGTTATGAATGACTTTTGTTACTACTGAGAATTAGTAAAAAATATATTTTTAATATGTGAATTTGGCTAGTGTGTATATGTGTGTGTGTTGGGGGTCTGTAGCACCATGAACCTCCCTCTCTTGAACACACCAGTGATTATATATGCATTGTTGCCTAACAGATTAATGGAAAATCTTGTATTATGTAATTTTCAGTTTCATGAAGAAACAATTTGGTGTTCTTAAATTTTTTCTTTTATTTTGTTTAAATCTTTCCTTCTGAAATTAAAGAACTACCCTTGTATAAGTGCGTTTGTAATTTAAATTATATTTTCATGTTTTAATATGTTAAACCTAAAAGGTTGACACAAAATATCATATGTATAAGAAAATTGAATAATCCAAAAGAATCAAAAGATGAAAAAGCCGTATCTGAAACCTTTTTTTTGTACATCAAAGATAGGGTAGTATGAGTATTGCAATGATCTGTTAGATGCTTACTGAAATATACTTCAGTTAGCATCTATCATATCAGTAGGTCTTAAGAAGTTTATGACCCCCAAAAATTTTAGAAATATACCAGGCCTTATGACCCAAAAAATATGAAAATATGACCATATATATTACGTAAACTTTGTTGGTTGCATTCTTGAAACTTTCAAAATCTTTCTGCTGTTTAAATAACCATTATATTGAAAATATATTTTTACAATCTAGCACATTCACAATTCACCACTTTTTCTTCGACCTCCCATGCAGACAATTCTACTTGCTAAAGTTATTTAGAGAAGTGGTTGACCTTGGCACAAAACCTGACAAAATTAAACTAACACTTCCTTCACATCTGGTGCTTTCTAAGCTTTTTCTCCTCCTTCTATATAGCTTACACTCCAAATTCACTTATATAATATATATTTATAGGAAAGACAGAAAGCATTTAGATCCAACAACTGCAAGAAATTAGATATATAATAATTAGATATGTAATATTAATAAAAATAATAAATAACCAAAGGGGTTAAAAAGCCAAAATATGATTGTATGATACGTGAGAAATTTTAGTCATTGTAGATTAAATCATACTTAACTCACATTTTCCATGGAAATAACACAAAGAAAAAAACAACAACAGACATGTCATAAGCATCCAGGTCCTACTCATTGACCCGTATGTTTTGGCTTTCTTGTTGCAGAAACAACTATTACTTTCATAACAAGTAAAAATGATAAATAAATTTTATAACCATATACTGTTTTACTAGCTGAAGTGTGGATGAGGTCTGTATATCAGCAAATGTTATGACTAAACCCCCTCCTATGTTAAATATTATTTTGACTAGCTGAATTGATAACAAAAACTCTTTTTAGTATGCGTCATTAATAGTACCAAGTGTAATTTTCTAGTGATTTTCTTTATTACCTACATTCCTACACTGTTTGAGGGAAATTTGTTATGAAGGCATCTTGCAAATGATAACTGACACAAATGGCAAAACCATTTGATAGGAAGATCAGCCCTCTCTGAACATTTGCTGACCTAGCAAGTGTAACTCAAGAGTTTAGGAAAATGTTTGTAGATTCAATAGGGGTATGATTTAATAAATTAACAAGGAACAGTATGGGTTCTTATTGTTCAGGAGGAATAATGATAAATGGAGGGTAGGTGAAATATTTCATTTCAGTTTTTAGCAGTTTTTGTAGCACAAATTACAATGTTGCTGAGTGTGTTAAGTAAATAAGTAATCTTTGATCAGTGTGATAAGAAAATTGTGCTCAGAATATTATAAAAGCCTCCTTTCTGAAAATTAAAAGGAAACTTGAAACTCCCTAACTGGATTGACTAGTTGAAATTAAACCTTTGATGTGAAAATTGGTTAAGGGGAGAAGGAAGCACAATATTTTTTTCAAATTTATGGTGTTTTCCAAGAAATACATTTGATTACAAGTAATTTTCTGTGAGACATTTTAAAATATGTATTTTAATGGGCTATTTTGAACACCAAACAAATTTTTATTTATGTGTTTATAAATGTTATATCTATATTCAGGATTGCCATAAAAAGGAGAAAATAATAATAAATGATCATCTATGAGTTTTTCTTGATATAAAGGAAACAGGAAAGACAATAAATATAAATTCACCACATTATTTACTGGAAACAGAGCCACGGTGGCTCAGTAGTAGGGCACAGAGATACCTTTCCCTTTACTTTTATTTACTGGAAACAGTCAAAAGACTTCATTCATTGTTATTGTTTACTTCCTCTCTCTGATTTCATTCTTATCATTCTTCACGTGTCCATCAGAATTTTTTCTGAAGAAAGTATTGATATTAAACAGTTTTTTCAAAGGCTTTTAAAGCCATTGACCATGACATTTTGCTTTTAAAATTACAAAATTTACTTAATAATTTCATATGGAATTTGTGGTATTCTATAAAGTGCCCTATCCTTATCTTTTCAATTCTTTACCAATTGAGCATGAGTTCCCACACAGTTCAATCTTAGACTCTCTCCTCTTTCTTTTATATGTAAACCATAAGCTTTTGTTCATCAGAAAAGGAAAAACAATTCTGTTTGCTAGATGACACAAATGTTCTTTCCAAAAAAGAAACAATAAATAGTATGATTTCATATCTTTCAAACTGGCTTCATAATAATTTATATTAAATGAAAGAAAAAGGATTTAAGTGCCATTTTGCATTTCAAACAAGCAATTGCATGCAAGATTCAAAATTATGCTGCAATGCTGATTGCATTGCAGTATTGCTGGTATTAAGGTAACAATATTTCAGGGTCTCTCAATTCACTCCGTCCTCAAATGAAATATCCATATAAGTGAATTGAAGACTAAATTAAGTTCATAATGTTATGTATTCGGAATTCTTTCAAGTTCAGTCAGCCTTCATACAGCTCATTGCATGTATTTTCCAAATATATCTTCCCACCTGACATATGGCCTAATATTCTGGGGAAGCACATTCTGTAGTATTAGGCTTTCAGTTTGCAGAGAAAAATTGTTTGATCAATAAACAAATGCCATCCACAAAATTCCTGTAAGAGTTTCTTCACTGAGTTTAGAATATTACCAATGCTGTGCATATTCATTTTCATGCAATTAAGATATTTAAAATTACAATATAAATCACAGGAATTGTATTCATTAATAATTAGGATCAAAAGCTCACTATTAGAAATACATTTAAAATACAGGTACTTTACTTTAAAATATATTACTAGATGTCATTAAACAAAATCAATATACAAGTTTAAGTTCCAAGTAAAATCTTTTCTACTGCATAAGTGTTTCTACATAATTAGAAACTACACTGATTATCAAAAAGAAAAATAATATTTTTTTTAACCATGATATATAAAATCATTAGCCAACATTTGTTGTGTATGATTTTAAAAAGACTAAATATGTTTGTAACAAGTAATGCACTTAAGCTTCTGGGTCAATGACTGCCGTTTATTGACTGACTAGGTTTTTAGTTGTTTCGCTGATCCTTTGAGATATTCAAATACTTAAATGTATAGATATATATTTGATTAATCAACACTTTGTTGTGTTATAAATATGAAAAGAAATATTGCTATAAAGACATTCAAGAGTTCGCCAAATGAAATTTTGCATCAGCTCAAATTCGTCCGCCCCCCAAAATTGCGCGCCCCAGGCTGCAGCCTACAAGTACTTAGCCTGTTCGGTAATCTGACACTGTGAATGAACAAAACCATTTATTCAACATTTTAAATATATGTAATCAGATTTCAAATTAAGATCTGTATCTAATGCGCAAAAGGCATTAAGATGCATCTACCCACTCAAGATGAAGCAGTTTTATTTCTGGTCCATATGTACAGTGGAGTCGTGAGGTCAGCTGAGTTCGGTGTAATGAATCAAAGGAATTCATTGGGTGGCTGTCCCTCTCGTTTCGGTAAATAGTGCTCCTTCTGCAGGAAGACCTTTTTAGATGTGGCCTCAAACGAGAGCTCCGTTGCCTGCTCCCTATCTCCCTAAATAGGCACATACCCGTTGGGAGAGTGGAATAGTTTTTTCCATCTGGGCAAACAGGAGTGTCCCCGTGGTCATAGCTGTCACGAACGAAACATGGCAACTCCCGATTTCTTACGAGATGGTTGACCGTGTCCTGAACGTCTGCGCACATAAAAGGTGCGCCACATTTTAGTTAAACTACAGAGGAGATATAGTTTACTCTATGATTACATTTCTGTAGGGCAGTTAGTGATTCACTTCGCCCTCATAAAGGCGTATAAAGGCCGATATAACCGATGGATGGAAGGTGAACTCAAATGTTTGCCAAGGCAGTGGCAGATCCACAAGGTGGTGTGTGTGTGTGTGTGTGTGTGTGTGTGTGTGTGTGTGTGTGTGTGTGTGTGTGTGTGTGTGTGTGTGGGCGGGCGCGCGCGATGTCTCCAATCCAGTTTTTGGTAATATTACTCAGTTTACCTACAACAGTTACCACGATCGCATCATATTTCAAAGCCACATTCCCATTAAGCATAAACGGACGACATTAAAAAAATCTAAAAACAAATTTTGTTTGAACGATTTTCGGCGAGGGAGGGATGCATTTGTCCCCCTCCGTCGATTGGCCAAGGGTGAGTAGGGTACTCACTGGAGTGGTCCCCGGAGCGGCGGCGCCGGCGGCCGACCACCTTGGTGCTGCCCGGGGTGAGCAGCGGGTCGTCGTCCAGCGGCACCTCCCACGCGATGCTGCTGCGCTTGGTGGCCGGCATCGGCAGCTCCTCCAGCGAGTCCTCGGAGAAGTTGGCGCGCTCGTCCTCCTCGTCGTCGGCGCGTCGCGCGCCGTTCGCCCTCGTAGTCGACGCGCGGCGGCGGCGGCGGCAGCAGCTCCGGCGACCCGTCCTCCTGCGCAGCGCGCGCTCGTCAGGGCGCTCGTCCCACCCACCCCATCCATCTATCCATTCTACCCCACCCCATCTCATCCATCCATCCTACCCCATCCATCTATGCCGTCCCATCCCATCCATCACCCACCCCATCTCATCCATCCATCCACCCCATCCATATGCCGTCCCATCCCATCATCCCACCCACCCCATCTCATCCATCCATCCTACCCCATCCACCTATGCCGTCCCATCCCATCATACCCACCCCACCATCCATCCCCCCCATCCCATCCATAAATCACACCCACCCAATCCATCCCATCTCATCCATCTATCCCACCCCATCCCATCCCATCCATTCATCCTACCTCATCCATCTGTGCCACCCATCCCATCTCATCCCATCTCATCCTACCCCATCCCATCCATAAATCACACCCACCCAATCCATCCCATCTCATCCATCTATTCCACCCATCCCATCCATCCATCCATCCATCCTACCCCATCCCATCCATCTGTGCCACCCCATCCCATCCATCCCACCCACCCCATCTCATCCTTCCATCTCATCCATCCATCCTACCCCATCCACCTATGTCGTCCCATCCCATCCATTCATCCCACCTCACTCCACCCCACCCATCCATCTATCCCACCTCATCCTACCCATCCATCCTGCCCGATCCATCTATGCCATTCCATCTCATTCATTCATCTCATCCCGTACACCATTTGTTCAACGAGAAGGAACGATTTTATAAGCAAATCGTGCGCCATCTCTAGGTTTAAATGTAATAGAACGGCGATCCGCTGAGGTGGCTCAGGGCATGAACTGATGTTACTGCTGACCAGAAGGTTCTAGGGTTCTAGTCCCGAAAGTGGCAGGATTTTTCACACTAGCTAGACTGCTCTGGCAGTTTTCCGTGGTTTCTCCGATCAATAATAGGCAAATGCCTGAGCAGTAAGGTGCCCTACCAAACGGGCCACGGACCGCGCGCAACCTTTCCTTCCTCTTCCTTGTCCTAGCCTCACCCCTTACACATACCTACAATTACATGCACTACAGTAACATACATGTCGGAAGGCCGGTCGGGAGCTAATAACTGTTGAGTTAATAGATCAGCGCCCAATCTCGCCATTCAGCGAGGGAACAACACAGCCACCTTACGCGATAAAAAAACATGTACTACACTTACGGGACTAATGACCATTGCGGTTGACGAAAATATGAAATAATTAATCATTGAGCTACGAACAATAAATCAACAAATTCGAGCTCACTGACTGCCATATTGGTTTTATAGTAATCACATGAAATGCAATATGCCAAAATGTATTTACTAGTTCGACATACATGCGCCTCTAATTTGCAACCCACCGGCCGCCACTGGCTCTAAATTCCCAAACCTGCACACACGTGTAATAAGTAATACTTTTACAGATTCCACACGTATGAGCGGAATATTTCATTTCCTATGGAATTTTGAAGCAGAGAAGTTTTATAAATCATGAGCGCCCTTTTGAATGTTGTACATCACAATCACAACCATAGGAGTTTGTAATTAAAATAATCTAATGCAGCGATACATTCGAAACAAGTGTTTAAACTGCATTACATTTACTCGTCACAGTAAAATTTATTAAGCGTAAATGAAACATTAGTATTTTGCAAATCCCGTTTTTCAGGATGGTATTCGGACATTATTTTCTCTGAGATACCGACTAATGGTACAATTATGTGGCAGGGTATATAACCATAAGCCAAGTATTTTTAAGAGACAACGATGATCTCAATCGGGTCTGAAGAACTAATATTAAAAATTCCTTTTAAATCACTATTCGTTTTGGTGTAACTTGATTATTTAAAAATTCCTTTTAAATCACTATTCGTTGTCCGATTTAATATTTCGATTCTGACCATCTCTGAATTTCTGTGACTTTAAATGAAATTCAGAGAAAATAGCAAATAATTACCTGGAGCCCCATATTTATCTCTGCCAACTATGTTTAACTTGAACCAGACAAAGCATATATAGAGGGGCGTGTAGGGACGCAGTTTATAACGCTGTTGACACAAATGAAACATAAGTGCAAACATTTAAAACGTCATGGTCTACTCAATACAACGGTTAAAGAGGTAGCGAATATTAAAAAAATAATTTTTAATCCATTTAATTATTAGTATGAATCTTGGGGTGTAGAGTCCGATTATGGTGGGATGTGAAATGCGACCAAGAAATACTTCCATCTCTAATTTCACTAATGATAAGTGTTCACTATAACAGGTAATAATTTCTTTCAATCTCATCCCCACATTTATTGTTTTTTCTTACAGGAGGGTGGACTTTGCCGACATTGCTTCATCTGTTGTCCGAACCGCCACTGATAAAAATTGAAAAGGACATGTTTTAACATCGGCTAGGTACGATTTATACAGGTGTTGACTTACAAACGAGCCAAAACACACTGGGTAACACTGATTGTAGTGTATAAAAATATTTTACGAATGAGTTCGAAATAAAAGAGAATGGAGCCGGCCTAGGTAATGCGAGTTGGCTGAAGTGGGAACGCCGAGGATGTCTCGGCGCGAACAGTTGTGGAATCGACTCGCACCTTCGGAGTCTCTCTCCCTCTTTTCTATTTCGCGCTGTGCTACAGGATTCAATTTCGGTTCATCGAACGTGAAAAATAAATCTCCTTTCCAGGAATTTTTTAACTACAAAATCCACAGAAAAAAATCACAAAACCATAAGTCAATAAATGTAGGCGACTGATTCCCCCCATACTCTCCCCGCACCTATCCTTTTCTTTTTCTTTGCACCAATAGCAATCTACCAACTTTCGCACAGCTCTGTACCTGGAGAGGAACATGTGACGAAAATCACGGAGTATGAACAAAGAGGGGAAGAGAGCCGCGTAAATAGTCTGCGCTGTAGTCACCAATCACGTGATCCACAGTCGTTGACATCTGTACAGAATTTGTACCAGGGTGAGGGGACAACATTTGCTGGTCAGACAAAACGTTTTAACCAAATACACATCGTTAAGTAAATACTCATACGGGAACCTCAGAATAAATGTTACTAACTTCTGTTGCATGTACGGAGGTCGAAGATGATCATTTCTAGCCAACGTGACGGGAAATTTCATTCAAACGAAATCATACCGTTCTGCAATACATACGTGGAACTTCCTTCCGATTGGTAGGCTACTCATTACGTATTAATGTTTGGCAGATCATGTTCTCGCAGTCGAAGAGATTTCATCAACCTGTCAAAAACTAGGGGACGATGAATTATCGAACAGTCAGGAGTAAACGCCATGTCCAAATTTGATGTAGAAACTTTCCCACCTCATATTCATGGGCGAAAAGTAATCATCTTCGACCTCCTACAGTTTGTAACGTATATTCTGACACGTACGTACGGTATATCCAACGTTTTCAACGCAACGTATTTTGCGTCCTTTCGTAATTTTTCTTCCAACGCCATGTGGTTTGGTTTGGTTTGGTTTTTTCGTGTTTCCGGGCACGTCAACTGCTTTGGTCATTAGTCCCGTTAGTGTAGTGCATGTTTTTATCGGGAGATGGCGGTGATCTTCCCCGCTGGATGGCGAGATCCGGCGCCGACCTACCGTCGGCTAGTGGGTTTCTCCTAACCAGGACTCTCCCACCAGCGGGCACCCCCAGCCGGGACAAGCTCTAAGCTCCCGACCGGTCTCCCGGAATATGTGGTAGTGTAGTGCATGTTAGTGTAACTGAGTGTAAGAGGAGAGGATAGAACAAGGAAGAGGAAGGACAGATCGCGCGCGGTCCGTGGCCCGTTTGGTAGGGTACTGCTCCGGCATTCGCCTGGTGTTGATCGGAGAAACCACGGAAAACTACCGATCAGAGCAGCCGGCCGCTAGAATTCTCCTCCAGAGAGCGACTGAATTCGACCTGACTGAAAGCTAGTGTCGAAAATCCTTCCGCCGTCAGGACTCGAACCTAGGACTTCCCGGTCAAAGGCGCTGCAGTGGCATCAGTTGATGCACTGAGCTACCGCTCCCGGTAATGATCTTCGACCTCCTACAGTTTGTAACGTTTATTCTGACACGTACGTACGGTATATCCAACGTTTTCAACACAACGTATTTTGCGTCCTTTCGTCATTTTTCTTCAACGCCATGCGCATTAAGCCCCGTGCGGCGGGGTGGGCGTGGTACCTGGGAGGGGTGCCTGCGCACGCCGCGGTGGCGCTCCAGCACGCCGGGCACGGTGCGCGGGGGCAGCCAGGGCGGCGGCAGGCGCGCGGCCAGCGGCAGCGCGTCGTGCGGCGGGCGGCGCGCACCCCGCGCCCGTCTCCCACCCGAACGGCCGCTGGTGGCGCGTCTTCGGCTGCGCGAACAGGTGGGCGTCAACCGGGAACTGGCCGAAGCCAGCACGGTGAAGCGAACATTCAGAAGGTGACGTGTCCGTTTGGAAAAAAATTGACTTCTTCTGTTGTTTTTACTAACAATTTTTTTTTTCAAAAAACAAGCGAGTTAACACTAAGTATACTTTATTCGTTGAGTTAAAAGCTGTAAAATTTGTGCTGATTTTTAATTAATCTTTGGAGAAGAGTGAAGAGGACATGTCACATTTTGAGTGTTTGCTCCCCAGTTAAGATCTTGGCAAGGAACAATAAGGAACAATTGTTTCATAAATTCGGAACTGAGTAGCTTTATAAGCCAAGCTCATGCATTCTAATTTCTTCCAGTTAAAATGTAAAGGTGGGTCAAATGTGGGTAATTTACGTTCAGGCGATTTCGATATGGGTTGTGTTTGCCTTGCTGAAAAATGGATTGTAGATGCAATATTATTAATTTTGCGATTCAATTTTGCTGAACAAACTTTTGGGTTGGAAATATACTTAACTCAAAATGTACTTTTTTGGGGTGGGGGTGGAGGGTTGAAATAAATTTAGGATGGGCTTTAATAATAGTTTGGAGGCAAATATTCTGGAAAGTTTGTATTCAATTAGTATTTGCTTTATATACTCATTCCCAAATAGGAGAGGATAAGAAATAGTGGGCCGAATCATTGTCTTTTGTACGTGTAATTTAGTAATAATAGTAAGAATCTGAAGAGGATCCAAAAAATTATATGACATATCCAAAAGTCGTATGTAGTACACGTTTAAAACAAGGTAATTCTGTAAAGCTTGTACGTCTAATTTAGTAATAATACTAAATGAAGAAGAGAATCTAATAGGAGAAAATAGCTGATGTCCTCTTTTGAAAGGAGCCTATGGATTATGGATGGATGGATTATTGGAAAAGCAGCATTTTGAAAAAGAACCGCCATTTAAATAATATGATCAGGAAAACCGAATGTATTGCATTGATTATATCGATAGAAACAATTGAAACATTTGGGGCGTATTTCCAGAAGATAATTTATTTATTTATTTATTTTACGTCAAAGAAAAAACAGTTAAAAACTGCGTATTACGTGCTATGGGAAAAAGTGAATTGTGTGCACATGTTCAAAATTCTGTGATCCCTACACTAAGTCATATACTACTTAAATTTTGAATTTTGAAAGGGAGAAAAAAAAACGTAGAAAATTAACGTAGTAGGTGGCGTTGCGCGGGCGAGGGGGCGTGTGCGTGCGTACCAGGGTGGTCTGTGTGGCGGCGGTGGTGACGCGGCGGCCGGGGGCGGCGGGGGCGCGCGCAGGGAGGCCAGCGCCGACAGGAAGGCCCGTCCGCGCCGCGTCTGCTGCTGCTGCGGCGGGGCCTGCGGCTGCGGCGGCGCCTGCTGGTGCTGGTGCTGGTGGCTGCTCCGCTTCGCCGAGTTGCCGGGGGAAACCCTGCAGCAGCCCGCCGCACCTCGTCACCCGACGGCCCCAAACGCACTGCGCTCTCTTCCCAAGATGGCGGGAGAAAAACAAAATGGGATCCGCCGATGAGATTTAGAAATAGCAATGCATTGAACATTGTAAGCCCCCCTTTTTTGACATTCTTGACATTGTTTGATTTTCGTACTTCTCTGGTGCCAAGAACACACACAACGTATCCGCTTAATACCCAAGTTATCCACTTAACTATCAGTTACGTCATAATGAAAGGGCCAATTTTTTTAAAATTTGTTCATAAAAAAATTCTGTAAAACTTGGTCTTATAATTCGCGATTGGTAAAAACAGATACTAAGTACTGCTAACCTTATTTTCGCAAAAGTGTTCTGTTATAATTTGGACTTGATGCAAAAAAGTCACTCAAACCGACCAGCGTCCGTTAAGTATTTAACAGTTAACTCATACACCATGTTTCTTACGATTGTTCTTACGGACGGTTCTTATGGACAGCGGCTGTAAAATTCTTAACTGACGCCAGCCGGTTTCATTTGAAAAATATGAGTTGTACCTAAAGTTGACGTATAAGTACACCTATTGCAAAAGAATGGTATTCTTATTTCTGTTTTTTCCCTTATAATAATATACTAGTATTATGAAAGATAAATTGAACGACACATGGCCGATAGCACAAGTAACAGTTCTCGGCCTTGGTTTACGTCAGCATCTGTTATTTGCTGTTTATCGGCCTGGTGACGTGAACGGCTGTGGCACGCACCGCGGGAGCAGCGTGGAGATGATGCGCTCGGCCTCCTCGGGCGGGGGCGGGAAGTCGGCGACGTCCGTGGCTGCGAGGGCGCCCCCCCCAGCGGCTCCACCGCCCCGCCCCCGCCCTCGTCGGGCACGGGCCGGAAGCTGAGCACGAACTTGGCGCGGCGGCCGTTCATGCTCATGTAGCCGTCGTCCTCCGACTGGTGGCCCAGCGACGGGCTCTCGTCGTCCGGCGTGCTGGAGGAGGCGTGGCCCGGCGCGTCGCCGCTGCCTGCAACACCAGCGCCAAATGCCACGCCCATCCACACACGACAACAGACTGCGCCCTTCCTCAGGGCGAAAGGCATGAGCATCGAAACGTTGGTTACTGTGTCTAGGTCGCGGCGTCTCCCGGTCAGCCGAGTACCTATTGACTACGACCTATTTCTCCTGCACAATTGGTGCGGAAGCCTACGTTTTCAGCATCGATAATGCCCACCGTTAAGAACATTTCTGCAGTTTTCTTAAATTTCTTGTGCTACTTCTATGTAATGTGGAAGTGAAGAATTCATTAGCATGTCTTTCAGAATAGATCCCTTGTTTGAAAATGACCAATTTTCAATTTCTTTTTACTTTCTCGTATAGTACGTATATACGTAGTATAGAGAAAGTTATGTATTTTATCTTATTTTTGTTTATTTATTTCCGAACTCCGATTTTGATACAGAAGTGGCTACCACACAAATTTTGGTGATGATTAGAAATTTGTCCCAGTAATGGTCACTCGATATTCTAACCCTAAACCTTTAACGTATTTGAGACGCGGTAAAAACGTACCTGTACATGTTGCATCATTGCAATGAGAAAAGTAATAAGATGGTTTCAACTTTTTCTTTACATAATAGAAAGGAAAGGAAATAAATTATCATCGTACTACAGGCAGCGCCACTAGAAGGCTTAAGGTTCATGTTCTGGAAATTTTAAGCAAGAAAACATTCTTATTTTTAAAATGTGTCTGAAGTGGCCATTACTGATCCCCTTTTGCTATTTTTACCCTGATTCACGATTATCCAAAGTAATTGCGACCGACTGTAGCTTGGAAAATGCTTATGGGAAAAGCTTATGGAAAAACTGGATAACCTGGATTTCATCTTAAAAATCAAAATACAAATTACAGAACACAATGTCAGTGAATGGATACGTTTCCCAGAGACCCAAAGATACAACTAAAACAAGAACGGGAGAGGCAAACGACAAACAGTTTCCGAGGAACGAATCCTACAATTTCGGGTGATTTCGATCGATACGAATGTGGATTGTCCCAAAATTCCTGCAATCTGTGACGGCTGCGCTCCGTGCACAGGTCGGATATCTGCTACTGCAACAACTAATTTAACACTTCTGTGTTCCGTTTGTCAACGGATTATTTTCTTGTTTTCTCTAACGGCTGCCTCGCATAACCGAGACTTGGTAATCGTGAATGTACTACAAACTGATACCTATGAAAATGCCAACCTCTGTTGAGACCAAGGGGCGTTGAAGGCTGACATTGTTCTAACCGATTTTGTATTATAAGTTACTCCAAGTCCTCAGATCCCTGGCCGCCGTGGTCACACTTGACAAAGCTCTTCGAGGGCCTGATTCCCGGAAGTAGTCTTCTGATAGTTAATAAATCCCGGGTAACGACGGGTTACTTTCACTATTTTGCTCATTCAGATACTGAAGATTTTCGAAGTCTTGTGAGATAAAACACGAGATCTGCACACCGGACAATAATTAAATAGTTAAGTTTGGTTAGATTAGTGTGTTCTCGTCTTATGGCGGCAAGTTTGCGCTCCTCAATGGCTTCTCTTCAGCGTACTACAGCGCGCCAGGAAAGTCTCTTCGCAATGGCATCTTGCTAGTGAGAGTGCTAACAACAAATTAGGTTGGTAGCACGAGCTGCAGCATGGAGAAAATAAATCGCGTACTCATCACAATCATAACAGATGCTGAAAGTGTCTGAAACCTTCATTTGTTTCGCAGTGATCTGGTTGCTACCAACATAAATACAATTTTCAATACAAGTCCCTGACTCAGATCAGTGCGTGGAGGCTTTCCTGGCATGGTTTCCTTTCCGCGGCTCTGATGTGATGGAGAGACCAACTGGAGTAAGTATTAGTAATCGAATGGTTAGTGTTTGTATGTCACGCCGACCGAAGATACGCCCTCTGGATTGTGCTCCGTTGATGATGGTGAGTACGCTTTCGTTTGGGGACTTCTTCTGGATAACGGTTTCTCGGAACTGTACTTGGTTTTTCTCTCCTGCGATTTGGCGACTCTAAGCGAGATTTTGGTACGAGTGAGGATATGGAAAAATGTAGCAATGTACTCAATAAACTAATGTTATTATTACTACTATGTTAACATTATTTGATTCATCCCAGTTAGAATATCTTAGAAGGAAGATCTTATAGTGGCTTAAAGATAATTTCCATGTAGTTTGTATTTGTAATAAGTGGCACAGTAAATAAATTTCTAAAATAGTAATTTTTTAAAAATTTAAATCTGTAAATTTACAATCTGTTCAAAACAAGAACAATAAGTAAATATGCTGTTAGAAATTACAAACTTGCATGGAAAGGTCACCCACTGGTGATCTTCCTTTATCATATTACATCAACAAGCACATGTTGACAAAACAATTGGTGTTGATTTTATTACAGTATTATCACTATTGTCATTTTAAAATCTATTTGGCAAATCCAATGGTTTGAACTTTTTCAGTCTTTTGACTTCTAAACTATTGTCCAGTAAGTTTATGGCAAGTACATTTTTATGGGTTTCTAGTTTGCTGACATTTATGGCTAAAATTTTTAATTTGGTGTTGTACTGTTGGCATGTTAAAATCATTATGTAGCACATCGTTTCGGACGTACCAGGGAGCACTAGCAATGTCTCTCAGAACCTTAAATAGTAATTGGGAGCATTTATTTATTTATTTATTTATTTATTTTACGTAAAAAAAAAACAGTTAAAAACTGCGTATGACGTGCTATGGGGAAAAGTGAATTGTGTGCACATTTTCAAAATTCTGTGATCCCCACACTAAGTCATATACTATTTAAATTTTGAATTTTGAAAGGGAGAAAAAAACAAAACTCCCATGTAATAAAATCTATTTTCAACGATAAACAAGCAATAAATTTGAATTTTGAAAGGGAGAAAAAAAAACCTCCCATGTAATAAAATCTATTTTCAAGGATAAATAAGCAATACATTTTGAATTTTGAAAGGAGAAAAAACAACCAAAAACTCCCATGTAATAAAATCTATTTTCAACGATAAACAAGCAATAAATTTTGAATTTTGAAAGGAGAAAAACAAACAAACAAAAAAACTCCCATGTAATAAAATCTATTTTCAAGGATAAACAAGCAATAAATTTTGAAAGGGAGAAAAAACAACAAAAAAACTCCCATGTAATAAAATCTACTTTCAAAGATAAATAAGCAATAAATTTTGGCTCTTATTACTTCCTGCCGCGACAACATGGAAACGATAATTTGAATAATTGTATTTCCCACTGAATTCTAGAAGACGTGCACAGAAAATGAAGTTACATTTATGTCCAGAAGCAAAACAAGGGCCATCTCAGCATTTGCTCAATGGATCAGGAAACTGAACGAAAAACCTGATCGAGATGTTTTCTTTTCATTTTTTCAGCGCACATTATTTATTTATTTATTTATTTATTTATTTATTTATTTATTTATTTATTTATTTATTTATTTATTTATTTATTTATTTATTTATTTATTTATTTATTTATTTATTTATATTTATTTATTATTTTATATTATTTATTTATTTATTTATTTATTTATTTATTTATTTATTTATTTATTTATTTATTTATTTATTTATTATTTATTTATTTATTTATTTATTTATTTATTTATTTATATTTATTTATTTATTTATTTATTTATTTATTTATTTATTTATTTATTTATTATTTATTTATTTATTTTTATTTATTTATTTATTTATTATTTATTTATTTATTTATTTATTTATTTATTTATTTATTTATTTATTTATTTATTTATTTATTCATTTATTTATTTATTTATTTATTTAGTGCAAATTGAGCACCTATTTATTTACACAGCGTCCGCCGCCGCCCCGCCTCCGCCGCCGCCGCCGCCTCCGGGGCCGGGCTGGCCCCCCGAGTTGCCGTTCTCAAGGTCGTCGAACTCCGACAGCACGCGGTCCAGCAGCTCCAGCGACCGCTGCACCTCGTCGCCCCTGCGCAACACACGCACAGCAACATTAGCATCGATTCACATAAATACCACTCGCGCAACTTTTCTTGAACGATAGATTGAAGAAATGCGGGCGGAGTGGGGGTATCAGTTTTTTTACTTTCCGTGTGCGTCCATGTTCACTTGGTGCCTGCGAATGGTGAGGGAGTAGAAGGAGGCGCTGCGGAGGATTGGTTCTGGAATGTTTTGACCAATGGAGGCTGGGAATCTGAGTGGATATTGGTTCGTGAGGATGGATGAGCTCCTACAAGGGCAGTTGACTTTGGGATTGTGTGGAGAAGAACTTTTGAGAACCGGTAGACAGATAGGAGGGTGTCTTAAGAAACCTATCTTTTTCTAGATGAAAATTAAAAATGAATGACTCTTATTTGCTTGTCAATATTGTTTAAGTGTATTCTTTGCTGAATTTGACCGTACGGTGAGGGTCCATTGTCGAGGAAATTGGCAAACCTGTGTCCTTAAGACGCTAGGCACAGCAGCGGGAAACCTTGAAGGTAGACAGAAACTAGAAAAACTTCGTGAGAGAGTGTCCTCCTGAAATGTCCGTCCCAGACGTTGCCAAACAATTACTTTTCACTGGCGAGGTAGTTTTAGATTACTTTTTGCTGAAACGTAAAGCCAAGAAAAATTTTGTAAATCTCCTGAATACCCCCTTGATTGAAATTGCTTTGCTGACGCGTGAGAACAGAATTTTGAAACTATATTCGGCCACTAGAGAATTTACAGTAATGGCAATCACTGGAAAACCAAAGTCAAACCTGCTACGTGTGCGGTCGGGTCATCGCTCCCGGTAGGCAACAGCAGGGACAGTAGATCGGAGTTTTAGGTGTCTCCCTTGAAGGTCCTGGATCTGCCTCAGACATTTCTTTAGATGGTAATAAAGGTGAACAGAAGTTCTTGGCTATGAAAGCAACTAGCCCTGACTTGCTTCTGTTTCGCGCCAAAGAAGTTTCAATGCTTGGAATGTTGTCATCAGTGCTCGCTGCGAGCTTTCGCCTTCAACTGTTTATTGCTCAAGGGAGGGGGAAGCAAGGTCATCGTTCAAGAAAAGTTGCGCGAGTGGTACGTGAATACACAAATCAAGAGCGCAATTAGGGGAGAAGGAGGTGTCCAGCCAAGTTGACCGGCTGAGTTGGCTCAGGGCATCAACTGATGTCAACGCAGTGCCTCCGATCGGGAGGTCCTAGAGTTCGAGTCCCGATGTTGGCTATAGTGTCGACACTGGCTAGAGAGATGAGTCGAATTCAGTCGTTGTCTGGAGGGAAATTCTACTGGTCAGCTGCGGTGCTCGGTAGTTTCTCCGATCAAAATCTGGCAAATTCCGTAGCAATACCGGACCATGGGGCGTGCGCGATCTTTCTTTCCTCTCCTTTTTTGGGTGACCAGTCGGGAACTATAGCTTGTTCCAGGTGGGGCGGTGCCCCCAGATAGAAAATACCTCGATGGGAAAACTTAGCAAGCCGACAGGTAAATCAACGCCGGATCTCGACATCCGAGAGGAAAGAACACTACTTCCCGTGATAAAACATGTACTACACTTATGGAACTAATGACCATAACAGTTGTCGCGCCCGGGAATACGAAATCAATCAATCAATTCAGCTAAGTTGATGTTTTGTTGAACTTTCTCTTATATGCTAAATTTAAATTTTATTTCCATTTGTTCATTTATAGTTATTAATAACGATTAATAATTCAATCAATACTTTCAATTGAGATATTGAATGATTCGTTACTAAAGAAACTTAGTTAAGGTTATACTTGTGAGAATATGTCATGGGCTTCTGGGAGCGACGGGGCTGATGCCGAATGAGAGCCCCCCCCCGTTGGTTGAGCCACTGAAACGTAGTAGAGAATTCTCTGCTGTGGAGCGTTGATGAGTTGGCCCCAGTGGTAAGGGGTGAACACATTTGTTTTCAAAGCACTGGTGTAGCGATTTCTATTGCAGCTGGGACGGTTGATTTCCGAAGGTCCTATTATATTGTGTGTATTTAGCCTCGCTTATGACATGTATACTCCAAACAACTCTGACATGTGGATCCCGACGATAAACTTAATCTTCCGACAATTCGGACCTAATCAGATTCAATAAGCGCTCAGACAGAAAACAACACAAGTTAAATATAACACAAAAGGTTTTGAGAGTTGCATTTTTAGAACGGAGGTCTAGGGTATTTCTGAAGTAAAACGCTTTTAAATTTGATTCTGTAGATTTTTTTGCGAATATATAACGATGGTTTTGCAGTGCAGTACAGTTTCGTGAACTATACTTTGGGATCCGCTGCTTGAAATGCATTATCCAGTTATTGTGTTTGCCATTTTTGTAATGAGAAATATCAATTTACACTGAAAACCCCTACGGTAATTAAAATTCACTTATTTTAATGGAGTTAACAATTGCAATATACCATTTATATTCACGGGTGCACGGTTTCCCTCATCAAAACTAATGATAGGGGAAATTAAATGATATTCTCACAAATTTTGCAAGCTAGTTTTGACGCACGCTCTCTTAAAGCAATTGATGTGTTATGTTCTTTCGACACTTTAATTCAAAAGTATTCATTTTTCCAAATTATGATGACCTTCCAACATTTTCATATAAATTTTCCTTTCTGTTCTGGAATTGGGGTAAAAAATATACATGAAATCTTGCGAGTCATGGCAGGATGAACATCCTGGGAGGACATTACATTGGCTTAAAGCCCCCGACGTTGTCGTAAAATGAGATGCTTTCCACGCAAAATAAAATATACAGGATAAAATACTCATTTCATGTAAAATTGAGCCGAGCATA
Source organism: Teleogryllus oceanicus (assembly GCA_964035755.1). Taxonomy (NCBI): domain Eukaryota; kingdom Metazoa; phylum Arthropoda; class Insecta; order Orthoptera; family Gryllidae; genus Teleogryllus; species Teleogryllus oceanicus. The sequence continues at coordinate 21,083,780 of CAXIVR010000005.1, forward strand.
CTTGTTTTTCATTTAGCATGTGAAGATTTAAATTGCTCTTCAGATATGTTATTGCATACTCATTTATTCGTATTTTATCTCGACCTCATAAAGGTCTCCGCCATTCTCTCGGAAAAATAAAACAAAAGACAAGAAAAAGCCTATCAATTTGAGACGAGATCCGTTTCTGAGAGCGCGGGCTCATTTATTTCACATTTCAATAAAAGGAGGGCCTGCCCTTGCTTCCCCTCCGCTCGGGACAAAACACTTGCCGCGAGGGGCCCCTGCGCGAGGATTTGCGACGAGGAATCTCCAGCGGACGGGGACCGCCTCTCCTCGGAGTTGGGTCGAATTCAGTCGCTGTCCGAAGGGAATTCTAGCGGCTGCCGCTCTGGTCGTAGTTTTCCATGATTTCTCCGATCAACACTAGGCGAATGCCGGAGCAGTACCCTAACAAACGGACTGCGCGCGATCTTTCCTACTCTTCCTTGATCTTTCCTCATTCCTTACCATAAAACACACTAACGTGCACTACACTACCACACATGTCGGGAGACCTGTAGAGCTTGTCCCGGCTGGGGCGGTGCTCCGCTGGTGGGAGATACTTGACGGGGAAACCTCGATACCCGACGGTAAGTTGGCGCCAAAATCACCAACCAGCGGGAGATCACCGCCACGTCTCAATGAAAACACATGCTCCACACTTACGGGACTAATGACCTGAGCAATTAACACGCCCAGAATCACTAATCAATTAAATCCTAGGAGTTGCGGATCTTGATGGAGAGAGAAAGGTGCAAGGTTGTTAGTGGTTGTGATGGGATTTTTAGATTTCACTGGTGGCAGTGACGGATCCAGGGGTGGGGGAGCATAGGGCACGGTCCCCCCGAAGCCAACTTTGTTTTTGTAATTTTAGTTAATTTATTCAAGATAATTACCATATATAGGTCTTATCATATTCAAAATAGTATTTTCATTATGAATATTCTTGCACATTTTTTATATGAAGCTAACAAATAAAAAATAATTCAAAAACAAATTATGTCTTATTGTTCGAGGCGAGGCGAGGCTTAGGCCATCAGGACCGCTCTTCCCTCTGACCATGCACATTTCGCTACGCTCGTTTTACAACCTAGCGGAGGAAGAAGGTAAAACTAGGGCAATGAAACAAGTGATTTTGAATTTTAGCTCAGAGGGTTCTTTTATGCTTGAAACCGTTTACAAACACTAAATCTACCACACGGGACAACCAGTTTTACTTCCCCTCTGAAGACAGGCGTACGAAGGATATTTTCCCCCCTAAAAAACACGGTTTCAATCTAGTTTGAACTAGCATAGTTGGTATAACAGCCAAACCGGTGTAACAGTTCAATACGCTAACCGTTATACCACTGAAGCCGCATCGAGACAAACATGGCGAGTCCCTACAAAACATCAATGGGCCTGGGCTGCTAGCGCAGACATATGAACATACCCCAGAATATGTACAGAACATATCCCAATGTAATTGAAAGAAAATTTACATGTTAAATAATGTACGTAACTTTGTATCGTACTTAACATTATATTACTATAATTTTCTTTAAGTTTTGTTAAAATATTAGTAATATATTGAATTACGGCTAGGGCTTAAATATTTTTAATATTTTCTGCATTATTGGTCCTTTCCACTAGGACACAAACGACCACGTCCTTATTTGAAGAATTACTTCAACATTTCACTACGTTGCTGCGGATGCACAGCGGTTCTCCATATCAACATAGTAAAATACGCTTTTCTCGTGTTAATGGGCAGATCTCGCTGTAAGAGAACACCAGAGTTTTCACGAAGGGATGGCGACGAATGGGGAATGGCATGGTTTCGAATTGTTTTGAATATCCGAAAAGAGTTGGAAGACGAAATTATGTCTTATGTTTAACAAAGGTTGTAATAGAACCAGTCATAAATAGGGGGCGGAATTTTTTTCCTTTTCACTTTAGAACAATGCCATTTAGTATAGAAATTCATTTTATGTCGTGACCAAAAGGAAATAGCCCATTTTTAAAGGTAATTATTTTGCATTTTTTGTCGATTTTGACTAATAAGTCATTTTCTACATTTTCCCGTCATTTTAATGCATTTTTTGCTGATTTCATTGATTTAATGTCATTTTTAATGGTACTGGCTTCAAATAATATTTACGAGATGCAACAAATGTTCTTCACAGAATTACTCAGTAGCCTATTCGATTTGTTCGCTCAGAAATTTTGTGACGTATATCAGCGCCATTGGCGGTTCGGCCGATCTAGGGATAACTAAAGACAGAAATTTCCTGGTAAAGAACACTCCAAACCAAAAGTTTTCAAGCTGAGTTCACTCGGACGAATGGAACAAGCCTCGATTAAGTAACTTATCCAACAACGTGCGTTCTTTATTCGAACTGGATTTGACGTCATTTTTCATTGATTTTGGGGCATTTTTAAAGCATTGTAAGAGCACTTTATTTATCAATTTGGCGATGTTTTAGGTCATCAAAAGCCGCCCAATAGTCATAAACGATGAAATAATCCCTCCTTACCTAAACAAAGAGAAAAAAATAGACGCTGGGGACTGTCGCTAGTGATGGCAAATTTTACCAAAACATGACGAAACATCGATACATTGATGTTTAATTATAGACTAATAAACACGCTATTTTCCTATCCATTTTTAATTACAGTACGTAAAAGGGATATTTTTTTTTGTTTGGTTACCGGCATAAAAATTATTTTCGAATGTAAAGAATAAAATTAATCGTGTTTCACTACTTTACCGTTTAGTCACTTTCATTCATACACCATCGAAGTTAAACCACCTACAATTCCCTCAGATTGCACAGGCGAAATGTGCAGCGGGATAAACAGGATGTCACAAAACAACGATATTGCTGTGGCTTGCTACAACTTTCCAACGTGTGTAAACCCCTTTATTAAAAAAATTGAAAAAAACATCAATGTTTTTGCAACAAAATATCGATGTGAAGAAAGCATCAAAAGCAAAATATGGATGTTAATATATCGATGTTTCTGTTGGAAAACATCGATGTTCTTTTGCCATCCCTAACCGTCGATGATCCCCCCTCCCGTTGATATGCCAGTGCTAAGATGGTAGCAAGGCTCCTCCGGCAACCTGCACCGGGTGCGGGGGAAGCGAAATCAATCGACGCGAGCGGTTGCGCGCCGTGGGCCGCAATTCCGGCGCGTTCGCTGTTCGCTCCATTCTCCACCAGGTTTCTGAATTTGAATATTCTTGGAGCGCTATGCATATGCAGTCGCCGCCGCCTCCGCCGCCACCGCCCCGCCGCGTGCGCGCCCCATTAAGGCCCGCATATTTCTGCATACGCCGCGCGAAGAAATCTGTTTGCTCTTTGCCCGAGGGGCTGCGGGACCTTTGGGGGTGGCGAGCTGCTCTAACGAACGCCCCCTGGGGAAGGGGGGAAGAGGTGGCGACGAAGCAGAAGAAGAGCGATGCCGCGCTGGGGGGGGGCGGAGGGCGGCGCCAGGCAGAGCGCATAATGATGGCGTGGCGTTCGATGCGATGGTAGCGGTTTGCATTTGCTCCCAGGGAAGGCCGGGCGCCTGATGGCCGTTATAAATTGCGCAGAATTCATAATGTATGAGAGACTATTAGCTGGGAAATTTAATAAGATATTTTTGACTTAACTTTATGTGCGTGAAAATCCATGTACGAGAAATCCAACTACTTACTAGGTCTTCCTAACATTTTCAACATTTCAAGAGAGGAGGGAGGGGGGAGAGAGGAGAGAGAGGAGAGAGGAGGAGAGGGGGGGAGAGGGAGAGAGGGGAGAAGGAGAGAGGGGAGAGGACAGAGAGAAGAGAGAGGACAGAGAGGAGAGAGAGACAATTGAACAATGGCGAAGTCAAGTTTCTGGACTACATTTTTTTTAAAGGAGTGATATTTAGTAGTTATTTAAATATAATATTTACAGGTAAAGTTAGATGATTGAAATAAGGTATATTTTATGAAATACTACTTAATTTCCGATACGTCACACACAGAAAAGTTTAGTAGAAGAGAAATGTTCATTGACGTAAATGAACGTTAATGAGCGATCAGTAGTTTGTAAACATAATTAAATATAAACTCCATAATTATGTCTCCATTTTCCTTCAACGCTATTTGATCCGTAGTTTCCTTCACACTAAAAGACTTCCCATGTACCAAGAATGGCCAGATCCACTAATTAAAATTTAACTGATAGGAGAAAAATCAAATTCGATAATTGAGCTATGGAAATATCGCATAGTAGTCCGTAATTTGCGCCTCAACGGGCGATAGTTGAAGTCTGAAGTATGTTAAGCTGGAAATGTTTAAATTAATAAAGCGCGAGAAAAGCAAGTGAAGTATCTGCAATTCGATTTTAAAAACCATTTAAGCCATCAATGTACTGATGAAATATGAATGTAAGAGTAATGAGAAACGACTCAACAAGGATGGGAGGAACATGATTCTCAGTGTGCTTTCTAAAATATTTCTCTTGCTTAAATTACAGGATTATTAACTTTATATTTACAATTACTGTAATAAATGGAATTGCAAAATCATGTCATTAACAGCGTTTGATCTAAATTTATTTAGCAAAGCAAGTGATAAGAAATATATATTATTCAGTGCTGCAGCAGTGTATACCGAAAACCAACGAGGTGGGCGTGGGACGTTCGCAGTGCACTCGTCAGGTGGCAGGTGGAGCAGTGTGCGTGGGGGAGGAAAAACAGACGGCGAGCGGAGTAAGTAAGGGGTAAAGGCTCGGACAAAGGGTGGGAAGGCAGTGCGGGGGGTGGTGCGAGAAGCGGCAGGGGCAGTGCAGGGCAGGGTCCGGGCAGGGTCGGGGCAGGGACGGGGACGGGGCAGGGGTGGGGCAGGGGCGAGCTCGAGGCTGGCCGGGGACGGGGGGGGGGGCACGGGTGGGGCGGGGACGGGGTGGGGAAGATTGATTGATTGATTTTTCGTGTTTCCGGCTTTGGTAATTAGTCCCATTAGTGTTGTGCATGTTTTTTGCTCGGGAGTTGGCGGTGATCTTCCTCCGCTGGATGGCGAGATCCGGCACCGACCTACCGTCGGCTAATGGGGTTTCCCCTAACCAGGACTCTCCCACCAGCGGGGAATCGCCCCAGTCGGGACAAGCTCTAAGCTCCTGACCGGTCTCCCGGAATATGTGGTAGTATCGTGCATTTTAGTGTAAATGTGTGTGTAAGGGGAGAGGATAGGACAGGGAAGAGGAAGGATAGATCGCGCGCGGCCGTGACCCGTTTGTAAGGGTACTGTTCCGGCATTCGCCTGGTATTGATCGGAGAAACCACGGAAAACTACCGATCAGAGCAGCCGGCCGCTAGAATTCTCCTCCAGACAGCGACTGAATCCGACCTAGCTGAAAAGCTAGTGTCGAAAATACTGAGCTACCGCTCCCGGCGTGGGGAAGATGAGGGGCGGGTCGAGTCCGGGATGGGCGGGGGCGGGGGGGGGGGGGGCCGGAGGCGGGGCGGAGCCGGGGCGGGGGCGTGGCGGGGAGGCGTGAGAGAGGTAGGCTTTACGCGAATCCCGACGCCCTCCCCTCAAAGGCCGCTTTCTCGCCAAAATTAAACGCTAAACAGCGGCGACGGCGACGACGCCGGTGGCGGCGGGCGCGCGAGCGAGGGGACTCCGGGAGGGTTAGCGCTGCTCCGGAAGTTCGCCTGGCTGTCGAACGCCGGCGTTTGCTCAATGCGATGGGGGTACTCGAGCTGCTTCTGCCTCGCTCAGTTTCTGCTGTTTGTCCTCGGTACACGACTGCGCGTAATTTAGGTGCCTTCGTTTATCTCGAGGTGTCATGCTCTAAAAGGGCGCATTCAACTGTTTTGTCACGAAAGCAATTCATTAAATTGCAAAATAGCTCAATTTAAGTCAATATGCGGTCAATTAAAGAAAATAAATGAACAGATCAAATGACAATAAAATGAAAAGCTACAAATGGTTTCTTGATGTCGGAATATTTCTAGGACGAAGAAGATAGTTTTCTATGCACACGTGAATGCATTGAAAGCGAACAAAATCATTCTACAAATGTAAAATGTAGAATTCTCAATGCCTTATATTGTCAATTCACTTGGTAATTGTCGAATAAGATTGGGGAACTGTCGTGTTAATTTCATTCAACGTTATTTACGCTTCATTATTGATATAAAGAGACCAAGAGGTAGTCATAATTATATTTTAATAATAATAATAAAAAAGCCTAAAATAATAATAACAATAACATTTACCATGGGTGACCTTAAGCTCTACGTCGAAACGCATGATAAATTAGAGTCGCTTATGAGTGTAGCAAAAATGTTCAGAGATGACATCGGGATGAAGTTCGGTCTTGATAAATGTGGTATAATAAATATTCATAAAGGAAATGTACAAAACATGGGAAATGTAGTACAAATGTTCTGTGATATTAAACAGACCACCTGAGAAAACATGTCGCTATTTGGGAAACCCTCAGAACCATCGACTTGGGTCATAATTGTATCAAGGAGGAACTTAGAATAAAATATCAAAAGCGACTAACAAAGTTGTTAAACACTTACTTATCAGGGGGTTATCTCATTTCAGCTATCAATGTCTGGGCTGTCTTGGTCCTAACGTACTCCTTTGGTATTGTTAAGTGGACTGAATCAAACCTGGAGGAGCTGGACGAAGCCTGTTACATAAATTCTGCGAGAAGACTGTTACATAAATTCTGCTGTCTTGATCCAAACTCCTCAGTAAAAAGATTATATCTACCTCGAACGATATTAGTTAACATAAAAACCCTTTGCCTGAGACAAGGGGGAAAATGCGACAGGTCCTTTTAAACTCCGCCATGTTGATGAAATTCACTGTTCATGAGGACCGCGGCTTCACTCCGTTGAACCTCCATGAACGAAATTATGAATGAAACATCTCTACCCACCAGTCGAACTTTAATGAATGGAAACAACAATAAATTCATGGAAGATACTCAAAACTCTTGTTTCGAGATGATGTAGACAGACGTTCCTCGGTGGAGTGACGTTTGGAGAAACAAATATATCCTGAGACCGAGGGTTTTATAATATAAATTCAAGACAGAGTTATCAAAACAAGAAACTATTGAAAGCACTGTTTAAAAGAAGGTGTAATGGATAAATGTACGAAGTGTGGAGCTGTAGGAGAAAATATAGAACACACCACAGCTGCATGCTCTTCCCTCTCAGACAGTGCTTACTTGGGAAGGCATAATCAAGTTGCGAAAATCGTGCACAGGGCAATTGCAATAGAGCATAAATTATTGGATGAATCAACACCGCCATTCTATAAGTACACCCCTCCTCCAGTGCTGGAAACAAGTTCCACCCTTTTGTACTGGGACAGACCAGTTTTAACTGATCGTACTGTCGATTACAATAGGCCAGATATTCTCCTTATAGATAAAAAGAAGAAAGAAGGAGTAATAATAGACATCGCAATACCATTTTCCAACATCAAGCAGAAAGAAATAGAAAAAAAATCAAAATATGAAAACTTTTCTTTTGACCTTAAAAATGTTTGAAAAATTAAATGATATCAAAACATACCCACTCGTGATATCGGCGGAAGGCCTGGTCAGTACAAACCTAAAAAATTTAACAGAACTTAAACTACCCAAAAATGTTCTGAACATGGGACAGCGCGTAGTTTTGTTACAAACAGCCCATATCGTTAATAAAAGTAAGCCCAAATATAAGATGAAGTTCTTCTTCTGAGACCGAACCTGTCCCCAAAACAACTCTGGGGAAGGTGAGCATTTTTACCAGCAAAAATAGCTGAGAAAAAGTAGGATAATAATAATAATAATAATAATAATAATAATAATAATGACATCAACAACAATACAGTAATGAAGATCCACTAATGAGGCTGGTCATTTAATCTGACCAACGAATAGGAGACAGAGATATTGCAAGGGTAGCAAGAAGTATTGTGAAGAAAACCATGGAAGACACGCAGAATAACAGAGACACTGAACCTCTGATGCTACTTTAAATGTAAATGTGAGACACAAAAATTATTAAAGAAATTGTGGAGAGACAAACCACGCCATGGACAATATCTAAAAATAATGGACAAGGTACATAATAATAAAGATCAATCATTTATCCGGCTTAAGGGGAGAAGAATGAAGCCAGAATCGGAAGCAGTTTTAGTAACTGCCGGGCCGTGAAGATCAGGCGCTGAGAACACGACATTATGATAAAGCGGTTCTCAAAATTTCCCAAGTGATAAATGCCGCATTTGCCGGAGCAAGCAGAAACTATTGATCATATCGTTTCAGCGTGTCCATTTCTAGCAAAGACTGAATAGTTAAAAAGACATGACAATTCTGTTTCCCCAGGCCCCGAAGTTCCAAACACATGCTCCAAATAGTACAACACTCACCAAAACCGGTACATTATTGACTGGTAAATCTGTACGACCAACAAATTGAAATGATCGCACGATAGCGCCAAACAAATCGGATATTGTTATCCGGGATATGGAGAACAAATCGTGTCTACTTGTAGTTGTGGCTGTGCCATGCGATCCAAACGTAACCAAGGAGGCAGATAAAATCTTAAAGACAAGAGTTGGGAATTCGATATCAGCCGTATGTGATGCGTAAAAGCACAGATCGTCCCGATAGTTATCGGGGCTCTGGGATTTGTTCCGCAAAATTTCTGTAACAACTTGGCTAAACTCCCAGGTAATTCAAGAGACTGGGAAGACATTGATTTATTGGGAACAGCCCGTTACAAATGACGCTGAACCGACTGGACATTATTAACCATATGCTACAAAATAAAATCAATTCAATATTTTTATTTTTAATAATGTAATATTTGCACAAACGTGAGGTAAAATAACTAAATTTGTAACTACTAAAACTAATTTTGGAATTGACTTGATGTAATGCCCGGGAGAGGGGCGACCTTAGTTGTGGGCGTCGGTGGCGTCGATGAGGGAGCCTTGCTCCGGAGAAGTGAGTGGGCGGGTGTGTTAGCTCTGAAAAACGTCGCTGCTTTTAGCGTAATTATGCTGGCATTCGCTCCCCTTCTTTTGCAAGGTCTGTTCATCTCGGGACAGCCTTCCAATGAGACGTCATTTGCGTCATTCCCAGTTCTTTTTCTTTTTTGAAAAGTGCTAAGACTAATCTTTAGGTGAGAGCTACAGCAGAAGTGGAAAAATACAATAATAATGATAATAATAATACAAATGATAATAGCAATAATGAACAAATCAATAATTTATTAATGTTTCTGATTTCCACTGCAGCATAATAAAATAATTTTTATTATACTCAGTACTGCAAGGTATAAAGAAAATCTTAATTTTATACCACTGCTTGGCTGCCATATTTGACATGCACTGTAATGGAAACAAGAGAAAAATATGACCTTTATTGGAATTATTTAACGAAAGAATGAGAGTGTTTAATGATAAGAGTTTAATAAATTCTGCATGATCAGGGAGTAGTTTATTTCTTTGGTGTCACAATAAACGAAAGTATACTAACAGTGCAACTATATTATTATTAACTGTACAAGTTATATTGGAGTGCATTCCTGTTTCAACTGATTCAGAGAGAACAAATAACAACAACAACAACAACAACAAAAAGTTATATTTATTACCATTTGTGCCTATAACTATTATACTACATTTAAATTCAGAAGAAACAGATGCGAAGGGAAGATCTGTATCTGTGATAAGAATAAATAAGTTACTGAAGACTTGCTTATGTTAATGATTAATTTTTCATTTCCTCCGAATTATTTACTTTTAAAGGCTGACGAATAATTAAAAAGCTAGCGGATATATTTAAATTGATATTCATATACTTCAATTCGTAGAAATATTAATTAGAACACTTAATAATTACCGAACAGGAATTCAATAAACATTCTCATATGAATATATGTGGTATTATTTATTTTTTGTTCAAAATATTTAATATCAAAACTTGAAACCATGAAAAATTGTTAATATAACCATATTGAAAGCCAAATTTACACTAAGGTCTGACCACAGACAATTTTTAAGGTAATATTTTTCATTTTCAGTTAAATTTCGACATTTCTCACAAAAATTACGCCTTTCATAAGTGCTTACTAATAATAATAATATTTTGTATAAAACATAAAATATTGCAGGAAGGTTATAGGTTTGTCAAGTGTCGCGATTTTTAATGTATTTCTTCTTTATTCACTTAACCTTTTCGAAAACGTGAAAGCTCGTTTACCGATTACTCGTATTTCTACCTTTCTCCGCACGAAGGATCAACTTTCCTCTGCTAATCAAACATTTCCCCTTCACGTGAAAGCCACTCAAGCGTTCAGAAGCAGATTTTAATAACCTCTGTTATCAAAACCTTCCTATCAGCACTTCCATTCCCCAACGTCTACTTCGTTCAAACTCCAACAATTTAAACGACCACTTTGCAAACCATCATAAATCATTATTAAACGTATCTTGTTAAATATTGGTTTGATGGAGACTTAATAAATGAAGATTTGTAGGGAGCTATGAAACAGACACATGGGGTTTCAAATAAAAAGCCCGTAAAGAGAATCGTTTGCCAGAGAATCGATTTTCATTTAGAGCGAGTAGAGTAATGGTATTTTGCTGTGTTGCGTTCTGTTCTTTTGCTTCGCATCGAAGAACAGGCTTTGGAATGCATTATTCATTCGTATCAGGACCCTTGACTATGTTCTAAGTCGGTAAAACCGAAAGCGCTGTTTCAATTTCACTTTTGGTTCTTGTTATAACAAGAACCTACCGCACATATCGTTGAAGATTTGTTAAGAAAACATTTCGGGGCACGTGTTTTTTGCAGATGATATCTTCATGGTTGGGCTGGTTGTAAAGTTACTTTGAAAACTGACAAATTACTTAGCGAAAACTTCAAACTTACTACGCTCTTCAAGATGAATTAGTGATTCGTTGCGCAAGAGTGTTTCATGACAGTTGCAATTTATATCTTTTTTCAACAGAATGAATCATTTTATAAAGTATAGTTTCGTAATTGGATCCACAATTGAATCAATATTCCTCATTGACCAACCACGGGAAATTACATCATTGTGAAATATCGTTTCATTGCTATTGGAAACATTTCGGATACATTTTTATAAGCAAAACGGTCATTCACTTAAAAGCAAAACAATTCCTTCCCGTTGCCGTGTCTTAGCTATATTAATTTCACATCAAAAACTTCAAGTGAACTATTGCACGTAGAGTGCTATCAGAGATCGATGTTATCTTTTATAAGAATAAATTTAATACACCTCGATTAACTGAATCACAAATCTCGAATTCGTCTATCAGTCACTACCATACTCCCCTCAAATGCTTTTTATCACATTTTTTCGAAATGCAAAACAGGTTTTTCACAATAATTTTCATAAGTAGATTCAGATTTGGCTGACTCGTCTCTTATGCGGATCACTCATCCAAATTGAGAAAAAATATTTTAATCAATTACGCAATGTTTTCTTCAGCACTTCTTTTTATCGATGTTTCTTCCTATGTTTCGTGTCATTCGTTAAATACAGGTTTAGCACCTTTTCCTGCAATCCCGAACCGGATGGACCTCTGGCCAGATTCAAAGAGAAAAGCTCCCAGCCAACTACCGCGGTTCCAGAGGCGCAAAGGTCGTAGTAAAAACTCGTAATATCGGAAGAGGAGCCTTTATGCCCGCCTCGGCCGCTCCATTGCGCGCCGGCGCGTGGAAATCTGGAGGGAAAACAGACCGCGGGGAAGGGGCGAGGCGGGCGCGTAATCCTGGGGGATCGGGCTTTATTGCTCGCGCAGGTAGAGACAAATCCAATCGCCGTAAAAGTTCATTACTGCGCCGCGCCCCTCGCACGCTGGCGGCGCCCCGCGCAGACGCTGCGCGCGCCCTGGCGGCCACGCATGGCTTCGAGCCCGCTGCGAGCAAGATGATGATAATTATAATGATAATGATGATAATAATTGTCGTGACCGGCCGCTTACATTTAAAGGAGCCGCCGCCGACTGATGTCAGCGGGGCGTTACCGCCCCTGGCGAGAGAAGAAGGCAACCGGTGCGAGCTGGCCTGGCCTCTCCGCGCGCGGCCGTCACGCCCGAGCAAGCCACTGCCCCTACTCCGCAGCTAGTCGGCGGGCCAATAGCCCGGACGGGCTATAAGAGGGCTCCGACCCGACGCAAGGGCAGATAGCGAGCGGCGGTGTTAGCGATTGTCTCCTGGCGAGTGAAATGGCGAGAGAGGTGGGGAGAGCATCTACGACGACGACCTGTGCTACTGATGTGGAACACTCTAGTGGATATTCGACGACTTGGCTAATTTTGAACTTGACTGAACATTGATTGGGCTTTCATTTTGAAGTCAATGTTGACGAATGGATCTGCAATAAAAAATACATGAAAAGGAGTTAAGAACTGTTTTCGTGATTGAATGTAAGAGCTATTCACATCTATGTAAAACTCGCTTATCATTTTCGAAGCAGAGAGCCTCTTTTTACTGAATTTCATCCTTTTCCATTTAATGTTTTTGAAACCCTTCGAGCTCGCGTACAATTTCCTCGTATTTCTGCCCGGAGGGCCATCTTTTCTCAGGTAATCAAACATTCCGTCGCTTGCCAAACTGAGTATTTGGACGCAAGAGCAGGCCACTAATGGAAACATCTTCAGAAGTTCCCAAATCGGAAAAGTAGAACAACAAAATCATCTGAAATAAATGATTGTCATAAACTTTGGATACTTTTATTTGTAAACATATATTGACAACCAAGAAAAAATACGGAAAAGTAGAACTTTTTTGCTGAAAATGAACAATTGTTTGCTTTTTTGCATCATTTACCTCACCTTGTGCCCTTGATACCTTTGAATGCCTCTGACCTCATTCAGCGGCATCCAGGAAGTGAGGATAAGAAAGAAAAAGAAGTTGATCTAGTAAGCTCAGCTCTTTCTATTTAACTACTTCTTGTTGCAACGGCAGTGTGTTCGCTGCTCATGGAGGATCTCATTAGGCGAGAATTCTCTCACCTGCCGCGTTCTGGGCATTCAGAGTCAATCTAGTTCTGCAGCCGGTGACTGCTTGCTCTGTACGTGTCGACAGATCCAGCTAGAAACCAGCCAGGTCTCGCAGAGCTGGTTAATGCTCGTGTCATTATCGTTGACATTACCAGGTCCGTAGACGTAAGTACGGGTTTGCAGCGGCTGTTGATTCGCATGCCAACCACACAAATCATGACCAGTTCGCGGGCCATCGATCGGTTTCACGTGAGGGGAGTAAATACCTCTGCTCCGACCAACTACATGGCTAGTCTTATCGGGGCAATGTGCGGAAAGCAGCGAGTTCCTATGTGTACTGAATATGAAATGTCAGTAACAATACTGACGGCCCTGATGTTTGGTTACCAAAAACCTATTTAGTACTATATTTCGGTTCATGAAAATATTTCACGATGTTCCTGAATTTATAATACGTAACCATATGGAGGAAGGGTGCATGTAATTGTCATATGAACGTAACTCAAGCTCAAACATTTTCAATTTGTTTTCATAATTGTTTTTTTTTTAATCGAAGCTAAATATTTTGTTCGTGCTACCCAAATTATAACCCCAAAGCAATATCATTAATCCAATATTCAAGTTTGAAAACTATTATCAATTCATTGTGGTCCTTCAAGTTTGAAGGAGAATATTGCTTCGATATGTCTGAAAGCACGCGGGAGGCTCTCCGACAAGGGGCTACATTCAGAAACTTCTATTCATCCTTCGTGAGGCGCCTGGGCTTCAGCCTCCACTGCACCACCGCGCGGCCCTTCGGGCATTGTTGCTGTTGCCAGGCAACCTTGGAATAGTTCGGTGCTGAACGGAATCATATATAAGCGAATTATACATTTAGGCTGTTTCGCCAACTGAAGCAAAGGAGGGTTTGTATTCCAGAGGGGGCCACCAGACCATTCAGGGGAGAACGCGGAGAATGGGCCGGCGAGGGTACCAGACATGCAAGCGGGCAACGGAGCGAAAGCGAGGATGGTGGGGTCGCTTTCTAAATCGATTTGTGGGTTTTCGATACGAGTCGTCCGAAGCATAACTATATGATGACTCGGAACAAATACATAGAGGACTTTTGTTCGAGTTTATATTTTGAAAAAGACCTCCCACTTTACAAACATCATTTACCAATTAATTGATTTATAAAGTTAATGAAATTATCAGTAATAAAAACCCAATCTATTATTGGTATTTTAAAACTTACTTTACATTTACTGAACAGAACCAAAATCCAAATGAAAATGCGAGAGACTTTTAGGTGCGACGATATTGAAGGTTACGCACGTAACGCACGCAAGAGATTAAAATGGAACAATGCTAGGGAGTTCGTGCAGCGAAATTCAAAATTGTAATTCTTACCACACTTATCACGTAAAATTGTAACAAGAGATTAAAATTGCAGAGCATTGTCGACAATTACATACAATGAAACAACATAAATTGTAGACTGAAAATTTCGAAACGAAACGTGGGATATATTTCTGAAACCAGGGGACGATGATCAAGGACACGAGAATAACGAAAATGCTATTTCATTCTTCAATTGAAAATTATGTTTAAAGATAAGCAGAATGTTTATCAATTTGTTTGTAGTGTTTCTGTGTATTTCTATTCACGATTAACCCTTTCGTGCACAAGAATCTATAATGAAAATATATGGGCGGTAACATTATACGATTATTCGCCCTGAAAATGGAACATTGCAGCACAAATATGAAATTACGAGCTACAGTATATGTACGCGTATAAAATTGCGAAACAGATTAGTTGCATGATAATAAAATACAATACCAATTTTGTTTAATTAGTATTATAGTTCCACTTTATTACAAGAGCTTATAAGACATTTTTCTAAATTAAACCTTCAGCAGTTTTGTTTGATTTCTTTGGATACGCGAATATTGCGTCATAAAGATGGAATTACTGTTATATTTGAACACCTCAAACTCTAATATGGAAAAGTTTGTGTTAAAAATCTATTTTTATTTCGTTTTACTGTAAGATAATTCCCTTTACTTTCTCGCACTTGGTTCGTAAGAAGAGAAAAGTATTGTGCCGGAAAACGGCCAATTTTCGATAAAAGAACTCGTATTGCCGAACCCTACTAACGAAAAAGATGATAAATCTTATTTTTTTGTAAATATTTAATTCTCCCTCCGACACGTTGTTTAGTTAGAATCCATGTTTTATTGGTCCTGATACAGAAAAATCGATTGACCGCAAAATCTCCATCTGTACGTTTGTCTGTCCGCCTATCTGTGGTCAAAGAAGATTCAGCAGATTTTCTCAAAAATTGATACTCCCCGATCGAATTAAAGGAACTGGAGTCCTTCCAAGTTTGAAACGGATATTTTAATCTTTGGGAATACTTTACATCAAGCCTGAACATTTCGCAATTTTAGTAATTGCTAACATCTAAAATATCTAATTATATTGAATATTATTGAATGAACTGAATGTTGTTGTATTAATGAATACATACATAACACACACAAACAAACACATACACACACACACACACCATTGCAGCGCCTCTGACCGGGATGTCCTAGGTTCGAGTCCTGACGGCGGCAGGATTTTCGACACTAGCTTTTCAGCTAGGTCGAATTCAGTCACTGTCTGGAGGAGATTTCTAGCGGCCGGCTGCTCTGATCGGTAGTTTTCCGTGGTTTCTCCGATCAACAGCAGGCGAATGCCGGAGCCTTACAACGAGCCACGAACCGCGCGCGATCTTTCTTTCCTCTTCCTTGTCCTATCCTCTCCCCTTACACACACACTTACACTAACATGCACTACACTACCACACATTCCGGGAGAACGGTCGGGAGCTCAGAGCTCGTCCCGGCTGGGGCTGTGCCTCGCTGGTGGGGGAGTCTTGGTTAGGGGGAGAACCCACTAGCCGATTGAAGTAGTCAATATCTTAATTAATTGGCTTCATGGTCAACGTACGCATAAGGTAAGAATTCTACTCCGTAGATTTCACATTCGTTTGCCAATCTTATTTACTGATGAAATATAATTTTTTTAATTCTAAAAGTATAACTGCTTTTCTTCACGAGGCGCAGTACACAAATGCTACGTATTTATTGAAAGTTAGGATATGAAGCTTTCCTTGATGGCGGGTGAGGCGGTACTTTACATAATCTGCATAAACAGTCTCCCCTTGAATATTAAGACGATCAGGAAACGCGATTATACAGTACATGGCCGGCAATTCCCTGGCGGCGCTGTAGGGCCTTGGAATGGCCGAAGGGTGCGAGGGGGCGCGAGGGGGCGGGGTCTGTAGTGCCCCGCGAAGGAGGCGAGGGTCCCGGGGAAAGGGCGCGAGCCAGGGTGAGAGAGTGCCTACGGGAGGAGGACCTATCTCTCCCACCAGCACTTGCTGCACGGGGTGCTTCACTGAACCACTGAACGTGGCACTTAGGGGATGGTGCCGGAAGGACACCAGTTTGTTGCTTGGTTGGTCCCTGGGAACCTCGCGACGTGAGCCTTCAGAGGTAGGGGATTCTGTCTTTGGACAGGTCCTATGTTGTTGTTAATGACTGATAATGGCCAAGACAGTATCTCTGTAACTTGTCATTATAGTAAGAAAAGCGAGTTTGTCGTGTGAAAGTAATGTGTAACTTTTTCCATTTGGATGGATGGTTTTGGGCCACGCAGAAATGCCGTTCTCACTTCCAAGTCATCCTCCCTACCCTACCCCACTTCTCTCCCCCCCCTCTCTCTCTCTCTCCCTCTCTCCACTTTATAAGTGCATAAAGATCTAAATTGATTAATTAGCTCGTTTTCAACTTTTAAATGATGCAGAGACGTCAATTGTAAAACTTCCTGCACAATATCAAGAACTTTTGAGATGGATTGTATGGTTGAAGTATAAGGAACCACTGATATAGTTGATTTGATATTGATAGATAAATTAATTTATCTACATTGTAAAAGCAAAAGAAATTTGGAAAAGGAAATGAGATCGAGGATTCGTTTGATCTCTACAGGAATACCACATACACTGCACATTCAAGTGTCCGTCGTTTCTTGCCACTCTTATCACGTCAACATATTGCTAGACATTTCAGAAATATCCGTTAGAACGGCTGTCAACTCTAATCTTGGTCACTAAGCTGATAGTGATATTCAATACATCCACGAATATCACACATACTTGACTGAAACCGTCTGAGGATTTTTCCTCTTCTGCAAGTTCTGCGTGAAGCATTACCTTACATTACCACTCAGTTTTACATTAGTAATCATAGTAACATTCTTAATGTCACTCTTAACGTTTTCTTCTCAACCGCACAGTCAATCTCCTACAAATCGCATATAATCGCCTGTAATGAATGCTCGCGATTCCTCGTGCCCGCGGCCACCCGTCTCAGTCCCACCCGACTGGCCGGCGGACCCTTCGGCTGCTTAGCCGCCGTCTCTCGCTCGCGTGGCGGACGCCGCCATAAACGGCCCGAGATGGCGCCGCCGCCGTACGAGGCCTTAATTAACAATTACGGACGCGAACGGAGGCTACGAGCGGTGATCGGCGGTCGGTAGCGACGGAGCGAGAGAGGTCCGGGCTGGGCCGTAGCGGGGCATGAGGGGGGGGGGCGTAGCGGGGTGAGGGAGGGCATGGGGCGCAGGGCCTGCCGCAGGCATTTTACGGCATTGGCGGAATGAAGCCGTCGTCGGAGCCTGGCTGGGTATTGGCCTTCGTTTCTGGAGCGCCGTACCTCACGTCGGGGGTTTCGAGTCAGCTTTCACGGGAATGAATATAACCAGAATGTACGTACAGTCGGATGTCGTGTAGAGTTCAGTAATGAAGTGATTTGTATTGTTGAATTATATTACTAATGGCAAATATGTGTAAAACTTGAAAAAAACAACAACTACGCGCCCTTTGGCTATTTGAGGCGGGGTATGGTTTTATTAGATTCTTAGAAACTAGAGAAACAACCAAAAACAATGAATCAGTTTCGATTTTGACTGGAAACGAAAATATTTGATGCTGTTATTCCACCTTTTCTTATACTGTGTGTATCGGCTGAATTCTCATGCTCAGGGAATCACTGCTCACGACTAACGTCGTGCGAGAGCAAAGCTGCAAGGAGGAGGCCTCCCGCCATTAAATATTTTATATTTCCATGCGTTATGAAACAACAACTTTTTTTATATTTTTGGTAAGCAAAGAACTGTTCTACTGTACTATACTATGTTATCGCAGTATTCATGAAGGCTTTATTATTTTTACAAATATTGAATTTATTGTAGAGTTATACGAGAGTGTTTTATTTCTTGTTCTTGAGCAGTGTAGGTGCTACTTTAAAAAAAGTGTGGGTTTGCTAAGCATACCATAGGCCTCTAGTAAACGTTTTAGTGGCCATTTACAGAAGATAAAAACGCACTGAAATTAATTTTGTATCTTGGTTTACAATAATTATAATGTTGGTTTATAATAATTTATTATTAACGTGATTAGTTCGATACAAATATTACATTTTCTGATAAGAAAAATTAAGTAAGCAAGAAACAACATTTCATGGAATAAATATACTCATTACCCATCTTTAACTGAACATTTTCTGTTTCGGTTTTCCTTAATGGACAGTGAACCGTTAACCTTTCGTTTCTTTGTTTGGTTGAGTCGATAATAACAGTAAAGATTTACGAAAAAAGATTTTGTACGGAATCGGTCATAATAAATGAAGTGAATAAACTGCGAAAAGGTAAATGAATAACAGGGAACATCTGCAGATCTGCTGCAATACGGACCAGGGTGGGCTGGACCGAAGATGGCGAAGAAGGGAATTAGAAAGAAGACGAATAACACGCCGAGCGTTTGAGCGACGCGAGAGGTACGAAGCGAAGCGAATCTTGAAAGATGGACCGAATCTCGCCGACGAGCGCCGGGCGTCAGGGCGTCGTCGGGAGGGCCCGCGGGTGATGGAGAGGTCCCCGTCGACGGCGGCGCGGCGCGATAAGGGCCATTGCAACCGGGGGCGGGGCGCGGGGGCGAGACGATATCAGTGCGTGCGGAAAGAGGAGACGGACCGTGGGGGGGAGGCTACTGTCTCGGAGGGTGGGAAAATGAGACGCCAGGAGGGGCGAGCGGGCAGACGAGGCGATAGCAGCGAGTGTGACAAGTGGAGTCGGACATGAGCTAGGATGCAACGGGGAGGCTGGAGTGTCTTGGAGGGTAGGAAAAGCCCAGACATGGCGGTCCAGGGAGGTGAAGGCGTGGCGGGGGACGAGGCAATGTCAGTGTGTGGAGATGGCTAGGGCCAGGTTACGGCGGCCGAGACTACTGTCTTGAAGGTGCGAAAACGAGGCCAGGGGTGCAGGGCGGCAGGCAGAGGAGATGGAGAAGATTAGAGATGGACAGGGCATGAGGCATGAGGTTAGACTGTCTTGGAGGATGAGAGACAAGAAGGCCAGGCGGTGCGGGATGGGGAGAGGTGAGGAGCGGGGTTTGAATTGGCGAGGGCGTGGCGGGATGTCGGTGGCTCCGCGGAACTTTGCATGGCGTGGCGTGCGGTGGGGAGGCGTTGTGGAATGGGGTAGCGCGACTGTTCCAGAGGGTCCGAAAAGGGGGGTGGGTGGGCGGTGGGGTGCAACAGGGAGGTGAGAAGAGTGGGAGAAAGCTGTAACCGGGGAGTCGCAGAGAGGGGCGTACGCATTTTACGACAGCGATACGCAGAGGCGGCGCCCCGGCCAATCACAGGCCTCCGCGATGCTCCTCCTCAAATCCGTCATAGGGAAGCGCGAACGCGCCGCTGCCCGCGGTTGCCAAGGGCCACTCTGCGGGGTTAACCCCTCGCCAAGGGGGGCTGCCCTTCCTCGGCGCACGCTATCTACTGCAGGAGCGTAAATGATGCACTCCTCTCCTTGACGGAAGACAGGAGGACTATACAGAGGCTGATGGAATAAGTTTCGTTCGGGGGGGGGGGTCGTTTTCTCGCCAGATCCAGTGAGTGAGGATCTCACTTTACGAGCTTGAGATTGGCAATAGCCTCTGGTTCATTTGCCGAGTTTCGGTTTTAAAAACCATACGCATGTATGACGCTGTTAACTTGATACCAGGAGTTGTGTCTTGCACAGTTCGTCAAGTAATCGGCTTTTATTTATTCTGCAATATAGGGATACTTCGATTCTCTCAAACTTCTAAGCAACTTTTTGTTGCATAAATGAAGCAGAAAAAGTTCCGACGGTTAATCAACTGAGTCGAATCGGTCTGTTAATTTTCATACTTTAGTGCAGCCACGTCTTCTGAAAAGATCTTCCAGCAACTTGATGACGCACACTGCGAAATAAGAGTATTCATGGTCAAAATATGAACAACGTTGTTATTAAGTTTTTAATCATAAAATATTGTAAAATGATAAATATAAATGGCAATAGTTTCTTCTACGAAC